>CM042228.1:19164183-19764183 GCA_023566465.1 Cottus gobio | reverse complement strand
CCCCACCTCTGTCAGAACAAAGAGGCCCGATCGATAACAACCCAGTGCGGGAGGAGCTCTCCGGGCATGGGGAGAACCCAAAAATAGACACCCGGGCTTGTCAAAAAACATCCAAGACGGAAGGCCACTCTTCAAAGAGAATGGGGCCAAGCAGCCAATACTAGCCAAACCCATTATCCCAGGCTGCTAGAAGTGCCCGTGTTTTGGCACGTTTTTTGGAGAGCGTGGGTTCAACGTAGACGCCTTGGGGCAAGGTGGGGACCCCTTCCACAACCCAAAGTAGCTACAGATGTGGACATCCCTATGCGGATCAGGGGAAGAGGGGAAGGAGGGAAAGGAAACGAAAGCGAGGTGGGCTTGAAGAGGCGTAAAGGCGGGGTTATCGTGTCTTCAAGGCTTGGCGCAGCTGGTCGTGTGTGTTTGCGCGTGTGTGCGTTTGTCGACTTTGTGTGTTGATGTTTGCACATTTTCGGCGGCGGCACCATGCCAGTATGCTGGCAGGGCACACGAAGATCCAACCCAACTGAGGTTTGACTATACCACTTTTCAAAAAGTTGCCGCTAACCAAGTCTGACCCCGCTCGACACTCTCTTTGTTGTAATCGTTTTGCCTTCAATCTTTCCTAGGTTGGTAAAGACTTCTTCGGAGACAATTACATTCAGAATTTCAAAGGCAATGGCGTACACACAGGTACAGTTGTTGTTTTTTGGTTGCCATTTCCATGCTGAATGGTAAAAAGTTCACGTACAGGGCAATGATTTTATTTTTTCCGTATATATTTTGTCAGTTCTTTGACTTACTCGAGGCTCAAGGCTGGGAAGCTTTTCTATTGTTATGGCCAATGGCAAAACATGGATTTGTTAAAAAATAAAGTTGTTTTTCCGGAATTTTTGCTCAGTGCACAAATCAGACTCCAAACGTCTGCGGCCTGTCCCTTCATGGCCGAAAACCATGGCGTGAGCCAAATGCACACCAAGCAATTAGTAGCGGTTAGTTACTATGGTGACATTTTGTTCTTCAGAGGTGTGTTCAATGAAAGACAATTAACGGGTGTTTTTCGCCTTCTCTGTCCGTCTCAGACTTTGTAGGCCAGACCTCTGACGCAGCCACAGGAGCTGCCTCCATCATTGTCAACGATGCAGGTAAATGCTCTTGCCGTGAGGCCCCGCTCAGATCCTAAAAGCTCTTCTGAGTTGTAGAAATGGCTAGCATACATGCACAACCAATTGTGCATGTGTGCTAGCGACGCACTCTTTCTCACTACTGCACACACACATGAACGCCCATGCATACCGCCGTTGACTCACCGCTGTTCAAGTGACTATAATCACTGGATCCACATACACACACACACACACACACACACACACACACACACAAATACTTAAGTGCACCAAACCACGCTGAGCATCCACAGGTTCCAGTGTGCAACAAGAGCAATTTCTGTCATGTAGCAAACACAGTCAGGTGATATAAAACTCCCACGACGTGTGGACCCACTTTTGCATCTGGATCCCTTTTTCTACCATTTAACATCCTCACACGTCATTATGCTGCTAAGTGTTTGAATTCAGTGTTTTGAAAGAGGAGAGAGGTCTAACTGGAAGTGGTTAATTCAGATACAATTAATTAATAATTAGGAAATAATGAGCAATAAAAGAATGTGCACATGCCATTTTGGATTAGTGTGAAAAGGTCAGTTAATTAAAACCCGTTAAGCTATTTCCTAAGGTGACCAAAGAAAATCCCAAGAAGAAAACCAAACCAATGCATATGAAAACATTCGGGTTTATGTGTTTACAAGGGGATATATTTAATTGTCTAGTATATGCTTAGTTTGGCATTGCACTTTGATGGATGCTTGACTTTTGACGTCCTGTTTGACACTGAGCAGGCGAGAACGCCATTGTGATTGTGGCCGGTGCCAACATGCTGCTGGGCGGCGAGGAGCTGCGGGGAGCTCTTCCAGCCGTCAGTCGGGCAAAAGTTCTGGTGTGCCAGCTGGAGATCAGCCCGCAGATGTCCCTGCAGGCGCTACGCATGGCGCAGGAGAACAAAGGTCAGTGACTGTCGCCTTAGTGTACGCCATTGTGTGTTGTCCGCAGGACATGTGCGCCCGTTCTTCTGCTGTTGGAGAAAATGTGTAGAAGAAAAGAAGTTTGGAAAAGTATTCTAACGCCACGCTGAAGTGATACAGAACAAAGGGTTCCATTTGAATCCATTAACTATTTTTTCATTTGTTTTGTTCGTTTTCTCCAACTTTGGTTGCTGTGGTCTTCCAAGGCTCTTTGACCAAAGAAGTTAGGTTACTTTTTTTTTTACATTTGGATCACGTCTTTCTTTTGAAACACTCACCCCATGTTGGCATGACAGCGACTATCAAATGTTTGCTGCTAAGTCGTTGCAATGGATCCAACAGCGCAGCAGGATGAAAATGTGTCCAAAAAAGGTGTCTATAGAAACTTCTCTATCCACTTCCGCATTTTTTATCCACTTCTGTCAGCCATCTGTGTGCTCAGTATGTCCCAAACATGAATATGTTTTGCCAAAATATGACTATATAAATATGACTTCCCTCTTAATCCTCATGCACGGCCCTGTTGAGCCTGCTCCCCTCTGGCCAGGCTTACTCATCGGCTAGCTTCACACTTCACATTCTAGGAACACAATAGCCTCACTGGGTCCGGTGTGACTGGATTCAAAGAACGGATAAGTTTTCCTAAAAAAAGGAAAACCTAAAAACAACCAGGAGACATGTTTGTTACTTCCTGCTCGTGGTCCCATTCTTATCAAACAATCTCTCAACCGCCAATCGGCAAGTAAGTTGTGTGTACGACCGAGCTGCAGAGCACATTTGCCTTGAAAGATACAGTAGAGGACCAGCAGATTCGTCTCAATCAGTCATGTGACTTTTCTGTTTGTATGCCACATTTACACTTTCCTCCAGAGACAGGCCTCCCACTGACTCGAATCACTTTACCGAGCAAAGTGCGAGTTTGTTGGGTCCTTGTTTCCTCACATTCTCCATCATCCACCACGTCTGCACACACATTACGAAAAGCTAACAGGATAGAAGGCCTGTTTTAGACAGCCACCTTCCACTCGCCACCTTTTTGGTGATAACCAGGTTATTGAGCTCATCATCCCCAGCAGCATCCTATTATTAGCGGGCGTCCGCGTCATTCGAGACGTCTGGGGAGCCTCTCGCCCCTTGTCATCAGGGCCTGTCGCCCGGTAATCGCTCGCCGCAGGCTGCCAGAACTGAAAGAGTCGCAGCCATAACCGTGTTGCAGATGGGACACCCAGATGGCCACACTGAGCCCCCCCCCACCCCCCCATAACCTCCCCCACCCGTCACTGCGTCGACCGCACCATGGGATCAGGCTCTGCATGTGGCACCAGGAGAGAGAGAGAGAGGCAAGGCGGGCGTAGACGCCTTGGCAGAGTTGACGCTGGCACACCAGATTATTGCGTAAATGGATTCCTCTAGAGAGAACTGGGTGTTAATGGGTACGGCGGCGGCGATACAATTTTAATGGCGCGGGGGTGAAGCGGCGCTCGAATTACGCAAATGTCACCATCGAGCCACACGCACCGCAAATGCCAGCTATCAGAAAAAACTCACAGGATGAGTTTATTCTCCCTTACGTGTAATTATTTGAGAGGAAAACATATGCATATACAGCCTTTATTGCCAGCTACTGTTTAATATTGAGGAGTTAATGCAATTCAATTAATACTAATAACTGAGGAAATGGTAGGAGTAGTGTAGATCCACTCTTTTTTTCTTCTTCCGCCTTCAACCCGTCTTCCTCCCCCTCTTCCTTGTCTGAGCAAGTAGCCGCTTTTATATTTCTCACCAGATGCAATTAGAGCCTCTTAAAGCCCTTTCACATACTCACTGATGACTCATTTATGTGTGTGTGTGTGTGTGTGTTTGTATGTGTGCGAGCAAGAGTGTGTGCGATCTCCTTGTTTTCCCCCCCTCTGCCCTTGTTTTCCATCCACCTTTCCTCCTAAATCGACCAAAGCAAACAAAAACTGCAGTCATTTTTAACTTTTCTGAACTACTCTGGCTCCTTCTTCCAGCACACGCACAACCAGACTTTGAACCTCTGTGCAAATAAAAAAAAAAAGCACAGTCATGACACACACACTCTCCTGCCAGACGTGACTCAGTGTGCACACATCCCAGTATTACCACATCTGTCCCAACAGCTGTGAGTGAGGGTGTGTGTGTGTGTGTGTGTGTGTGTGTGGTTTCCCTAACACCTGGAGAGCAAAAACACCCAAAGCCACCCGATCACGACGCACCGGTGACCGTGATGTCCACGGCAGCTCCTTCATGCATCAGTGTATTATGGATCTCACACCAGCTGCTCTGGTGTGCATATTGATAGTGATCCGTCCTCTGCAGTCTCATTGTGTGCATATTTCATGAGCGCTGCGGCCTATGCATTTGACATCAGTGCCGGGATCACGCCGCAGACGAGGGAGCAGGCTCTGTGCTTCCTACCGGTTCTGTCCACGGCTACAAATAATAATACGACTGCCGAGGATAGACCGAGTAAAGCATGAGTAAGCCTTTTAGATGATTCAGGGGTACCTTATTCATCCTGTTTACACAGTATACAGCGTGTGGTTAGTGCTTCACTAACTCGTGTCTGTTAAGGCCACCGGAGTACTCCACATATATGCTGTGAAAGTTTTCCCAGTTAACAGCACTAATTGGCAGGGAAGGGAGGGGAAACTGCTGATTCCCCTCCTAGGTGGGAGAGAGGGAGGGATTTGTAAGATGTGGGAGGGATATTTGTTAATTAACAGGCTTTTATGTTGATGTATTCATCGAGATTCAAGGTTGTTGGTTTGTCGCAGTACGTTTGTGCAAAAGAGAACAGAATGATTGCGGAAGAGAAATGGTCCTCAGGCAAGGAGAAAATAAACTAAATGAGAGCTTGTTCAAACCCACGTTTCAAATCAATGTCAAAGAATTTATCCGACTGACAAGTGGCAGAGAGCTGTCCACAAACAAAGCAGTCAAATGTGTATTAGTACGCAGCTGAAATTAGTCCCCAACAAAAGCACTTTTTCTAAAATGCCTAGCTGTTCAAAGAAATAACCGGGCCCTCGGCTGGAGCCTGTTAAACCTGCAGACATGTACAGATGAAAAGTGGATTTGGTTTTTGTGTTTTCATTGTCTTTTGTTGGCAATAAGAAAAAAAACGGAATCCCTGGACAGCATTTGTGGTGAAAGAGGAGGAGATGAGGAGCTGATACAGAGGGCCACCAACAGGCGAGGGGGGCAGACAGAGATCCCTCCTTTTATGCAAAAAAATGGAGGCGTCACATTTCAGAGATCTCGCACTTGTCTTGGAAAGCAAAGTGATGGAAACTGAGGTGCAATTCAGTCGACATAGAGAGACAGAGCGAGAGGGAGAGGAGAAGAAGAAGAAGAAAAAGAAGAGTCAGGAAGAACCTAGCATCACTTTTTCTTGTGACACGGTCTTGGCTCATGTAGGGTACAGATACAGTATATATATATATATATGCGTGTGTGTTGAAAAAGAAAAAGAGAGACGTTATATCCTCTTTTACTAGCGAGCACCCCAGCATCCACCTCAAAGCGCCAGGTGGCCAAAGCCCTGCACAAACCCACGCAGCTGCTCTCTCATGTGCCCACGCAAACACACACACACACACACACACACACACACACACACACACACACACACAAACACAGCAACTAGGCGCACACTTTTGCACAACAGACTTTGATGTCACCAACGCTGAACATATATTTCCCTCACACACACACACACACACACACACGCGCACGCACACACTTGCATGAGGCTTTATTTGGTACACAGAGATATGAGAATTAATCGCTTCGTCAAGCTGGGCTTATCCTCACACATACACAGAAATCATGGTATTAGATGCATTAATGCTCTCTGCTCATGAATATGCATGAGGCAGTGATGTGCAACACGTACGGAGGATTACTTCTGACAAACACTCTTACGCTCTCTCTCGCTCTCACCCTCTCTGAGACCCTTTCTCACAGAGAAAGGGTCACAACTCGGCTCACCCACACACTGACATGCACATGTGTAGGGTTATGCGCCTCATATTGACACACGCCGCCCCATAACTGCCGGATGTGAGGCCGTTTCCACCGGGGTTTTTTATGTTGTTGTTTTATTCTTCTTTTCCAGGGAATGCTAATTTAATCGTTTAAAAGGTGTCCTTTTATTGAAGCTCATCCACTTGAGCTTTGCCTGCGAGGGCAATTTCCAGTGGTAGCCCGCTAGCCTTTGTTCACATTGAAAGTTTAATTAAGGTAATGTCAGAGCTTGACAGTGAAGCTTAGCAAATGGAAGCGAAACATCAGACAATTATAAAAATGTGCCACAGAGGGACATTGTCACAATTGTATCCCATTAAATCCGAGCTGGCAACTGTAACTGAGAACAATTGCATTTTTTTTTAAACGCCTACTAATGATCGCACGTATTCCTGAGCGACCTGTACGCTATAATGTTTCACATTCTAGCAAATGAAATGAATTGCTTCCTGGTTTCTTGTTGCAGTGAAGACAATATTCAACCCAGCACCGGCCATTGCGGACTTGGATGCGGATTTCTACAGAGCCTCTGATGTGTTTTGCTGTAATGAGTCTGAGGTGATAAATCACACACACACACACACACACACACACACACACACACACACACACACACACACACACACACACACACACACACACACACACACACACACACACACACACACACACACACACACACACACACACACACACACCTCACAGTATTTATCACAGCAGAATCTATGCTTCCTCACACAATTCGTTCTCACACGCGTATTCACTAACAACAACAACAAGGTAGCAAAAGGAAACTGAAACCACTCCCACAAAGCACAACTGTTGGTGTTGAATAAACCATCTTTCTGTTCTAGCAGCGCACACATGCAGTCTACGGTGATATATGTGGCAGATTTACTGTCAAAACTCGTAGGGTTCTCAATTTCACGTAGAGGTAAACAAGAGCGGGTTTAGCGAGCGAGTGTCCATGCTTTATGAAATGATGCCTAAAAATGACAGATATCTAGATAATTAAGATGACGTTAGCTCCATAAGTTGCTTTTTAATGTTTCCTGCGGATCCATTTTAAAACCACAAATCTTCAAAAAGCGAGTCTTGAATATTCACTTTATAACTACTTACATTATATTGCGCTAAAAGATGGAGGCTAGCGCTGAATGCTGATTTATAGAGAAAACGTGGAAATAAAGGAACAGTGTCGTTTTTGCATTACATTGTAAAGGTAGTTAGAACGAGTATCATGGCCCGGTGGCAACCTCCGGTTCTAAAAAGTAAAGCCAATGCGGAAGTGCTTTAAACTTGAATTATTTCTGATGGCTATCAAGGGGAGACTCCTTTTGGTTGCAAAGAGAAGTCAGATTGTATAGAAGTATATGACAAAATTATGCACCTGATATATCACCTCACTAAACATTGTAAACATGAGTTTATAGTCTTATTCGCTAGTTCTATTCCAAACTTTCCCAAATTGATAAAAAGCAGGACAGGGCAGCCAATGTTAGCTTAACCTTTGATAGCATTCAGGAGCAACATCCACACAATGGGGTAATACTTTTACAGTGGATGTGATGGTCGTGGACATGGCTTGTATTTACTCTGTAACCCCACAATCTAATGTAGTTCTGTGCTCCTTGTCCTTGAAAGCAAATCACTTACATTTTTTTATGCTCGTCTTTTTGCGGTAAGGCCTGAAAAAAAAGACACAACCTTCATCTTAGCGAATGGTCAATGTGGGGCAGGGGCGTGGTTAGCGCACCTGCGGCAGGAGAGAGAGAGAAGAGCGCTTGGGAACGAGCTGCGGCTGAAACCAATAAGCGCGGGAGTGTGGGGCTATTTAAGCCAGCGGGAATAACAGCCGGGAAGTAGTAGTGGTTGCAGAGTGTGCATGGAGCTATGCTGACGAGTGTAACTGCCAATAAAGCCTGTGATAAACCGCAAGAGCCGTGTCTGTACCGTATGTCCGGAGCCATGCAGCCCCGGGTAGGAGGAACCTTCGCCACAGTCAACTTAAGTCATGATTCTTAAAATCAACACAAGCTGCTATTTTAATGTTTATTTTAAAAACACAGTAAGTAACATTGGACGACTTGTCGTGCAGCCTCGAGTCGTGCAGCTCAAAGTATTTCTTTTCATCTTCTCTAAGAAACGAAAATATCAGTAGGTTTGAAATGTTAATGCGCGCCCACACGTACACACTTGTTTTCACTGCGATTCAACTCTGTCCCTGGGTCATGACCCCTGCCAGCACATCAATACCGCCTCTGTAGCCTTTAGCCATACATGTAAACCCTCTGGTATGACGAGGGAACTAAGCATCTCTCCGCCTTTTTACTGTAAAGACTTGGTGTCATGGCACCTTATGTCTTGACTGTCAGGTGATGACAGATGAGCGACGGGGGACGGTGGGGTTGGATGGGAATCGTAGTGAAAAAAACAACAAGGCAGATGTGTTCTTTGGCTGAGTCAGCCACCCCCTCGGGGATAAAGTGGAGTTTGCCCGGCAGTCTGTATTTGATGTGGTGATGCAGAGCGGAGAGAAGCCGTAGCCAGGTGTGGGGACATGAAAGGGAGAGTTGACGAAAAGCGCAAGAGTATCAGGTCATGGAGGTACAGTCAAGTTATGCGGGAGGCCCTTTGCAGGGGTGAGAAGGGCACTAAAAGATCCTGTTCAGGGAGGAGGTAAATTCTGATTTGTGTATATATGTGTATACATATAGAAAATGCCTGTAATGACAGCACATTCTTTCCACCTATGCCTACACCCACCATGTCGACAGCTTTCTAATGCATATGCTTTGTGCAGCAAATGCATGAGATAAGCATATATACACACACACACACACACACACACACACACACACACACACACACACAGCGAGAGAGACATAACTCAACTTTCTCATATTCTTGTACACAGAGGGAGGTAGATTGATTCCCTGCCCTGGTGCGAAGCTGATGACTAACAAAACCACTCTTTTTTTGTGTGTTTTTTCTCTCTCTTGGCATCCGACAACACCGGGGTGCGCTGCGGGCTCTAGATACACTCTGCGGTTTATTTTTGAACTGTTCAAGGTCATTGTTCACTTTGACAGATCACAAAAGCAAAGGGGGAGGTGGGAAGGTGTGAAGATCGGATCCTCAGACCCCTATTCAACACGAGTGTTAGCCAGGCTTTGACCTTCCGGCAGGGGGGTTATAGCTGGCACACCTTCTGTACAGGTGTGTGTGTGGTCTCACTGTACCATGCTAAAGCTGAGGGGGTTAGGATGACAAAGTTCAGGCACTCTTTGATCCTCGGCCCACATTCTACGCTGAAGTGCTTCATAGCGAGGGGAATTGTCTTTGATGTCCACAGCGGAGGACCTCACGTGCCGAAATGGATCCACGTCGCTATCATCCACGTATCTGAAATTGATCTCACCCTTTTTAATAGAAGCATAATAGCGAGCATTAAGAAACAAGCTTGTATGTTTTCTATACTGCCAGTATTCATAAGGCATGGTGATTTTAGACTTGTAGTTGCTGCAGCAAATTAAAGGGGGATGTCCACCCTAAAATGGATTTCACATTGCGTTTATTTACTTTTTAAACACTAATCAAATTACTGTTTTTTCACCTATGGTTCAGTGAACAAAATGTTTTTTTTCACTTGCACAAAATATTATTATTATTATTATTTGATTCACCGCTTTCTAATTTGTGAGTGTAATTTGTATGGAAATAAATAAAACACGGCACAGACAGAATCACCTTTTTGTCAGATTTAAATTGTTTTAAACTTGTACCCTTCAAACCCAAAACTAAGAAAAAGGAAAATAGACACGCGTATCCTGCGAGCCAAATGACGTATTGCTGTTTATTGAAAAAACAAAACAAATAGAAAGTATTAAAGCATGAGTTAACCTAAGGGCGTCATTTAGGATTTTAGCAAAGATAATGTGTATACTGAGAAGCTGGCAAACGACATCTTTGAACGTTTTTTTACGCAACCTTTAGAGATACCCCAAAATAAGGCGACAAAGAAACAGCATTGAGAGAACAAGGTAGTGTAATGTTTTATGTATTTTTCTTATTTCTAATTTTTGTTGAACTATTTATTTTGATACTACTGTGTTGTTGTGTGTGTGGCTTTATGTCATTCATCTTTTGTCAGTAGTATGTTATTGCTAATGTTTTGTCATGTGTTATTGTAAGGATAGGTGGGATGTGGGAAGGTTGAACATTGTTTGTCCTTGTGCTTATTAATGAAAACCCTTACAGGACTAAAAATATATATATTCTATCAGGTGTTGTGTGTGGAGGGTTATGACCATCAGTATGTATTGTGAGGTGTGTAGGAAACACAATACATCGCAGCATATTACCATTTCTTGCAATTTGCAGGACCCTTAATGCTAAATGGTAAACTCCTAAATTATGCTCTCAATATGTCGATATAGCACACAATATAAAATATCAGAATACGTTTGAGCAAAATGTTATCACTTTATATATATATTCATTGTGACATTTTAAAATAACATTTTAATTTTAAAATAATTTATTTTAACATTGGTTATTTCCTCAAACTACAAATTGTAATAAGAAAAATAATGTCAGTACTTTAAATAATTTAGAATAAGAATGGCATTTTTTTAAATTGAATACTATTACTGTAAATATAAATGATGGCATCTGGTGACTGACTTTACACTACAGTTAATCATACATCCAAACACATTAAATTACCTTTGCACTACTCTAACATATACATAGTGTATTGTCACATTTAATGCATTTATTTTCTTTTTTTCCCCATTGTTGGAATTGAAATGCAAGCCTGTGGTCGCAAAGTAGCAATTAAGTTGCAATGCCACTACACATGAGGAAATAAAGAGACAAGCTGACACGTGTTACACAGCAATACACACTGAAACTTATATGAGGTGTCTGCATTTTTGAGAAAGGAACAGCATGTTGTGTTCTCAGGAGAATAATTTAGCACATTGAGATTTGTGAAAACTGAGCCAGAGCAAATAAATACAGTAGCAAAAAAAAAAAAACTTCTTAAAGGCTTACAAATAGTAACAATATTCAAAATGAATAAATACAAATAATAAACATTGATCACTTTTAATACATTATGTGATAGTAGGTAATCTCACAGAGTTTTACGTTGCATGAAAAGTAAATCACATAACTTTCTCTCAGTCACGCTTGCAAGTAAACCTGCCATGCACTCGCCTTTAATCACTAGTATAAAAAAAAATAGCGTGGCTCATCTCTATCGAGGGTGCCACTTACTCTGGAGAGAACTGCTGTGGTTCTTGGGTTTTCCTTGAAGTTCGTTCAAACATCAGCTGTGGAGTCCTGCTTTGTCACTGTTTAGTCATCTTGGAGCCAGATGAACCAGCGTAGTCAGAGAATCTACTCTCTGAAAATGTTTGGCCCGCAGACTGCTGACGGATCCAGCAAGTCTTCACCGAACGAATGTGTTGGGAGTCCGTCTGACCACAGTCGGCGTGTAATTAAGAGCTGACTCATCGCAGGACCGTTAATAATACAAACAGAGAACTCACGCAAATAAGCCAAAGACTCGTAATGGACTACTAATAAGGGATCCTTGGACATAGTGAATGCTTGTGATGTATTTCACTGGGTTTTTAGAGAGGCAGTTTTTAAGTAAAATTTTTTAGAGGCAAAAATTCAAGGCCTTGCTCTGACTTCTTGTGTGTTACACACAGGCCGTGGTACTAGGTGTTTGCCCTGGGGAATTTACATAATGCATCATGCTAGAGCTGATTTGGCCCTTTGTATAATTTAAATTCCTAACCTTTGATTAGCTTCGCTAACTGACCCAGAAACAAAGACTTGTTGAGAAGAAAATGTATATTTTTTAGCACAAGATACATTTTTCATCTTACACAGTAAACACAGTTGCACAGTATTGTATGTTCTCAGTGACTTACCTCTGCTTCCTGTGGCCATACAGGCTGAGCTGCTGACTGGTTCCTCCGTAGCTAATGTGAAGGAAGCACATCGGGCCGGCCAGGAGCTGCTGGAGCGCGGCTGTGGGTCAGTCATCATCACTATGGGACCCCAAGGCTGTGTGGTTGTCGAGGCAAAGGGGTCTACCTCCAAACATGTTGAAACTACTGCAGCCGCAACTGTGGATACTACGGTGAGCGTGACATGATACTACATATAAATGGTAATACTTTTTCTCACCAACACTGTGGTCCACTCTGTAATATCTCAACAACTAGTGCCATTAAATTACGAATAGGCGGTCATGGTCCCCAGAGGATAAATCCTGCCAACTTTGAAGATCCCCTGACTTTTCTCCTATCACCATCATGAGTTTTTGACGTTCTGTGTTCTTTTAGTGTGAAATGTCACATTGGTGTTCATGTAGGGCAAATTGTAATCACTTTGGTGGATCCAGGGCCATCAACAGGTCATATGTGTGTTCAATACTGTGTTGTAGAGCTGAAACTGTGAAGCGATTAGTCGATTTTTATAATCGTTTTTCAAGCAGAGCCTGAGAAAATCAGGCATTTTTCACAATTTTCTGCCTTTCTTTTAGACCGAACAATGTTAGAATTAGCATGTTTAGCATTGTCATTGTGAGCATATTGACGTTCAGAGAATAGATAAAGATACTACATTACATTACATTTCATTTAGCTGACGCTTTTATCCAAAGCGACTTACATGATATACAGTAGACCGTAGACACAGCAACGGTGAGCAATTAGGGTTAAGTGTCTTGCTCAAGGACACAACAACACAGACTGCCGGAGCCGGGGATCGAACCACCGACCTTCTGATTGAAAGACCGACTTGCTAACCACTGAGCCACAGTCGCCCCGTTTTTAAAACTACGTTTTAAATTATTTCCTTCATAGTTTAGTCTGTGCAAAGTCCAAAGATTGTGAGCATGCTCATCATAATAAGCCCAAAGATATTTTATTTGAAGTGAAATGAGTCAGAGAAATCAGCACATTTGTATATAATTTATATCTTGAACCATTGGCCCTAGAGATGCAAATATTACAAAGATATTACAAACATAAATTAAATAAAAAAAGAATGTAATGTAATCTTTTTGTAATATATTAAACATATATTATTAGTAATGATAGTTATAAAAATAATAACCTTCAAATAATAATAATTTAAAGAAGATCATAAAAACAATGTCCACTTGTATTTTTATTTCAATAAGTCAATAGACTGAGAGGAAGGTGATAGCTTTCATGGTATTCGTGAAAAGGAAACAGTTTTAAATGGAAAGTAATGTAACTCAGCCCACTTCTCAGTGGAAGCAATATTTTTAAAGTGTTCTTTAGCAATAACAAAGGAACATATTATTTTTCGCAGAAAATCATCAGATTCCATAACAAACCTTTGTCATAAAGAGCTTTTCTGCCCATTCATCTGGTGCCCCTGGTGCTGCGAGCTCTAGTGGAGCAACAGATCTGTGAGTTTCTTAGCGGAACGCTTTGAGATCACCGTGGATGTGGTGACCACCGGCTGTTTCCCCTCCTGAAAGGAGGGTTCTAATCTCTTAAAAAAGGCCGGCGCCTCTTGACTCATTTCATACCGGCCTCTGTGGCTTGTTTTTGTCACAGAAAGCCTCGGCTGGATGTTTGTGTTTCCTGTCTCTGAGGGTTTTTTGTGGGACCAAATACGTCATCGCACTGAGGTGTTAAACACCACTTTGTGCAAACCAGGTTTGATTAAAGACCGTTTTAAATGTTTGTGTAATGGCTTATTTTACTGAATGGTTCCCCCGGGGGCTTTTTATAGCGCTATAGTTTCCGAAAGCTGTTCTTCATGCATCATTGTAAAAGAAACTGGAGTAAGACAATTACAAGCGTGCACTCTTAGTTTTTACATGAAAGCCACATGAGATATTGAAAATGTCGGGGGGAAAAGCAGAAAAAAAGGTGGTTTTAAAAAAGTGAGTGTTGGATGTTTGTGTGTGTGTGTGCGTGTGTTTGTGTTTTTATACGCACTCCAAAGGAACTGCAGCTGAACCAAACAGCAGCGTCTCACTTTGGCACTTCAAAAACAAAAAGGGCTCACTTCCTTGAACGGTGTGACCTTACCCCCCTCCCCCTCCCCCCTTCTCACACACACACATATATAGATTTCGAAGCGGACCCACATCGGCACCGTCATTCACCTTCCCAGCAGCCCCCCAGGAGTGCTTACCCCTCCTCCCTCCCGTGACTCCCTCCTGGGCTTGCATCAGTCAGCAGAAAGCTGTGGTCGGGCCTGCTGCATGTCTCCCCCCCCCCCCCATCCACCCTTCTGTTCTTTGATGGGCCCATAAATTCTAGAGTGTTTAACTCTTTTGGACATCATAATCCCCTCTTCCAGTAAGGCCCTTTTTTGTTTTCCTTTTTTACTGGAGAGAGAGAGGAAAAAAAACAAACAATAGGTTGTTATCAAGATCATTATTCACTTCTGTGAGCTCCTTCTGCCAACACATGCTCTCTTTAGATATGATTATCTCTTCTGTTACTCACCGTTATCATTGTGTTTTCTCCAGCGGAAGAAATGTTTTTGAGACTTGTGCCTTCGCTCCCCAGTTCTGCTGGCATCGGGCTGTGAATTGAAGCCGTATATTCTCGGGCTCCGATTCCCCTCGATATCAACACAGTGAGTCACTTGCGGATCCTCGCTATTTCAGCTATAGGCTTCTATTCGGCTGGGACCAACCCAAACCCACCTTCCGATTCTGGATGCGTTTCGTCACTTTGTTTCTGACACGCCCAGCTCGGCTTAGTGGTGTGCCCGCTGCGACTGTTTCGTCATCCGCTCCTCCCGCAGCTGTCTGAAAAAAGAAATCTGACACGGCACAAGCAATCGTGGGCTGAGTCAGGGTCGTGGATCCGGATGAACAACAAAGTAAATCATCTACTGTGGGTCTCCACCATTCAGCCCCCCTTCATCCATTTGTCTTAAATTGAGTGCAGGCTTCCCTAGCTGAGATCAGAGCCTTGGCTTTTTTTTGTGTGTGTGTGTGCTATGGCCTCATCTAACTGTCCACACACACACAGACACATGCAGCCAGCGCCTGTTAGCCCCAGCAGGACTTGGGTGGCCTTGGTTTCCACTACTCCGGGAGGTCCAGTGTGTAGAGAGAAAAGAGGTAGACAGTGCTGTCTAAACCAGACATTACAGCTGGGTTTGGACAGTCAAATTATTCCCAGGCTTCTCCTCAGACTGGAGACGGGCAAGGACCCTTCCCGGAAGGCCAAAGGTAAGGGAATACCTCCTGAGCGTTGCATTCCCCAAAACCCTGCAAACTGCAGGTCAGCATGACCCTGTGAGAAAAAACTGCCACATCACCATCTTTTAATGGTCTGCACATGCCACAGCAGCGGTTGTTAAGCAACCCAGATGTGTCCACGCTTCGTTCACACAGAAGGGTGAGAGAGGACCGAGACAAAGCGCCGCGGATGGATCAAAGACGCGAGAGCCCCCAATTGGTCCAATTAAATGCGTTTCTGATCTCTGAATCGACTCCCTGTCGTTACTTCAGACGACTCGTCCCCGGCTGTTCATAAAAGTCTCGCTGTAAGCTTCCGGAAGCCACTGTGAGTCACACGCTGCCCGTCAGTTGGCCTTTGCTTTCCCCTGGGAGGCCTTTCATTGACAAAGGCTGCCGGCTCTGGGTGTTAACGGCACATGGGAGTCAGGATCGCAGGAGGCCTCTGGGTGAGAAATCACAGCCGCGGGTTTCCTGCAGGCTCTAGAGCTTCAGTGAGCAGCGGCAAGTCCTACCATTAAGGAGCGCTGAGCCCTTTTTCTGAGATCGGCCTTTTTTCTATGGGTTCTGTTTTTTGTTGTTTTGTTTTTGTCTGTCTGTTAGCGCTCACTCCTGTGGTGTTTCCGCGCTGCACTTTCCAAAGATCACTTGTCAATCAAAGCTTGTGGGCGCCGCTGTCGTCTTTTGTCCTCGGGTTCTTTCCCCGTTGACGGACTTCTGAGTTTCTGTGTGCGCTTCTTTTGTTTGTCTGCACAGCCGTGGAGGTTATTGCTGCTTGCGTTGACTATTCAGTTCTTCTAAACACGCGCCACTAAAGCTGTTGTCAGAATAAGATCCCTTCCCTGGTGCCTGTTTTGCCAGTGAAACCAGATACAAAAGAGTTCCCTACAGCTGAAGGAAAGCTTTCAACGTCTATAGGGTCGTCACTGTTGTGTTAAAAAGACCTTATTCACTCATTTATATATTCTAATTTGTCCTAAATGGGGAATAAATACACTTCTGATCGATGGACTCAAACTGAACCCAAGCTATCAAAGTTCCAGGGGAAGATTAATTCACACATAAACATTTCAGCGTCTCTCTGATGGCATGCTACTGCAGAGAACTTCCTAAATCCTTCTTGGTTAATTTGGTAAGCTTCTCATCTGCCATCCCAATGTCTAACTCCAGCCTGAGTACCGGAGGGGAAGAGGCGGAGGAGCAGCACGGAGGTCAAGACGCGGCGGACGGAGCCGATCCAGCGAGAGCATCACAGCTCATCCGCGGCAAGCGCTTGTGTCACTTGATTGACAGGCCCCCAGATCTAACCTTCACCAAACTGTGTCGAGGGCAGCAGTGGCGGGGGCTGAGGGGGGTAGCGCTTGTCATCCTCGTTGAGCTTCATCCACTAGATCCAGTAGCGTCACATGCCAGTCTCAGCGGAGGAGACGTTAGTAAGACGGAGAGAGAGGTTGGAGGGTGGCCACGCAGTCAAGTGGCCAAAAGTTTAGATCGGAAAAGTGAGGACTTATTTGACTGTGGATTGGCTTACTAAGAAATTACATATTTTTTCCCTGCGTAAAATATGTATTTAGGCAACCTTGCTAACATGTTCACCATATCAACATGGAAGATGATAACATTTCAGTGTTGCATTTGCCCCCCAAGTAACTGAAAATTGTACTAACACAAGGCTGATGCAGCATTTTTGAAGTATGAATCGTGCCTTATAATTATTTTACATGTTTTTTAAATTTCACAACTTAAAAATTAAAATTAAAAACATTAATTAAATACTGTTTTTCCCACCTTGAAAATAATACAAATCTGAGTTTAACTGATATTCTAATATCTTATTCTGTTTTTTAAGATGAACTTTATCAAGATTTGAACTGTCAGTACAACAAAAGTTTGACTATTACCAAGTTTAGCCCTTAATGCTCGTATTAGAAAGCTGTTCCGACCCAACCCTGTCCAACTAGACAAAGGTTGTTTAGACAGAGATTGGGTTGAGGATTAGTGGCGTGTCAACAAGTGATTCAAAACGTAAAAGAAAAATGAGAAGAGGAATGTGCAAAAGAATTATGCATCGCCTTGACTATGAAGACAGAAACGTTCCATTTTCTATTCATTCATTTAGCCGTTGAGCCGGTGCCCCTCACTGTACTGCACTGGTTACCAGTTCCCAAGCATTAACCCCCACTCGCCAGCGCTTCAACTGCAACATGTGAACTGGGAGATGGGCCAGAGGCCAAACCGGTGGGACGGCTTCACCAAAGCCTTATTTCTGAACGCTGGCCTTGTGTTGTGGCCCGGCCCAGCTACCAGACAGGAGACGTAAACACACCATGGCTTTAAACATGGAAATCCACCAGGCCTGTGAAATGTTTCAGCTCTGATCTCACTCTTTCCAGCATCTCTCCGGGAATCACACCAGTGGCGTGCAGCGGGGGTGGGGGTGCAATAATGGCCTTTGAAATGTCAAATGGGAAAACACTTTTATTTTTTCCTTTCCTCCCTACATTGCTTCCATCCATCACCTGGTTCAACATAGAATGCTTTGAATGATACCAGTTTCGGAGCTCGTGAAGTAAAACGCGTCACCTGGGCTGTGCCCTCCAGCTGCCTCGGCTATCTTGTTTGGTCCCCTCTGTTTCCCGCGTGCCCTGGGTCGGGGTCAGTGTCGGGGTTTTTCTTTTTTCGTCGTTGCCCCGTGTCACTGAATCATCCCTGCACAACAGACAACCCTACCCCTGACTTCAAGGGTTACTTTGTGGTTGGAGGGTAAGGGGGATGCGGGAGAGTTTACATCGGTGAGAGTGCAATGAACTCTTTCGAGAGCCACAGTGATGAGTAATGGAGCGGGCTAGTGAGAACCAGCGTTAGGGGTGGAGGGGTGGGGGGGAGGGTTGTGGTTAAACATGAGCGTGTCGCCACATACCATTATGCCTTTTCCCATCAACGAGCCCACCCCCTCCCTTCCGACCAGGGCGTCGATGGCACATTCCTTCTCTATCAATAGACAAGGAGGGAAATATGGACGGTTTATCTGTTTAAACAGAGTAATGACTGACAAGTGAATAAAGCGGCAATGCCCTATTCAGCCGACTCTGAAAAGCAATCTGTAAACCCAGTGGGGATTATTTTGTAGGTTTGTTTGTTTCTTATTAGAAAAGTATTATTGTAAAAGGAAAAGAAAAAATATTGTAAAGACATCGTTGGTCTTTTTTTCCTCGCAAGTCATTTGAACAGATTTGAATGCGCTGTAGTTTTTCCTCGTCGTTCTGTGAAAAGTACTCTGCTTTTCTAAATATTAAAGGACGCACTGTAAATAAATCTGCATTTAAGATGCTTGTTCCATTGTATTCTTCATTCTGCTGGCATTACAGGAAGGTTTATGTAGTGACCGTAGTACAGATGTTGCTCTGAAAGAGCTGATGGAGACACGCTGTCCACTCATTTCAGTAACATTCAAAAGGTAGTAAGAGACTTAAGGAAGCAACACATGAATTGAAAAAGCTAACAAATGCCATAGCACCCCCTACTGTTGACTGGTTGATTTATTTTTTTCTTCATGTTGACTTATTGAAAAATACCTTCTCATCACTATATACCTACCTATCTTGTCTTTAAACTCTTCAATACATACTATGAAACATTTGAATGCGGTAAAGTTTGAGATGAATTATATCATCTTTACATGGATTCAGGGCTGGTCCAATTACTCCTCACAAACCAGCACTGCAGCCTCAAGGTTTTATGATTCTGCAGAGTCGGGCACAGCTGCAGCATTACACAGTGGAACGGCTTGAACCACAGGTGGAATTTAATAAAGCCTTCTTGTAATATTGTTTCTTCTCAGGGCGCTGGAGACAGCTTTATTGGAGCGCTGGCATTTTACATGGCTCATTATCCCACAATGCCTCTGGAAGAGATGGCCCGCAGAGCCAATCAGGTGGCGGGAGTCAGTGTGCAGGCTGTTGGCACGCAGACGTCTTACCCCTTCAAAAAGGACCTACCAGCTGAACTGTTCTGAGCAGCTAATCAGCGAGTAGACACCAGCGTTAATGGACCAAATCTCTCTCTCGTTGACCCTGTGAACTCAACTGTTATATGAAATGAACTGCTTTTGACAAATCCATGCTGAGGGTTGTCTATGATGTAATAAATGCTATTTTAATATAAAGCTGACTTCACTTTGACTGTTAATATAACAGATTGTGCTGACAAGCCGGCTTACAACACACACTCAATAGTTTTTAACTGTTTAATAATTGACAAACATTCTTACAATTAGCCCAATCATATTTCATAAATGGTTTCAGTTTAAATATACAGCTGCAAAACACTTGACTGAATTGTAATCAATGACATGTTCAGCTCTAATAAGTAATATTACTTTTATAATGATTTTCTTGAAGCTCAGCCGGGGTTTGCGTCATGCTGATCCGGTGCAGTGGGCAGAGTAGGTCTTTTTTTGTAGATCGCCGGCAGAAATCCTCTGACAACGTTTTGACCAGCCAAACCGAAATGTTGACCGACGAAAAAGTCTGTTCAAACCGAGCAGGTTTATGTTGTCCATTTATTTTGGTGCATTGTCAAATCGATCTGATCTTCCTCTTCTCAAAAAACAGGACGTGCTTGTTCACTGCAAAGACAGGGTCGACTTTAAATGAACGAAATGAATACAATGCAAAGCTTGACTTTGCGGCTGATATTTAGAAAGTGAAATATTTAGCTTGGAAACAAACATTTAGAAAGATTCATGGCCCATGGTATTGATTTATGACATTGGGTTATGGAAGGCACATGTAAGGTGAGTATATACAGCAACATTATCACATTAAGTGGTTACCAAACTTTTACAACCCCTTACTTGTTGTATAATGTTGTAAAAGTTTGGTGGGGGGGAAACCAGGAAGTAGATCACGTGATCAGGGAGGTTCAGGGTTCATACACATTCTGACCAATGGACTTCCATGACTTTTCACCAAATTTCCATGATATATATGAACATATGAATATAACAAATTTCCATGACTTTTGGACTTTTCCAGGAAATAAACATCCCATGACTTTTCCAGGTTTTCCATGACCGTATCAACCCTGGAGGTTTTTGTCCGTATGATTCATTGTAAATGACCTGGACTGAGACCTACTTCCAGTGCAGATATACACAGGGGCTTCTGTTTCAATGCTGAGAACGAAGTGGCTGTTTAGAAAGGCTTGAGCATGGGTTAGTCCTGTTGGTTTTCAGCACAGACTAATGCTCAATAAAGGGTCGCAGCTGCTGGTTCATATCTTACCAAATGGATCGTGTTTGCGCAGCACCAGCTTCTCTCTGAGACGATTCCTCTTCGTGTTGAAGAAGTAGCCCGTCCCTGCGGCGCTCATCATCTGCACCAGGAGGGTCCTGGGAGAAAACAACAACACTGGTCAACGTTTTCAGTGAAGTATTAAAGTGCGTTTGGTATTTTCTAGCTCAAGCTTTGACGCTTTTCTAGGAGACAAGCAATGCCACACCTTAACGTTACTGTATTTATGTATCCAGTGGCTTCCACTTACTTTGATTTCGCCTTGGCCACTGAAACACGGAAAAAGGAGCAGAGGAGGGGTATTAAAAATCAGATGGATTGATGCAATAATGATAAGCAAACTAGACAAATACTACCTATATATGACCGTAACGTCGTTCATGGCAAACGTGCAACATTTTAAATTCACATAACTTAACGTTGAAGGCGCGACAAAAAACGAAAATGCAACTATGTATGGATAATGTTAGGTACTGTTGATGATACCAAGAGTAGACAGCTAGCGGTAAGTTAGCTCACATTAGCTAAGTGAAGGTTAACAAACAGGTCACGTTGACAGCACTGCAGACGCATGCAAGCGACTCTTTCATCAACTACATTTGTTGAAATACCCACAATTTGCGGTGGTAAGAAACATGTTGTAGACTTTGAGCCGCTAGACGAAGACAACATTAAACATAACGATGTTTGCCAAGGTAAGTCACATTGGGAAGTCCGTACATCCGGTTTGTCAAGCACTTCCGGTTTGCCTTAAAGGAGCCGTTCAGCTGAACGACTGACTCCAAAATGAAAAAACACTATATTGATTGATAGCCCTTCCAGCCTTTTATAGCGTTGTTTTTGTACTTTTATGTGTTCGTTGCATGTTTTATAACTTCCAACCCACTGACCAAAACAAATGTATTTTTTTCTACAGAAGGCATTTGTCAATTTGTACAATAATGTGTATCTGAAAAGTTTCTTTATTTTTTATTTTTTTAGTAGGCAGACAATGTCTGTTTGCCTATTGCTCCTGGTTGCCTACACTGGTCCTTGTTATTGGTTTGGGAGACTTTGCAGGCTGTGTGTTTCAACATTAAAGCTATTTATGGTCTGAGCTGAGAGCATTAAGAAGACTACGATGATGATTGAGAGTGGAGGAGGAAGTTGTTTGTTTTTGTCTCGTACAGCCAGTTGAAGAGTCTCTGTTTTTATCCCACCAGTGTCTAAACAGACAGTCTCAAATGGGGCACTGAGTTATTCCCGTACATGTTCCTTGTTCTTTCGCAGTACATGCGGTTGCCATGAGAGCAAATGAGCATCTGTTATGAATGTTTGACCAAGATGGGATTGTCAAATAAAGCTGTGGTGAATGTGGCCTTCATCATTTTTTATTTTGCTATCTACTTTGCTATGTACTGAAGCTTTTTTTCATGCAGTTTTTCAGAGGACTCATCTTCATCTTATTTCACTTGAACTTGATTGATTCAAATTTAGTCTTGTGAATAACCCAAATAATTAAAGCCACAATGGAAAAAGATTACAATGTCACTTGATGTTGCTTGTTATCACATCTCATGGCCTTAGGGAAGCAACTCAGATTTCATGTTAAGATCTCACTTTCTCCCCTTCAAAATACCTAGGCAGATGAATGGAAACCAATAATGTCATGTTGGAAGTCCCCTCAGCCCCTCAAAGAGAAACTTAATATCCTTTTGTGTGGTGGCAATGAAAAATACAGGTGCAACAAAATGTTAGCCTGCCCTATGAAAGGTATTCCATATATATATATATTTGTGTGTGTGGGTGTGTGTGTGTGTGTGTGTGTGTGTGTGTGTGTGTGTGTAATATGCAGGCACATAATGCAGAATATAAGCTTCTCTCCCTGTCATTAATAAACCCACCCAATAATGATTTAACAGTATCTGCATGATACTGCTATTATCATTTAATCTGTATTAAGTCTGTATTTTTATTTATACTACACTTGGACCTGTAATATTCTTTGGTTAGTTATATTTTTAAGGCCCAATTTCACATCACGTTTTACAGACTGTCGTTGTCGTTTTCCACTAATCTTTTAATACTTAACTTTAATGTATTTAGATGTTTTATTGGGGGATTCCTAGAAAGATAATTAAATCATAACTGTATTGTTACAGTACCTAAACGTTAAGAGAACCAACATAAAAACACTAAAGGCCATTCAGTTATCTCTGGAGCATCCGGTGTATTCCATCTGTGTGTCGTCACTCAGGAAGGACAATGCCGGAGACAAGTGGATTAAGAGTAACCATTTTATATCTTCTTCACAGTTTCTCTTCATCAAAAGAAAGCGGATCCGGTGTGTATGCGACACCGTGGTCCCACTAGTGCACAGATTAGACAAACACAAAAAAAGGTAAGTGAGTACTAATGAGCCTAAATGGAGCTGTATTGGTAAACCCAGTGGGGGAAAGTCATGCATTAAAGCGGAAATGAACATGAATGTTATTGGACAGGTCCAGGAGCGATGTAACCAGGCAGGGAGCAGCTGTCAGGATGTGAGTGGAGGAGCTTGCGTCACTAAGGGATAATTCTGAGAAGGAGGCTGAGACCACTAGCTCCAGCTTCAGCTTTCCTCCTCCTCCTCATCCTCCACCACCACCCCACCCACTCAGCACTCACCACAGCCACTCCGGACATTAGCTACTCTTTCCTTCTCCCACTTTATCGCACTTATAATCTTCCCTCTACATGCTGTTTCTTTTAATTTACAACCTATTATGCTTCTGTATCACTTATGTGCTCAATTATTTCAGATGCTAAAGCTCAGGTTGTCATCCCCAGCGGTTTACAATAAGGGTATGGTTCGGTTTCTTGCCAGGATATTTGGCAGTTTATAATAAGAAAACAATTGAGGGAGCACAAATCAAATTTGAGCAGTGATTCATTTACAAGTTAAAATTAAAGAGAGTTCAAGGACAGAAGTGAATAACACGTTTTGAGAGTGAGCAATTATCCAGAACTGTGAGCTTAGATGTTTTAAATTATATAATAACAATTATTATTATATAATTATATAAACCTTCTTATGAAATAATCTTATTTTAGGGTTTAAATTTCTATGAAAAAATAAGCTATGACAGCTGCAGTGATATGGACACTGGTCACTTGTTAATTAAATGTTGCCTTATGGTCACGACCTGAAGACCTCACAATCGGCTTTACACAACTGGAGGGAACATGAGGCAAACTCAAAACTTGTTTTACATACCAGTCTGTCTAACCTTTAAATGTCGAATTAGTAGAGCCCCTGCTCTCACTCCCAGTACTTTTGACCTAATACATTTTCATTTTAACCCTCAAACACTTGCTCCCACATGTTTACTTGGTCAATCATATAAGTTGATACTTTGTAAACAGGGTACCTATGACTGTCAAAGAAGATCATGACGTGGTACATTCTATCTGGAAGTCAGATAAAGTCACAGTAAACAACCTATTGGAAAACTATAAAGTTGAATTAGGGTAAACTCCAACTTCATGTGAATGACCATCTTCAGGCAAAACTAGTATTATTAACATTTTATTACCAAAAATGATTTGTATACGTGACATGTATTAGAGCAGTGTGAGGCTAGGTCACTTGGAGGGATACTGTTGATATAATAAATAATATTAATTAAAATATAGAGATAAAAATAAATACAACTAATATGTAGCTCAAGGGATGTTGAGCCATGCAACTGTGTAAGAAAATGGCAAAATAATAAATGTTAATTTCATAACCAAAGCACTGGCTGATTATTATTATTATTATTAAGCACCATGTGCAGCTCCACAGCACACCTGCACTTACACACGTAGAAAGACACAAAACTCAAAACAAGCCTCAACTGGCATAATTAGCTGTCACAACAATGGTTTGCTGTTCATTTGACCTAACAACCTGATCGCAGTAGGTGACATGATGACTCACAGACACAGAGTCAGAGGCATCAAACACCAAACACTGGTTAACAACTCCCCAGCTTGCGTCAGTACAATGCTGATTAACTGTTATATAACAGGAGGGAATAAATAACAAAAGGTGATTAAATAGTGTTTTTATCCCTCCACCTCACCGCGTCCGTATCTTTACCATCTGCAACACATAATCTGGTTTGACCTTTAAGGCAAGGAAGGTATACTTGCCTACAAACAACAGAGGATTTGTCCCTATAGAAGGCAGGCTACAGGGATGTTCAGTTATCATTAATGAATAGTGTGGGTGCAGAAGAGACTTGTACAGTGTGCAGAAATTGAGTATTTGATGCTATGAAACAAACAAATTGAAACCCCCAAAAGTCATATTATCAATCAATCATATATCCGTTGTCCTCGGGGCCATTCTGACCCGCATATGTGTATATGTATGAATCTGTATGTGTATATGTATCCTGTTGTCCTGGGGTCAAAACGACCCGAGGTATCTCCCAAACCCTCCACGTTGTCGAAATGACCCTGTGTGTATATCAACGACCACCAGTTGTCCTCGGGTCACTCTGACCCACGGCGTATACCGTGCCAACCCTCTAGTTAAACTACCCGCCCTCTCGGCTACTGTCCACGGCAAACAGTTAACGGCAAACACAGCTAGAGTCCATTTGAGGTAGTTTACGGGAGGCCTCCCAACGTAGGACTTAGACCAGGGACTACTTCGTTAGACTTTAAGCTGTATGATGACTGCATGGTGAATTACTGTACAAGTCTCTCAGCTTCCATCTCTGTGGCTCTCCACTCACAGGACCGAGCCGCTGCATTGCTCCACGCCAGCTGATGCGCCGCAGCACGGCTTCAATCTCTGGAGACCGGGTGGGGGTAAAAACTTTTACGAAGCAACACTGAAAAACAGCAGTGATTTCAAGATCCGTTCCGGACACCCCCCGATCACCCGTATATAAGTGTGGTAGGAGGTCAATTCGCGTGCCAAATGACGCCTCCACAACAACACCCGTGGCAAAGACGGCGCCGATGGCACCCATTCAGACTCCCGGGATTTTGTGGGGTACGCGGTACAACGTTGTTCCTTCTAACCGCATCTTTACTAATCGTCCTTTCCGTTACTCAGGTTGCCAGATACTACTACAGACACTACAACACCCCCGGGTTTAAGCACTGAGACGTCTCCAATCAATGACAACAAGACACTTATAGCCGAGACGAGATCACGCAGATCCGTTCACAGTGGAGGAACAAAGGGCTCACTGATAACACCGCAGGGATCACAGACAGACTTTGAAGGCATCGGGCATCGTAATGCCTGATATTTGTACGCTGACCTCACAGATAGGCAACACACAGCATCCTCCTGCGTAGTCTGCGCAACTGCAAATCCACCTTTGTTGGTGGTCCCATCGCCTATGAATTTCACCTTGTGTGCTAACGACGTGTGTGCCGTGTGGTGTCTCCAATGCCTCGGAAACCCTGACTTTGACACAAAGTTGCTGGATGTCATTTGCGGCGCATTTGATTTTGGCGAACTGCCCACCACCACCACATTAATTCCTCTACAAACAAAGCTCATAGATTATTCCAGGGAACAAGGCATCTGGGTAATTTCACCGGCAACTGTTCTACAACCTGGTTGGTGACGAAGGGAGTCGTGGCAGCTATGAAAGTGATAGAGGGTGCTCCTACTAAACACAGACCGGCGGGGCGAGCCTTTAGGAAGCTGGACAGACGAATAGCAGATATCTTTTGGCAGTGTGGGGTAGATGTCCATTGCGGTGGACCGGGCTGTGCGCTAGAGTGATGTTAGTTCAACCGACTGACATTCTGACCCATCGCACACACGGAGCACTCCATGCAAAGCTCTCACGCAGGCTTGAGCGGTCCACGTCTTCCTTACCTGAAGACAGTCTACATAGATGCTATCGGGGTGCCGAGCGGGGTCCCCAATAAATTCGAAGCCAGAAAGTAAATTGCCGGTATTTTCACAGGCATTGTTCCTTTATTAGGTGCGGTAATAGAAACGTCGCAAAGCACAGATCGGATAGAATACATATATTACAATCTGCAACGATTGGGTCTCCAACCGCTGTCAGAGCAGTAGGAGAGCAGACACAAGCCACTTCCCAGATGACCTGGCAAAATAGGATAACAGGATTGCACAGACAGCCAACTGCTTACAGCCCGACTGTGAGTGGCCTCTGGGCTGCCTGAAGCGAGACACCCCCGGCTGGGAACTATATTCTGATCATTCATCATCATCCTTTTTATTAAATACTTTTTTATTATAAGTAATTGAATCCTGGACTTCTCTTCACGGGATCGCCCAAGGTTTGAACTTAACAAAACCGCGCCCAAAGCCGCCTTTACCGAAGCCGCCTTTACCGAAGCCACCTTTACCAAAGTCTACCGAATTTAAGGCCAATTCAGGACTCGACAGCACCAAGTGGGATTGGATGAGCGGAACGCTGGGTGAGTGGAAATCTCTAATTTACTACAGTCTCGTGGGTCTCGGCACAACTTTAATGATATTGTGCCTCCTGGCTTGTTGCGTCATCCAAGTGGTTAGAGATATCATAATGCGCGCTCTGAATAACACCGTCTCACACCAAATGAATCATGGCCGTCCCGGACATGCCGAGAGAGACCCGTGTCCGCACCTGGCGATGCGAAGGATCTAGCAAAGGATCTGGAGACGCGTCTAGACACTTGTCCACAACCACAGAGAAGTCTATGTATATGAACGCCACGGCAGAGTCTGTGTATATGATCATGAAGTATTGAAAGTTTAAAAAAGGGATAAAAGACACAAAGGTCGTGCCTTTGTTGCCGTTGGAAGATGTCTACACCTCTCTCTCTCATCTTCTCTGCTTTGCTCTCCTCTCGTCACCTCTCCACAAACAACAAGGCTGCTGTCCTTTCCGGCCGTACATGCCCAGCAAGCTGGCGAAATACAGGATCAAGTCGTGTGTGGCCTGCGACGCAAGATCCAGCTATGCTTGGAAGATGCAAGTCTACGCCAGAAAGCCGAGCGGCGGACGCCCAGAGAAAAACCTGGGCATGCGGGTGCTCGATTTGACCGAGGGACCGAGGGACTGAGGGGGCACAATGTTACTTCGTCAATTTCTTCACCTCCTACGAACTCGCACGGGAGCTCCTGCTCAGTCCTACCTCCTGAAGAAGAGCAAGAATGTGGTGCTGCTGAACATGCGGCACACAGAGTTAGTGCTGGCGCGAAGCCCGTCATCGTCTACATCCACAACTAAGGTTGGCGAGGACATTACATTTAGCTGAGGCTTTTATCCAAAGTGACTTACATACTATGTTGCTCAAGGACACATCAACATTGTCTAACGGAGCCAGGGATCGAACCACCGATCATCTGATTGAAAGTCGGACCTGCTAACCACTGATCCACAGTCGCCCAGGGCAACCTCAGTGGAAAACCTCGAAAAGGTGACCGGCACGTACAGCTGCCGAAAGATGACCGCGCGCTGGCCCCTGGTAGTCTTCCACACATACTTGATGTGTCCTCCTACAACGCCTATGTGATATGGAGAGAGATCAACTCTTGTTCCCGGCAAGCGGAACAAGAGGAGAGTGTTCCTCGAGTGGCTGGGAAGGGCTTTTTTTTCCCTAAATTTATTCCACTTAATTAGTTCCATCTTTAAATCCGGATTGAGCGTCCAAAATGTATTGTGTTTTCTATCAACAATCCGGTGCGAGCACCGCCCAGATTGGCTTGGGCAGCGTTGGAAGACGATATCCTCAAATATATTTCTGGCTTTTCATGTGAGTGAAATGACACAAGTTAAAAGCAATATTGACCACATTCATTTTATATATGATATGCCTGGAGATTACAACCACGAAGGGACTCGAACCCTCAATCTTCTGATCCGAAGTCAGACGCCTTGTCCATTAGGCCACATGGTCTGAAATCGTTCACTTTTCACATTTCAGAAGTGCAATGGTTCATATGCAAAGTAGGACGAGCTAAAAGTCGTACAAAGACACACTGCAAAGCTGATCTGTTTGCTTTTTCTGGAGAGGAATTGGCAAAAAATGGTAGACAACTGGCTTCACTAGTGCGATTGAGTGGAATTTATGCCAATATACTTGATGATATCTACTTTTTTCAGAGGATAATTCCTTTGATATTCTCAAATGCTGTACTGCATTGTTAGATTTCAGGCTTTAGTTTGGTAGCAGGGCTGTGTTTGCTGTCTCAGAAGGACAAACTAATTGTCAAGGGATGCAGGGGCACTGAACTCTGGAATTATGCCATCTGTGAACCGTGATCGGGAGTGCTGATTCTGGGAATGCCGGCCCTGCCTCTGTCTCTTCCAACTCATACTTACCTGGCAGGGGAGATACCACGATCAAGAAGGCGGTTCTCCCAGGGCGAGGCTCAGCCATTGCACACCGGTTGTGCTGACCCTTGCGAATTCCCCAAATGTGGGAATCTCGACTGCATAATTTCTGGTAGTGGGGGACTGCGTTCGCGCTCTCCCCTGATCATTATGTTGAATATAAACCAAGTGAATCATAGGTGGACATGCACTGCTATAAAGCATGCCATTTGCTGTTATCTGGCACTCTGTCAGATTGTGGCCTTTGATTTCTTCTGCAGTTTGTCCATAGTGTGGAATTGGCTTCACTAGTGAGATTGAGTGGAATTTATGCCAATATACTTGATGATATCTACTTTTTTCAGAGGATAATTCCTTTGATATTCTCAAATGCTGTACTGCATTGTTAGATTTCAGGCTTTAGTTTGGTAACAGGGCTGTGTTTGCTGTCTCAGAAGGACAAACTAATTGTCAAGGGATGCAGGGGCACTGAACTCTGGAATTATGCCATCTGTGAACCGTGATCGGGAGTGCTGATTCTGGGAATGCCGGCCCTGCCTCTGTCTCTTCCAACTCATACTTACCTGGCAGGGGAGATACCACGATCAAGAAGGTGGTTCTCCCAGGGCGAGGCTCAGCCATTGCACACCGGTTGTGCTGACCCTTGCGAATTCCCCAAATGTGGGAATCTCGACTGCATAATTTCTGGTAGTGGGGGACTGCGTTCGCGCTCTCCCCTGATCATTATGTTGAATATAAACCCAGTGAATCATAGGTGGACATGCACTGCTATAAAGCATGCCATTTGCTGTTATCTGGCACACTGTCAGATTGTGGCCTTTGATTTCTTCTGCAGTTTGTCCAGAGTGTGGAATGGGCTTCACTAGTGAGATTGAGTGGAATTTATGCCAATATACTTATGAGTATGATATCTACTTTTTCAGAGGATAATTCTTTCGATCTTCTCAAATGTTGCACTGGATCATAAATGGAAACAGCCACAGGAGATCGCAGGAGATTTAAAGACATTGGGGGACATGGGGATTGAACCCATGACCTTGGCGTTATTAGCACCACGCTCTGACCATCTGAGCTAACCGGCCCTGATTTCTGAACTTATTCCACTTAATTAGTTCCATCTTTAAATCCGGATTGAGCGTCCAAAATGTATTGTGTTTTCTATCAACAATCCGGTGCGTGCACCGCCCAGATTGGCTTGGGCAGCGTTGGAAGACGATATCCTCAAATATATTTCTGGCTTTTCATGTGAGTGAAATGACACAAGTTAAAAGCAATATTGACCACATTCATTTTATATATGATCTGCCTGGGGATTACAACCACGAAAGGACTCAAACCCTCAATCTCCTGATCCGAAGTCAGACGCCTTGTCCATTAGGCCACATGGTCTGAAATCGTCCACTTTTCACATTTCAGAAGTGCAATGGTTCATATGCAAAGTAGGACGAGCTAAAAGTCGTACAAAGACACACTGCAAAGCTGATCTGTTTGCTTTTTCTGGAGAGGAATTGGCAAAAACTGGCTTCACTAGTGAGATTGAGTGGAATTTATGCCAATATACTTGATGATATCTACTTTTTTCAGAGGATAATTCCTTTGATATTCTCAAATGCTGTACTGCATTGTTAGATTTCAGGCTTTAGTTTGGTAGCAGGGCTGTGTTTGCTGTCTCAGAAGGACAAACTAATTGTCAAGGGATGCAGGGGCACTGAACTCTGGAATTATGCCATCTGTGAACCGTGATCGGGAGTGCTGATTCTGGGAATGCCGGCCCTGCCTCTGTCTCTTCCAACTCATACTTACCTGGCAGGGGAGATACCACGATCAAGAAGGTGGTTCTCCCAGGGCGAGGCTCAGCCATTGCACACCGGTTGTGCTGACCCTTGCGAATTCCCCAAATGTGGGAATCTCGACTGCATAATTTCTGGTAGTGGGGGACTGCGTTCGCGCTCTCCCCTGATCATTATGTTGAATATAAACCAAGTGAATCATAGGTGGACATGCACTGCTATAAAGCATGCCATTTGCTGTTATCTGGCACACTGTCAGATTGTGGCCTTTGATTTCTTCTGCAGTTTGTCCAGAGTGTGGAATGGGCTTCACTAGTGCGATTGAGTGGAATTTATGCCAATATACTTGATGATATCTACTTTTTTCAGAGGATAATTCCTTTGATATTCTCAAATGCTGTACTGCATTGTTAGATTTCAGGCTTTAGTTTGGTAGCAGGGCTGTGTTTGCTGTCTCAGAAGGACAAACTAATTGTCAAGGGATGCAGGGGCACTGAACTCTGGAATTATGCCATCTGTGAACCGTGATCGGGAGTGCTGATTCTGGGAATGCCGGCCCTGCCTCTGTCTCTTCCAACTCATACTTACCTGGCAGGGGAGATACCACGATCAAGAAGGTGGTTCTCCCAGGGCGAGGCTCAGCCATTGCACACCGGTTGTGCTGACCCTTGCGAATTCCCCAAATGTGGGAATCTCGACTGCATAATTTCTGGTAGTGGGGGACTGCGTTCGCGCTCTCCCCTGATCATTATGTTGAATATAAACCAAGTGAATCATAGGTGGACATGCACTGCTATAAAGCATGCCATTTGCTGTTATCTGGCACACTGTCAGATTGTGGCCTTTGATTTCTTCTGCAGTTTGTCCAGAGTGTGGAATGGGCTTCACTAGTGAGATTGAGTGGAATTTATGCCAATATACTTGATGATATCTACTTTTTTCAGAGGATAATTCCTTTGATATTCTCAAATGCTGTACTGCATTGTTAGATTTCAGGCTTTAGTTTGGTAACAGGGCTGTGTTTGCTGTCTCAGAAGGACAAACTAATTGTCAAGGGATGCAGGGGCACTGAACTCTGGAATTATGCCATCTGTGAACCGTGATCGGGAGTGCTGATTCTGGGAATGCCGGCCCTGCCTCTGTCTCTTCCAACTCATACTTACCTGGCAGGGGAGATACCACGATCAAGAAGGTGGTTCTCCCAGGGCGAGGCTCAGCCATTGCACACCGGTTGTGCTGACCCTTGCGAATTCCCCAAATGTGGGAATCTCGACTGCATAATTTCTGGTAGTGGGGGACTGCGTTCGCGCTCTCCCCTGATCATTATGTTGAATATAAACCCAGTGAATCATAGGTGGACATGCACTGCTATAAAGCATGCCATTTGCTGTTATCTGGCACACTGTCAGATTGTGGCCTTTGATTTCTTCTGCAGTTTGTCCAGAGTGTGGAATGGGCTTCACTAGTGAGATTGAGTGGAATTTATGCCAATATACTTATGAGTATGATATCTACTTTTTCAGAGGATAATTCTTTCGATCTTCTCAAATGTTGCACTGGATCATAAATGGAAACAGCCACAGGAGATCGCAGGAGATTTAAAGACATTGGGGGACATGGGGATTGAACCCATGACCTTGGCGTTATTAGCACCACGCTCTGACCATCTGAGCTAACCGGCCCTGATTTCTGAACTTATTCCACTTAATTAGTTCCATCTTTAAATCCGGATTGAGCGTCCAAAATGTATTGTGTTTTCTATCAACAATCCGGTGCGTGCACCGCCCAGATTGGCTTGGGCAGCGTTGGAAGACGATATCCTCAAATATATTTCTGGCTTTTCATGTGAGTGAAATGACACAAGTTAAAAGCAATATTGACCACATTCATTTTATATATGATCTGCCTGGGGATTACAACCACGAAAGGACTCAAACCCTCAATCTCCTGATCCGAAGTCAGACGCCTTGTCCATTAGGCCACATGGTCTGAAATCGTCCACTTTTCACATTTCAGAAGTGCAATGGTTCATATGCAAAGTAGGACGAGCTAAAAGTCGTACAAAGACACACTGCAAAGCTGATCTGTTTGCTTTTTCTGGAGAGGAATTGGCAAAAACTGGCTTCACTAGTGAGATTGAGTGGAATTTATGCCAATATACTTGATGATATCTACTTTTTTCAGAGGATAATTCCTTTGATATTCTCAAATGCTGTACTGCATTGTTAGATTTCAGGCTTTAGTTTGGTAGCAGGGCTGTGTTTGCTGTCTCAGAAGGACAAACTAATTGTCAAGGGATGCAGGGGCACTGAACTCTGGAATTATGCCATCTGTGAACCGTGATCGGGAGTGCTGATTCTGGGAATGCCGGCCCTGCCTCTGTCTCTTCCAACTCATACTTACCTGGCAGGGGAGATACCACGATCAAGAAGGTGGTTCTCCCAGGGCGAGGCTCAGCCATTGCACACCGGTTGTGCTGACCCTTGCGAATTCCCCAAATGTGGGAATCTCGACTGCATAATTTCTGGTAGTGGGGGACTGCGTTCGCGCTCTCCCCTGATCATTATGTTGAATATAAACCCAGTGAATCATAGGTGGACATGCACTGCTATAAAGCATGCCATTTGCTGTTATCTGGCACACTGTCAGATTGTGGCCTTTGATTTCTTCTGCAGTTTGTCCAGAGTGTGGAATGGGCTTCACTAGTGCGATTGAGTGGAATTTATGCCAATATACTTGATGATATCTACTTTTTTCAGAGGATAATTCCTTTGATATTCTCAAATGCTGTACTGCATTGTTAGATTTCAGGCTTTAGTTTGGTAGCAGGGCTGTGTTTGCTGTCTCAGAAGGACAAACTAATTGTCAAGGGATGCAGGGGCACTGAACTCTGGAATTATGCCATCTGTGAACCGTGATCGGGAGTGCTGATTCTGGGAATGCCGGCCCTGCCTCTGTCTCTTCCAACTCATACTTACCTGGCAGGGGAGATACCACGATCAAGAAGGTGGTTCTCCCAGGGCGAGGCTCAGCCATTGCACACCGGTTGTGCTGACCCTTGCGAATTCCCCAAATGTGGGAATCTCGACTGCATAATTTCTGGTAGTGGGGGACTGCGTTCGCGCTCTCCCCTGATCATTATGTTGAATATAAACCAAGTGAATCATAGGTGGACATGCACTGCTATAAAGCATGCCATTTGCTGTTATCTGGCACACTGTCAGATTGTGGCCTTTGATTTCTTCTGCAGTTTGTCCAGAGTGTGGAATGGGCTTCACTAGTGAGATTGAGTGGAATTTATGCCAATATACTTGATGATATCTACTTTTTTCAGAGGATAATTCCTTTGATATTCTCAAATGCTGTACTGCATTGTTAGATTTCAGGCTTTAGTTTGGTAGCAGGGCTGTGTTTGCTGTCTCAGAAGGACAAACTAATTGTCAAGGGATGCAGGGGCACTGAACTCTGGAATTATGCCATCTGTGAACCGTGATCGGGAGTGCTGATTCTGGGAATGCCGGCCCTGCCTCTGTCTCTTCCAACTCATACTTACCTGGCAGGGGAGATACCACGATCAAGAAGGTGGTTCTCCCAGGGCGAGGCTCAGCCATTGCACACCGGTTGTGCTGACCCTTGCGAATTCCCCAAATGTGGGAATCTCGACTGCATAATTTCTGGTAGTGGGGGACTGCGTTCGCGCTCTCCCCTGATCATTATGTTGAATATAAACCAAGTGAATCATAGGTGGACATGCACTGCTATAAAGCATGCCATTTGCTGTTATCTGGCACACTGTCAGATTGTGGCCTTTGATTTCTTCTGCAGTTTGTCCAGAGTGTGGAATGGGCTTCACTAGTGAGATTGAGTGGAATTTATGCCAATATACTTGATGATATCTACTTTTTTCAGAGGATAATTCCTTTGATATTCTCAAATGCTGTACTGCATTGTTAGATTTCAGGCTTTAGTTTGGTAGCAGGGCTGTGTTTGCTGTCTCAGAAGGACAAACTAATTGTCAAGGGATGCAGGGGCACTGAACTCTGGAATTATGCCATCTGTGAACCGTGATCGGGAGTGCTGATTCTGGGAATGCCGGCCCTGCCTCTGTCTCTTCCAACTCATACTTACCTGGCAGGGGAGATACCACGATCAAGAAGGTGGTTCTCCCAGGGCGAGGCTCAGCCATTGCACACCGGTTGTGCTGACCCTTGCGAATTCCCCAAATGTGGGAATCTCGACTGCATAATTTCTGGTAGTGGGGGACTGCGTTCGCGCTCTCCCCTGATCATTATGTTGAATATAAACCAAGTGAATCATAGGTGGACATGCACTGCTATAAAGCATGCCATTTGCTGTTATCTGGCACACTGTCAGATTGTGGCCTTTGATTTCTTCTGCAGTTTGTCCAGAGTGTGGAATGGGCTTCACTAGTGAGATTGAGTGGAATTTATGCCAATATACTTGATGATATCTACTTTTTTCAGAGGATAATTCCTTTGATATTCTCAAATGCTGTACTGCATTGTTAGATTTCAGGCTTTAGTTTGGTAGCAGGGCTGTGTTTGCTGTCTCAGAAGGACAAACTAATTGTCAAGGGATGCAGGGGCACTGAACTCTGGAATTATGCCATCTGTGAACCGTGATCGGGAGTGCTGATTCTGGGAATGCCGGCCCTGCCTCTGTCTCTTCCAACTCATACTTACCTGGCAGGGGAGATACCACGATCAAGAAGGTGGTTCTCCCAGGGCGAGGCTCAGCCATTGCACACCGGTTGTGCTGACCCTTGCGAATTCCCCAAATGTGGGAATCTCGACTGCATAATTTCTGGTAGTGGGGGACTGCGTTCGCGCTCTCCCCTGATCATTATGTTGAATATAAACCAAGTGAATCATAGGTGGACATGCACTGCTATAAAGCATGCCATTTGCTGTTATCTGGCACACTGTCAGATTGTGGCCTTTGATTTCTTCTGCAGTTTGTCCAGAGTGTGGAATGGGCTTCACTAGTGAGATTGAGTGGAATTTATGCCAATATACTTGATGATATCTACTTTTTTCAGAGGATAATTCCTTTGATATTCTCAAATGCTGTACTGCATTGTTAGATTTCAGGCTTTAGTTTGGTAGCAGGGCTGTGTTTGCTGTCTCAGAAGGACAAACTAATTGTCAAGGGATGCAGGGGCACTGAACTCTGGAATTATGCCATCTGTGAACCGTGATCGGGAGTGCTGATTCTGGGAATGCCGGCCCTGCCTCTGTCTCTTCCAACTCATACTTACCTGGCAGGGGAGATACCACGATCAAGAAGGTGGTTCTCCCAGGGCGAGGCTCAGCCATTGCACACCGGTTGTGCTGACCCTTGCGAATTCCCCAAATGTGGGAATCTCGACTGCATAATTTCTGGTAGTGGGGGACTGCGTTCGCGCTCTCCCCTGATCATTATGTTGAATATAAACCAAGTGAATCATAGGTGGACATGCACTGCTATAAAGCATGCCATTTGCTGTTATCTGGCACACTGTCAGATTGTGGCCTTTGATTTCTTCTGCAGTTTGTCCAGAGTGTGGAATGGGCTTCACTAGTGAGATTGAGTGGAATTTATGCCAATATACTTGATGATATCTACTTTTTTCAGAGGATAATTCCTTTGATATTCTCAAATGCTGTACTGCATTGTTAGATTTCAGGCTTTAGTTTGGTAGCAGGGCTGTGTTTGCTGTCTCAGAAGGACAAACTAATTGTCAAGGGATGCAGGGGCACTGAACTCTGGAATTATGCCATCTGTGAACCGTGATCGGGAGTGCTGATTCTGGGAATGCCGGCCCTGCCTCTGTCTCTTCCAACTCATACTTACCTGGCAGGGGAGATACCACGATCAAGAAGGTGGTTCTCCCAGGGCGAGGCTCAGCCATTGCACACCGGTTGTGCTGACCCTTGCGAATTCCCCAAATGTGGGAATCTCGACTGCATAATTTCTGGTAGTGGGGGACTGCGTTCGCGCTCTCCCCTGATCATTATGTTGAATATAAACCAAGTGAATCATAGGTGGACATGCACTGCTATAAAGCATGCCATTTGCTGTTATCTGGCACACTGTCAGATTGTGGCCTTTGATTTCTTCTGCAGTTTGTCCAGAGTGTGGAATGGGCTTCACTAGTGAGATTGAGTGGAATTTATGCCAATATACTTGATGATATCTACTTTTTTCAGAGGATAATTCCTTTGATATTCTCAAATGCTGTACTGCATTGTTAGATTTCAGGCTTTAGTTTGGTAGCAGGGCTGTGTTTGCTGTCTCAGAAGGACAAACTAATTGTCAAGGGATGCAGGGGCACTGAACTCTGGAATTATGCCATCTGTGAACCGTGATCGGGAGTGCTGATTCTGGGAATGCCGGCCCTGCCTCTGTCTCTTCCAACTCATACTTACCTGGCAGGGGAGATACCACGATCAAGAAGGTGGTTCTCCCAGGGCGAGGCTCAGCCATTGCACACCGGTTGTGCTGACCCTTGCGAATTCCCCAAATGTGGGAATCTCGACTGCATAATTTCTGGTAGTGGGGGACTGCGTTCGCGCTCTCCCCTGTTCATTATGTTGAATATAAACCAAGTGAATCATAGGTGGACATGCACTGCTATAAAGCATGCCATTTGCTGTTATCTGGCACACTGTCAGATTGTGGCCTTTGATTTCTTCTGCAGTTTGTCCATAGTGTGGAATGGGCTTCACTAGTGAGATTGAGTGGAATTTATGCCAATATACTTGATGATATCTACTTTTTTCAGAGGATAATTCTTTCGATCTTCTCAAATGTTGCACTGGATCATAAATGGAAACAGCGCAGGAGATTTAAAGACATTGCTTTTGCTGATTGGCTATTGCTGGCCAGTATGGGGATTGAACCCATGACCTTGGCGTTATTAGCACCACGCTCTGACCATCTGAGCTAACCGGCCCTGAATTTTGAACTTATTCCACTCAATTAGTTCCATCTTTAAATCCGGATTGAGCATCCAAAATGTATTGTGTTTTCTATCAACAATCCGGTGCGAGCACCGCCCAGATTGGCTTGGGCAGCGTTGGAAGACGATATCCTCAAATATATTTCTGGCTTTTCATGTGAGTGAAATGACACAAGTTAAAAGCAATATTGACCACATTCATTTTATATATGATCTGCCTGGGGATTACAACCACGAAGGGACTCGAACCCTCAATCTTCTGATCCGAAGTCAGACGCCTTGTCCATTAGGCCACATGGTCTGAAATCGTTCACTTTTCACATTTCAGAAGTGCAATGGTTCATATGCAAAGTAGGACGAGCTAAAAGTCGTACAAAGACACACTGCAAAGCTGATCTGTTTGCTTTTTCTGGAGAGGAATTGGCAAAAAATGGTAGACAACTGGCTTCACTAGTGCGATTGAGTGGAATTTATGCCAATATACTTGATGATATCTACTTTTTTCAGAGGATAATTCCTTTGATATTCTCAAATGCTGTACTGCATTGTTAGATTTCAGGCTTTAGTTTGGTAGCAGGGCTGTGTTTGCTGTCTCAGAAGGACAAACTAATTGTCAAGGGATGCAGGGGCACTGATCTCTGGAATTATGCCATCTGTGAAGAGAAGCCCCTCACTGCAGAGCCGCAGACCTCAATGTGGGTGGAGTTAAACGTTGAACCCTGCCTTCACCGTACGTCACCGTCCCGCCGTCACTGTGATGCTTCCTGTTTGTTGTATTCCTCCTGTCTCCTTCCACGCGTAATGGAAGTAAGTGCGACCTTTATAATATTATTCATGTAATTTTAATTGTGACTTTTATAATATTGTTCATGTAATTTTAGGTGTATCGTTAAATGCACTGTAATTTAAACAAACGTAATACGAATATCAGAGTGCATTCGGCGGTAGGTACATTCACTGTAATTTAAACTAACGTAATACTAGCTAGCTAATATCAGAGGGAATTCGGCGGTAAATTCACTGTAATGAGACTAATCAGAGTACAAGAAAAAAATGTAATGTATAGTCAGTATTTTGTAACTTTGTAATCATGTTTTTTTATTTTTATGTATAGAGACACATTACAATCATACATGGGGATGACCTCCCCAAATCCAGCAGCGACCTGTCATGTCCGTTCTGCAGGTACAGGGCATCTTCCAAATGTCAAGTGGACAACCACATTAAGGGTCATGCCTCAGTCAGGCACAAAGGTAATACTTTTGAAATGTAGTTATCAAATATGCTGTAATTAATTAATTACTGACATTTTACTCTAAGTTATAGTGCAATGTATTTCATTCAATTTTATTATTTTACTTTCCTCTTATGCCTCTTTCAGAGTTCACAATCATCAAATGTGGATTGGGTTGTCGAAAGACAACTCACTTTCACTGCTTATATTGCCAAGCAACAATAATCAACAGGGCTCAATTGCTGAAGCACCTAATGGACCATGATCATGGACCTCAAGATTGTCCAGTGGCTCCTAATCAGCCCACCATGGCCCCTCCATATCCTCCACAGGGCACTGTCGCCCCTCCAGATCCTCCACAGCAACCAGTAATCTCCACTGGCAAGCGGAGAACTGTAACTTGTCCTGTAAAAGTTCTGAAATTAAATTTGCGGAACTCTTAAGGTTAAGTTGAAGTTCCAACCACTGGAAAGTTCCTAAATGTTCAAAGCATTGATTATATGTTGGTGTATAAATGGATTTTAAACTTTACATTACATTTTCTATTCCAATACACTGTTTTCACAGAACTATCGCTCAGACCTTGTCCCCTGGACCTTGGAGGACTTTTGGTGCAGATGATAAGGTATTTCTTTAAATAACTCTTATGAACTATACCACTTGATCATCATTCTTTCATTAAAAATTGTATATTGCTCATACCACAGGGCCTACAAAAGCAAGGTTCATCCAACAACTGCGGCGTGTTTGTTTTGATGGTAAGATGTTGGCTATTCAGTATATTTTACTAGTCATATTTGTGTAGAAAAGTTTTTCAAATTATTATTCTCACATGCATGCCTATTAGGCATGCAAAATTCACACTATTGTTGCTCATACTGCTTGTGTTTCTTGACATTGTTAGACATGTGTAGTAAACTTTTTACACTACATACACTCTTCATACATTTAAGTCCTAGGAAATAGATGCTGATTTGCTGACATGATGTGACTTAATGGCACCCTCTTATAAATCCTCAAATATATTCCTGGGGATGTCATCAAACTAAACCTATTTTTTCTTTTTTTTTAAATTTTACAGTATGCGTTTTATGTGGCGATGGAGGCACAGTGTGACTTCAACGAGGTATGCATAAATTGTGACGACATTTCATCACTTGTAATTTTGTTTTTGAGATACGATCCAACATTGACTTAGTGATTTCCCAGTTGATTCCACCTCTGACTTCTGCTACTGCCAGTCAGGAGGAGCCTGGCACTCTACCTGTAGCCGTCATGAGAAACATGTTTCCAGTGTGTTTTGGAAATGACCTTACAATTGAGTTATTTGTGATGTATTTATTAATTTCCAAAGGGAAACATGCATCAAATAAGGAGATGGTGGTGCCTGGTTCTCCTGGAAAACTTTCCTATGATGTAAGTGTCTATAAAATGATTAAGGCTTCACTTTAAATTTTAACATCAATTGTCTCAATGATAATTATATTACTACATTTTTGTATAATTAATGGATATCATTGACCCACACAGATCTAAAGAGGAGATGGACAAAAAAAGGAAAAGACGACGTGAACATCAAAGAGCACAGGTATGCTGTCATGATTACAGGGATAGTCTTTAACCAATGTGAAAATGTGTTGAAAACTTTAAAAAAAATCCATGTGCACAGCAGTGATGAGCCTAGGTGTTAACTGATGCAGGATAAATGAGTGTTAAACATTGTCTAATAATTATGGTACACCTCTAATAAGGACGCACCATTTCTTACATATTTGCCATGGCTCTGCTAAATTTTGTATCTTGTTTATTTTTACCTTTTTAAACGCATTGCTCAGTAATGGTTACGAGTATCAGTAATGGGACGCAGCTATATTGTGGGCTGTCTATCAGCAACTGAGGATTTCAATACACACCTAGTCACAAATGTAAAAAATTGTATGTACTGCAACGTTAAACAAAATGCCACTGTAATGGTGGACTGTATACAGATGGCACTGGACACCCAAGAGGAAGACCAACCATGTGCCAAGAGGCCTTGCAGCTCTCCACCAAAAGAGTTGGTTAGTGTGAAGGAAGTTTATTGCACACAAGCATGTTCCACACCATTAAAACCTGCACAATCACTCATGCTTTTGTGTATCCATTAAGGACTGTGAAGTTACCATGAGCGAAGGCGATGCTTCCAAGAACCTTTCGGTCAGTAAAGAAGTGCAAATGATAATGAAAAAATGACTTATTCTGAACACTGAACTGCACCTATTCATTGTAACATGTTTAAGAACAAGCCATTGGTAAAAAATGACCAATTTAAATGCAGTTATGACTGCATGTGGGATTTATTTCTGATTTCAACTTGGGTCTTGTAACCAGGTCAAGCACCCAATCCTGAATGACATTCAGAAAGCAATGAGCTGGATCAACAGCCACCAGCCTTTACTCCGTGGGGAGGTGATGGAGCCTGCTGTTCTCCAAATGGACCCTGAAAATCAGATAAAGGCACTTCAGGACGTCCTAGAAGGACAACTGGATGATGGAAACGGAAAAGATGATTTTCTCATTACCTTTCAGCACCAAGCCGACATGGAAACGTTCTTCAAACTTTGTGTTGATGAACAACACTTAAAAATCAATGCCATGTTCCTTGAAGAGTGATATAAAACGATCCATACTGGAGACCTAGACCAGTACATGATCTGGCACAGCTCCACGGGTCATCAGGGGCGACTGGCATTGGAGGCTTGGGCCCCGTCATAACTAGTTAAACTTATTTTCAAAATTATTGATGTTATTATTATCATCATTATTATATTATTATCATCATTACTATCATTTGTATTACTTTTATTATTATTAACATCATTTTTGTCATTATCTTAATATGATTTTAGTATTTCATTAACATTTATACTGTTTGCCTGCTTGTTTTATGTTAATGTTTGTTAAATTTGTTGTTAAATAAAAATAATAAAAAAAGTCTGGTGATACACTTTTATTATTATTAACATCATTTTTGTCATTATCTTAATATAATTTTAGTATTTCATTAACATTTATACTGTTTGCCTGCTTGTTTTATGTTAATGTTTGTTAAATTTGTTGTTAAGTAAAAATAATGGTGATACCTTTAATTTAGATAACATTAAGAAAGTATCTCAGGTTACATTTGATTATGATAAATACACATTCAAATATATTACTTTTAAATATATTACTTTTTTCCGCATTTAATGCATAATTGTTAATCTGGTATTTTGTGAAATATGTCAATAAGTGTTTCATAATTAGTAAAACCAAAGAATAAGTTATTTGTGTTTAAATCGCTGCATTTCATTTCGCCACATCCATTAAGGTTTCTTGTCCCTCTTCGGAGAGAAGCCCCTGCGCGTGGGAGGAGACAGGGGCGGGGTTCAACGTTTACATTGAGGTCTGCGGCTCTGCAGTGAGGGCCTCTTGTCTGTGAACGGTGATCGGGAGTGCTGATTCTGGGAATGCCGGCCCTGCCTCTGTCTCTTCCAACTCATACTTACCTGGCAGGGGAGATACCACGATCAAGAAGGTGGTTCACCCAGGGCAAGGCTCAGCCATTGCACACCGGTTGTGCTGACCCTTGCGAATTCCCCAAATGTGGGAATCTCGACTGCATAATTTCTGGTAGTGGGGGACTGCGTTCGCGCTCTCCCCTGATCATTATGTTGAATATAAACCAAGTGAATCATAGGTGGACATGCACTGCTTTAAAGCATGCCATTTGCTGTTCTCTGGCACACTGTCAGATTGTGGCCTTTGATTTCTTCTGCAGTTTGTCCATAGTGTGGAATTGGCTTCACTAGTGAGATTGAGTGGAATTTATGGCAATATACTTATGAGTATGATATCTACTTTTTTCAGAGGATAATTCTTTCGATCTTCTCAAATGTTGCACTGGATCATAAATGGAAACAGCGCAGGAGATTTAAAGACATTGCTTTTGCTGATTGGCTATTGCTGGCCAGTATGGGGATTGAACCCATGACCTTGGCGTTATTAGCACCACGCTCTGAACATCTGAGCTAACCGGCCCTGAATTTTGAACTTATTCCACTCAATTAGTTCCATCTTTAAATCCGGATTGAGCATCCAAAATGTATTGTGTTTTCTATCAACAATCCGGTGCGAGCACCGCCCAGATTGGCTTGGGCAGCGTTGGAAGACGATATCCTCAAATATATTTCTGGCTTTTCATGTGAGTGAAATGACACAAGTTAAAAGCAATATTGACCACATTCATTTTATATATGATCTGCCTGGGGATTACAACCACGAAGGGACTCGAACCCTCAATCTTCTGATCCGAAGTCAGACGCCTTGTCCATTAGGCCACATGGTCTGAAATCGTTCACTTTTCACATTTCAGAAGTGCAATGGTTCATATGCAAAGTAGGACGAGCTAAAAGTCGTACAAAGACACACTGCAAAGCTGATCTGTTTGCTTTTTCTGGAGAGGAATTGGCAAAAAATGGTAGACAACTGGCTTCACTAGTGCGATTGAGTGGAATTTATGCCAATATACTTGATGATATCTACTTTTTTCAGAGGATAATTCCTTTGATATTCTCAAATGCTGTACTGCATTGTTAGATTTCAGGCTTTAGTTTGGTAGCAGGGCTGTGTTTGCTGTCTCAGAAGGACAAACTAATTGTCAAGGGATGCAGGGGCACTGAACTCTGGAATTATGCCATCTGTGAAGAGAAGCCCCTCACTGCAGAGCCGCAGACCTCAATGTGGGTGGAGTTAAACGTTGAACCCCGCCTTCACCGTACGTCACCGTCCCGCCGTCACTGTGATGCTTCCTGTTCGGTGTATTCCTCCTGTCTCCTTCCACGCGTAATGGAAGTAAGTGCGACCTTTATAATATTATTCATGTAATTTTAATTGTGACTTTTATAATATTGTTCATGTAATTTTAGGTGTATCGTTAAATGCACTGTAATTTAAACAAACGTAATACGAATATCAGAGTGCATTCGGCGGTAGGTACATTCACTGTAATTTAAACTAACGTAATACTAGCTAGCTAATATCAGAGGGAATTCGGCGGTAAATTCACTGTAATGAGACTAATCAGAGTACAAGAAAAAAATGTAATGTATAGTCAGTATTTTGTAACTTTGTAATCATGTTTTTTTATTTTTATGTATAGAGACACATTACAATCATACATGGGGATGACCTCCCCAAATCCAGCAGCGACCTGTCATGTCCGTTCTGCAGGTACAGGGCATCTTCCAAATGTCAAGTGGACAACCACATTAAGGGTCATGCCTCAGTCAGGCACAAAGGTAATACTTTTGAAATGTAGTTATCAAATATGCTGTAATTAATTAATTACTGACATTTTACTCTAAGTTATAGTGCAATGTATTTCATTCAATTTTATTATTTTACTTTCCTCTTATGCCTCTTTCAGAGTTCACAATCATCAAATGTGGATTGGGTTGTCGAAAGACAACTCACTTTCACTGCTTATATTGCCAAGCAACAATAATCAACAGGGCTCAATTGCTGAAGCACCTAATGGACCATGATCATGGACCTCAAGATTGTCCAGTGGCTCCTAATCAGCCCACCATGGCCCCTCCATATCCTCCACAGGGCACTGTCGCCCCTCCAGATCCTCCACAGCAACCAGTAATCTCCACTGGCAAGCGGAGAACTGTAACTTGTCCTGTAAAAGTTCTGAAATTAAATTTGCGGAACTCTTAAGGTTAAGTTGAAGTTCCAACCACTGGAAAGTTCCTAAATGTTCAAAGCATTGATTATATGTTGGTGTATAAATGGATTTTAAACTTTACATTACATTTTCTATTCCAATACACTGTTTTCACAGAACTATCGCTCAGACCTTGTCCCCTGGACCTTGGAGGACTTTTGGTGCAGATGATAAGGTATTTCTTTAAATAACTCTTATGAACTATACCACTTGATCATCATTCTTTCATTAAAAATTGTATATTGCTCATACCACAGGGCCTACAAAAGCAAGGTTCATCCAACAACTGCGGCGTGTTTGTTTTGATGGTAAGATGTTGGCTATTCAGTATATTTTACTAGTCATATTTGTGTAGAAAAGTTTTTCAAATTATTATTCTCACATGCATGCCTATTAGGCATGCAAAATTCACACTATTGTTGCTCATACTGCTTGTGTTTCTTGACATTGTTAGACATGTGTAGTAAACTTTTTACACTACATACACTCTTCATACATTTAAGTCCTAGGAAATAGATGCTGATTTGCTGACATGATGTGACTTAATGGCACCCTCTTATAAATCCTCAAATATATTCCTGGGGATGTCATCAAACTAAACCTATTTTTTCTTTTTTTTTAAATTTTACAGTATGCGTTTTATGTGGCGATGGAGGCACAGTGTGACTTCAACGAGGTATGCATAAATTGTGACGACATTTCATCACTTGTAATTTTGTTTTTGAGATACGATCCAACATTGACTTAGTGATTTCCCAGTTGATTCCACCTCTGACTTCTGCTACTGCCAGTCAGGAGGAGCCTGGCACTCTACCTGTAGCCGTCATGAGAAACATGTTTCCAGTGTGTTTTGGAAATGACCTTACAATTGAGTTATTTGTGATGTATTTATTAATTTCCAAAGGGAAACATGCATCAAATAAGGAGATGGTGGTGCCTGGTTCTCCTGGAAAACTTTCCTATGATGTAAGTGTCTATAAAATGATTAAGGCTTCACTTTAAATTTTAACATCAATTGTCTCAATGATAATTATATTACTACATTTTTGTATAATTAATGGATATCATTGACCCACACAGATCTAAAGAGGAGATGGACAAAAAAAGGAAAAGACGACGTGAACATCAAAGAGCACAGGTATGCTGTCATGATTACAGGGATAGTCTTTAACCAATGTGAAAATGTGTTGAAAACTTTAAAAAAAATCCATGTGCACAGCAGTGATGAGCCTAGGTGTTAACTGATGCAGGATAAATGAGTGTTAAACATTGTCTAATAATTATGGTACACCTCTAATAAGGACGCACCATTTCTTACATATTTGCCATGGCTCTGCTAAATTTTGTATCTTGTTTATTTTTACCTTTTTAAACGCATTGCTCAGTAATGGTTACGAGTATCAGTAATGGGACGCAGCTATATTGTGGGCTGTCTATCAGCAACTGAGGATTTCAATACACACCTAGTCACAAATGTAAAAAATTGTATGTACTGCAACGTTAAACAAAATGCCACTGTAATGGTGGACTGTATACAGATGGCACTGGACACCCAAGAGGAAGACCAACCATGTGCCAAGAGGCCTTGCAGCTCTCCACCAAAAGAGTTGGTTAGTGTGAAGGAAGTTTATTGCACACAAGCATGTTCCACACCATTAAAACCTGCACAATCACTCATGCTTTTGTGTATCCATTAAGGACTGTGAAGTTACCATGAGCGAAGGCGATGCTTCCAAGAACCTTTCGGTCAGTAAAGAAGTGCAAATGATAATGAAAAAATGACTTATTCTGAACACTGAACTGCACCTATTCATTGTAACATGTTTAAGAACAAGCCATTGGTAAAAAATGACCAATTTAAATGCAGTTATGACTGCATGTGGGATTTATTTCTGATTTCAACTTGGGTCTTGTAACCAGGTCAAGCACCCAATCCTGAATGACATTCAGAAAGCAATGAGCTGGATCAACAGCCACCAGCCTTTACTCCGTGGGGAGGTGATGGAGCCTGCTGTTCTCCAAATGGACCCTGAAAATCAGATAAAGGCACTTCAGGACGTCCTAGAAGGACAACTGGATGATGGAAACGGAAAAGATGATTTTCTCATTACCTTTCAGCACCAAGCCGACATGGAAACGTTCTTCAAACTTTGTGTTGATGAACAACACTTAAAAATCAATGCCATGTTCCTTGAAGAGTGATATAAAACGATCCATACTGGAGACCTAGACCAGTACATGATCTGGCACAGCTCCACGGGTCATCAGGGGCGACTGGCATTGGAGGCTTGGGCCCCGTCATAACTAGTTAAACTTATTTTCAAAATTATTGATGTTATTATTATCATCATTATTATATTATTATCATCATTACTATCATTTGTATTACTTTTATTATTATTAACATCATTTTTGTCATTATCTTAATATGATTTTAGTATTTCATTAACATTTATACTGTTTGCCTGCTTGTTTTATGTTAATGTTTGTTAAATTTGTTGTTAAATAAAAATAATAAAAAAAGTCTGGTGATACACTTTTATTATTATTAACATCATTTTTGTCATTATCTTAATATAATTTTAGTATTTCATTAACATTTATACTGTTTGCCTGCTTGTTTTATGTTAATGTTTGTTAAATTTGTTGTTAAGTAAAAATAATGGTGATACCTTTAATTTAGATAACATTAAGAAAGTATCTCAGGTTACATTTGATTATGATAAATACACATTCAAATATATTACTTTTAAATATATTACTTTTTTCCGCATTTAATGCATAATTGTTAATCTGGTATTTTGTGAAATATGTCAATAAGTGTTTCATAATTAGTAAAACCAAAGAATAAGTTATTTGTGTTTAAATCGCTGCATTTCATTTCGCCACATCCATTAAGGTTTCTTGTCCCTCTTCGGAGAGAAGCCCCTGCGCGTGGGAGGAGACAGGGGCGGGGTTCAACGTTTACATTGAGGTCTGCGGCTCTGCAGTGAGGGCCTCTTGTCTGTGAACGGTGATCGGGAGTGCTGATTCTGGGAATGCCGGCCCTGCCTCTGTCTCTTCCAACTCATACTTACCTGGCAGGGGAGATACCACGATCAAGAAGGTGGTTCTCCCAGGGCAAGGCTCAGCCATTGCACACTGGTTGTGCTGATCCTTGCGAATTCCCCAAATGTGGGAATCTCGACTGCATAATTTCTGGTAGTGGGGGACTGCGTTCGCGCTCTCCCCTGATCATTATGTTGAATATAAACCAAGTGAATCATAGGTGGACATGCACTGCTTTAGAGCATGCCATTTGCTGTTCTCTGGCACACTGTCAGATTGTGGCCTTTGATTTCTTCTGCAGTTTGTCCATAGTGTGGAATTGGCTTCACTAGTGAGATTGAGTGGAATTTATGCCAATATACTTATGAGTATGATATCTACTTTTTTCAGAGGATAATTCTTTCGATCTTCTCAAATGTTGCACTGGATCATAAATGGAAACAGCGCAGGAGATTTAAAGACATTGCTTTTGCTGATTGGCTATTGCTGGCCAGTATGGGGATTGAACCCATGACCTTGGCGTTATTAGCACCACGCTCTGAACATCTGAGCTAACCGGCCCTGAATTTTGAACTTATTCCACTCAATTAGTTCCATCTTTAAATCCGGATTGAGCATCCAAAATGTATTGTGTTTTCTATCAACAATCCGGTGCGAGCACCGCCCAGATTGGCTTGGGCAGCGTTGGAAGACGATATCCTCAAATATATTTCTGGCTTTTCATGTGAGTGAAATGACACAAGTTAAAAGCAATATTGACCACATTCATTTTATATATGATCTGCCTGGGGATTACAACCACGAAGGGACTCGAACCCTCAATCTTCTGATCCGAAGTCAGACGCCTTGTCCATTAGGCCACATGGTCTGAAATCGTTCACTTTTCACATTTCAGAAGTGCAATGGTTCATATGCAAAGTAGGACGAGCTAAAAGTCGTACAAAGACACACTGCAAAGCTGATCTGTTTGCTTTTTCTGGAGAGGAATTGGCAAAAAATGGTAGACAACTGGCTTCACTAGTGCGATTGAGTGGAATTTATGCCAATATACTTGATGATATCTACTTTTTTCAGAGGATAATTCCTTTGATATTCTCAAATGCTGTACTGCATTGTTAGATTTCAGGCTTTAGTTTGGTAGCAGGGCTGTGTTTGCTGTCTCAGAAGGACAAACTAATTGTCAAGGGATGCAGGGGCACTGAACTCTGGAATTATGCCATCTGTGAACGGTGATCGGGAGTGCTGATTCTGGGAATGCCGGCCCTGCCTCTGTCTCTTCCAACTCATACTTACCTGGCAGGGGAGATACCACGATCAAGAAGGTGGTTCACCCAGGGCGAGGCTCAGCCATTGCACACCGGTTGTGCTGACCCTTGCGAATTCCCCAAATGTGGGAATCTCGACTGCATAATTTCTGGTAGTGGGGGACTGCGTTCGCGCTCTCCCCTGATCATTATGTTGAATATAAACCAAGTGAATCATAGGTGGACATGCACTGCTTTAAAGCATGCCATTTGCTGTTCTCTGGCACACTGTCAGATTGTGGCCTTTGATTTCTTCTGCAGTTTGTCCATAGTGTGGAATTGGCTTCACTAGTGAGATTGAGTGGAATTTATGGCAATATACTTATGAGTATGATATCTACTTTTTTCAGAGGATAATTCTTTCGATCTTCTCAAATGTTGCACTGGATCATAAATGGAAACAGCGCAGGAGATTTAAAGACATTGCTTTTGCTGATTGGCTATTGCTGGCCAGTATGGGGATTGAACCCATGACCTTGGCGTTATTAGCACCACGCTCTGACCATCTGAGCTAACCGGCCCTGAATTTTGAACTTATTCCACTCAATTAGTTCCATCTTTAAATCCGGATTGAGCATCCAAAATGTATTGTGTTTTCTATCAACAATCCGGTGCGAGCACCGCCCAGATTGGCTTGGGCAGCGTTGGAAGACGATATCCTCAAATATATTTCTGGCTTTTCATGTGAGTGAAATGACACAAGTTAAAAGCAATATTGACCACATTCATTTTATATATGATCTGCCTGGGGATTACAACCACGAAGGGACTCGAACCCTCAATCTTCTGATCCGAAGTCAGACGCCTTGTCCATTAGGCCACATGGTCTGAAATCGTTCACTTTTCACATTTCAGAAGTGCAATGGTTCATATGCAAAGTAGGACGAGCTAAAAGTCGTACAAAGACACACTGCAAAGCTGATCTGTTTGCTTTTTCTGGAGAGGAATTGGCAAAAAATGGTAGACAACTGGCTTCACTAGTGCGATTGAGTGGAATTTATGCCAATATACTTGATGATATCTACTTTTTTCAGAGGATAATTCCTTTGATATTCTCAAATGCTGTACTGCATTGTTAGATTTCAGGCTTTAGTTTGGTAGCAGGGCTGTGTTTGCTGTCTCAGAAGGACAAACTAATTGTCAAGGGATGCAAGGGCACTGAACTCTGGAATTATGCCATCTGTGAACCGTGATCGGGAGTGCTGATTCTGGGAATGCCGGCCCTGCCTCTGTCTCTTCCAACTCATACTTACCTGGCAGGGGAGATACCACGATCAAGAAGGTGGTTTACCCAGGGCGAGGCTCAGCCATTGCACACCGGTTGTGCTGACCCTTGCGAATTCCCCAAATGTGGGAATCTCGACTGCATAATTTCTGGTAGTGGGGGACTGCGTTCGCGCTCTCCCCTGATCATTATGTTGAATATAAACCAAGTGAATCATAGGTGGACATGCACTGCTTTAAAGCATGCCATTTGCTGTTCTCTGGCACACTGTCAGATTGTGGCCTTTGATTTCTTCTGCAGTTTGTCCATAGTGTGGAATTGGCTTCACTAGTGAGATTGAGTGGAATTTATGGCAATATACTTATGAGTATGATATCTACTTTTTTCAGAGGATAATTCTTTCGATCTTCTCAAATGTTGCACTGGATCATAAATGGAAACAGCGCAGGAGATTTAAAGACATTGCTTTTGCTGATTGGCTATTGCTGGCCAGTATGGGGATTGAACCCATGACCTTGGCGTTATTAGCACCACGCTCTGACCATCTGAGCTAACCGGCCCTGAATTTTGAACTTATTCCACTCAATTAGTTCCATCTTTAAATCCGGATTGAGCATCCAAAATGTATTGTGTTTTCTATCAACAATCCGGTGCGAGCACCGCCCAGATTGGCTTGGGCAGCGTTGGAAGACGATATCCTCAAATATATTTCTGGCTTTTCATGTGAGTGAAATGACACAAGTTAAAAGCAATATTGACCACATTCATTTTATATATGATCTGCCTGGGGATTACAACCACGAAGGGACTCGAACCCTCAATCTTCTGATCCGAAGTCAGACGCCTTGTCCATTAGGCCACATGGTCTGAAATCGTTCACTTTTCACATTTCAGAAGTGCAATGGTTCATATGCAAAGTAGGACGAGCTAAAAGTCGTACAAAGACACACTGCAAAGCTGATCTGTTTGCTTTTTCTGGAGAGGAATTGGCAAAAAATGGTAGACAACTGGCTTCACTAGTGCGATTGAGTGGAATTTATGCCAATATACTTGATGATATCTACTTTTTTCAGAGGATAATTCCTTTGATATTCTCAAATGCTGTACTGCATTGTTAGATTTCAGGCTTTAGTTTGGTAGCAGGGCTGTGTTTGCTGTCTCAGAAGGACAAACTAATTGTCAAGGGATGCAAGGGCACTGAACTCTGGAATTATGCCATCTGTGAACCGTGATCGGGAGTGCTGATTCTGGGAATGCCGGCCCTGCCTCTGTCTCTTCCAACTCATACTTACCTGGCAGGGGAGATACCACGATCAAGAAGGTGGTTTACCCAGGGCAAGGCTCAGCCATTGCACACCGGTTGTGCTGACCCTTGCGAATTCCCCAAATGTGGGAATCTCGACTGCATAATTTCTGGTAGTGGGGGACTGCGTTCGCGCTCTCCCCTGATCATTATGTTGAATATAAACCAAGTGAATCATAGGTGGACATGCACTGCTTTAAAGCATGCCATTTGCTGTTCTCTGGCACACTGTCAGATTGTGGCCTTTGATTTCTTCTGCAGTTTGTCCATAGTGTGGAATTGGCTTCACTAGTGAGATTGAGTGGAATTTATGGCAATATACTTATGAGTATGATATCTACTTTTTTCAGAGGATAATTCTTTCGATCTTCTCAAATGTTGCACTGGATCATAAATGGAAACAGCGCAGGAGATTTAAAGACATTGCTTTTGCTGATTGGCTATTGCTGGCCAGTATGGGGATTGAACCCATGACCTTGGCGTTATTAGCACCACGCTCTGACCATCTGAGCTAACCGGCCCTGAATTTTGAACTTATTCCACTCAATTAGTTCCATCTTTAAATCCGGATTGAGCATCCAAAATGTATTGTGTTTTCTATCAACAATCCGGTGCGAGCACCGCCCAGATTGGCTTGGGCAGCGTTGGAAGACGATATCCTCAAATATATTTCTGGCTTTTCATGTGAGTGAAATGACACAAGTTAAAAGCAATATTGACCACATTCATTTTATATATGATCTGCCTGGGGATTACAACCACGAAGGGACTCGAACCCTCAATCTTCTGATCCGAAGTCAGACGCCTTGTCCATTAGGCCACATGGTCTGAAATCGTTCACTTTTCACATTTCAGAAGTGCAATGGTTCATATGCAAAGTAGGACGAGCTAAAAGTCGTACAAAGACACACTGCAAAGCTGATCTGTTTGCTTTTTCTGGAGAGGAATTGGCAAAAAATGGTAGACAACTGGCTTCACTAGTGCGATTGAGTGGAATTTATGCCAATATACTTGATGATATCTACTTTTTTCAGAGGATAATTCCTTTGATATTCTCAAATGCTGTACTGCATTGTTAGATTTCAGGCTTTAGTTTGGTAGCAGGGCTGTGTTTGCTGTCTCAGAAGGACAAACTAATTGTCAAGGGATGCAGGGGCACTGAACTCTGGAATTATGCCATCTGTGAACGGTGATCGGGAGTGCTGATTCTGGGAATGCCGGCCCTGCCTCTGTCTCTTCCAACTCATACTTACCTGGCAGGGGAGATACCACGATCAAGAAGGTGGTTCACCCAGGGCGAGGCTCAGCCATTGCACACCGGTTGTGCTGACCCTTGCGAATTCCCCAAATGTGGGAATCTCGACTGCATAATTTCTGGTAGTGGGGGACTGCGTTCGCGCTCTCCCCTGATCATTATGTTGAATATAAACCAAGTGAATCATAGGTGGACATGCACTGCTTTAAAGCATGCCATTTGCTGTTCTCTGGCACACTGTCAGATTGTGGCCTTTGATTTCTTCTGCAGTTTGTCCATAGTGTGGAATTGGCTTCACTAGTGAGATTGAGTGGAATTTATGGCAATATACTTATGAGTATGATATCTACTTTTTTCAGAGGATAATTCTTTCGATCTTCTCAAATGTTGCACTGGATCATAAATGGAAACAGCGCAGGAGATTTAAAGACATTGCTTTTGCTGATTGGCTATTGCTGGCCAGTATGGGGATTGAACCCATGACCTTGGCGTTATTAGCACCACGCTCTGACCATCTGAGCTAACCGGCCCTGAATTTTGAACTTATTCCACTCAATTAGTTCCATCTTTAAATCCGGATTGAGCATCCAAAATGTATTGTGTTTTCTATCAACAATCCGGTGCGAGCACCGCCCAGATTGGCTTGGGCAGCGTTGGAAGACGATATCCTCAAATATATTTCTGGCTTTTCATGTGAGTGAAATGACACAAGTTAAAAGCAATATTGACCACATTCATTTTATATATGATCTGCCTGGGGATTACAACCACGAAGGGACTCGAACCCTCAATCTTCTGATCCGAAGTCAGACGCCTTGTCCATTAGGCCACATGGTCTGAAATCGTTCACTTTTCACATTTCAGAAGTGCAATGGTTCATATGCAAAGTAGGACGAGCTAAAAGTCGTACAAAGACACACTGCAAAGCTGATCTGTTTGCTTTTTCTGGAGAGGAATTGGCAAAAAATGGTAGACAACTGGCTTCACTAGTGCGATTGAGTGGAATTTATGCCAATATACTTGATGATATCTACTTTTTTCAGAGGATAATTCCTTTGATATTCTCAAATGCTGTACTGCATTGTTAGATTTCAGGCTTTAGTTTGGTAGCAGGGCTGTGTTTGCTGTCTCAGAAGGACAAACTAATTGTCAAGGGATGCAGGGGCACTGAACTCTGGAATTATGCCATCTGTGAACGGTGATCGGGAGTGCTGATTCTGGGAATGCCGGCCCTGCCTCTGTCTCTTCCAACTCATACTTACCTGGCAGGGGAGATACCACGATCAAGAAGGTGGTTCACCCAGGGCGAGGCTCAGCCATTGCACACCGGTTGTGCTGACCCTTGCGAATTCCCCAAATGTGGGAATCTCGACTGCATAATTTCTGGTAGTGGGGGACTGCGTTCGCGCTCTCCCCTGATCATTATGTTGAATATAAACCAAGTGAATCATAGGTGGACATGCACTGCTTTAAAGCATGCCATTTGCTGTTCTCTGGCACACTGTCAGATTGTGGCCTTTGATTTCTTCTGCAGTTTGTCCATAGTGTGGAATTGGCTTCACTAGTGAGATTGAGTGGAATTTATGGCAATATACTTATGAGTATGATATCTACTTTTTTCAGAGGATAATTCTTTCGATCTTCTCAAATGTTGCACTGGATCATAAATGGAAACAGCGCAGGAGATTTAAAGACATTGCTTTTGCTGATTGGCTATTGCTGGCCAGTATGGGGATTGAACCCATGACCTTGGCGTTATTAGCACCACGCTCTGACCATCTGAGCTAACCGGCCCTGAATTTTGAACTTATTCCACTCAATTAGTTCCATCTTTAAATCCGGATTGAGCATCCAAAATGTATTGTGTTTTCTATCAACAATCCGGTGCGAGCACCGCCCAGATTGGCTTGGGCAGCGTTGGAAGACGATATCCTCAAATATATTTCTGGCTTTTCATGTGAGTGAAATGACACAAGTTAAAAGCAATATTGACCACATTCATTTTATATATGATCTGCCTGGGGATTACAACCACGAAGGGACTCGAACCCTCAATCTTCTGATCCGAAGTCAGACGCCTTGTCCATTAGGCCACATGGTCTGAAATCGTTCACTTTTCACATTTCAGAAGTGCAATGGTTCATATGCAAAGTAGGACGAGCTAAAAGTCGTACAAAGACACACTGCAAAGCTGATCTGTTTGCTTTTTCTGGAGAGGAATTGGCAAAAAATGGTAGACAACTGGCTTCACTAGTGCGATTGAGTGGAATTTATGCCAATATACTTGATGATATCTACTTTTTTCAGAGGATAATTCCTTTGATATTCTCAAATGCTGTACTGCATTGTTAGATTTCAGGCTTTAGTTTGGTAGCAGGGCTGTGTTTGCTGTCTCAGAAGGACAAACTAATTGTCAAGGGATGCAGGGGCACTGAACTCTGGAATTATGCCATCTGTGAACGGTGATCGGGAGTGCTGATTCTGGGAATGCCGGCCCTGCCTCTGTCTCTTCCAACTCATACTTACCTGGCAGGGGAGATACCACGATCAAGAAGGTGGTTCACCCAGGGCGAGGCTCAGCCATTGCACACCGGTTGTGCTGACCCTTGCGAATTCCCCAAATGTGGGAATCTCGACTGCATAATTTCTGGTAGTGGGGGACTGCGTTCGCGCTCTCCCCTGATCATTATGTTGAATATAAACCAAGTGAATCATAGGTGGACATGCACTGCTTTAAAGCATGCCATTTGCTGTTCTCTGGCACACTGTCAGATTGTGGCCTTTGATTTCTTCTGCAGTTTGTCCATAGTGTGGAATTGGCTTCACTAGTGAGATTGAGTGGAATTTATGGCAATATACTTATGAGTATGATATCTACTTTTTTCAGAGGATAATTCTTTCGATCTTCTCAAATGTTGCACTGGATCATAAATGGAAACAGCGCAGGAGATTTAAAGACATTGCTTTTGCTGATTGGCTATTGATGGCCAGTATGGGGATTGAACCCATGACCTTGGCGTTATTAGCACCACGCTCTGACCATCTGAGCTAACCGGCCCTGAATTTTGAACTTATTCCACTCAATTAGTTCCATCTTTAAATCCGGATTGAGCATCCAAAATGTATTGTGTTTTCTATCAACAATCCGGTGCGAGCACCGCCCAGATTGGCTTGGGCAGCGTTGGAAGACGATATCCTCAAATATATTTCTGGCTTTTCATGTGAGTGAAATGACACAAGTTAAAAGCAATATTGACCACATTCATTTTATATATGATCTGCCTGGGGATTACAACCACGAAGGGACTCGAACCCTCAATCTTCTGATCAAAAATCAGACGCCTTGTCCATTAGGCCACATGGTCTGAAATCGTTCACTTTTCACATTTCAGAAGTGCAATGGTTCATATGCAAAGTAGGACGAGCTAAAAGTCGTACAAAGACACACTGCAAAGCTGATCTGTTTGCTTTTTCTGGAGAGGAATTGGCAAAAAATGGTAGACAACTGGCTTCACTAGTGCGATTGAGTGGAATTTATGCCAATATACTTGATGATATCTACTTTTTTCAGAGGATAATTCCTTTGATATTCTCAAATGCTGTACTGCATTGTTAGATTTCAGGCTTTAGTTTGGTAGCAGGGCTGTGTTTGCTGTCTCAGAAGGACAAACTAATTGTCAAGGGATGCAGGGGCACTGAACTCTGGAATTATGCCATCTGTGAACCGTGATCGGGAGTGCTGATTCTGGGAATGCCGGCCCTGCCTCTGTCTCTTCCAACTCATACTTACCTGGCAGGGGAGATACCACGATCAAGAAGGTGGTTCACCCAGGGCGAGGCTCAGCCATTGCACACCGGTTGTGCTGACCCTTGCGAATTCCCCAAATGTGGGAATCTCGACTGCATAATTTCTGGTAGTGGGGGACTGCGTTCGCGCTCTCCCCTGATCATTATGTTGAATATAAACCAAGTGAATCATAGGTGGACATGCACTGCTTTAAAGCATGCCATTTGCTGTTCTCTGGCACACTGTCAGATTGTGGCCTTTGATTTCTTCTGCAGTTTGTCCATAGTGTGGAATTGGCTTCACTAGTGAGATTGAGTGGAATTTATGGCAATATACTTATGAGTATGATATCTACTTTTTTCAGAGGATAATTCTTTCGATCTTCTCAAATGTTGCACTGGATCATAAATGGAAACAGCGCAGGAGATTTAAAGACATTGCTTTTGCTGATTGGCTATTGCTGGCCAGTATGGGGATTGAACCCATGACCTTGGCGTTATTAGCACCACGCTCTGACCATCTGAGCTAACCGGCCCTGAATTTTGAACTTATTCCACTCAATTAGTTCCATCTTTAAATCCGGATTGAGCATCCAAAATGTATTGTGTTTTCTATCAACAATCCGGTGCGAGCACCGCCCAGATTGGCTTGGGCAGCGTTGGAAGACGATATCCTCAAATATATTTCTGGCTTTTCATGTGAGTGAAATGACACAAGTTAAAAGCAATATTGACCACATTCATTTTATATATGATCTGCCTGGGGATTACAACCACGAAGGGACTCGAACCCTCAATCTTCTGATCCGAAGTCAGACGCCTTGTCCATTAGGCCACATGGTCTGAAATCGTTCACTTTTCACATTTCAGAAGTGCAATGGTTCATATGCAAAGTAGGACGAGCTAAAAGTCGTACAAAGACACACTGCAAAGCTGATCTGTTTGCTTTTTCTGGAGAGGAATTGGCAAAAAATGGTAGACAACTGGCTTCACTAGTGCGATTGAGTGGAATTTATGCCAATATACTTGATGATATCTACTTTTTTCAGAGGATAATTCCTTTGATATTCTCAAATGCTGTACTGCATTGTTAGATTTCAGGCTTTAGTTTGGTAGCAGGGCTGTGTTTGCTGTCTCAGAAGGACAAACTAATTGTCAAGGGATGCAGGGGCACTGAACTCTGGAATTATGCCATCTGTGAACGGTGATCGGGAGTGCTGATTCTGGGAATGCCGGCCCTGCCTCTGTCTCTTCCAACTCATACTTACCTGGCAGGGGAGATACCACGATCAAGAAGGTGGTTCACCCAGGGCGAGGCTCAGCCATTGCACACCGGTTGTGCTGACCCTTGCGAATTCCCCAAATGTGGGAATCTCGACTGCATAATTTCTGGTAGTGGGGGACTGCGTTCGCGCTCTCCCCTGATCATTATGTTGAATATAAACCAAGTGAATCATAGGTGGACATGCACTGCTTTAAAGCATGCCATTTGCTGTTCTCTGGCACACTGTCAGATTGTGGCCTTTGATTTCTTCTGCAGTTTGTCCATAGTGTGGAATTGGCTTCACTAGTGAGATTGAGTGGAATTTATGGCAATATACTTATGAGTATGATATCTACTTTTTTCAGAGGATAATTCTTTCGATCTTCTCAAATGTTGCACTGGATCATAAATGGAAACAGCGCAGGAGATTTAAAGACATTGCTTTTGCTGATTGGCTATTGCTGGCCAGTATGGGGATTGAACCCATGACCTTGGCGTTATTAGCACCACGCTCTGACCATCTGAGCTAACCGGCCCTGAATTTTGAACTTATTCCACTCAATTAGTTCCATCTTTAAATCCGGATTGAGCATCCAAAATGTATTGTGTTTTCTATCAACAATCCGGTGCGAGCACCGCCCAGATTGGCTTGGGCAGCGTTGGAAGACGATATCCTCAAATATATTTCTGGCTTTTCATGTGAGTGAAATGACACAAGTTAAAAGCAATATTGACCACATTCATTTTATATATGATCTGCCTGGGGATTACAACCACGAAGGGACTCGAACCCTCAATCTTCTGATCAAAAATCAGACGCCTTGTCCATTAGGCCACATGGTCTGAAATCGTTCACTTTTCACATTTCAGAAGTGCAATGGTTCATATGCAAAGTAGGACGAGCTAAAAGTCGTACAAAGACACACTGCAAAGCTGATCTGTTTGCTTTTTCTGGAGAGGAATTGGCAAAAAATGGTAGACAACTGGCTTCACTAGTGCGATTGAGTGGAATTTATGCCAATATACTTGATGATATCTACTTTTTTCAGAGGATAATTCCTTTGATATTCTCAAATGCTGTACTGCATTGTTAGATTTCAGGCTTTAGTTTGGTAGCAGGGCTGTGTTTGCTGTCTCAGAAGGACAAACTAATTGTCAAGGGATGCAGGGGCACTGAACTCTGGAATTATGCCATCTGTGAACGGTGATCGGGAGTGCTGATTCTGGGAATGCCGGCCCTGCCTCTGTCTCTTCCAACTCATACTTACCTGGCAGGGGAGATACCACGATCAAGAAGGTGGTTCACCCAGGGCGAGGCTCAGCCATTGCACACCGGTTGTGCTGACCCTTGCGAATTCCCCAAATGTGGGAATCTCGACTGCATAATTTCTGGTAGTGGGGGACTGCGTTCGCGCTCTCCCTTGATCATTATGTTGAATATAAACCAAGTGAATCATAGGTGGACATGCACTGCTATAAAGCATGCCATTTGCTGTTCTCTGGCACACTGTCAGATTGTGGCCTTTGATTTCTTCTGCAGTTTGTCCATAGTGTGGAATTGGCTTCACTAGTGAGATTGAGTGGAATTTATGGCAATATACTTATGAGTATGATATCTACTTTTTTCAGAGGATAATTCTTTCGATCTTCTCAAATGTTGCACTGGATCATAAATGGAAACAGCCCCAGGAGATTTAAAGACATTGCTTTTGCTGATTGGCTATTGCTGGCCAGTATGGGGATTGAACCCATGACCTTGGCGTTATTAGCACCACGCTCTGACCATCTGAGCTAACCGGCCCTGAATTTTGAACTTATTCCACTCAATTAGTTCCATCTTTAAATCCGGATTGAGCATCCAAAATGTATTGTGTTTTCTATCAACAATCCGGTGCGAGCACCGCCCAGATTGGCTTGGGCAGCGTTGGAAGACGATATCCTCAAATATATTTCTGGCTTTTCATGTGAGTGAAATGACACAAGTTAAAAGCAATATTGACCACATTCATTTTATATATGATCTGCCTGGGGATTACAACCACGAAGGGACTCGAACCCTCAATCTTCTGATCCGAAGTCAGACGCCTTGTCCATTAGGCCACATGGTCTGAAATCGTTCACTTTTCACATTTCAGAAGTGCAATGTTCATATGCAAAGTAGGACGAGCTAAAAGTCGTACAAAGACACACTGCAAAGCTGATCTGTTTGCTTTTTCTGGAGAGGAATTGGCAAAAAATGGTAGACAACTGGCTTCACTAGTGCGATTGAGTGGAATTTATGCCAATATACTTGATGATATCTACTTTTTTCAGAGGATAATTCTTTCGATCTTCTCAAATGTTGCACTGGATCATAAATGGAAACAGCCCCAGGAGATCACAGGAGATTTAAAGACATTGCTTTTGCTGATTGGCTATTGCTGGCCAGTATGGGGATTGAACCCATGACCTTGGCGTTATTAGCACCACGCTCTGACCATCTGAGCTAACCGGCCCTGAATTTTGAACTTATTCCACTCAATTAGTTCCATCTTTAAATCCGGATTGAGCATCCAAAATGTATTGTGTTTTCTATCAACAACCCGGTGCGAGCACCGCCCAGATTGGCTTGGGCAGCGTTGGAAGACGATATCCTCAAATATATTTCTGGCTTTTCATGTGAGTGAAATGACACAAGTTAAAAGCAATATTGACCACATTCATTTTATATATGATCTGCCTGGGGATTACAACCACGAAGGGACTCGAACCCTCAATCTTCTGATCCGAAGTCAGACGCCTTGTCCATTAGGCCACATGGTCTGAAATCGTTCACTTTTCACATTTCAGAAGTGCAATGGTTCATATGCAAAGTAGGACGAGCTAAAAGTCGTACAAAGACACACTGCAAAGCTGATCTGTTTGCTTTTTCTGGAGAAGAATTGGCAAAAAATGGTAGACAACTGGCTTCACTAGTGCGATTGAGTGGAATTTATGCCAATATACTTGATGATATCTACTTTTTTCAGAGGATAATTCCTTTGATATTCTCAAATGCTGTACTGCATTGTTAGATTTCAGGCTTTAGTTTGGTAGCAGGGCTGTGTTTGCTGTCTCAGAAGGACAAACTAATTGTCAAGGGATGCAGGGGCACTGAACTCTGGAATTATGCCATCTGTGAACGGTGATCGGGAGTGCTGATTCTGGGAATGCCGGCCCTGCCTCTGTCTCTTCCAACTCATACTTACCTGGCAGGGGAGATACCACGATCAAGAAGGTGGTTCACCCAGGGCGAGGCTCAGCCATTGCACACCGGTTGTGCTGACCCTTGCGAATTCCCCAAATGTGGGAATCTCGACTGCATAATTTCTGGTAGTGGGGGACTGCGTTCGCGCTCTCCCCTGATCATTATGTTGAATATAAACCAAGTGAATCATAGGTGGACATGCACTGCTATAAAGCATGCCATTTGCTGTTCTCTGGCACACTGTCAGATTGTGGCCTTTGATTTCTTCTGCAGTTTGTCCATAGTGTGGAATTGGCTTCACTAGTGAGATTGAGTGGAATTTATGCCAATATACTTATGAGTATGATATCTACTTTTTTCAGAGGATAATTCTTTCGATCTTCTCAAATGTTGCACTGGATCATAAATGGAAACAGCCCCAGGAGATTTAAAGACATTGCTTTTGCTGATTGGCTATTGCTGGCCAGTATGGGGATTGAACCCATGACCTTGGCGTTATTAGCACCACGCTCTGACCATCTGAGCTAACCGGCCCTGAATTTTGAACTTATTCCACTCAATTAGTTCCATCTTTAAATCCGGATTGAGCATCCAAAATGTATTGTGTTTTCTATCAACAACCCGGTGCGAGCACCGCCCAGATTGGCTTGGGCAGCGTTGGAAGACGATATCCTCAAATATATTTCTGGCTTTTCATGTGAGTGAAATGACACAAGTTAAAAGCAATATTGACCACATTCATTTTATATATGATCTGCCTGGGGATTACAACCACGAAGGGACTCGAACCCTCAATCTTCTGATCCGAAGTCAGACGCCTTGTCCATTAGGCCACATGGTCTGAAATCGTTCACTTTTCACATTTCAGAAGTGCAATGGTTCATATGCAAAGTAGGACGAGCTAAAAGTCGTACAAAGACACACTGCAAAGCTGATCTGTTTGCTTTTTCTGGAGAAGAATTGGCAAAAAATGGTAGACAACTGGCTTCACTAGTGCGATTGAGTGGAATTTATGCCAATATACTTGATGATATCTACTTTTTTCAGAGGATAATTCTTTCGATCTTCTCAAATGTTGCACTGGATCATAAATGGAAACAGCCCCAGGAGATCACAGGAGATTTAAAGACATTGCTTTTGCTGATTGGCTATTGCTGGCCAGTATGGGGATTGAACCCATGACCTTGGCGTTATTAGCACCACGCTCTGACCATCTGAGCTAACCGGCCCTGAATTTTGAACTTATTCCACTCAATTAGTTCCATCTTTAAATCCGGATTGAGCATCCAAAATGTATTGTGTTTTCTATCAACAATCCGGTGCGAGCACCGCCCAGATTGGCTTGGGCAGCGTTGGAAGACGATATCCTCAAATATATTTCTGGCTTTTCATGTGAGTGAAATGACACAAGTTAAAAGCAATATTGACCACATTCATTTTATATATGATCTGCCTGGGGATTACAACCACGAAGGGACTCGAACCCTCAATCTTCTGATCCGAAGTCAGACGCCTTGTCCATTAGGCCACATGGTCTGAAATCGTTCACTTTTCACATTTCAGAAGTGCAATGGTTCATATGCAAAGTAGGACGAGCTAAAAGTCGTACAAAGACACACTGCAAAGCTGATCTGTTTGCTTTTTCTGGAGAGGAATTGGCAAAAAATGGTAGACAACTGGCTTCACTAGTGCGATTGAGTGGAATTTATGCCAATATACTTGATGATATCTACTTTTTTCAGAGGATAATTCCTTTGATATTCTCAAATGCTGTACTGCATTGTTAGATTTCAGGCTTTAGTTTGGTAGCAGGGCTGTGTTTGCTGTCTCAGAAGGACAAACTAATTGTCAAGGGATGCAGGGGCACTGAACTCTGGAATTATGCCATCTGTGAACGGTGATCGGGAGTGCTGATTCTGGGAATGCCGGCCCTGCCTCTGTCTCTTCCAACTCATACTTACCTGGCAGGGGAGATACCACGATCAAGAAGGTGGTTCACCCAGGGCGAGGCTCAGCCATTGCACACCGGTTGTGCTGACCCTTGCGAATTCCCCAAATGTGGGAATCTCGACTGCATAATTTCTGGTAGTGGGGGACTGCGTTCGCGCTCTCCCCTGATCATTATGTTGAATATAAACCAAGTGAATCATAGGTGGACATGCACTGCTTTAAAGCATGCCATTTGCTGTTCTCTGGCACACTGTCAGATTGTGGCCTTTGATTTCTTCTGCAGTTTGTCCATAGTGTGGAATTGGCTTCACTAGTGAGATTGAGTGGAATTTATGCCAATATACTTATGAGTATGATATCTACTTTTTTCAGAGGATAATTCTTTCGATCTTCTCAAATGTTGCACTGGATCATAAATGGAAACAGCGCAGGAGATTTAAAGACATTGCTTTTGCTGATTGGCTATTGCTGGCCAGTATGGGGATTGAACCCATGACCTTGGCGTTATTAGCACCACGCTCTGACCATCTGAGCTAACCGGCCCTGAATTTTGAACTTATTCCACTCAATTAGTTCCATCTTTAAATCCGGATTGAGCATCCAAAATGTATTGTGTTTTCTATCAACAATCCGGTGCGAGCACCGCCCAGATTGGCTTGGGCAGCGTTGGAAGACGATATCCTCAAATATATTTCTGGCTTTTCATGTGAGTGAAATGACACAAGTTAAAAGCAATATTGACCACATTCATTTTATATATGATCTGCCTGGGGATTACAACCACGAAGGGACTCGAACCCTCAATCTTCTGATCCGAAGTCAGACGCCTTGTCCATTAGGCCACATGGTCTGAAATCGTTCACTTTTCACATTTCAGAAGTGCAATGGTTCATATGCAAAGTAGGACGAGCTAAAAGTCGTACAAAGACACACTGCAAAGCTGATCTGTTTGCTTTTTCTGGAGAGGAATTGGCAAAAAATGGTAGACAACTGGCTTCACTAGTGCGATTGAGTGGAATTTATGCCAATATACTTGATGATATCTACTTTTTTCAGAGGATAATTCCTTTGATATTCTCAAATGCTGTACTGCATTGTTAGATTTCAGGCTTTAGTTTGGTAGCAGGGCTGTGTTTGCTGTCTCAGAAGGACAAACTAATTGTCAAGGGATGCAGGGGCACTGAACTCTGGAATTATGCCATCTGTGAACCGTGATCGGGAGTGCTAATTCTGGGAATGCCGGCCCTGCCTCTGTCTCTTCCAACTCATACTTACCTGGCAGGGGAGATACCACGATCAAGAAGGTGGTTCACCCAGGGCGAGGCTCAGCCATTGCACACCGGTTGTGCTGACCCTTGCGAATTCCCCAAATGTGGGAATCTCGACTGCATAATTTCTGGTAGTGGGGGACTGCGTTCGCGCTCTCCCCTGATCATTATGTTGAATATAAACCAAGTGAATCATAGGTGGACATGCACTGCTTTAAAGCATGCCATTTGCTGTTCTCTGGCACACTGTCAGATTGTGGCCTTTGATTTCTTCTGCAGTTTGTCCAAAGTGTGGAATTGGCTTCACTAGTGAGATTGAGTGGAATTTATGCCAATATACTTATGAGTATGATATCTACTTTTTTCAGAGGATAATTCTTTCGATCTTCTCAAATGTTGCACTGGATCATAAATGGAAACAGCCCCAGGAGATCACAAGACATTGCTTTTGCTGATTGGCTATTGCTGGCCAGTATGGGGATTGAACCCATGACCTTGGCGTTATTAGCACCACGCTCTGACCATCTGAGCTAACCGGCCCTGAATTTTGAACTTATTCCACTCAATTAGTTCCATCTTTAAATCCGGATTGAGCATCCAAAATGTATTGTGTTTTCTATCAACAATCCGGTGCGAGCACCGCCCAGATTGGCTTGGGCAGCGTTGGAAGACGATATCCTCAAATATATTTCTGGCTTTTCATGTGAGTGAAATGACACAAGTTAAAAGCAATATTGACCACATTCATTTTATATATGATCTGCCTGGGGATTACAACCACGAAGGGACTCGAACCCTCAATCTTCTGATCCGAAGTCAGACGCCTTGTCCATTAGGCCACATGGTCTGAAATCGTTCACTTTTCACATTTCAGAAGTGCAATGGTTCATATGCAAAGTAGGACGAGCTAAAAGTCGTACAAAGACACACTGCAAAGCTGATCTGTTTGCTTTTTCTGGAGAGGAATTGGCAAAAAATGGTAGACAACTGGCTTCACTAGTGCGATTGAGTGGAATTTATGCCAATATACTTGATGATATCTACTTTTTTCAGAGGATAATTCCTTTGATATTCTCAAATGCTGTACTGCATTGTTAGATTTCAGGCTTTAGTTTGGTAGCAGGGCTGTGTTTGCTGTCTCAGAAGGACAAACTAATTGTCAAGGGATGCAGGGGCACTGAACTCTGGAATTATGCCATCTGTGAACCGTGATCGGGAGTGCTGATTCTGGGAATGCCGGCCCTGCCTCTGTCTCTTCCAACTCATACTTACCTGGCAGGGGAGATACCACGATCAAGAAGGTGGTTCACCCAGGGCGAGGCTCAGCCATTGCACACCGGTTGTGCTGACCCTTGCGAATTCCCCAAATGTGGGAATCTCGACTGCATAATTTCTGGTAGTGGGGGACTGCGTTCGCGCTCTCCCCTGATCATTATGTTGAATATAAACCAAGTGAATCATAGGTGGACATGCACTGCTTTAAAGCATGCCATTTGCTGTTCTCTGGCACACTGTCAGATTGTGGCCTTTGATTTCTTCTGCAGTTTGTCCAAAGTGTGGAATTGGCTTCACTAGTGAGATTGAGTGGAATTTATGCCAATATACTTATGAGTATGATATCTACTTTTTTCAGAGGATAATTCTTTCGATCTTCTCAAATGTTGCACTGGATCATAAATGGAAACAGCCCCAGGAGATCACAAGACATTGCTTTTGCTGATTGGCTATTGCTGGCCAGTATGGGGATTGAACCCATGACCTTGGCGTTATTAGCACCACGCTCTGACCATCTGAGCTAACCGGCCCTGAATTTTGAACTTATTCCACTCAATTAGTTCCATCTTTAAATCCGGATTGAGCATCCAAAATGTATTGTGTTTTCTATCAACAATCCGGTGCGAGCACCGCCCAGATTGGCTTGGGCAGCGTTGGAAGACGATATCCTCAAATATATTTCTGGCTTTTCATGTGAGTGAAATGACACAAGTTAAAAGCAATATTGACCACATTCATTTTATATATGATCTGCCTGGGGATTACAACCACGAAGGGACTCGAACCCTCAATCTTCTGATCCGAAGTCAGACGCCTTGTCCATTAGGCCACATGGTCTGAAATCGTTCACTTTTCACATTTCAGAAGTGCAATGGTTCATATGCAAAGTAGGACGAGCTAAAAGTCGTACAAAGACACACTGCAAAGCTGATCTGTTTGCTTTTTCTGGAGAGGAATTGGCAAAAAATGGTAGACAACTGGCTTCACTAGTGCGATTGAGTGGAATTTATGCCAATATACTTGATGATATCTACTTTTTTCAGAGGATAATTCCTTTGATATTCTCAAATGCTGTACTGCATTGTTAGATTTCAGGCTTTAGTTTGGTAGCAGGGCTGTGTTTGCTGTCTCAGAAGGACAAACTAATTGTCAAGGGATGCAGGGGCACTGAACTCTGGAATTATGCCATCTGTGAACGGTGATCGGGAGTGCTGATTCTGGGAATGCCGGCCCTGCCTCTGTCTCTTCCAACTCATACTTACCTGGCAGGGGAGATACCACGATCAAGAAGGTGGTTCACCCAGGGCGAGGCTCAGCCATTGCACACCGGTTGTGCTGACCCTTGCGAATTCCCCAAATGTGGGAATCTCGACTGCATAATTTCTGGTAGTGGGGGGCTGCGTTCGCGCTCTCCCCTGATCATTATGTTGAATATAAACCAAGTGAATCATAGGTGGACATGCACTGCTTTAAAGCATGCCATTTGCTGTTCTCTGGCACACTGTCAGATTGTGGCCTTTGATTTCTTCTGCAGTTTGTCCATAGTGTGGAATTGGCTTCACTAGTGAGATTGAGTGGAATTTATGCCAATATACTTATGAGTATGATATCTACTTTTTTCAGAGGATAATTCTTTCGATCTTCTCAAATGTTGCACTGGATCATAAATGGAAACAGCGCAGGAGATTTAAAGACATTGCTTTTGCTGATTGGCTATTGCTGGCCAGTATGGGGATTGAACCCATGACCTTGGCGTTATTAGCACCACGCTCTGACCATCTGAGCTAACCGGCCCTGAATTTTGAACTTATTCCACTCAATTAGTTCCATCTTTAAATCCGGATTGAGCATCCAAAATGTATTGTGTTTTCTATCAACAATCCGGTGCGAGCACCGCCCAGATTGGCTTGGGCAGCGTTGGAAGACGATATCCTCAAATATATTTCTGGCTTTTCATGTGAGTGAAATGACACAAGTTAAAAGCAATATTGACCACATTCATTTTATATATGATCTGCCTGGGGATTACAACCACGAAGGGACTCGAACCCTCAATCTTCTGATCCGAAGTCAGACGCCTTGTCCATTAGGCCACATGGTCTGAAATCGTTCACTTTTCACATTTCAGAAGTGCAATGGTTCATATGCAAAGTAGGACGAGCTAAAAGTCGTACAAAGACACACTGCAAAGCTGATCTGTTTGCTTTTTCTGGAGAGGAATTGGCAAAAAATGGTAGACAACTGGCTTCACTAGTGCGATTGAGTGGAATTTATGCCAATATACTTGATGATATCTACTTTTTTCAGAGGATAATTCCTTTGATATTCTCAAATGCTGTACTGCATTGTTAGATTTCAGGCTTTAGTTTGGTAGCAGGGCTGTGTTTGCTGTCTCAGAAGGACAAACTAATTGTCAAGGGATGCAGGGGCACTGAACTCTGGAATTATGCCATCTGTGAACCGTGATCGGGAGTGCTAATTCTGGGAATGCCGGCCCTGCCTCTGTCTCTTCCAACTCATACTTACCTGGCAGGGGAGATACCACGATCAAGAAGGTGGTTCACCCAGGGCGAGGCTCAGCCATTGCACACCGGTTGTGCTGACCCTTGCGAATTCCCCAAATGTGGGAATCTCGACTGCATAATTTCTGGTAGTGGGGGACTGCGTTCGCGCTCTCCCCTGATCATTATGTTGAATATAAACCAAGTGAATCATAGGTGGACATGCACTGCTTTAAAGCATGCCATTTGCTGTTCTCTGGCACACTGTCAGATTGTGGCCTTTGATTTCTTCTGCAGTTTGTCCAAAGTGTGGAATTGGCTTCACTAGTGAGATTGAGTGGAATTTATGCCAATATACTTATGAGTATGATATCTACTTTTTTCAGAGGATAATTCTTTCGATCTTCTCAAATGTTGCACTGGATCATAAATGGAAACAGCCCCAGGAGATCACAAGACATTGCTTTTGCTGATTGGCTATTGCTGGCCAGTATGGGGATTGAACCCATGACCTTGGCGTTATTAGCACCACGCTCTGACCATCTGAGCTAACCGGCCCTGAATTTTGAACTTATTCCACTCAATTAGTTCCATCTTTAAATCCGGATTGAGCATCCAAAATGTATTGTGTTTTCTATCAACAATCCGGTGCGAGCACCGCCCAGATTGGCTTGGGCAGCGTTGGAAGACGATATCCTCAAATATATTTCTGGCTTTTCATGTGAGTGAAATGACACAAGTTAAAAGCAATATTGACCACATTCATTTTATATATGATCTGCCTGGGGATTACAACCACGAAGGGACTCGAACCCTCAATCTTCTGATCCGAAGTCAGACGCCTTGTCCATTAGGCCACATGGTCTGAAATCGTTCACTTTTCACATTTCAGAAGTGCAATGGTTCATATGCAAAGTAGGACGAGCTAAAAGTCGTACAAAGACACACTGCAAAGCTGATCTGTTTGCTTTTTCTGGAGAGGAATTGGCAAAAAATGGTAGACAACTGGCTTCACTAGTGCGATTGAGTGGAATTTATGCCAATATACTTGATGATATCTACTTTTTTCAGAGGATAATTCCTTTGATATTCTCAAATGCTGTACTGCATTGTTAGATTTCAGGCTTTAGTTTGGTAGCAGGGCTGTGTTTGCTGTCTCAGAAGGACAAACTAATTGTCAAGGGATGCAGGGGCACTGAACTCTGGAATTATGCCATCTGTGAACCGTGATCGGGAGTGCTGATTCTGGGAATGCCGGCCCTGCCTCTGTCTCTTCCAACTCATACTTACCTGGCAGGGGAGATACCACGATCAAGAAGGTGGTTCACCCAGGGCGAGGCTCAGCCATTGCACACCGGTTGTGCTGACCCTTGCGAATTCCCCAAATGTGGGAATCTCGACTGCATAATTTCTGGTAGTGGGGGACTGCGTTCGCGCTCTCCCCTGATCATTATGTTGAATATAAACCAAGTGAATCATAGGTGGACATGCACTGCTTTAAAGCATGCCATTTGTTGTTCTCTGGCACACTGTCAGATTGTGGCCTTTGATTTCTTCTGCAGTTTGTCCAAAGTGTGGAATTGGCTTCACTAGTGAGATTGAGTGGAATTTATGCCAATATACTTATGAGTATGATATCTACTTTTTTCAGAGGATAATTCTTTCGATCTTCTCAAATGTTGCACTGGATCATAAATGGAAACAGCCCCAGGAGATCACAAGACATTGCTTTTGCTGATTGGCTATTGCTGGCCAGTATGGGGATTGAACCCATGACCTTGGCGTTATTAGCACCACGCTCTGACCATCTGAGCTAACCGGCCCTGAATTTTGAACTTATTCCACTCAATTAGTTCCATCTTTAAATCCGGATTGAGCATCCAAAATGTATTGTGTTTTCTATCAACAATCCGGTGCGAGCACCGCCCAGATTGGCTTGGGCAGCGTTGGAAGACGATATCCTCAAATATATTTCTGGCTTTTCATGTGAGTGAAATGACACAAGTTAAAAGCAATATTGACCACATTCATTTTATATATGATCTGCCTGGGGATTACAACCACGAAGGGACTCGAACCCTCAATCTTCTGATCCGAAGTCAGACGCCTTGTCCATTAGGCCACATGGTCTGAAATCGTTCACTTTTCACATTTCAGAAGTGCAATGGTTCATATGCAAAGTAGGACGAGCTAAAAGTCGTACAAAGACACACTGCAAAGCTGATCTGTTTGCTTTTTCTGGAGAGGAATTGGCAAAAAATGGTAGACAACTGGCTTCACTAGTGCGATTGAGTGGAATTTATGCCAATATACTTGATGATATCTACTTTTTTCAGAGGATAATTCCTTTGATATTCTCAAATGCTGTACTGCATTGTTAGATTTCAGGCTTTAGTTTGGTAGCAGGGCTGTGTTTGCTGTCTCAGAAGGACAAACTAATTGTCAAGGGATGCAGGGGCACTGAACTCTGGAATTATGCCATCTGTGAACCGTGATCGGGAGTGCTAATTCTGGGAATGCCGGCCCTGCCTCTGTCTCTTCCAACTCATACTTACCTGGCAGGGGAGATACCACGATCAAGAAGGTGGTTCACCCAGGGCGAGGCTCAGCCATTGCACACCGGTTGTGCTGACCCTTGCGAATTCCCCAAATGTGGGAATCTCGACTGCATAATTTCTGGTAGTGGGGGACTGCGTTCGCGCTCTCCCCTGATCATTATGTTGAATATAAACCAAGTGAATCATAGGTGGACATGCACTGCTTTAAAGCATGCCATTTGCTGTTCTCTGGCACACTGTCAGATTGTGGCCTTTGATTTCTTCTGCAGTTTGTCCAAAGTGTGGAATTGGCTTCACTAGTGAGATTGAGTGGAATTTATGCCAATATACTTATGAGTATGATATCTACTTTTTTCAGAGGATAATTCTTTCGATCTTCTCAAATGTTGCACTGGATCATAAATGGAAACAGCCCCAGGAGATCACAAGACATTGCTTTTGCTGATTGGCTATTGCTGGCCAGTATGGGGATTGAACCCATGACCTTGGCGTTATTAGCACCACGCTCTGACCATCTGAGCTAACCGGCCCTGAATTTTGAACTTATTCCACTCAATTAGTTCCATCTTTAAATCCGGATTGAGCATCCAAAATGTATTGTGTTTTCTATCAACAATCCGGTGCGAGCACCGCCCAGATTGGCTTGGGCAGCGTTGGAAGACGATATCCTCAAATATATTTCTGGCTTTTCATGTGAGTGAAATGACACAAGTTAAAAGCAATATTGACCACATTCATTTTATATATGATCTGCCTGGGGATTACAACCACGAAGGGACTCGAACCCTCAATCTTCTGATCCGAAGTCAGACGCCTTGTCCATTAGGCCACATGGTCTGAAATCGTTCACTTTTCACATTTCAGAAGTGCAATGGTTCATATGCAAAGTAGGACGAGCTAAAAGTCGTACAAAGACACACTGCAAAGCTGATCTGTTTGCTTTTTCTGGAGAGGAATTGGCAAAAAATGGTAGACAACTGGCTTCACTAGTGCGATTGAGTGGAATTTATGCCAATATACTTGATGATATCTACTTTTTTCAGAGGATAATTCCTTTGATATTCTCAAATGCTGTACTGCATTGTTAGATTTCAGGCTTTAGTTTGGTAGCAGGGCTGTGTTTGCTGTCTCAGAAGGACAAACTAATTGTCAAGGGATGCAGGGGCACTGAACTCTGGAATTATGCCATCTGTGAACGGTGATCGGGAGTGCTGATTCTGGGAATGCCGGCCCTGCCTCTGTCTCTTCCAACTCATACTTACCTGGCAGGGGAGATACCACGATCAAGAAGGTGGTTCACCCAGGGCGAGGCTCAGCCATTGCACACCGGTTGTGCTGACCCTTGCGAATTCCCCAAATGTGGGAATCTCGACTGCATAATTTCTGGTAGTGGGGGACTGCGTTCGCGCTCTCCCCTGATCATTATGTTGAATATAAACCAAGTGAATCATAGGTGGACATGCACTGCTATAAAGCATGCCATTTGCTGTTCTCTGGCACACTGTCAGATTGTGGCCTTTGATGTCTTCTGCAGTTTGTCCAGATTGTGGAATTGGCTTCACTAGTGAGATTGAGTGGAATTTATGCCAATATACTTATGAGTATGATATCTACTTTTTTCAGAGGATAATTCTTTCGATCTTCTCAAATGTTGCACTGGATCATAAATGGAAACAGCCCCAGGAGATCACAGGAGATTTAAAAACATTGCTTTTGCTGATTGGCTATTGCTGGCCAGTATGGGGATTGAACCCATGACCTTGGCGTTATTAGCACCACGCTCTGACCATCTGAGCTAACCGGCCCTGAATTTTGAACTTATTCCACTCAATTAGTTCCATCTTTAAATCCGGATTGAGCATCCAAAATGTATTGTGTTTTCTATCAACAATCCGGTGCGAGCACCGCCCAGATTGGCTTGGGCAGCGTTGGAAGACGATATCCTCAAATATATTTCTGGCTTTTCATGTGAGTGAAATGACACAAGTTAAAAGCAATATTGACCACATTCATTTTATATATGATCTGCCTGGGGATTACAACCACGAAGGGACTCGAACCCTCAATCTTCTGATCCGAAGTCAGACGCCTTGTCCATTAGGCCACATGGTCTGAAATCGTTCACTTTTCACATTTCAGAAGTGCAATGGTTCATATGCAAAGTAGGACGAGCTAAAAGTCGTACAAAGACACACTGCAAAGCTGATCTGTTTGCTTTTTCTGGAGAGGAATTGGCAAAAAATGGTAGACAACTGGCTTCACTAGTGCGATTGAGTGGAATTTATGCCAATATACTTGATGATATCTACTTTTTTCAGAGGATAATTCCTTTGATATTCTCAAATGCTGTACTGCATTGTTAGATTTCAGGCTTTAGTTTGGTAGCAGGGCTGTGTTTGCTGTCTCAGAAGGACAAACTAATTGTCAAGGGATGCAGGGGCACTGAACTCTGGAATTATGCCATCTGTGAACCGTGATCGGGAGTGCTGATTCTGGGAATGCCGGCCCTGCCTCTGTCTCTTCCAACTCATACTTACCTGGCAGGGGAGATACCACGATCAAGAAGGTGGTTCACCCAGGGCGAGGCTCAGCCATTGCACACCGGTTGTGCTGACCCTTGCGAATTCCCCAAATGTGGGAATCTCGACTGCATAATTTCTGGTAGTGGGGGACTGCGTTCGCGCTCTCCCCTGATCATTATGTTGAATATAAACCAAGTGAATCATAGGTGGATATGCACTGCTATAAAGCATGCCATTTGCTGTTCTCTGGCACACTGTCAGATTGTGGCCTTTGATTTCTTCTGCAGTTTGTCCATAGTGTGGAATTGGCTTCACTAGTGAGATTGAGTGGAATTTATGCCAATATACTTATGAGTATGATATCTACTTTTTTCAGAGGATAATTCTTTCGATCTTCTCAAATGTTGCACTGGATCATAAATGGAAACAGCCCCAGGAGATCACAGGAGATTTAAAAACATTGCTTTTGCTGATTGGCTATTGCTGGCCAGTATGGGGATTGAACCCATGACCTTGGCGTTATTAGCACCACGCTCTGACCATCTGAGCTAACCGGCCCTGAATTTTGAACTTATTCCACTCAATTAGTTCCATCTTTAAATCCGGATTGAGCATCCAAAATGTATTGTGTTTTCTATCAACAATCCGGTGCGAGCACCGCCCAGATTGGCTTGGGCAGCGTTGGAAGACGATATCCTCAAATATATTTCTGGCTTTTCATGTGAGTGAAATGACACAAGTTAAAAGCAATATTGACCACATTCATTTTATATATGATCTGCCTGGGGATTACAACCACGAAGGGACTCGAACCCTCAATCTTCTGATCCGAAGTCAGACGCCTTGTCCATTAGGCCACATGGTCTGAAATCGTTCACTTTTCACATTTCAGAAGTGCAATGGTTCATATGCAAAGTAGGACGAGCTAAAAGTCGTACAAAGACACACTGCAAAGCTGATCTGTTTGCTTTTTCTGGAGAGGAATTGGCAAAAAATGGTAGACAACTGGCTTCACTAGTGCGATTGAGTGGAATTTATGCCAATATACTTGATGATATCTACTTTTTTCAGAGGATAATTCCTTTGATATTCTCAAATGCTGTACTGCATTGTTAGATTTCAGGCTTTAGTTTGGTAGCAGGGCTGTGTTTGCTGTCTCAGAAGGACAAACTAATTGTCAAGGGATGCAGGGGCACTGAACTCTGGAATTATGCCATCTGTGAACCGTGATCGGGAGTGCTGATTCTGGGAATGCCGGCCCTGCCTCTGTCTCTTCCAACTCATACTTACCTGGCAGGGGAGATACCACGATCAAGAAGGTGGTTCACCCAGGGCGAGGCTCAGCCATTGCACACCGGTTGTGCTGACCCTTGCGAATTCCCCAAATGTGGGAATCTCGACTGCATAATTTCTGGTAGTGGGGGACTGCGTTCGCGCTCTCCCCTGATCATTATGTTGAATATAAACCAAGTGAATCATAGGTGGACATGCACTGCTATAAAGCATGCCATTTGCTGTTCTCTGGCACACTGTCAGATTGTGGCCTTTGATTTCTTCTGCAGTTTGTCCATAGTGTGGAATTGGCTTCACTAGTGAGATTGAGTGGAATTTATGCCAATATACTTATGAGTATGATATCTACTTTTTTCAGAGGATAATTCTTTCGATCTTCTCAAATGTTGCACTGGATCATAAATGGAAACAGCCCCAGGAGATTTAAAGACATTGCTTTTGCTGATTGGCTATTGCTGGCCAGTATGGGGATTGAACCCATGACCTTGGCGTTATTAGCACCACGCTCTGACCATCTGAGCTAACCGGCCCTGAATTTTGAACTTATTCCACTCAATTAGTTCCATCTTTAAATCCGGATTGAGCATCCAAAATGTATTGTGTTTTCTATCAACAATCCGGTGCGAGCACCGCCCAGATTGGCTTGGGCAGCGTTGGAAGACGATATCCTCAAATATATTTCTGGCTTTTCATGTGAGTGAAATGACACAAGTTAAAAGCAATATTGACCACATTCATTTTATATATGATCTGCCTGGGGATTACAACCACGAAGGGACTCGAACCCTCAATCTTCTGATCCGAAGTCAGACGCCTTGTCCATTAGGCCACATGGTCTGAAATCGTTCACTTTTCACATTTCAGAAGTGCAATGGTTCATATGCAAAGTAGGACGAGCTAAAAGTCGTACAAAGACACACTGCAAAGCTGATCTGTTTGCTTTTTCTGGAGAGGAATTGGCAAAAAATGGTAGACAACTGGCTTCACTAGTGCGATTGAGTGGAATTTATGCCAATATACTTGATGATATCTACTTTTTTCAGAGGATAATTCTTTCGATCTTCTCAAATGTTGCACTGGATCATAAATGGAAACAGCCCCAGGAGATCACAGGAGATTTAAAGACATTGCTTTTGCTGATTGGCTATTGCTGGCCAGTATGGGGATTGAACCCATGACCTTGGCGTTATTAGCACCACGCTCTGACCATCTGAGCTAACCAGCCCTGAATTTTGAACTTATTCCACTCAATTAGTTCCATCTTTAAATCCGGATTGAGCATCCAAAATGTATTGTGTTTTCTATCAACAATCCGGTGCGAGCACCGCCCAGATTGGCTTGGGCAGCGTTGGAAGACGATATCCTCAAATATATTTCTGGCTTTTCATGTGAGTGAAATGACACAAGTTAAAAGCAATATTGACCACATTCATTTTATATATGATCTGCCTGGGGATTACAACCACGAAGGGACTCGAACCCTCAATCTTCTGATCCGAAGTCAGACGCCTTGTCCATTAGGCCACATGGTCTGAAATCGTTCACTTTTCACATTTCAGAAGTGCAATGTTCATATGCAAAGTAGGACGAGCTAAAAGTCGTACAAAGACACACTGCAAAGCTGATCTGTTTGCTTTTTCTGGAGAGGAATTGGCAAAAAATGGTAGACAACTGGCTTCACTAGTGCGATTGAGTGGAATTTATGCCAATATACTTGATGATATCTACTTTTTTCAGAGGATAATTCTTTCGATCTTCTCAAATGTTGCACTGGATCATAAATGGAAACAGCCCCAGGAGATCACAGGAGATTTAAAGACATTGCTTTTGCTGATTGGCTATTGCTGGCCAGTATGGGGATTGAACCCATGACCTTGGCGTTATTAGCACCACGCTCTGACCATCTGAGCTAACCGGCCCTGAATTTTGAACTTATTCCACTCAATTAGTTCCATCTTTAAATCCGGATTGAGCATCCAAAATGTATTGTGTTTTCTATCAACAATCCGGTGCGAGCACCGCCCAGATTGGCTTGGGCAGCGTTGGAAGACGATATCCTCAAATATATTTCTGGCTTTTCATGTGAGTGAAATGACACAAGTTAAAAGCAATATTGACCACATTCATTTTATATATGATCTGCCTGGGGATTACAACCACGAAGGGACTCGAACCCTCAATCTTCTGATCCGAAGTCAGACGCCTTGTCCATTAGGCCACATGGTCTGAAATCGTTCACTTTTCACATTTCAGAAGTGCAATGGTTCATATGCAAAGTAGGACGAGCTAAAAGTCGTACAAAGACACACTGCAAAGCTGATCTGTTTGCTTTTTCTGGAGAGGAATTGGCAAAAAATGGTAGACAACTGGCTTCACTAGTGCGATTGAGTGGAATTTATGCCAATATACTTGATGATATCTACTTTTTTCAGAGGATAATTCCTTTGATATTCTCAAATGCTGTACTGCATTGTTAGATTTCAGGCTTTAGTTTGGTAGCAGGGCTGTGTTTGCTGTCTCAGAAGGACAAACTAATTGTCAAGGGATGCAGGGGCACTGAACTCTGGAATTATGCCATCTGTGAACCGTGATCGGGAGTGCTGATTCTGGGAATGCCGGCCCTGCCTCTGTCTCTTCCAACTCATACTTACCTGGCAGGGGAGATACCACGATCAAGAAGGTGGTTCACCCAGGGCGAGGCTCAGCCATTGCACACCGGTTGTGCTGACCCTTGCGAATTCCCCAAATGTGGGAATCTCGACTGCATAATTTCTGGTAGTGGGGGACTGCGTTCGCGCTCTCCCCTGATCATTATGTTGAATATAAACCAAGTGAATCATAGGTGGACATGCACTGCTATAAAGCATGCCATTTGCTGTTCTCTGGCACACTGTCAGATTGTGGCCTTTGATGTCTTCTGCAGTTTGTCCAGATTGTGGAATTGGCTTCACTAGTGAGATTGAGTGGAATTTATGCCAATATACTTATGAGTATGATATCTACTTTTTTCAGAGGATAATTCTTTCGATCTTCTCAAATGTTGCACTGGATCATAAATGGAAACAGCCCCAGGAGATCACAGGAGATTTAAAAACATTGCTTTTGCTGATTGGCTATTGCTGGCCAGTATGGGGATTGAACCCATGACCTTGGCGTTATTAGCACCACGCTCTGACCATCTGAGCTAACCGGCCCTGAATTTTGAACTTATTCCACTCAATTAGTTCCATCTTTAAATCCGGATTGAGCATCCAAAATGTATTGTGTTTTCTATCAACAATCCGGTGCGAGCACCGCCCAGATTGGCTTGGGCAGCGTTGGAAGACGATATCCTCAAATATATTTCTGGCTTTTCATGTGAGTGAAATGACACAAGTTAAAAGCAATATTGACCACATTCATTTTATATATGATCTGCCTGGGGATTACAACCACGAAGGGACTCGAACCCTCAATCTTCTGATCCGAAGTCAGACGCCTTGTCCATTAGGCCACATGGTCTGAAATCGTTCACTTTTCACATTTCAGAAGTGCAATGGTTCATATGCAAAGTAGGACGAGCTAAAAGTCGTACAAAGACACACTGCAAAGCTGATCTGTTTGCTTTTTCTGGAGAGGAATTGGCAAAAAATGGTAGACAACTGGCTTCACTAGTGCGATTGAGTGGAATTTATGCCAATATACTTGATGATATCTACTTTTTTCAGAGGATAATTCCTTTGATATTCTCAAATGCTGTACTGCATTGTTAGATTTCAGGCTTTAGTTTGGTAGCAGGGCTGTGTTTGCTGTCTCAGAAGGACAAACTAATTGTCAAGGGATGCAGGGGCACTGAACTCTGGAATTATGCCATCTGTGAACGGTGATCGGGAGTGCTGATTCTGGGAATGCCGGCCCTGCCTCTGTCTCTTCCAACTCATACTTACCTGGCAGGGGAGATACCACGATCAAGAAGGTGGTTCACCCAGGGCGAGGCTCAGCCATTGCACACCGGTTGTGCTGACCCTTGCGAATTCCCCAAATGTGGGAATCTCGACTGCATAATTTCTGGTAGTGGGGGACTGCGTTCGCGCTCTCCCCTGATCATTATGTTGAATATAAACCAAGTGAATCATAGGTGGACATGCACTGCTATAAAGCATGCCATTTGCTGTTCTCTGGCACACTGTCAGATTGTGGCCTTTGATTTCTTCTGCAGTTTGTCCATAGTGTGGAATTGGCTTCACTAGTGAGATTGAGTGGAATTTATGCCAATATACTTATGAGTATGATATCTACTTTTTTCAGAGGATAATTCTTTCGATCTTCTCAAATGTTGCACTGGATCATAAATGGAAACAGCCCCAGGAGATTTAAAGACATTGCTTTTGCTGATTGGCTATTGCTGGCCAGTATGGGGATTGAACCCATGACCTTGGCGTTATTAGCACCACGCTCTGACCATCTGAGCTAACCGGCCCTGAATTTTGAACTTATTCCACTCAATTAGTTCCATCTTTAAATCCGGATTGAGCATCCAAAATGTATTGTGTTTTCTATCAACAATCCGGTGCGAGCACCGCCCAGATTGGCTTGGGCAGCGTTGGAAGACGATATCCTCAAATATATTTCTGGCTTTTCATGTGAGTGAAATGACACAAGTTAAAAGCAATATTGACCACATTCATTTTATATATGATCTGCCTGGGGATTACAACCACGAAGGGACTCGAACCCTCAATCTTCTGATCCGAAGTCAGACGCCTTGTCCATTAGGCCACATGGTCTGAAATCGTTCACTTTTCACATTTCAGAAGTGCAATGGTTCATATGCAAAGTAGGACGAGCTAAAAGTCGTACAAAGACACACTGCAAAGCTGATCTGTTTGCTTTTTCTGGAGAGGAATTGGCAAAAAATGGTAGACAACTGGCTTCACTAGTGCGATTGAGTGGAATTTATGCCAATATACTTGATGATATCTACTTTTTTCAGAGGATAATTCTTTCGATCTTCTCAAATGTTGCACTGGATCATAAATGGAAACAGCCCCAGGAGATCACAGGAGATTTAAAGACATTGCTTTTGCTGATTGGCTATTGCTGGCCAGTATGGGGATTGAACCCATGACCTTGGCGTTATTAGCACCACGCTCTGACCATCTGAGCTAACCAGCCCTGAATTTTGAACTTATTCCACTCAATTAGTTCCATCTTTAAATCCGGATTGAGCATCCAAAATGTATTGTGTTTTCTATCAACAATCCGGTGCGAGCACCGCCCAGATTGGCTTGGGCAGCGTTGGAAGACGATATCCTCAAATATATTTCTGGCTTTTCATGTGAGTGAAATGACACAAGTTAAAAGCAATATTGACCACATTCATTTTATATATGATCTGCCTGGGGATTACAACCACGAAGGGACTCGAACCCTCAATCTTCTGATCCGAAGTCAGACGCCTTGTCCATTAGGCCACATGGTCTGAAATCGTTCACTTTTCACATTTCAGAAGTGCAATGTTCATATGCAAAGTAGGACGAGCTAAAAGTCGTACAAAGACACACTGCAAAGCTGATCTGTTTGCTTTTTCTGGAGAGGAATTGGCAAAAAATGGTAGACAACTGGCTTCACTAGTGCGATTGAGTGGAATTTATGCCAATATACTTGATGATATCTACTTTTTTCAGAGGATAATTCTTTCGATCTTCTCAAATGTTGCACTGGATCATAAATGGAAACAGCCCCAGGAGATCACAGGAGATTTAAAGACATTGCTTTTGCTGATTGGCTATTGCTGGCCAGTATGGGGATTGAACCCATGACCTTGGCGTTATTAGCACCACGCTCTGACCATCTGAGCTAACCGGCCCTGAATTTTGAACTTATTCCACTCAATTAGTTCCATCTTTAAATCCGGATTGAGCATCCAAAATGTATTGTGTTTTCTATCAACAATCCGGTGCGAGCACCGCCCAGATTGGCTTGGGCAGCGTTGGAAGACGATATCCTCAAATATATTTCTGGCTTTTCATGTGAGTGAAATGACACAAGTTAAAAGCAATATTGACCACATTCATTTTATATATGATCTGCCTGGGGATTACAACCACGAAGGGACTCGAACCCTCAATCTTCTGATCCGAAGTCAGACGCCTTGTCCATTAGGCCACATGGTCTGAAATCGTTCACTTTTCACATTTCAGAAGTGCAATGTTCATATGCAAAGTAGGACGAGCTAAAAGTCGTAGAAAGACACACTGCAAAGCTGATCTGTTTGCTTTTTCTGGAGAGGAATTGGCAAAAAATGGTAGACAACTGGCTTCACTAGTGCGATTGAGTGGAATTTATGCCAATATACTTGATGATATCTACTTTTTTCAGAGGATAATTCTTTCGATCTTCTCAAATGTTGCACTGGATCATAAATGGAAACAGCCCCAGGAGATCACAGGAGATTTAAAGACATTGCTTTTGCTGATTGGCTATTGCTGGCCAGTATGGGGATTGAACCCATGACCTTGGCGTTATTAGCACCACGCTCTGACCATCTGAGCTAACCGGCCCTGAATTTTGAACTTATTCCACTCAATTAGTTCCATCTTTAAATCCGGATTGAGCATCCAAAATGTATTGTGTTTTCTATCAACAATCCGGTGCGAGCACCGCCCAGATTGGCTTGGGCAGCGTTGGAAGACGATATCCTCAAATATATTTCTGGCTTTTCATGTGAGTGAAATGACACAAGTTAAAAGCAATATTGACCACATTCATTTTATATATGATCTGCCTGGGGATTACAACCACGAAGGGACTCGAACCCTCAATCTTCTGATCCGAAGTCAGACGCCTTGTCCATTAGGCCACATGGTCTGAAATCGTTCACTTTTCACATTTCAGAAGTGCAATGGTTCATATGCAAAGTAGGACGAGCTAAAAGTCGTACAAAGACACACTGCAAAGCTGATCTGTTTAATTTTTCTGGAGAGGAATTGGCAAAAAATGGTAGACAACTGGCTTCACTAGTGCGATTGAGTGGAATTTATGCCAATATACTTGATGATATCTACTTTTTTCAGAGGATAATTCCTTTGATATTCTCAAATGCTGTACTGCATTGTTAGATTTCAGGCTTTAGTTTGGTAGCAGGGCTGTGTTTGCTGTCTCAGAAGGACAAACTAATTGTCAAGGGATGCAGGGGCACTGAACTCTGGAATTATGCCATCTGTGAACCGTGATCGGGAGTGCTGATTCTGGGAATGCCGGCCCTGCCTCTGTCTCTTCCAACTCATACTTACCTGGCAGGGGAGATACCACGATCAAGAAGGTGGTTCACCCAGGGCGAGGCTCAGCCATTGCACACCGGTTGTGCTGACCCTTGCGAATTCCCCAAATGTGGGAATCTCGACTGCATAATTTCTGGTAGTGGGGGACTGCGTTCGCGCTCTCCCCTGATCATTATGTTGAATATAAACCAAGTGAATCATAGGTGGACATGCACTGCTATAAAGCATGCCATTTGCTGTTCTCTGGCACACTGTCAGATTGTGGCCTTTGATGTCTTCTGCAGTTTGTCCAGATTGTGGAATTGGCTTCACTAGTGAGATTGAGTGGAATTTATGCCAATATACTTATGAGTATGATATCTACTTTTTTCAGAGGATAATTCTTTCGATCTTCTCAAATGTTGCACTGGATCATAAATGGAAACAGCCCCAGGAGATCACAGGAGATTTAAAAACATTGCTTTTGCTGATTGGCTATTGCTGGCCAGTATGGGGATTGAACCCATGACCTTGGCGTTATTAGCACCACGCTCTGACCATCTGAGCTAACCGGCCCTGAATTTTGAACTTATTCCACTCAATTAGTTCCATCTTTAAATCCGGATTGAGCATCCAAAATGTATTGTGTTTTCTATCAACAATCCGGTGCGAGCACCGCCCAGATTGGCTTGGGCAGCGTTGGAAGACGATATCCTCAAATATATTTCTGGCTTTTCATGTGAGTGAAATGACACAAGTTAAAAGCAATATTGACCACATTCATTTTATATATGATCTGCCTGGGGATTACAACCACGAAGGGACTCGAACCCTCAATCTTCTGATCCGAAGTCAGACGCCTTGTCCATTAGGCCACATGGTCTGAAATCGTTCACTTTTCACATTTCAGAAGTGCAATGGTTCATATGCAAAGTAGGACGAGCTAAAAGTCGTACAAAGACACACTGCAAAGCTGATCTGTTTGCTTTTTCTGGAGAGGAATTGGCAAAAAATGGTAGACAACTGGCTTCACTAGTGCGATTGAGTGGAATTTATGCCAATATACTTGATGATATCTACTTTTTTCAGAGGATAATTCCTTTGATATTCTCAAATGCTGTACTGCATTGTTAGATTTCAGGCTTTAGTTTGGTAGCAGGGCTGTGTTTGCTGTCTCAGAAGGACAAACTAATTGTCAAGGGATGCAGGGGCACTGAACTCTGGAATTATGCCATCTGTGAACCGTGATCGGGAGTGCTGATTCTGGGAATGCCGGCCCTGCCTCTGTCTCTTCCAACTCATACTTACCTGGCAGGGGAGATACCACGATCAAGAAGGTGGTTCACCCAGGGCGAGGCTCAGCCATTGCACACCGGTTGTGCTGACCCTTGCGAATTCCCCAAATGTGGGAATCTCGACTGCATAATTTCTGGTAGTGGGGGACTGCGTTCGCGCTCTCCCCTGATCATTATGTTGAATATAAACCAAGTGAATCATAGGTGGACATGCACTGCTATAAAGCATGCCATTTGCTGTTCTCTGGCACACTGTCAGATTGTGGCCTTTGATTTCTTCTGCAGTTTGTCCATAGTGTGGAATTGGCTTCACTAGTGAGATTGAGTGGAATTTATGCCAATATACTTATGAGTATGATATCTACTTTTTTCAGAGGATAATTCTTTCGATCTTCTCAAATGTTGCACTGGATCATAAATGGAAACAGCCCCAGGAGATTTAAAGACATTGCTTTTGCTGATTGGCTATTGCTGGCCAGTATGGGGATTGAACCCATGACCTTGGCGTTATTAGCACCACGCTCTGACCATCTGAGCTAACCGGCCCTGAATTTTGAACTTATTCCACTCAATTAGTTCCATCTTTAAATCCGGATTGAGCATCCAAAATGTATTGTGTTTTCTATCAACAATCCGGTGCGAGCACCGCCCAGATTGGCTTGGGCAGCGTTGGAAGACGATATCCTCAAATATATTTCTGGCTTTTCATGTGAGTGAAATGACACAAGTTAAAAGCAATATTGACCACATTCATTTTATATATGATCTGCCTGGGGATTACAACCACGAAGGGACTCGAACCCTCAATCTTCTGATCCGAAGTCAGACGCCTTGTCCATTAGGCCACATGGTCTGAAATCGTTCACTTTTCACATTTCAGAAGTGCAATGGTTCATATGCAAAGTAGGACGAGCTAAAAGTCGTACAAAGACACACTGCAAAGCTGATCTGTTTGCTTTTTCTGGAGAGGAATTGGCAAAAAATGGTAGACAACTGGCTTCACTAGTGCGATTGAGTGGAATTTATGCCAATATACTTGATGATATCTACTTTTTTCAGAGGATAATTCCTTTGATATTCTCAAATGCTGTACTGCATTGTTAGATTTCAGGCTTTAGTTTGGTAGCAGGGCTGTGTTTGCTGTCTCAGAAGGACAAACTAATTGTCAAGGGATGCAGGGGCACTGAACTCTGGAATTATGCCATCTGTGAACGGTGATCGGGAGTGCTGATTCTGGGAATGCCGGCCCTGCCTCTGTCTCTTCCAACTCATACTTACCTGGCAGGGGAGATACCACGATCAAGAAGGTGGTTCACCCAGGGCGAGGCTCAGCCATTGCACACCGGTTGTGCTGACCCTTGCGAATTCCCCAAATGTGGGAATCTCGACTGCATAATTTCTGGTAGTGGGGGACTGCGTTCGCGCTCTCCCCTGATCATTATGTTGAATATAAACCAAGTGAATCATAGGTGGACATGCACTGCTATAAAGCATGCCATTTGCTGTTCTCTGGCACACTGTCAGATTGTGGCCTTTGATGTCTTCTGCAGTTTGTCCAGATTGTGGAATTGGCTTCACTAGTGAGATTGAGTGGAATTTATGCCAATATACTTATGAGTATGATATCTACTTTTTTCAGAGGATAATTCTTTCGATCTTCTCAAATGTTGCACTGGATCATAAATGGAAACAGCCCCAGGAGATCACAGGAGATTTAAAAACATTGCTTTTGCTGATTGGCTATTGCTGGCCAGTATGGGGATTGAACCCATGACCTTGGCGTTATTAGCACCACGCTCTGACCATCTGAGCTAACCGGCCCTGAATTTTGAACTTATTCCACTCAATTAGTTCCATCTTTAAATCCGGATTGAGCATCCAAAATGTATTGTGTTTTCTATCAACAATCCGGTGCGAGCACCGCCCAGATTGGCTTGGGCAGCGTTGGAAGACGATATCCTCAAATATATTTCTGGCTTTTCATGTGAGTGAAATGACACAAGTTAAAAGCAATATTGACCACATTCATTTTATATATGATCTGCCTGGGGATTACAACCACGAAGGGACTCGAACCCTCAATCTTCTGATCCGAAGTCAGACGCCTTGTCCATTAGGCCACATGGTCTGAAATCGTTCACTTTTCACATTTCAGAAGTGCAATGGTTCATATGCAAAGTAGGACGAGCTAAAAGTCGTACAAAGACACACTGCAAAGCTGATCTGTTTGCTTTTTCTGGAGAGGAATTGGCAAAAAATGGTAGACAACTGGCTTCACTAGTGCGATTGAGTGGAATTTATGCCAATATACTTGATGATATCTACTTTTTTCAGAGGATAATTCCTTTGATATTCTCAAATGCTGTACTGCATTGTTAGATTTCAGGCTTTAGTTTGGTAGCAGGGCTGTGTTTGCTGTCTCAGAAGGACAAACTAATTGTCAAGGGATGCAGGGGCACTGAACTCTGGAATTATGCCATCTGTGAACCGTGATCGGGAGTGCTGATTCTGGGAATGCCGGCCCTGCCTCTGTCTCTTCCAACTCATACTTACCTGGCAGGGGAGATACCACGATCAAGAAGGTGGTTCACCCAGGGCGAGGCTCAGCCATTGCACACCGGTTGTGCTGACCCTTGCGAATTCCCCAAATGTGGGAATCTCGACTGCATAATTTCTGGTAGTGGGGGACTGCGTTCGCGCTCTCCCCTGATCATTATGTTGAATATAAACCAAGTGAATCATAGGTGGACATGCACTGCTTTAAAGCATGCCATTTGCTGTTCTCTGGCACACTGTCAGATTGTGGCCTTTGATTTCTTCTGCAGTTTGTCCATAGTGTGGAATTGGCTTCACTAGTGAGATTGAGTGGAATTTATGCCAATATACTTATGAGTATGATATCTACTTTTTTCAGAGGATAATTCTTTCGATCTTCTCAAATGTTGCACTGGATCATAAATGGAAACAGCCCCAGGAGATCACAGGAGATTTAAAGACATTGTTTTTTCTGATTGGCTATTGCTGGCCAGTATGGGGATTGAACCCATGACCTTGGCGTTATTAGCACCACGCTCTGACCATCTGAGCTAACCGGCCCTGAATTTTGAACTTATTCCACTCAATTAGTTCCATCTTTAAATCCGGATTGAGCATCCAAAATGTATTGTGTTTTCTATCAACAATCCGGTGCGAGCACCGCCCAGATTGGCTTGGGCAGCGTTGGAAGACGATATCCTCAAATATATTTCTGGCTTTTCATGTGAGTGAAATGACACAAGTTAAAAGCAATATTGACCACATTCATTTTATATATGATCTGCCTGGGGATTACAACCACGAAGGGACTCGAACCCTCAATCTTCTGATCCGAAGTCAGACGCCTTGTCCATTAGGCCACATGGTCTGAAATCGTTCACTTTTCACATTTCAGAAGTGCAATGGTTCATATGCAAAGTAGGACGAGCTAAAAGTCGTACAAAGACACACTGCAAAGCTGATCTGTTTGCTTTTTCTGGAGAGGAATTGGCAAAAAATGGTAGACAACTGGCTTCACTAGTGCGATTGAGTGGAATTTATGCCAATATACTTGATGATATCTACTTTTTTCAGAGGATAATTCCTTTGATATTCTCAAATGCTGTACTGCATTGTTAGATTTCAGGCTTTAGTTTGGTAGCAGGGCTGTGTTTGCTGTCTCAGAAGGACAAACTAATTGTCAAGGGATGCAGGGGCACTGAACTCTGGAATTATGCCATCTGTGAACGGTGATCGGGAGTGCTGATTCTGGGAATGCCGGCCCTGCCTCTGTCTCTTCCAACTCATACTTACCTGGCAGGGGAGATACCACGATCAAGAAGGTGGTTCACCCAGGGCGAGGCTCAGCCATTGCACACCGGTTGTGCTGACCCTTGCGAATTCCCCAAATGTGGGAATCTCGACTGCATAATTTCTGGTAGTGGGGGACTGCGTTCGCGCTCTCCCCTGATCATTATGTTGAATATAAACCAAGTGAATCATAGGTGGACATGCACTGCTATAAAGCATGCCATTTGCTGTTCTCTGGCACACTGTCAGATTGTGGCCTTTGATGTCTTCTGCAGTTTGTCCAGATTGTGGAATTGGCTTCACTAGTGAGATTGAGTGGAATTTATGCCAATATACTTATGAGTATGATATCTACTTTTTTCAGAGGATAATTCTTTCGATCTTCTCAAATGTTGCACTGGATCATAAATGGAAACAGCCCCAGGAGATTTAAAAACATTGCTTTTGCTGATTGGCTATTGCTGGCCAGTATGGGGATTGAACCCATGACCTTGGCGTTATTAGCACCACGCTCTGACCATCTGAGCTAACCGGCCCTGAATTTTGAACTTATTCCACTCAATTAGTTCCATCTTTAAATCCGGATTGAGCATCCAAAATGTATTGTGTTTTCTATCAACAATCCGGTGCGAGCACCGCCCAGATTGGCTTGGGCAGCGTTGGAAGACGATATCCTCAAATATATTTCTGGCTTTTCATGTGAGTGAAATGACACAAGTTAAAAGCAATATTGACCACATTCATTTTATATATGATCTGCCTGGGGATTACAACCACGAAGGGACTCGAACCCTCAATCTTCTGATCCGAAGTCAGACGCCTTGTCCATTAGGCCACATGGTCTGAAATCGTTCACTTTTCACATTTCAGAAGTGCAATGGTTCATATGCAAAGTAGGACGAGCTAAAAGTCGTACAAAGACACACTGCAAAGCTGATCTGTTTGCTTTTTCTGGAGAGGAATTGGCAAAAAATGGTAGACAACTGGCTTCACTAGTGCGATTGAGTGGAATTTATGCCAATATACTTGATGATATCTACTTTTTTCAGAGGATAATTCCTTTGATATTCTCAAATGCTGTACTGCATTGTTAGATTTCAGGCTTTAGTTTGGTAGCAGGGCTGTGTTTGCTGTCTCAGAAGGACAAACTAATTGTCAAGGGATGCAGGGGCACTGAACTCTGGAATTATGCCATCTGTGAACCGTGATCGGGAGTGCTGATTCTGGGAATGCCGGCCCTGCCTCTGTCTCTTCCAACTCATACTTACCTGGCAGGGGAGATACCACGATCAAGAAGGTGGTTCACCCAGGGCGAGGCTCAGCCATTGCACACCGGTTGTGCTGACCCTTGCGAATTCCCCAAATGTGGGAATCTCGACTGCATAATTTCTGGTAGTGGGGGACTGCGTTCGCGCTCTCCCCTGATCATTATGTTGAATATAAACCAAGTGAATCATAGGTGGACATGCACTGCTTTAAAGCATGCCATTTGCTGTTCTCTGGCACACTGTCAGATTGTGGCCTTTGATTTCTTCTGCAGTTTGTCCATAGTGTGGAATTGGCTTCACTAGTGAGATTGAGTGGAATTTATGCCAATATACTTATGAGTATGATATCTACTTTTTTCAGAGGATAATTCTTTCGATCTTCTCAAATGTTGCACTGGATCATAAATGGAAACAGCCCCAGGAGATCACAGGAGATTTAAAGACATTGTTTTTTCTGATTGGCTATTGCTGGCCAGTATGGGGATTGAACCCATGACCTTGGCGTTATTAGCACCACGCTCTGACCATCTGAGCTAACCGGCCCTGAATTTTGAACTTATTCCACTCAATTAGTTCCATCTTTAAATCCGGATTGAGCATCCAAAATGTATTGTGTTTTCTATCAACAATCCGGTGCGAGCACCGCCCAGATTGGCTTGGGCAGCGTTGGAAGACGATATCCTCAAATATATTTCTGGCTTTTCATGTGAGTGAAATGACACAAGTTAAAAGCAATATTGACCACATTCATTTTATATATGATCTGCCTGGGGATTACAACCACGAAGGGACTCGAACCCTCAATCTTCTGATCCGAAGTCAGACGCCTTGTCCATTAGGCCACATGGTCTGAAATCGTTCACTTTTCACATTTCAGAAGTGCAATGGTTCATATGCAAAGTAGGACGAGCTAAAAGTCGTACAAAGACACACTGCAAAGCTGATCTGTTTGCTTTTTCTGGAGAGGAATTGGCAAAAAATGGTAGACAACTGGCTTCACTAGTGCGATTGAGTGGAATTTATGCCAATATACATGATGATATCTACTTTTTTCAGAGGATAATTCCTTTGATATTCTCAAATGCTGTACTGCATTGTTAGATTTCAGGCTTTAGTTTGGTAGCAGGGCTGTGTTTGCTGTCTCAGAAGGACAAACTAATTGTCAAGGGATGCAGGGGCACTGAACTCTGGAATTATGCCATCTGTGAACGGTGATCGGGAGTGCTGATTCTGGGAATGCCGGCCCTGCCTCTGTCTCTTCCAACTCATACTTACCTGGCAGGGGAGATACCACGATCAAGAAGGTGGTTCACCCAGGGCGAGGCTCAGCCATTGCACACCGGTTGTGCTGACCCTTGCGAATTCCCCAAATGTGGGAATCTCGACTGCATAATTTCTGGTAGTGGGGGACTGCGTTCGCGCTCTCCCCTGATCATTATGTTGAATATAAACCAAGTGAATCATAGGTGGACATGCACTGCTATAAAGCATGCCATTTGCTGTTCTCTGGCACACTGTCAGATTGTGGCCTTTGATTTCTTCTGCAGTTTGTCCATAGTGTGGAATTGGCTTCACTAGTGAGATTGAGTGGAATTTATGCCAATATACTTATGAGTATGATATCTACTTTTTTCAGAGGATAATTCTTTCGATCTTCTCAAATGTTGCACTGGATCATAAATGGAAACAGCCCCAGGAGATTTAAAGACATTGCTTTTGCTGATTGGCTATTGCTGGCCAGTATGGGGATTGAACCCATGACCTTGGCGTTATTAGCACCACGCTCTGACCATCTGAGCTAACCGGGCCTGAATTTTGAACTTATTCCACTCAATTAGTTCCATCTTTAAATCCGGATTGAGCATCCAAAATGTATTGTGTTTTCTATCAACAATCCGGTGCGAGCACCGCCCAGATTGGCTTGGGCAGCGTTGGAAGACGATATCCTCAAATATATTTCTGGCTTTTCATGTGAGTGAAATGACACAAGTTAAAAGCAATATTGACCACATTCATTTTATATATGATCTGCCTGGGGATTACAACCACGAAGGGACTCGAACCCTCAATCTTCTGATCCGAAGTCAGACGCCTTGTCCATTAGGCCACATGGTCTGAAATCGTTCACTTTTCACATTTCAGAAGTGCAATGGTTCATATGCAAAGTAGGACGAGCTAAAAGTCGTACAAAGACACACTGCAAAGCTGATCTGTTTGCTTTTTCTGGAGAGGAATTGGCAAAAAATGGTAGACAACTGGCTTCACTAGTGCGATTGAGTGGAATTTATGCCAATATACTTGATGATATCTACTTTTTTCAGAGGATAATTCTTTCGATCTTCTCAAATGTTGCACTGGATCATAAATGGAAACAGCCCCAGGAGATCACAGGAGATTTAAAGACATTGCTTTTGCTGATTGGCTATTGCTGGCCAGTATGGGGATTGAACCCATGACCTTGGCGTTATTAGCACCACGCTCTGACCATCTGAGCTAACCAGCCCTGAATTTTGAACTTATTCCACTCAATTAGTTCCATCTTTAAATCCGGATTGAGCATCCAAAATGTATTGTGTTTTCTATCAACAATCCGGTGCGAGCACCGCCCAGATTGGCTTGGGCAGCGTTGGAAGACGATATCCTCAAATATATTTCTGGCTTTTCATGTGAGTGAAATGACACAAGTTAAAAGCAATATTGACCACATTCATTTTATATATGATCTGCCTGGGGATTACAACCACGAAGGGACTCGAACCCTCAATCTTCTGATCCGAAGTCAGACGCCTTGTCCATTAGGCAACATGGTCTGAAATCGTTCACTTTTCACATTTCAGAAGTGCAATGTTCATATGCAAAGTAGGACGAGCTAAAAGTCGTACAAAGACACACTGCAAAGCTGATCTGTTTGCTTTTTCTGGAGAGGAATTGGCAAAAAATGGTAGACAACTGGCTTCACTAGTGCGATTGAGTGGAATTTATGCCAATATACTTGATGATATCTACTTTTTTCAGAGGATAATTCTTTCGATCTTCTCAAATGTTGCACTGGATCATAAATGGAAACAGCCCCAGGAGATCACAGGAGATTTAAAGACATTGCTTTTGCTGATTGGCTATTGCTGGCCAGTATGGGGATTGAACCCATGACCTTGGCGTTATTAGCACCACGCTCTGACCATCTGAGCTAACCGGCCCTGAATTTTGAACTTATTCCACTCAATTAGTTCCATCTTTAAATCCGGATTGAGCATCCAAAATGTATTGTGTTTTCTATCAACAATCCGGTGCGAGCACCGCCCAGATTGGCTTGGGCAGCGTTGGAAGACGATATCCTCAAATATATTTCTGGCTTTTCATGTGAGTGAAATGACACAAGTTAAAAGCAATATTGACCACATTCATTTTATATATGATCTGCCTGGGGATTACAACCACGAAGGGACTCGAACCCTCAATCTTCTGATCCGAAGTCAGACGCCTTGTCCATTAGGCCACATGGTCTGAAATCGTTCACTTTTCACATTTCAGAAGTGCAATGGTTCATATGCAAAGTAGGACGAGCTAAAAGTCGTACAAAGACACACTGCAAAGCTGATCTGTTTAATTTTTCTGGAGAGGAATTGGCAAAAAATGGTAGACAACTGGCTTCACTAGTGCGATTGAGTGGAATTTATGCCAATATACTTGATGATATCTACTTTTTTCAGAGGATAATTCCTTTGATATTCTCAAATGCTGTACTGCATTGTTAGATTTCAGGCTTTAGTTTGGTAGCAGGGCTGTGTTTGCTGTCTCAGAAGGACAAACTAATTGTCAAGGGATGCAGGGGCACTGAACTCTGGAATTATGCCATCTGTGAACCGTGATCGGGAGTGCTGATTCTGGGAATGCCGGCCCTGCCTCTGTCTCTTCCAACTCATACTTACCTGGCAGGGGAGATACCACGATCAAGAAGGTGGTTCACCCAGGGCGAGGCTCAGCCATTGCACACCGGTTGTGCTGACCCTTGCGAATTCCCCAAATGTGGGAATCTCGACTGCATAATTTCTGGTAGTGGGGGACTGCGTTCGCGCTCTCCCCTGATCATTATGTTGAATATAAACCAAGTGAATCATAGGTGGACATGCACTGCTATAAAGCATGCCATTTGCTGTTCTCTGGCACACTGTCAGATTGTGGCCTTTGATGTCTTCTGCAGTTTGTCCAGATTGTGGAATTGGCTTCACTAGTGAGATTGAGTGGAATTTATGCCAATATACTTATGAGTATGATATCTACTTTTTTCAGAGGATAATTCTTTCGATCTTCTCAAATGTTGCACTGGATCATAAATGGAAACAGCCCCAGGAGATCACAGGAGATTTAAAAACATTGCTTTTGCTGATTGGCTATTGCTGGCCAGTATGGGGATTGAACCCATGACCTTGGCGTTATTAGCACCACGCTCTGACCATCTGAGCTAACCGGCCCTGAATTTTGAACTTATTCCACTCAATTAGTTCCATCTTTAAATCCGGATTGAGCATCCAAAATGTATTGTGTTTTCTATCAACAATCCGGTGCGAGCACCGCCCAGATTGGCTTGGGCAGCGTTGGAAGACGATATCCTCAAATATATTTCTGGCTTTTCATGTGAGTGAAATGACACAAGTTAAAAGCAATATTGACCACATTCATTTTATATATGATCTGCCTGGGGATTACAACCACGAAGGGACTCGAACCCTCAATCTTCTGATCCGAAGTCAGACGCCTTGTCCATTAGGCCACATGGTCTGAAATCGTTCACTTTTCACATTTCAGAAGTGCAATGGTTCATATGCAAAGTAGGACGAGCTAAAAGTCGTACAAAGACACACTGCAAAGCTGATCTGTTTGCTTTTTCTGGAGAGGAATTGGCAAAAAATGGTAGACAACTGGCTTCACTAGTGCGATTGAGTGGAATTTATGCCAATATACTTGATGATATCTACTTTTTTCAGAGGATAATTCCTTTGATATTCTCAAATGCTGTACTGCATTGTTAGATTTCAGGCTTTAGTTTGGTAGCAGGGCTGTGTTTGCTGTCTCAGAAGGACAAACTAATTGTCAAGGGATGCAGGGGCACTGAACTCTGGAATTATGCCATCTGTGAACCGTGATCGGGAGTGCTGATTCTGGGAATGCCGGCCCTGCCTCTGTCTCTTCCAACTCATACTTACCTGGCAGGGGAGATACCACGATCAAGAAGGTGGTTCACCCAGGGCGAGGCTCAGCCATTGCACACCGGTTGTGCTGACCCTTGCGAATTCCCCAAATGTGGGAATCTCGACTGCATAATTTCTGGTAGTGGGGGACTGCGTTCGCGCTATCCCCTGATCATTATGTTGAATATAAACCAAGTGAATCATAGGTGGACATGCACTGCTATAAAGCATGCCATTTGCTGTTCTCTGGCACACTGTCAGATTGTGGCCTTTGATTTCTTCTGCAGTTTGTCCATAGTGTGGAATTGGCTTCACTAGTGAGATTGAGTGGAATTTATGCCAATATACTTATGAGTATGATATCTACTTTTTTCAGAGGATAATTCTTTCGATCTTCTCAAATGTTGCACTGGATCATAAATGGAAACAGCCCCAGGAGATTTAAAGACATTGCTTTTGCTGATTGGCTATTGCTGGCCAGTATGGGGATTGAACCCATGACCTTGGCGTTATTAGCACCACGCTCTGACCATCTGAGCTAACCGGCCCTGAATTTTGAACTTATTCCACTCAATTAGTTCCATCTTTAAATCCGGATTGAGCATCCAAAATGTATTGTGTTTTCTATCAACAATCCGGTGCGAGCACCGCCCAGATTGGCTTGGGCAGCGTTGGAAGACGATATCCTCAAATATATTTCTGGCTTTTCATGTGAGTGAAATGACACAAGTTAAAAGCAATATTGACCACATTCATTTTATATATGATCTGCCTGGGGATTACAACCACGAAGGGACTCGAACCCTCAATCTTCTGATCCGAAGTCAGACGCCTTGTCCATTAGGCCACATGGTCTGAAATCGTTCACTTTTCACATTTCAGAAGTGCAATGGTTCATATGCAAAGTAGGACGAGCTAAAAGTCGTACAAAGACACACTGCAAAGCTGATCTGTTTGCTTTTTCTGGAGAGGAATTGGCAAAAAATGGTAGACAACTGGCTTCACTAGTGCGATTGAGTGGAATTTATGCCAATATACTTGATGATATCTACTTTTTTCAGAGGATAATTCCTTTGATATTCTCAAATGCTGTACTGCATTGTTAGATTTCAGGCTTTAGTTTGGTAGCAGGGCTGTGTTTGCTGTCTCAGAAGGACAAACTAATTGTCAAGGGATGCAGGGGCACTGAACTCTGGAATTATGCCATCTGTGAACCGTGATCGGGAGTGCTGATTCTGGGAATGCCGGCCCTGCCTCTGTCTCTTCCAACTCATACTTACCTGGCAGGGGAGATACCACGATCAAGAAGGTGGTTCACCCAGGGCGAGGCTCAGCCATTGCACACCGGTTGTGCTGACCCTTGCGAATTCCCCAAATGTGGGAATCTCGACTGCATAATTTCTGGTAGTGGGGGACTGCGTTCGCGCTATCCCCTGATCATTATGTTGAATATAAACCAAGTGAATCATAGGTGGACATGCACTGCTATAAAGCATGCCATTTGCTGTTCTCTGGCACACTGTCAGATTGTGGCCTTTGATTTCTTCTGCAGTTTGTCCATAGTGTGGAATTGGCTTCACTAGTGAGATTGAGTGGAATTTATGCCAATATACTTATGAGTATGATATCTACTTTTTTCAGAGGATAATTCTTTCGATCTTCTCAAATGTTGCACTGGATCATAAATGGAAACAGCCCCAGGAGATTTAAAGACATTGCTTTTGCTGATTGGCTATTGCTGGCCAGTATGGGGATTGAACCCATGACCTTGGCGTTATTAGCACCACGCTCTGACCATCTGAGCTAACCGGCCCTGAATTTTGAACTTATTCCACTCAATTAGTTCCATCTTTAAATCCGGATTGAGCATCCAAAATGTATTGTGTTTTCTATCAACAATCCGGTGCGAGCACCGCCCAGATTGGCTTGGGCAGCGTTGGAAGACGATATCCTCAAATATATTTCTGGCTTTTCATGTGAGTGAAATGACACAAGTTAAAAGCAATATTGACCACATTCATTTTATATATGATCTGCCTGGGGATTACAACCACGAAGGGACTCGAACCCTCAATCTTCTGATCCGAAGTCAGACGCCTTGTCCATTAGGCCACATGGTCTGAAATCGTTCACTTTTCACATTTCAGAAGTGCAATGGTTCATATGCAAAGTAGGACGAGCTAAAAGTCGTACAAAGACACACTGCAAAGCTGATCTGTTTGCTTTTTCTGGAGAGGAATTGGCAAAAAATGGTAGACAACTGGCTTCACTAGTGCGATTGAGTGGAATTTATGCCAATATACTTGATGATATCTACTTTTTTCAGAGGATAATTCTTTCGATCTTCTCAAATGTTGCACTGGATCATAAATGGAAACAGCCCCAGGAGATCACAGGAGATTTAAAGACATTGCTTTTGCTGATTGGCTATTGCTGGCCAGTATGGGGATTGAACCCATGACCTTGGCGTTATTAGCACCACGCTCTGACCATCTGAGCTAACCAGCCCTGAATTTTGAACTTATTCCACTCAATTAGTTCCATCTTTAAATCCGGATTGAGCATCCAAAATGTATTGTGTTTTCTATCAACAATCCGGTGCGAGCACCGCCCAGATTGGCTTGGGCAGCGTTGGAAGACGATATCCTCAAATATATTTCTGGCTTTTCATGTGAGTGAAATGACACAAGTTAAAAGCAATATTGACCACATTCATTTTATATATGATCTGCCTGGGGATTACAACCACGAAGGGACTCGAACCCTCAATCTTCTGATCCGAAGTCAGACGCCTTGTCCATTAGGCCACATGGTCTGAAATCGTTCACTTTTCACATTTCAGAAGTGCAATGTTCATATGCAAAGTAGGACGAGCTAAAAGTCGTACAAAGACACACTGCAAAGCTGATCTGTTTGCTTTTTCTGGAGAGGAATTGGCAAAAAATGGTAGACAACTGGCTTCACTAGTGCGATTGAGTGGAATTTATGCCAATATACTTGATGATATCTACTTTTTTCAGAGGATAATTCTTTCGATCTTCTCAAATGTTGCACTGGATCATAAATGGAAACAGCCCCAGGAGATCACAGGAGATTTAAAGACATTGCTTTTGCTGATTGGCTATTGCTGGCCAGTATGGGGATTGAACCCATGACCTTGGCGTTATTAGCACCACGCTCTGACCATCTGAGCTAACCGGCCCTGAATTTTGAACTTATTCCACTCAATTAGTTCCATCTTTAAATCCGGATTGAGCATCCAAAATGTATTGTGTTTTCTATCAACAATCCGGTGCGAGCACCGCCCAGATTGGCTTGGGCAGCGTTGGAAGACGATATCCTCAAATATATTTCTGGCTTTTCATGTGAGTGAAATGACACAAGTTAAAAGCAATATTGACCACATTCATTTTATATATGATCTGCCTGGGGATTACAACCACGAAGGGACTCGAACCCTCAATCTTCTGATCCGAAGTCAGACGCCTTGTCCATTAGGCCACATGGTCTGAAATCGTTCACTTTTCACATTTCAGAAGTGCAATGGTTCATATGCAAAGTAGGACGAGCTAAAAGTCGTACAAAGACACACTGCAAAGCTGATCTGTTTGCTTTTTCTGGAGAGGAATTGGCAAAAAATGGTAGACAACTGGCTTCACTAGTGCGATTGAGTGGAATTTATGCCAATATACTTGATGATATCTACTTTTTTCAGAGGATAATTCCTTTGATATTCTCAAATGCTGTACTGCATTGTTAGATTTCAGGCTTTAGTTTGGTAGCAGGGCTGTGTTTGCTGTCTCAGAAGGACAAACTAATTGTCAAGGGATGCAGGGGCACTGAACTCTGGAATTATGCCATCTGTGAACCGTGATCGGGAGTGCTGATTCTGGGAATGCCGGCCCTGCCTCTGTCTCTTCCAACTCATACTTACCTGGCAGGGGAGATACCACGATCAAGAAGGTGGTTCACCCAGGGCGAGGCTCAGCCATTGCACACCGGTTGTGCTGACCCTTGCGAATTCCCCAAATGTGGGAATCTCGACTGCATAATTTCTGGTAGTGGGGGACTGCGTTCGCGCTCTCCCCTGATCATTATGTTGAATATAAACCAAGTGAATCATAGGTGGACATGCACTGCTATAAAGCATGCCATTTGCTGTTCTCTGGCACACTGTCAGATTGTGGCCTTTGATGTCTTCTGCAGTTTGTCCAGATTGTGGAATTGGCTTCACTAGTGAGATTGAGTGGAATTTATGCCAATATACTTATGAGTATGATATCTACTTTTTTCAGAGGATAATTCTTTCGATCTTCTCAAATGTTGCACTGGATCATAAATGGAAACAGCCCCAGGAGATCACAGGAGATTTAAAAACATTGCTTTTGCTGATTGGCTATTGCTGGCCAGTATGGGGATTGAACCCATGACCTTGGCGTTATTAGCACCACGCTCTGACCATCTGAGCTAACCGGCCCTGAATTTTGAACTTATTCCACTCAATTAGTTCCATCTTTAAATCCGGATTGAGCATCCAAAATGTATTGTGTTTTCTATCAACAATCCGGTGCGAGCACCGCCCAGATTGGCTTGGGCAGCGTTGGAAGACGATATCCTCAAATATATTTCTGGCTTTTCATGTGAGTGAAATGACACAAGTTAAAAGCAATATTGACCACATTCATTTTATATATGATCTGCCTGGGGATTACAACCACGAAGGGACTCGAACCCTCAATCTTCTGATCCGAAGTCAGACGCCTTGTCCATTAGGCCACATGGTCTGAAATCGTTCACTTTTCACATTTCAGAAGTGCAATGGTTCATATGCAAAGTAGGACGAGCTAAAAGTCGTACAAAGACACACTGCAAAGCTGATCTGTTTGCTTTTTCTGGAGAGGAATTGGCAAAAAATGGTAGACAACTGGCTTCACTAGTGCGATTGAGTGGAATTTATGCCAATATACTTGATGATATCTACTTTTTTCAGAGGATAATTCCTTTGATATTCTCAAATGCTGTACTGCATTGTTAGATTTCAGGCTTTAGTTTGGTAGCAGGGCTGTGTTTGCTGTCTCAGAAGGACAAACTAATTGTCAAGGGATGCAGGGGCACTGAACTCTGGAATTATGCCATCTGTGAACGGTGATCGGGAGTGCTGATTCTGGGAATGCCGGCCCTGCCTCTGTCTCTTCCAACTCATACTTACCTGGCAGGGGAGATACCACGATCAAGAAGGTGGTTCACCCAGGGCGAGGCTCAGCCATTGCACACCGGTTGTGCTGACCCTTGCGAATTCCCCAAATGTGGGAATCTCGACTGCATAATTTCTGGTAGTGGGGGACTGCGTTCGCGCTCTCCCCTGATCATTATGTTGAATATAAACCAAGTGAATCATAGGTGGACATGCACTGCTATAAAGCATGCCATTTGCTGTTCTCTGGCACACTGTCAGATTGTGGCCTTTGATTTCTTCTGCAGTTTGTCCATAGTGTGGAATTGGCTTCACTAGTGAGATTGAGTGGAATTTATGCCAATATACTTATGAGTATGATATCTACTTTTTTCAGAGGATAATTCTTTCGATCTTCTCAAATGTTGCACTGGATCATAAATGGAAACAGCCCCAGGAGATTTAAAGACATTGCTTTTGCTGATTGGCTATTGCTGGCCAGTATGGGGATTGAACCCATGAATTTTGAACTTATTCCACTCAATTAGTTCCATCTTTAAATCCGGATTGAGCATCCAAAATGTATTGTGTTTTCTATCAACAATCCGGTGCGAGCACCGCCCAGATTGGCTTGGGCAGCGTTGGAAGACGATATCCTCAAATATATTTCTGGCTTTTCATGTGAGTGAAATGACACAAGTTAAAAGCAATATTGACCACATTCATTTTATATATGATCTGCCTGGGGATTACAACCACGAAGGGACTCGAACCCTCAATCTTCTGATCCGAAGTCAGACGCCTTGTCCATTAGGCCACATGGTCTGAAATCGTTCACTTTTCACATTTCAGAAGTGCAATGGTTCATATGCAAAGTAGGACGAGCTAAAAGTCGTACAAAGACACACTGCAAAGCTGATCTGTTTGCTTTTTCTGGAGAGGAATTGGCAAAAAATGGTAGACAACTGGCTTCACTAGTGCGATTGAGTGGAATTTATGCCAATATACATGATGATATCTACTTTTTTCAGAGGATAATTCCTTTGATATTCTCAAATGCTGTACTGCATTGTTAGATTTCAGGCTTTAGTTTGGTAGCAGGGCTGTGTTTGCTGTCTCAGAAGGACAAACTAATTGTCAAGGGATGCAGGGGCACTGAACTCTGGAATTATGCCATCTGTGAACGGTGATCGGGAGTGCTGATTCTGGGAATGCCGGCCCTGCCTCTGTCTCTTCCAACTCATACTTACCTGGCAGGGGAGATACCACGATCAAGAAGGTGGTTCACCCAGGGCGAGGCTCAGCCATTGCACACCGGTTGTGCTGACCCTTGCGAATTCCCCAAATGTGGGAATCTCGACTGCATAATTTCTGGTAGTGGGGGACTGCGTTCGCGCTCTCCCCTGATCATTATGTTGAATATAAACCAAGTGAATCATAGGTGGACATGCACTGCTATAAAGCATGCCATTTGCTGTTCTCTGGCACACTGTCAGATTGTGGCCTTTGATTTCTTCTGCAGTTTGTCCATAGTGTGGAATTGGCTTCACTAGTGAGATTGAGTGGAATTTATGCCAATATACTTATGAGTATGATATCTACTTTTTTCAGAGGATAATTCTTTCGATCTTCTCAAATGTTGCACTGGATCATAAATGGAAACAGCCCCAGGAGATTTAAAGACATTGCTTTTGCTGATTGGCTATTGCTGGCCAGTATGGGGATTGAACCCATGACCTTGGCGTTATTAGCACCACGCTCTGACCATCTGAGCTAACCGGCCCTGAATTTTGAACTTATTCCACTCAATTAGTTCCATCTTTAAATCCGGATTGAGCATCCAAAATGTATTGTGTTTTCTATCAACAATCCGGTGCGAGCACCGCCCAGATTGGCTTGGGCAGCGTTGGAAGACGATATCCTCAAATATATTTCTGGCTTTTCATGTGAGTGAAATGACACAAGTTAAAAGCAATATTGACCACATTCATTTTATATATGATCTGCCTGGGGATTACAACCACGAAGGGACTCGAACCCTCAATCTTCTGATCCGAAGTCAGACGCCTTGTCCATTAGGCCACATGGTCTGAAATCGTTCACTTTTCACATTTCAGAAGTGCAATGTTCATATGCAAAGTAGGACGAGCTAAAAGTCGTAGAAAGACACACTGCAAAGCTGATCTGTTTGCTTTTTCTGGAGAGGAATTGGCAAAAAATGGTAGACAACTGGCTTCACTAGTGCGATTGAGTGGAATTTATGCCAATATACTTGATGATATCTACTTTTTTCAGAGGATAATTCTTTCGATCTTCTCAAATGTTGCACTGGATCATAAATGGAAACAGCCCCAGGAGATCACAGGAGATTTAAAGACATTGCTTTTGCTGATTGGCTATTGCTGGCCAGTATGGGGATTGAACCCATGACCTTGGCGTTATTAGCACCACGCTCTGACCATCTGAGCTAACCGGCCCTGAATTTTGAACTTATTCCACTCAATTAGTTCCATCTTTAAATCCGGATTGAGCATCCAAAATGTATTGTGTTTTCTATCAACAATCCGGTGCGAGCACCGCCCAGATTGGCTTGGGCAGCGTTGGAAGACGATATCCTCAAATATATTTCTGGCTTTTCATGTGAGTGAAATGACACAAGTTAAAAGCAATATTGACCACATTCATTTTATATATGATCTGCCTGGGGATTACAACCACGAAGGGACTCGAACCCTCAATCTTCTGATCCGAAGTCAGACGCCTTGTCCATTAGGCCACATGGTCTGAAATCGTTCACTTTTCACATTTCAGAAGTGCAATGGTTCATATGCAAAGTAGGACGAGCTAAAAGTCGTACAAAGACACACTGCAAAGCTGATCTGTTTGCTTTTTCTGGAGAGGAATTGGCAAAAAATGGTAGACAACTGGCTTCACTAGTGCGATTGAGTGGAATTTATGCCAATATACTTGATGATATCTACTTTTTTCAGAGGATAATTCCTTTGATATTCTCAAATGCTGTACTGCATTGTTAGATTTCAGGCTTTAGTTTGGTAGCAGGGCTGTGTTTGCTGTCTCAGAAGGACAAACTAATTGTCAAGGGATGCAGGGGCACTGAACTCTGGAATTATGCCATCTGTGAACGGTGATCGGGAGTGCTGATTCTGGGAATGCCGGCCCTGCCTCTGTCTCTTCCAACTCATACTTACCTGGCAGGGGAGATACCACGATCAAGAAGGTGGTTCACCCAGGGCGAGGCTCAGCCATTGCACACCGGTTGTGCTGACCCTTGCGAATTCCCCAAATGTGGGAATCTCGACTGCATAATTTCTGGTAGTGGGGGACTGCGTTCGCGCTCTCCCCTGATCATTATGTTGAATATAAACCAAGTGAATCATAGGTGGACATGCACTGCTATAAAGCATGCCATTTGCTGTTCTCTGGCACACTGTCAGATTGTGGCCTTTGATTTCTTCTGCAGTTTGTCCATAGTGTGGAATTGGCTTCACTAGTGAGATTGAGTGGAATTTATGCCAATATACTTATGAGTATGATATCTACTTTTTTCAGAGGATAATTCTTTCGATCTTCTCAAATGTTGCACTGGATCATAAATGGAAACAGCCCCAGGAGATTTAAAGACATTGCTTTTGCTGATTGGCTATTGCTGGCCAGTATGGGGATTGAACCCATGAATTTTGAACTTATTCCACTCAATTAGTTCCATCTTTAAATCCGGATTGAGCATCCAAAATGTATTGTGTTTTCTATCAACAATCCGGTGCGAGCACCGCCCAGATTGGCTTGGGCAGCGTTGGAAGACGATATCCTCAAATATATTTCTGGCTTTTCATGTGAGTGAAATGACACAAGTTAAAAGCAATATTGACCACATTCATTTTATATATGATCTGCCTGGGGATTACAACCACGAAGGGACTCGAACCCTCAATCTTCTGATCCGAAGTCAGACGCCTTGTCCATTAGGCCACATGGTCTGAAATCGTTCACTTTTCACATTTCAGAAGTGCAATGGTTCATATGCAAAGTAGGACGAGCTAAAAGTCGTACAAAGACACACTGCAAAGCTGATCTGTTTGCTTTTTCTGGAGAGGAATTGGCAAAAAATGGTAGACAACTGGCTTCACTAGTGCGATTGAGTGGAATTTATGCCAATATACATGATGATATCTACTTTTTTCAGAGGATAATTCCTTTGATATTCTCAAATGCTGTACTGCATTGTTAGATTTCAGGCTTTAGTTTGGTAGCAGGGCTGTGTTTGCTGTCTCAGAAGGACAAACTAATTGTCAAGGGATGCAGGGGCACTGAACTCTGGAATTATGCCATCTGTGAACGGTGATCGGGAGTGCTGATTCTGGGAATGCCGGCCCTGCCTCTGTCTCTTCCAACTCATACTTACCTGGCAGGGGAGATACCACGATCAAGAAGGTGGTTCACCCAGGGCGAGGCTCAGCCATTGCACACCGGTTGTGCTGACCCTTGCGAATTCCCCAAATGTGGGAATCTCGACTGCATAATTTCTGGTAGTGGGGGACTGCGTTCGCGCTCTCCCCTGATCATTATGTTGAATATAAACCAAGTGAATCATAGGTGGACATGCACTGCTATAAAGCATGCCATTTGCTGTTCTCTGGCACACTGTCAGATTGTGGCCTTTGATTTCTTCTGCAGTTTGTCCATAGTGTGGAATTGGCTTCACTAGTGAGATTGAGTGGAATTTATGCCAATATACTTATGAGTATGATATCTACTTTTTTCAGAGGATAATTCTTTCGATCTTCTCAAATGTTGCACTGGATCATAAATGGAAACAGCCCCAGGAGATTTAAAGACATTGCTTTTGCTGATTGGCTATTGCTGGCCAGTATGGGGATTGAACCCATGACCTTGGCGTTATTAGCACCACGCTCTGACCATCTGAGCTAACCGGCCCTGAATTTTGAACTTATTCCACTCAATTAGTTCCATCTTTAAATCCGGATTGAGCATCCAAAATGTATTGTGTTTTCTATCAACAATCCGGTGCGAGCACCGCCCAGATTGGCTTGGGCAGCGTTGGAAGACGATATCCTCAAATATATTTCTGGCTTTTCATGTGAGTGAAATGACACAAGTTAAAAGCAATATTGACCACATTCATTTTATATATGATCTGCCTGGGGATTACAACCACGAAGGGACTCGAACCCTCAATCTTCTGATCCGAAGTCAGACGCCTTGTCCATTAGGCCACATGGTCTGAAATCGTTCACTTTTCACATTTCAGAAGTGCAATGTTCATATGCAAAGTAGGACGAGCTAAAAGTCGTAGAAAGACACACTGCAAAGCTGATCTGTTTGCTTTTTCTGGAGAGGAATTGGCAAAAAATGGTAGACAACTGGCTTCACTAGTGCGATTGAGTGGAATTTATGCCAATATACTTGATGATATCTACTTTTTTCAGAGGATAATTCTTTCGATCTTCTCAAATGTTGCACTGGATCATAAATGGAAACAGCCCCAGGAGATCACAGGAGATTTAAAGACATTGCTTTTGCTGATTGGCTATTGCTGGCCAGTATGGGGATTGAACCCATGACCTTGGCGTTATTAGCACCACGCTCTGACCATCTGAGCTAACCGGCCCTGAATTTTGAACTTATTCCACTCAATTAGTTCCATCTTTAAATCCGGATTGAGCATCCAAAATGTATTGTGTTTTCTATCAACAATCCGGTGCGAGCACCGCCCAGATTGGCTTGGGCAGCGTTGGAAGACGATATCCTCAAATATATTTCTGGCTTTTCATGTGAGTGAAATGACACAAGTTAAAAGCAATATTGACCACATTCATTTTATATATGATCTGCCTGGGGATTACAACCACGAAGGGACTCGAACCCTCAATCTTCTGATCCGAAGTCAGACGCCTTGTCCATTAGGCCACATGGTCTGAAATCGTTCACTTTTCACATTTCAGAAGTGCAATGGTTCATATGCAAAGTAGGACGAGCTAAAAGTCGTACAAAGACACACTGCAAAGCTGATCTGTTTGCTTTTTCTGGAGAGGAATTGGCAAAAAATGGTAGACAACTGGCTTCACTAGTGCGATTGAGTGGAATTTATGCCAATATACTTGATGATATCTACTTTTTTCAGAGGATAATTCTTTCGATCTTCTCAAATGTTGCACTGGATCATAAATGGAAACAGCCCCAGGAGATCACAGGAGATTTAAAGACATTGCTTTTGCTGATTGGCTATTGCTGGCCAGTATGGGGATTGAACCCATGACCTTGGCGTTATTAGCACCACGCTCTGACCATCTGAGCTAACCGGCCCTGAATTTTGAACTTATTCCACTCAATTAGTTCCATCTTTAAATCCGGATTGAGCATCCAAAATGTATTGTGTTTTCTATCAACAATCCGGTGCGAGCACCGCCCAGATTGGCTTGGGCAGCGTTGGAAGACGATATCCTCAAATATATTTCTGGCTTTTCATGTGAGTGAAATGACACAAGTTAAAAGCAATATTGACCACATTCATTTTATATATGATCTGCCTGGGGATTACAACCACGAAGGGACTCGAACCCTCAATCTTCTGATCCGAAGTCAGACGCCTTGTCCATTAGGCCACATGGTCTGAAATCGTTCACTTTTCACATTTCAGAAGTGCAATGTTCATATGCAAAGTAGGACGAGCTAAAAGTCGTACAAAGACACACTGCAAAGCTGATCTGTTTGCTTTTTCTGGAGAGGAATTGGCAAAAAATGGTAGACAACTGGCTTCACTAGTGCGATTGAGTGGAATTTATGCCAATATACTTGATGATATCTACTTTTTTCATAGGATAATTCTTTCGATCTTCTCAAATGTTGCACTGGATCATAAATGGAAACAGCCCCAGGAGATCACAGGAGATTTAAAGACATTGCTTTTGCTGATTGGCTATTGCTGGCCAGTATGGGGATTGAACCCATGACCTTGGCGTTATTAGCACCACGCTCTGACCATCTGAGCTAACCGGCCCTGAATTTTGAACTTATTCCACTCAATTAGTTCCATCTTTAAATCCGGATTGAGCATCCAAAATGTATTGTGTTTTCTATCAACAATCCGGTGCGAGCACCGCCCAGATTGGCTTGGGCAGCGTTGGAAGACGATATCCTCAAATATATTTCTGGCTTTTCATGTGAGTGAAATGACACAAGTTAAAAGCAATATTGACCACATTCATTTTATATATGATCTGCCTGGGGATTACAACCACGAAGGGACTCGAACCCTCAATCTTCTGATCCGAAGTCAGACGCCTTGTCCATTAGGCCACATGGTCTGAAATCGTTCACTTTTCACATTTCAGAAGTGCAATGGTTCATATGCAAAGTAGGACGAGCTAAAAGTCGTACAAAGACACACTGCAAAGCTGATCTGTTTGCTTTTTCTGGAGAGGAATTGGCAAAAAATGGTAGACAACTGGCTTCACTAGTGCGATTGAGTGGAATTTATGCCAATATACTTGATGATATCTACTTTTTTCAGAGGATAATTCCTTTGATATTCTCAAATGCTGTACTGCATTGTTAGATTTCAGGCTTTAGTTTGGTAGCAGGGCTGTGTTTGCTGTCTCAGAAGGACAAACTAATTGTCAAGGGATGCAGGGGCACTGAACTCTGGAATTATGCCATCTGTGAACGGTGATCGGGAGTGCTGATTCTGGGAATGCCGGCCCTGCCTCTGTCTCTTCCAACTCATACTTACCTGGCAGGGGAGATACCACGATCAAGAAGGTGGTTCACCCAGGGCGAGGCTCAGCCATTGCACACCGGTTGTGCTGACCCTTGCGAATTCCCCAAATGTGGGAATCTCGACTGCATAATTTCTGGTAGTGGGGGACTGCGTTCGCACTCTCCCCTGATCATTATGTTGAATATAAACCAAGTGAATCATAGGTGGACATGCACTGCTATAAAGCATGCCATTTGCTGTTCTCTGGCACACTGTCAGATTGTGGCCTTTGATTTCTTCTGCAGTTTGTCCATAGTGTGGAATTGGCTTCACTAGTGAGATTGAGTGGAATTTATGCCAATATACTTATGAGTATGATATCTACTTTTTTCAGAGGATAATTCTTTCGATCTTCTCAAATGTTGCACTGGATCATAAATGGAAACAGCCCCAGGAGATTTAAAGACATTGCTTTTGCTGATTGGCTATTGCTGGCCAGTATGGGGATTGAACCCATGACCTTGGCGTTATTAGCACCACGCTCTGACCATCTGAGCTAACCGGGCCTGAATTTTGAACTTATTCCACTCAATTAGTTCCATCTTTAAATCCGGATTGAGCATCCAAAATGTATTGTGTTTTCTATCAACAATCCGGTGCGAGCACCGCCCAGATTGGCTTGGGCAGCGTTGGAAGACGATATCCTCAAATATATTTCTGGCTTTTCATGTGAGTGAAATGACACAAGTTAAAAGCAATATTGACCACATTCATTTTATATATGATCTGCCTGGGGATTACAACCACGAAGGGACTCGAACCCTCAATCTTCTGATCCGAAGTCAGACGCCTTGTCCATTAGGCCACATGGTCTGAAATCGTTCACTTTTCACATTTCAGAAGTGCAATGGTTCATATGCAAAGTAGGACGAGCTAAAAGTCGTACAAAGACACACTGCAAAGCTGATCTGTTTGCTTTTTCTGGAGAGGAATTGGCAAAAAATGGTAGACAACTGGCTTCACTAGTGCGATTGAGTGGAATTTATGCCAATATACTTGATGATATCTACTTTTTTCAGAGGATAATTCTTTCGATCTTCTCAAATGTTGCACTGGATCATAAATGGAAACAGCCCCAGGAGATCACAGGAGATTTAAAGACATTGCTTTTGCTGATTGGCTATTGCTGGCCAGTATGGGGATTGAACCCATGACCTTGGCGTTATTAGCACCACGCTCTGACCATCTGAGCTAACCAGCCCTGAATTTTGAACTTATTCCACTCAATTAGTTCCATCTTTAAATCCGGATTGAGCATCCAAAATGTATTGTGTTTTCTATCAACAATCCGGTGCGAGCACCGCCCAGATTGGCTTGGGCAGCGTTGGAAGACGATATCCTCAAATATATTTCTGGCTTTTCATGTGAGTGAAATGACACAAGTTAAAAGCAATATTGACCACATTCATTTTATATATGATCTGCCTGGGGATTACAACCACGAAGGGACTCGAACCCTCAATCTTCTGATCCGAAGTCAGACGCCTTGTCCATTAGGCCACATGGTCTGAAATCGTTCACTTTTCACATTTCAGAAGTGCAATGTTCATATGCAAAGTAGGACGAGCTAAAAGTCGTACAAAGACACACTGCAAAGCTGATCTGTTTGCTTTTTCTGGAGAGGAATTGGCAAAAAATGGTAGACAACTGGCTTCACTAGTGCGATTGAGTGGAATTTATGCCAATATACTTGATGATATCTACTTTTTTCAGAGGATAATTCTTTCGATCTTCTCAAATGTTGCACTGGATCATAAATGGAAACAGCCCCAGGAGATCACAGGAGATTTAAAGACATTGCTTTTGCTGATTGGCTATTGCTGGCCAGTATGGGGATTGAACCCATGACCTTGGCGTTATTAGCACCACGCTCTGACCATCTGAGCTAACCGGCCCTGAATTTTGAACTTATTCCACTCAATTAGTTCCATCTTTAAATCCGGATTGAGCATCCAAAATGTATTGTGTTTTCTATCAACAATCCGGTGCGAGCACCGCCCAGATTGGCTTGGGCAGCGTTGGAAGACGATATCCTCAAATATATTTCTGGCTTTTCATGTGAGTGAAATGACACAAGTTAAAAGCAATATTGACCACATTCATTTTATATATGATCTGCCTGGGGATTACAACCACGAAGGGACTCGAACCCTCAATCTTCTGATCCGAAGTCAGACGCCTTGTCCATTAGGCCACATGGTCTGAAATCGTTCACTTTTCACATTTCAGAAGTGCAATGGTTCATATGCAAAGTAGGACGAGCTAAAAGTCGTACAAAGACACACTGCAAAGCTGATCTGTTTGCTTTTTCTGGAGAGGAATTGGCAAAAAATGGTAGACAACTGGCTTCACTAGTGCGATTGAGTGGAATTTATGCCAATATACTTGATGATATCTACTTTTTTCAGAGGATAATTCCTTTGATATTCTCAAATGCTGTACTGCATTGTTAGATTTCAGGCTTTAGTTTGGTAGCAGGGCTGTGTTTGCTGTCTCAGAAGGACAAACTAATTGTCAAGGGATGCAGGGGCACTGAACTCTGGAATTATGCCATCTGTGAACCGTGATCGGGAGTGCTGATTCTGGGAATGCCGGCCCTGCCTCTGTCTCTTCCAACTCATACTTACCTGGCAGGGGAGATACCACGATCAAGAAGGTGGTTCACCCAGGGCGAGGCTCAGCCATTGCACACCGGTTGTGCTGACCCTTGCGAATTCCCCAAATGTGGGAATCTCGACTGCATAATTTCTGGTAGTGGGGGACTGCGTTCGCGCTCTCCCCTGATCATTATGTTGAATATAAACCAAGTGAATCATAGGTGGACATGCACTGCTATAAAGCATGCCATTTGCTGTTCTCTGGCACACTGTCAGATTGTGGCCTTTGATGTCTTCTGCAGTTTGTCCAGATTGTGGAATTGGCTTCACTAGTGAGATTGAGTGGAATTTATGCCAATATACTTATGAGTATGATATCTACTTTTTTCAGAGGATAATTCTTTCGATCTTCTCAAATGTTGCACTGGATCATAAATGGAAACAGCCCCAGGAGATCACAGGAGATTTAAAAACATTGCTTTTGCTGATTGGCTATTGCTGGCCAGTATGGGGATTGAACCCATGACCTTGGCGTTATTAGCACCACGCTCTGACCATCTGAGCTAACCGGCCCTGAATTTTGAACTTATTCCACTCAATTAGTTCCATCTTTAAATCCGGATTGAGCATCCAAAATGTATTGTGTTTTCTATCAACAATCCGGTGCGAGCACCGCCCAGATTGGCTTGGGCAGCGTTGGAAGACGATATCCTCAAATATATTTCTGGCTTTTCATGTGAGTGAAATGACACAAGTTAAAAGCAATATTGACCACATTCATTTTATATATGATCTGCCTGGGGATTACAACCACGAAGGGACTCGAACCCTCAATCTTCTGATCCGAAGTCAGACGCCTTGTCCATTAGGCCACATGGTCTGAAATCGTTCACTTTTCACATTTCAGAAGTGCAATGGTTCATATGCAAAGTAGGACGAGCTAAAAGTCGTACAAAGACACACTGCAAAGCTGATCTGTTTGCTTTTTCTGGAGAGGAATTGGCAAAAAATGGTAGACAACTGGCTTCACTAGTGCGATTGAGTGGAATTTATGCCAATATACTTGATGATATCTACTTTTTTCAGAGGATAATTCCTTTGATATTCTCAAATGCTGTACTGCATTGTTAGATTTCAGGCTTTAGTTTGGTAGCAGGGCTGTGTTTGCTGTCTCAGAAGGACAAACTAATTGTCAAGGGATGCAGGGGCACTGAACTCTGGAATTATGCCATCTGTGAACGGTGATCGGGAGTGCTGATTCTGGGAATGCCGGCCCTGCCTCTGTCTCTTCCAACTCATACTTACCTGGCAGGGGAGATACCACGATCAAGAAGGTGGTTCACCCAGGGCGAGGCTCAGCCATTGCACACCGGTTGTGCTGACCCTTGCGAATTCCCCAAATGTGGGAATCTCGACTGCATAATTTCTGGTAGTGGGGGACTGCGTTCGCGCTCTCCCCTGATCATTATGTTGAATATAAACCAAGTGAATCATAGGTGGACATGCACTGCTATAAAGCATGCCATTTGCTGTTCTCTGGCACACTGTCAGATTGTGGCCTTTGATTTCTTCTGCAGTTTGTCCATAGTGTGGAATTGGCTTCACTAGTGAGATTGAGTGGAATTTATGCCAATATACTTATGAGTATGATATCTACTTTTTTCAGAGGATAATTCTTTCGATCTTCTCAAATGTTGCACTGGATCATAAATGGAAACAGCCCCAGGAGATTTAAAGACATTGCTTTTGCTGATTGGCTATTGCTGGCCAGTATGGGGATTGAACCCATGACCTTGGCGTTATTAGCACCACGCTCTGACCATCTGAGCTAACCGGCCCTGAATTTTGAACTTATTCCACTCAATTAGTTCCATCTTTAAATCCGGATTGAGCATCCAAAATGTATTGTGTTTTCTATCAACAATCCGGTGCGAGCACCGCCCAGATTGGCTTGGGCAGCGTTGGAAGACGATATCCTCAAATATATTTCTGGCTTTTCATGTGAGTGAAATGACACAAGTTAAAAGCAATATTGACCACATTCATTTTATATATGATCTGCCTGGGGATTACAACCACGAAGGGACTCGAACCCTCAATCTTCTGATCCGAAGTCAGACGCCTTGTCCATTAGGCCACATGGTCTGAAATCGTTCACTTTTCACATTTCAGAAGTGCAATGTTCATATGCAAAGTAGGACGAGCTAAAAGTCGTAGAAAGACACACTGCAAAGCTGATCTGTTTGCTTTTTCTGGAGAGGAATTGGCAAAAAATGGTAGACAACTGGCTTCACTAGTGCGATTGAGTGGAATTTATGCCAAAAATACTTGATGATATCTACTTTTTTCAGAGGATAATTCTTTCGATCTTCTCAAATGTTGCACTGGATCATAAATGGAAACAGCCCCAGGAGATCACAGGAGATTTAAAGACATTGCTTTTGCTGATTGGCTATTGCTGGCCAGTATGGGGATTGAACCCATGACCTTGGCGTTATTAGCACCACGCTCTGACCATCTGAGCTAACCGGCCCTGAATTTTGAACTTATTCCACTCAATTAGTTCCATCTTTAAATCCGGATTGAGCATCCAAAATGTATTGTGTTTTCTATCAACAATCCGGTGCGAGCACCGCCCAGATTGGCTTGGGCAGCGTTGGAAGACGATATCCTCAAATATATTTCTGGCTTTTCATGTGAGTGAAATGACACAAGTTAAAAGCAATATTGACCACATTCATTTTATATATGATCTGCCTGGGGATTACAACCACGAAGGGACTCGAACCCTCAATCTTCTGATCCGAAGTCAGACGCCTTGTCCATTAGGCCACATGGTCTGAAATCGTTCACTTTTCACATTTCAGAAGTGCAATGTTCATATGCAAAGTAGGACGAGCTAAAAGTCGTACAAAGACACACTGCAAAGCTGATCTGTTTGCTTTTTCTGGAGAGGAATTGGCAAAAAATGGTAGACAACTGGCTTCACTAGTGCGATTGAGTGGAATTTATGCCAATATACTTGATGATATCTACTTTTTTCATAGGATAATTCTTTCGATCTTCTCAAATGTTGCACTGGATCATAAATGGAAACAGCCCCAGGAGATCACAGGAGATTTAAAGACATTGCTTTTGCTGATTGGCTATTGCTGGCCAGTATGGGGATTGAACCCATGACCTTGGCGTTATTAGCACCACGCTCTGACCATCTGAGCTAACCGGCCCTGAATTTTGAACTTATTCCACTCAATTAGTTCCATCTTTAAATCCGGATTGAGCATCCAAAATGTATTGTGTTTTCTATCAACAATCCGGTGCGAGCACCGCCCAGATTGGCTTGGGCAGCGTTGGAAGACGATATCCTCAAATATATTTCTGGCTTTTCATGTGAGTGAAATGACACAAGTTAAAAGCAATATTGACCACATTCATTTTATATATGATCTGCCTGGGGATTACAACCACGAAGGGACTCGAACCCTCAATCTTCTGATCCGAAGTCAGACGCCTTGTCCATTAGGCCACATGGTCTGAAATCGTTCACTTTTCACATTTCAGAAGTGCAATGTTCATATGCAAAGTAGGACGAGCTAAAAGTCGTACAAAGACACACTGCAAAGCTGATCTGTTTGCTTTTTCTGGAGAGGAATTGGCAAAAAATGGTAGACAACTGGCTTCACTAGTGCGATTGAGTGGAATTTATGCCAATATACTTGATGATATCTACTTTTTTCAGAGGATAATTCTTTCGATCTTCTCAAATGTTGCACTGGATCATAAATGGAAACAGCCCCAGGAGATCACAGGAGATTTAAAGACATTGCTTTTGCTGATTGGCTATTGCTGGCCAGTATGGGGATTGAACCCATGACCTTGGCGTTATTAGCACCACGCTCTGACCATCTGAGCTAACCAGCCCTGAATTTTGAACTTATTCCACTCAATTAGTTCCATCTTTAAATCCGGATTGAGCATCCAAAATGTATTGTGTTTTCTATCAACAATCCGGTGCGAGCACCGCCCAGATTGGCTTGGGCAGCGTTGGAAGACGATATCCTCAAATATATTTCTGGCTTTTCATGTGAGTGAAATGACACAAGTTAAAAGCAATATTGACCACATTCATTTTATATATGATATGCCTGGGGATTACAACCACGAAGGGACTCGAACCCTCAATCTTCTGATCCGAAGTCAGACGCCTTGTCCATTAGGCCACATGGTCTGAAATCGTTCACTTTTCACATTTCAGAAGTGCAATGGTTCATATGCAAAGTAGGACGAGCTAAAAGTCGTACAAAGACACACTGCAAAGCTGATCTGTTTGCTTTTTCTGGAGAGGAATTGGCAAAAAATGGTAGACAACTGGCTTCACTAGTGCGATTGAGTGGAATTTATGCCAATATACTTATGAGTATGATATCTACTTTTTTCAGAGGATAATTCTTTCGATCTTCTCAAATGTTGCACTGGATCATAAATGGAAACAGCCCCAGGAGATCACAGGAGATTTAAAAACATTGCTTTTGCTGATTGGCTATTGCTGGCCAGTATGGGGATTGAACCCATGACCTTGGCGTTATTAGCACCACGCTCTGACCATCTGAGCTAACCGGCCCTGAATTTTGAACTTATTCCACTCAATTAGTTCCATCTTTAAATCCGGATTGAGCATCCAAAATGTATTGTGTTTTCTATCAACAATCCGGTGCGAGCACCGCCCAGATTGGCTTGGGCAGCGTTGGAAGACGATATCCTCAAATATATTTCTGGCTTTTCATGTGAGTGAAATGACACAAGTTAAAAGCAATATTGACCACATTCATTTTATATATGATCTGCCTGGGGATTACAACCACGAAGGGACTCGAACCCTCAATCTTCTGATCCGAAGTCAGACGCCTTGTCCATTAGGCCACATGGTCTGAAATCGTTCACTTTTCACATTTCAGAAGTGCAATGGTTCATATGCAAAGTAGGACGAGCTAAAAGTCGTACAAAGACACACTGCAAAGCTGATCTGTTTGCTTTTTCTGGAGAGGAATTGGCAAAAAATGGTAGACAACTGGCTTCACTAGTGCGATTGAGTGGAATTTATGCCAATATACTTGATGATATCTACTTTTTTCAGAGGATAATTCCTTTGATATTCTCAAATGCTGTACTGCATTGTTAGATTTCAGGCTTTAGTTTGGTAGCAGGGCTGTGTTTGCTGTCTCAGAAGGACAAACTAATTGTCAAGGGATGCAGGGGCACTGAACTCTGGAATTATGCCATCTGTGAACCGTGATCGGGAGTGCTGATTCTGGGAATGCCGGCCCTGCCTCTGTCTCTTCCAACTCATACTTACCTGGCAGGGGAGATACCACGATCAAGAAGGTGGTTCACCCAGGGCGAGGCTCAGCCATTGCACACCGGTTGTGCTGACCCTTGCGAATTCCCCAAATGTGGGAATCTCGACTGCATAATTTCTGGTAGTGGGGGACTGCGTTCGCGCTCTCCCCTGATCATTATGTTGAATATAAACCAAGTGAATCATAGGTGGACATGCACTGCTATAAAGCATGCCATTTGCTGTTCTCTGGCACACTGTCAGATTGTGGCCTTTGATTTCTTCTGCAGTTTGTCCATAGTGTGGAATTGGCTTCACTAGTGAGATTGAGTGGAATTTATGCCAATATACTTATGAGTATGATATCTACTTTTTTCAGAGGATAATTCTTTCGATCTTCTCAAATGTTGCACTGGATCATAAATGGAAACAGCCCCAGGAGATCACAGGAGATTTAAAGACATTGCTTTTGCTGATTGGCTATTGCTGGCCAGTATTGGGATTGAACCCATGACCTTGGCGTTATTAGCACCACGCTCTGACCATCTGAGCTAACCGGCCCTGAAATTTGAACTTATTCCACTCAATTAGTTCCATCTTTAAATCCGGATTGAGCATCCAAAATGTATTGTGTTTTCTATCAACAATCCGGTGCGAGCACCGCCCAGATTGGCTTGGGCAGCGTTGGAAGACGATATCCTCAAATATATTTCTGGCTTTTCATGTGAGTGAAATGACACAAGTTAAAAGCAATATTGACCACATTCATTTTATATATGATCAGCCTGGGGATTACAACCACGAAGGGACTCGAACCCTCAATCTTCTGATCCGAAGTCAGACGCCTTGTCCATTAGGCCACATGGTCTGAAATCGTTCACTTTTCACATTTCAGAAGTGCAATGGTTCATATGCAAAGTAGGACGAGCTAAAAGTCGTACAAAGACACACTGCAAAGCTGATCTGTTTGCTTTTTCTGGAGAGGAATTGGCAAAAAATGGTAGACAACTGGCTTCACTAGTGCGATTGAGTGGAATTTATGCCAATATACTTGATGATATCTACTTTTTTCAGAGGATAATTCCTTTGATATTCTCAAATGCTGTACTGCATTGTTAGATTTCAGGCTTTAGTTTGGTAGCAGGGCTGTGTTTGCTGTCTCAGAAGGACAAACTAATTGTCAAGGGATGCAGGGGCACTGAACTCTGGAATTATGCCATCTGTGAACCGTGATCGGGAGTGCTGATTCTGGGAATGCCGGCCCTGCCTCTGTCTCTTCCAACTCATACTTACCTGGCAGGGTAGATACCACGATCAAGAAGGTGGTTCACCCAGGGCGAGGCTCAGCCATTGCACACCGGTTGTGCTGACCCTTGCGAATTCCCCAAATGTGGGAATCTCGACTGCATAATTTCTGGTAGTGGGGGACTGCGTTCGCGCTCTCCCCTGATCATTATGTTGAATATAAACCAAGTGAATCATAGGTGGACATGCACTGCTATAAAGCATGCCATTTGCTGTTCTCTGGCACACTGTCAGATTGTGGCCTTTGATTTCTTCTGCAGTTTGTCCATAGTGTGGAATTGGCTTCACTAGTGAGATTGAGTGGAATTTATGCCAATATACTTATGAGTATGATATCTACTTTTTTCAGAGGATAATTCTTTCGATCTTCTCAAATGTTGCACTGGATCATAAATGGAAACAGCCCCAGGAGATTTAAAGACATTGCTTTTGCTGATTGGCTATTGCTGGCCAGTATGGGGATTGAACCCATGACCTTGGCGTTATTAGCACCACGCTCTGACCATCTGAGCTAACCGGCCCTGAATTTTGAACTTATTCCACTCAATTAGTTCCATCTTTAAATCCGGATTGAGCATCCAAAATGTATTGTGTTTTCTATCAACAATCCGGTGCGAGCACCGCCCAGATTGGCTTGGGCAGCGTTGGAAGACGATATCCTCAAATATATTTCTGGCTTTTCATGTGAGTGAAATGACACAAGTTAAAAGCAATATTGACCACATTCATTTTATATATGATCTGCCTGGGGATTACAACCACGAAGGGACTCGAACCCTCAATCTTCTGATCCGAAGTCAGACGCCTTGTCCATTAGGCCACATGGTCTGAAATCGTTCACTTTTCACATTTCAGAAGTGCAATGTTCATATGCAAAGTAGGACGAGCTAAAAGTCGTACAAAGACACACTGCAAAGCTGATCTGTTTGCTTTTTCTGGAGAGGAATTGACAAAAAATGGTAGACAACTGGCTTCACTAGTGCGATTGAGTGGAATTTATGCCAATATACTTGATGATATCTACTTTTTTCAGAGGATAATTCTTTCGATCTTCTCAAATGTTGCACTGGATCATAAATGGAAACAGCCCCAGGAGATTTAAAGACATTGCTTTTGCTGATTGGCTATTGCTGGCCAGTATGGGGATTGAACCCATGACCTTGGCGTTATTAGCACCACGCTCTGACCATCTGAGCTAACCGGCCCTGAATTTTGAACTTATTCCACTCAATTAGTTCCATCTTTAAATCCGGATTGAGCATCCAAAATGTATTGTGTTTTCTATCAACAATCCGGTGCGAGCACCGCCCAGATTGGCTTGGGCAGCGTTGGAAGACGATATCCTCAAATATATTTCTGGCTTTTCATGTGAGTGAAATGACACAAGTTAAAAGCAATATTGACCACATTCATTTTATATATGATCTGCCTGGGGATTACAACCACGAAGGGACTCGAACCCTCAATCTTCTGATCCGAAGTCAGACGCCTTGTCCATTAGGCCACATGGTCTGAAATCGTTCACTTTTCACATTTCAGAAGTGCAATGTTCATATGCAAAGTAGGACGAGCTAAAAGTCGTACAAAGACACACTGCAAAGCTGATCTGTTTGCTTTTTCTGGAGAGGAATTGGCAAAAAATGGTAGACAACTGGCTTCACTAGTGCGATTGAGTGGAATTTATGCCAATATACTTGATGATATCTACTTTTTTCAGAGGATAATTCTTTCGATCTTCTCAAATGTTGCACTGGATCATAAATGGAAACAGCCCCAGGAGATCACAGGAGATTTAAAGACATTGCTTTTGCTGATTGGCTATTGCTGGCCAGTATGGGGATTGAACCCATGACCTTGGCGTTATTAGCACCACGCTCTGACCATCTGAGCTAACCTGCCCTGAATTTTGAACTTATTCCACTCAATTAGTTCCATCTTTAAATCCGGATTGAGCATCCAAAATGTATTGTGTTTTCTATCAACAATCCGGTGCGAGCACCGCCCAGATTGGCTTGGGCAGCGTTGGAAGACGATATCCTCAAATATATTTCTGGCTTTTCATGTGAGTGAAATGACACAAGTTAAAAGCAATATTGACCACATTCATGTTATATATGATCTGCCTGGGGATTACAACCACGAAGGGACTCGAACCCTCAATCTTCTGATCCGAAGTCAGACGCCTTGTCCATTAGGCCACATGGTCTGAAATCGTTCACTTTTCACATTTCAGAAGTGCAATGGTTCATATGCAAAGTAGGACGAGCTAAAAGTCGTACAAAGACACACTGCAAAGCTGATCTGTTTGCTTTTTCTGGAGAGGAATTGGCAAAAAATGGTAGACAACTGGCTTCACTAGTGCGATTGAGTGGAATTTATGCCAATATACTTGATGATATCTACTTTTTTCAGAGGATAATTCCTTTGATATTCTCAAATGCTGTACTGCATTGTTAGATTTCAGGCTTTAGTTTGGTAGCAGGGCTGTGTTTGCTGTCTCAGAAGGACAAACTAATTGTCAAGGGATGCAGGGGCACTGAACTCTGGAATTATGCCATCTGTGAACCGTGATCGGGAGTGCTGATTCTGGGAATGCCGGCCCTGCCTCTGTCTCTTCCAACTCATACTTACCTGGCAGGGGAGATACCACGATCAAGAAGGTGGTTCACCCAGGGCGAGGCTCAGCCATTGCACACCGGTTGTGCTGACCCTTGCGAATTCCCCAAATGTGGGAATCTCGACTGCATAATTTCTGGTAGTGGGGGACTGCGTTCGCGCTCTCCCCTGATCATTATGTTGAATATAAACCAAGTGAATCATAGGTGGACATGCACTGCTTTAAAGCATGCCATTTGCTGTTCTCTGGCACACTGTCAGATTGTGGCCTTTGATTTCTTCTGCAGTTTGTCCAGAGTGTGGAATTGGCTTCACTAGTGAGATTGAGTGGAATTTATGCCAATATACTTATGAGTATGATATCTACTTTTTTCAGAGGATAATTCTTTCGATCTTCTCAAATATTGCACTGGATCATAAATGGAAACAGCCCCAGGAGATCACAAGACATTGCTTTTGCTGATTGGCTATTGCTGGCCAGTATGGGGATTGAACCCATGACCTTGGCGTTATTAGCACCACGCTCTGACCATCTGAGCTAACCGGCCCTGAATTTTGAACTTATTCCACTCAATTAGTTCCATCTTTAAATCCGGATTGAGCATCCAAAATGTATTGTGTTTTCTATCAACAATCCGGTGCGAGCACCGCCCAGATTGGCTTGGGCAGCGTTGGAAGACGATATCCTCAAATATATTTCTGGCTTTTCATGTGAGTGAAATGACACAAGTTAAAAGCAATATTGACCACATTCATTTTATATATGATCTGCCTGGGGATTACAACCACGAAGGGACTCGAACCCTCAATCTTCTGATCCGAAGTCAGACGCCTTGTCCATTAGGCCACATGGTCTGAAATCGTTCACTTTTCACATTTCAGAAGTGCAATGGTTCATATGCAAAGTAGGACGAGCTAAAAGTCGTACAAAGACACACTGCAAAGCTGATCTGTTTGCTTTTTCTGGAGAGGAATTGGCAAAAAATGGTAGACAACTGGCTTCACTAGTGCGATTGAGTGGAATTTATGCCAATATACTTGATGATATCTACTTTTTTCAGAGGATAATTCCTTTGATATTCTCAAATGCTGTACTGCATTGTTAGATTTCAGGCTTTAGTTTGGTAGCAGGGCTGTGTTTGCTGTCTCAGAAGGACAAACTAATTGTCAAGGGATGCAGGGGCACTGAACTCTGGAATTATGCCATCTGTGAACGGTGATCGGGAGTGCTGATTCTGGGAATGCCGGCCCTGCCTCTGTCTCTTCCAACTCATACTTACCTGGCAGGGGAGATACCACGATCAAGAAGGTGGTTCACCCAGGGCGAGGCTCAGCCATTGCACACCGGTTGTGCTGACCCTTGCGAATTCCCCAAATGTGGGAATCTCGACTGCATAATTTCTGGTAGTGGGGGACTGCGTTCGCGCTCTCCCCTGATCATTATGTTGAATATAAACCAAGTGAATCATAGGTGGACATGCACTGCTATAAAGCATGCCATTTGCTGTTCTCTGGCACACTGTCAGATTGTGGCCTTTGATTTCTTCTGCAGTTTGTCCATAGTGTGGAATTGGCTTCACTAGTGAGATTGAGTGGAATTTATGCCAATATACTTATGAGTATGATATCTACTTTTTTCAGAGGATAATTCTTTCGATCTTCTCAAATGTTGCACTGGATCATAAATGGAAACAGCCCCAGGAGATCACAAGACATTGTTTTTTCTGATTGGCTATTGCTGGCCAGTATGGGGATTGAACCCATGACCTTGGCGTTATTAGCACCACGCTCTGACCATCTGAGCTAACCGGCCCTGAATTTTGAACTTATTCCACTCAATTAGTTCCATCTTTAAATCCGGATTGAGCATCCAAAATGTATTGTGTTTTCTATCAACAATCCGGTGCGAGCACCGCCCAGATTGGCTTGGGCAGCGTTGGAAGACGATATCCTCAAATATATTTCTGGCTTTTCATGTGAGTGAAATGACACAAGTTAAAAGCAATATTGACCACATTCATTTTATATATGATCTGCCTGGGGATTACAACCACGAAGGGACTCGAACCCTCAATCTTCTGATCCGAAGTCAGACGCCTTGTCCATTAGGCCACATGGTCTGAAATCGTTCACTTTTCACATTTCAGAAGTGCAATGGTTCATATGCAAAGTAGGACGAGCTAAAAGTCGTACAAAGACACACTGCAAAGCTGATCTGTTTGCTTTTTCTGGAGAGGAATTGGCAAAAAATGGTAGACAACTGGCTTCACTAGTGCGATTGAGTGGAATTTATGCCAATATACTTGATGATATCTACTTTTTTCAGAGGATAATTCCTTTGATATTCTCAAATGCTGTACTGCATTGTTAGATTTCAGGCTTTAGTTTGGTAGCAGGGCTGTGTTTGCTGTCTCAGAAGGACAAACTAATTGTCAAGGGATGCAGGGGCACTGAACTCTGGAATTATGCCATCTGTGAACCGTGATCGGGAGTGCTGATTCTGGGAATGCCGGCCCTGCCTCTGTCTCTTCCAACTCATACTTACCTGGCAGGGGAGATACCACGATCAAGAAGGTGGTTCACCCAGGGCGAGGCTCAGCCATTGCACACCGGTTGTGCTGACCCTTGCGAATTCCCCAAATGTGGGAATCTCGACTGCATAATTTCTGGTAGTGGGGGACTGCGTTCGCGCTCTCCCCTGATCATTATGTTGAATATAAACCAAGTGAATCATAGGTGGACATGCACTGCTATAAAGCATGCCATTTGCTGTTCTCTGGCACACTGTCAGATTGTGGCCTTTGATTTCTTCTGCAGTTTGTCCATAGTGTGGAATTGGCTTCACTAGTGAGATTGAGTGGAATTTATGCCAATATACTTATGAGTATGATATCTACTTTTTTCAGAGGATAATTCTTTCGATCTTCTCAAATGTTGCACTGGATCATAAATGGAAACAGCCCCAGGAGATCACAAGACATTGTTTTTTCTGATTGGCTATTGCTGGCCAGTATGGGGATTGAACCCATGACCTTGGCGTTATTAGCACCACGCTCTGACCATCTGAGCTAACCGGCCCTGAATTTTGAACTTATTCCACTCAATTAGTTCCATCTTTAAATCCGGATTGAGCATCCAAAATGTATTGTGTTTTCTATCAACAATCCGGTGCGAGCACCGCCCAGATTGGCTTGGGCAGCGTTGGAAGACGATATCCTCAAATATATTTCTGGCTTTTCATGTGAGTGAAATGACACAAGTTAAAAGCAATATTGACCACATTCATTTTATATATGATCTGCCTGGGGATTACAACCACGAAGGGACTCGAACCCTCAATCTTCTGATCCGAAGTCAGACGCCTTGTCCATTAGGCCACATGGTCTGAAATCGTTCACTTTTCACATTTCAGAAGTGCAATGGTTCATATGCAAAGTAGGACGAGCTAAAAGTCGTACAAAGACACACTGCAAAGCTGATCTGTTTGCTTTTTCTGGAGAGGAATTGGCAAAAAATGGTAGACAACTGGCTTCACTAGTGCGATTGAGTGGAATTTATGCCAATATACTTGATGATATCTACTTTTTTCAGAGGATAATTCCTTTGATATTCTCAAATGCTGTACTGCATTGTTAGATTTCAGGCTTTAGTTTGGTAGCAGGGCTGTGTTTGCTGTCTCAGAAGGACAAACTAATTGTCAAGGGATGCAGGGGCACTGAACTCTGGAATTATGCCATCTGTGAACCGTGATCGGGAGTGCTGATTCTGGGAATGCCGGCCCTGCCTCTGTCTCTTCCAACTCATACTTACCTGGCAGGGGAGATACCACGATCAAGAAGGTGGTTCACCCAGGGCGAGGCTCAGCCATTGCACACCGGTTGTGCTGACCCTTGCGAATTCCCCAAATGTGGGAATCTCGACTGCATAATTTCTGGTAGTGGGGGACTGCGTTCGCGCTCTCCCCTGATCATTATGTTGAATATAAACCAAGTGAATCATAGGTGGACATGCACTGCTATAAAGCATGCCATTTGCTGTTCTCTGGCACACTGTCAGATTGTGGCCTTTGATTTCTTCTGCAGTTTGTCCATAGTGTGGAATTGGCTTCACTAGTGAGATTGAGTGGAATTTATGCCAATATACTTATGAGTATGATATCTACTTTTTTCAGAGGATAATTCTTTCGATCTTCTCAAATGTTGCACTGGATCATAAATGGAAACAGCCCCAGGAGATCACAAGACATTGTTTTTTCTGATTGGCTATTGCTGGCCAGTATGGGGATTGAACCCATGACCTTGGCGTTATTAGCACCACGCTCTGACCATCTGAGCTAACCGGCCCTGAATTTTGAACTTATTCCACTCAATTAGTTCCATCTTTAAATCCGGATTGAGCATCCAAAATGTATTGTGTTTTCTATCAACAATCCGGTGCGAGCACCGCCCAGATTGGCTTGGGCAGCGTTGGAAGACGATATCCTCAAATATATTTCTGGCTTTTCATGTGAGTGAAATGACACAAGTTAAAAGCAATATTGACCACATTCATTTTATATATGATCTGCCTGGGGATTACAACCACGAAGGGACTCGAACCCTCAATCTTCTGATCCGAAGTCAGACGCCTTGTCCATTAGGCCACATGGTCTGAAATCGTTCACTTTTCACATTTCAGAAGTGCAATGTTCATATGCAAAGTAGGACGAGCTAAAAGTCGTACAAAGACACACTGCAAAGCTGATCTGTTTGCTTTTTCTGGAGAGGAATTGGCAAAAAATGGTAGACAACTGGCTTCACTAGTGCGATTGAGTGGAATTTATGCCAATATACTTGATGATATCTACTTTTTTCAGAGGATAATTCTTTCGATCTTCTCAAATGTTGCACTGGATCATAAATGGAAACAGCCCCAGGAGATCACAGGAGATTTAAAGACATTGCTTTTGCTGATTGGCTATTGCTGGCCAGTATGGGGATTGAACCCATGACCTTGGCGTTATTAGCACCACGCTCTGACCATCTGAGCTAACCGGCCCTGAATTTTGAACTTATTCCACTCAATTAGTTCCATCTTTAAATCCGGATTGAGCATCCAAAATGTATTGTGTTTTCTATCAACAATCCGGTGCGAGCACCGCCCAGATTGGCTTGGGCAGCGTTGGAAGACGATATCCTCAAATATATTTCTGGCTTTTCATGTGAGTGAAATGACACAAGTTAAAAGCAATATTGACCACATTCATTTTATATATGATCTGCCTGGGGATTACAACCACGAAGGGACTCGAACCCTCAATCTTCTGATCCGAAGTCAGACGCCTTGTCCATTAGGCCACATGGTCTGAAATCGTTCACTTTTCACATTTCAGAAGTGCAATGGTTCATATGCAAAGTAGGACGAGCTAAAAGTCGTACAAAGACACACTGCAAAGCTGATCTGTTTGCTTTTTCTGGAGAGGAATTGGCAAAAAATGGTAGACAACTGGCTTCACTAGTGCGATTGAGTGGAATTTATGCCAATATACTTGATGATATCTACTTTTTTCAGAGGATAATTCCTTTGATATTCTCAAATGCTGTACTGCATTGTTAGATTTCAGGCTTTAGTTTGGTAGCAGGGCTGTGTTTGCTGTCTCAGAAGGACAAACTAATTGTCAAGGGATGCAGGGGCACTGAACTCTGGAATTATGCCATCTGTGAACCGTGATCGGGAGTGCTGATTCTGGGAATGCCGGCCCTGCCTCTGTCTCTTCCAACTCATACTTACCTGGCAGGGGAGATACCACGATCAAGAAGGTGGTTCACCCAGGGCGAGGCTCAGCCATTGCACACCGGTTGTGCTGACCCTTGCGAATTCCCCAAATGTGGGAATCTCGACTGCATAATTTCTGGTAGTGGGGGACTGCGTTCGCGCTCTCCCCTGATCATTATGTTGAATATAAACCAAGTGAATCATAGGTGGACATGCACTGCTATAAAGCATGCCATTTGCTGTTCTCTGGCACACTGTCAGATTGTGGCCTTTGATTTCTTCTGCAGTTTGTCCATAGTGTGGAATTGGCTTCACTAGTGAGATTGAGTGGAATTTATGCCAATATACTTATGAGTATGATATCTACTTTTTTCAGAGGATAATTCTTTCGATCTTCTCAAATGTTGCACTGGATCATAAATGGAAACAGCCCCAGGAGATCACAAGACATTGTTTTTTCTGATTGGCTATTGCTGGCCAGTATGGGGATTGAACCCATGACCTTGGCGTTATTAGCACCACGCTCTGACCATCTGAGCTAACCGGCCCTGAATTTTGAACTTATTCCACTCAATTAGTTCCATCTTTAAATCCGGATTGAGCATCCAAAATGTATTGTGTTTTCTATCAACAATCCGGTGCGAGCACCGCCCAGATTGGCTTGGGCAGCGTTGGAAGACGATATCCTCAAATATATTTCTGGCTTTTCATGTGAGTGAAATGACACAAGTTAAAAGCAATATTGACCACATTCATTTTATATATGATCTGCCTGGGGATTACAACCACGAAGGGACTCGAACCCTCAATCTTCTGATCCGAAGTCAGACGCCTTGTCCATTAGGCCACATGGTCTGAAATCGTTCACTTTTCACATTTCAGAAGTGCAATGTTCATATGCAAAGTAGGACGAGCTAAAAGTCGTACAAAGACACACTGCAAAGCTGATCTGTTTGCTTTTTCTGGAGAGGAATTGGCAAAAAATGGTAGACAACTGGCTTCACTAGTGCGATTGAGTGGAATTTATGCCAATATACTTGATGATATCTACTTTTTTCAGAGGATAATTCTTTCGATCTTCTCAAATGTTGCACTGGATCATAAATGGAAACAGCCCCAGGAGATCACAGGAGATTTAAAGACATTGCTTTTGCTGATTGGCTATTGCTGGCCAGTATGGGGATTGAACCCATGACCTTGGCGTTATTAGCACCACGCTCTGACCATCTGAGCTAACCGGCCCTGAATTTTGAACTTATTCCACTCAATTAGTTCCATCTTTAAATCCGGATTGAGCATCCAAAATGTATTGTGTTTTCTATCAACAATCCGGTGCGAGCACCGCCCAGATTGGCTTGGGCAGCGTTGGAAGACGATATCCTCAAATATATTTCTGGCTTTTCATGTGAGTGAAATGACACAAGTTAAAAGCAATATTGACCACATTCATTTTATATATGATATGCCTGGGGATTACAACCACGAAGGGACTCGAACCCTCAATCTTCTGATCCGAAGTCAGACGCCTTGTCCATTAGGCCACATGGTCTGAAATCGTTCACTTTTCACATTTCAGAAGTGCAATGGTTCATATGCAAAGTAGGACGAGCTAAAAGTCGTACAAAGACACACTGCAAAGCTGATCTGTTTGCTTTTTCTGGAGAGGAATTGGCAAAAAATGGTAGACAACTGGCTTCACTAGTGCGATTGAGTGGAATTTATGCCAATATACTTATGAGTATGATATCTACTTTTTTCAGAGGATAATTCTTTCGATCTTCTCAAATGTTGCACTGGATCATAAATGGAAACAGCCCCAGGAGATCACAGGAGATTTAAAAACATTGCTTTTGCTGATTGGCTATTGCTGGCCAGTATGGGGATTGAACCCATGACCTTGGCGTTATTAGCACCACGCTCTGACCATCTGAGCTAACCGGCCCTGAATTTTGAACTTATTCCACTCAATTAGTTCCATCTTTAAATCCGGATTGAGCATCCAAAATGTATTGTGTTTTCTATCAACAATCCGGTGCGAGCACCGCCCAGATTGGCTTGGGCAGCGTTGGAAGACGATATCCTCAAATATATTTCTGGCTTTTCATGTGAGTGAAATGACACAAGTTAAAAGCAATATTGACCACATTCATTTTATATATGATCTGCCTGGGGATTACAACCACGAAGGGACTCGAACCCTCAATCTTCTGATCCGAAGTCAGACGCCTTGTCCATTAGGCCACATGGTCTGAAATCGTTCACTTTTCACATTTCAGAAGTGCAATGGTTCATATGCAAAGTAGGACGAGCTAAAAGTCGTACAAAGACACACTGCAAAGCTGATCTGTTTGCTTTTTCTGGAGAGGAATTGGCAAAAAATGGTAGACAACTGGCTTCACTAGTGCGATTGAGTGGAATTTATGCCAATATACTTGATGATATCTACTTTTTTCAGAGGATAATTCCTTTGATATTCTCAAATGCTGTACTGCATTGTTAGATTTCAGGCTTTAGTTTGGTAGCAGGGCTGTGTTTGCTGTCTCAGAAGGACAAACTAATTGTCAAGGGATGCAGGGGCACTGAACTCTGGAATTATGCCATCTGTGAACCGTGATCGGGAGTGCTGATTCTGGGAATGCCGGCCCTGCCTCTGTCTCTTCCAACTCATACTTACCTGGCAGGGGAGATACCACGATCAAGAAGGTGGTTCACCCAGGGCGAGGCTCAGCCATTGCACACCGGTTGTGCTGACCCTTGCGAATTCCCCAAATGTGGGAATCTCGACTGCATAATTTCTGGTAGTGGGGGACTGCGTTCGCGCTCTCCCCTGATCATTATGTTGAATATAAACCAAGTGAATCATAGGTGGACATGCACTGCTATAAAGCATGCCATTTGCTGTTCTCTGGCACACTGTCAGATTGTGGCCTTTGATTTCTTCTGCAGTTTGTCCATAGTGTGGAATTGGCTTCACTAGTGAGATTGAGTGGAATTTATGCCAATATACTTATGAGTATGATATCTACTTTTTTCAGAGGATAATTCTTTCGATCTTCTCAAATGTTGCACTGGATCATAAATGGAAACAGCCCCAGGAGATCACAGGAGATTTAAAGACATTGCTTTTGCTGATTGGCTATTGCTGGCCAGTATTGGGATTGAACCCATGACCTTGGCGTTATTAGCACCACGCTCTGACCATCTGAGCTAACCGGCCCTGAAATTTGAACTTATTCCACTCAATTAGTTCCATCTTTAAATCCGGATTGAGCATCCAAAATGTATTGTGTTTTCTATCAACAATCCGGTGCGAGCACCGCCCAGATTGGCTTGGGCAGCGTTGGAAGACGATATCCTCAAATATATTTCTGGCTTTTCATGTGAGTGAAATGACACAAGTTAAAAGCAATATTGACCACATTCATTTTATATATGATCAGCCTGGGGATTACAACCACGAAGGGACTCGAACCCTCAATCTTCTGATCCGAAGTCAGACGCCTTGTCCATTAGGCCACATGGTCTGAAATCGTTCACTTTTCACATTTCAGAAGTGCAATGGTTCATATGCAAAGTAGGACGAGCTAAAAGTCGTACAAAGACACACTGCAAAGCTGATCTGTTTGCTTTTTCTGGAGAGGAATTGGCAAAAAATGGTAGACAACTGGCTTCACTAGTGCGATTGAGTGGAATTTATGCCAATATACTTGATGATATCTACTTTTTTCAGAGGATAATTCCTTTGATATTCTCAAATGCTGTACTGCATTGTTAGATTTCAGGCTTTAGTTTGGTAGCAGGGCTGTGTTTGCTGTCTCAGAAGGACAAACTAATTGTCAAGGGATGCAGGGGCACTGAACTCTGGAATTATGCCATCTGTGAACCGTGATCGGGAGTGCTGATTCTGGGAATGCCGGCCCTGCCTCTGTCTCTTCCAACTCATACTTACCTGGCAGGGTAGATACCACGATCAAGAAGGTGGTTCACCCAGGGCGAGGCTCAGCCATTGCACACCGGTTGTGCTGACCCTTGCGAATTCCCCAAATGTGGGAATCTCGACTGCATAATTTCTGGTAGTGGGGGACTGCGTTCGCGCTCTCCCCTGATCATTATGTTGAATATAAACCAAGTGAATCATAGGTGGACATGCACTGCTATAAAGCATGCCATTTGCTGTTCTCTGGCACACTGTCAGATTGTGGCCTTTGATTTCTTCTGCAGTTTGTCCATAGTGTGGAATTGGCTTCACTAGTGAGATTGAGTGGAATTTATGCCAATATACTTATGAGTATGATATCTACTTTTTTCAGAGGATAATTCTTTCGATCTTCTCAAATGTTGCACTGGATCATAAATGGAAACAGCCCCAGGAGATCACAGGAGATTTAAAGACATTGCTTTTGCTGATTGGCTATTGCTGGCCAGTATTGGGATTGAACCCATGACCTTGGCGTTATTAGCACCACGCTCTGACCATCTGAGCTAACCGGCCCTGAAATTTGAACTTATTCCACTCAATTAGTTCCATCTTTAAATCCGGATTGAGCATCCAAAATGTATTGTGTTTTCTATCAACAATCCGGTGCGAGCACCGCCCAGATTGGCTTGGGCAGCGTTGGAAGACGATATCCTCAAATATATTTCTGGCTTTTCATGTGAGTGAAATGACACAAGTTAAAAGCAATATTGACCACATTCATTTTATATATGATCAGCCTGGGGATTACAACCACGAAGGGACTCGAACCCTCAATCTTCTGATCCGAAGTCAGACGCCTTGTCCATTAGGCCACATGGTCTGAAATCGTTCACTTTTCACATTTCAGAAGTGCAATGGTTCATATGCAAAGTAGGACGAGCTAAAAGTCGTACAAAGACACACTGCAAAGCTGATCTGTTTGCTTTTTCTGGAGAGGAATTGGCAAAAAATGGTAGACAACTGGCTTCACTAGTGCGATTGAGTGGAATTTATGCCAATATACTTGATGATATCTACTTTTTTCAGAGGATAATTCCTTTGATATTCTCAAATGCTGTACTGCATTGTTAGATTTCAGGCTTTAGTTTGGTAGCAGGGCTGTGTTTGCTGTCTCAGAAGGACAAACTAATTGTCAAGGGATGCAGGGGCACTGAACTCTGGAATTATGCCATCTGTGAACCGTGATCGGGAGTGCTGATTCTGGGAATGCCGGCCCTGCCTCTGTCTCTTCCAACTCATACTTACCTGGCAGGGTAGATACCACGATCAAGAAGGTGGTTCACCCAGGGCGAGGCTCAGCCATTGCACACCGGTTGTGCTGACCCTTGCGAATTCCCCAAATGTGGGAATCTCGACTGCATAATTTCTGGTAGTGGGGGACTGCGTTCGCGCTCTCCCCTGATCATTATGTTGAATATAAACCAAGTGAATCATAGGTGGACATGCACTGCTATAAAGCATGCCATTTGCTGTTCTCTGGCACACTGTCAGATTGTGGCCTTTGATTTCTTCTGCAGTTTGTCCATAGTGTGGAATTGGCTTCACTAGTGAGATTGAGTGGAATTTATGCCAATATACTTATGAGTATGATATCTACTTTTTTCAGAGGATAATTCTTTCGATCTTCTCAAATGTTGCACTGGATCATAAATGGAAACAGCCCCAGGAGATTTAAAGACATTGCTTTTGCTGATTGGCTATTGCTGGCCAGTATGGGGATTGAACCCATGACCTTGGCGTTATTAGCACCACGCTCTGACCATCTGAGCTAACCGGCCCTGAATTTTGAACTTATTCCACTCAATTAGTTCCATCTTTAAATCCGGATTGAGCATCCAAAATGTATTGTGTTTTCTATCAACAATCCGGTGCGAGCACCGCCCAGATTGGCTTGGGCAGCGTTGGAAGACGATATCCTCAAATATATTTCTGGCTTTTCATGTGAGTGAAATGACACAAGTTAAAAGCAATATTGACCACATTCATTTTATATATGATCTGCCTGGGGATTACAACCACGAAGGGACTCGAACCCTCAATCTTCTGATCCGAAGTCAGACGCCTTGTCCATTAGGCCACATGGTCTGAAATCGTTCACTTTTCACATTTCAGAAGTGCAATGTTCATATGCAAAGTAGGACGAGCTAAAAGTCGTACAAAGACACACTGCAAAGCTGATCTGTTTGCTTTTTCTGGAGAGGAATTGACAAAAAATGGTAGACAACTGGCTTCACTAGTGCGATTGAGTGGAATTTATGCCAATATACTTGATGATATCTACTTTTTTCAGAGGATAATTCTTTCGATCTTCTCAAATGTTGCACTGGATCATAAATGGAAACAGCCCCAGGAGATTTAAAGACATTGCTTTTGCTGATTGGCTATTGCTGGCCAGTATGGGGATTGAACCCATGACCTTGGCGTTATTAGCACCACGCTCTGACCATCTGAGCTAACCGGCCCTGAATTTTGAACTTATTCCACTCAATTAGTTCCATCTTTAAATCCGGATTGAGCATCCAAAATGTATTGTGTTTTCTATCAACAATCCGGTGCGAGCACCGCCCAGATTGGCTTGGGCAGCGTTGGAAGACGATATCCTCAAATATATTTCTGGCTTTTCATGTGAGTGAAATGACACAAGTTAAAAGCAATATTGACCACATTCATTTTATATATGATCTGCCTGGGGATTACAACCACGAAGGGACTCGAACCCTCAATCTTCTGATCCGAAGTCAGACGCCTTGTCCATTAGGCCACATGGTCTGAAATCGTTCACTTTTCACATTTCAGAAGTGCAATGTTCATATGCAAAGTAGGACGAGCTAAAAGTCGTACAAAGACACACTGCAAAGCTGATCTGTTTGCTTTTTCTGGAGAGGAATTGGCAAAAAATGGTAGACAACTGGCTTCACTAGTGCGATTGAGTGGAATTTATGCCAATATACTTGATGATATCTACTTTTTTCAGAGGATAATTCTTTCGATCTTCTCAAATGTTGCACTGGATCATAAATGGAAACAGCCCCAGGAGATCACAGGAGATTTAAAGACATTGCTTTTGCTGATTGGCTATTGCTGGCCAGTATGGGGATTGAACCCATGACCTTGGCGTTATTAGCACCACGCTCTGACCATCTGAGCTAACCTGCCCTGAATTTTGAACTTATTCCACTCAATTAGTTCCATCTTTAAATCCGGATTGAGCATCCAAAATGTATTGTGTTTTCTATCAACAATCCGGTGCGAGCACCGCCCAGATTGGCTTGGGCAGCGTTGGAAGACGATATCCTCAAATATATTTCTGGCTTTTCATGTGAGTGAAATGACACAAGTTAAAAGCAATATTGACCACATTCATTTTATATATGATCTGCCTGGGGATTACAACCACGAAGGGACTCGAACCCTCAATCTTCTGATCCGAAGTCAGACGCCTTGTCCATTAGGCCACATGGTCTGAAATCGTTCACTTTTCACATTTCAGAAGTGCAATGGTTCATATGCAAAGTAGGACGAGCTAAAAGTCGTACAAAGACACACTGCAAAGCTGATCTGTTTGCTTTTTCTGGAGAGGAATTGGCAAAAAATGGTAGACAACTGGCTTCACTAGTGCGATTGAGTGGAATTTATGCCAATATACTTGATGATATCTACTTTTTTCAGAGGATAATTCCTTTGATATTCTCAAATGCTGTACTGCATTGTTAGATTTCAGGCTTTAGTTTGGTAGCAGGGCTGTGTTTGCTGTCTCAGAAGGACAAACTAATTGTCAAGGGATGCAGGGGCACTGAACTCTGGAATTATGCCATCTGTGAACCGTGATCGGGAGTGCTGATTCTGGGAATGCCGGCCCTGCCTCTGTCTCTTCCAACTCATACTTACCTGGCAGGGTAGATACCACGATCAAGAAGGTGGTTCACCCAGGGCGAGGCTCAGCCATTGCACACCGGTTGTGCTGACCCTTGCGAATTCCCCAAATGTGGGAATCTCGACTGCATAATTTCTGGTAGTGGGGGACTGCGTTCGCGCTCTCCCCTGATCATTATGTTGAATATAAACCAAGTGAATCATAGGTGGACATGCACTGCTTTAAAGCATGCCATTTGCTGTTCTCTGGCACACTGTCAGATTGTGGCCTTTGATTTCTTCTGCAGTTTGTCCAGAGTGTGGAATTGGCTTCACTAGTGAGATTGAGTGGAATTTATGCCAATATACTTATGAGTATGATATCTACTTTTTTCAGAGGATAATTCTTTCGATCTTCTCAAATATTGCACTGGATCATAAATGGAAACAGCCCCAGGAGATCACAAGACATTGCTTTTGCTGATTGGCTATTGCTGGCCAGTATGGGGATTGAACCCATGACCTTGGCGTTATTAGCACCACGCTCTGACCATCTGAGCTAACCGGCCCTGAATTTTGAACTTATTCCACTCAATTAGTTCCATCTTTAAATCCGGATTGAGCATCCAAAATGTATTGTGTTTTCTATCAACAATCCGGTGCGAGCACCGCCCAGATTGGCTTGGGCAGCGTTGGAAGACGATATCCTCAAATATATTTCTGGCTTTTCATGTGAGTGAAATGACACAAGTTAAAAGCAATATTGACCACATTCATTTTATATATGATCTGCCTGGGGATTACAACCACGAAGGGACTCGAACCCTCAATCTTCTGATCCGAAGTCAGACGCCTTGTCCATTAGGCCACATGGTCTGAAATCGTTCACTTTTCACATTTCAGAAGTGCAATGGTTCATATGCAAAGTAGGACGAGCTAAAAGTCGTACAAAGACACACTGCAAAGCTGATCTGTTTGCTTTTTCTGGAGAGGAATTGGCAAAAAATGGTAGACAACTGGCTTCACTAGTGCGATTGAGTGGAATTTATGCCAATATACTTGATGATATCTACTTTTTTCAGAGGATAATTCCTTTGATATTCTCAAATGCTGTACTGCATTGTTAGATTTCAGGCTTTAGTTTGGTAGCAGGGCTGTGTTTGCTGTCTCAGAAGGACAAACTAATTGTCAAGGGATGCAGGGGCACTGAACTCTGGAATTATGCCATCTGTGAACGGTGATCGGGAGTGCTGATTCTGGGAATGCCGGCCCTGCCTCTGTCTCTTCCAACTCATACTTACCTGGCAGGGGAGATACCACGATCAAGAAGGTGGTTCACCCAGGGCGAGGCTCAGCCATTGCACACCGGTTGTGCTGACCCTTGCGAATTCCCCAAATGTGGGAATCTCGACTGCATAATTTCTGGTAGTGGGGGACTGCGTTCGCGCTCTCCCCTGATCATTATGTTGAATATAAACCAAGTGAATCATAGGTGGACATGCACTGCTATAAAGCATGCCATTTGCTGTTCTCTGGCACACTGTCAGATTGTGGCCTTTGATTTCTTCTGCAGTTTGTCCATAGTGTGGAATTGGCTTCACTAGTGAGATTGAGTGGAATTTATGCCAATATACTTATGAGTATGATATCTACTTTTTTCAGAGGATAATTCTTTCGATCTTCTCAAATGTTGCACTGGATCATAAATGGAAACAGCCCCAGGAGATCACAAGACATTGTTTTTTCTGATTGGCTATTGCTGGCCAGTATGGGGATTGAACCCATGACCTTGGCGTTATTAGCACCACGCTCTGACCATCTGAGCTAACCGGCCCTGAATTTTGAACTTATTCCACTCAATTAGTTCCATCTTTAAATCCGGATTGAGCATCCAAAATGTATTGTGTTTTCTATCAACAATCCGGTGCGAGCACCGCCCAGATTGGCTTGGGCAGCGTTGGAAGACGATATCCTCAAATATATTTCTGGCTTTTCATGTGAGTGAAATGACACAAGTTAAAAGCAATATTGACCACATTCATTTTATATATGATCTGCCTGGGGATTACAACCACGAAGGGACTCGAACCCTCAATCTTCTGATCCGAAGTCAGACGCCTTGTCCATTAGGCCACATGGTCTGAAATCGTTCACTTTTCACATTTCAGAAGTGCAATGGTTCATATGCAAAGTAGGACGAGCTAAAAGTCGTACAAAGACACACTGCAAAGCTGATCTGTTTGCTTTTTCTGGAGAGGAATTGGCAAAAAATGGTAGACAACTGGCTTCACTAGTGCGATTGAGTGGAATTTATGCCAATATACTTGATGATATCTACTTTTTTCAGAGGATAATTCCTTTGATATTCTCAAATGCTGTACTGCATTGTTAGATTTCAGGCTTTAGTTTGGTAGCAGGGCTGTGTTTGCTGTCTCAGAAGGACAAACTAATTGTCAAGGGATGCAGGGGCACTGAACTCTGGAATTATGCCATCTGTGAACCGTGATCGGGAGTGCTGATTCTGGGAATGCCGGCCCTGCCTCTGTCTCTTCCAACTCATACTTACCTGGCAGGGGAGATACCACGATCAAGAAGGTGGTTCACCCAGGGCGAGGCTCAGCCATTGCACACCGGTTGTGCTGACCCTTGCGAATTCCCCAAATGTGGGAATCTCGACTGCATAATTTCTGGTAGTGGGGGACTGCGTTCGCGCTCTCCCCTGATCATTATGTTGAATATAAACCAAGTGAATCATAGGTGGACATGCACTGCTATAAAGCATGCCATTTGCTGTTCTCTGGCACACTGTCAGATTGTGGCCTTTGATTTCTTCTGCAGTTTGTCCATAGTGTGGAATTGGCTTCACTAGTGAGATTGAGTGGAATTTATGCCAATATACTTATGAGTATGATATCTACTTTTTTCAGAGGATAATTCTTTCGATCTTCTCAAATGTTGCACTGGATCATAAATGGAAACAGCCCCAGGAGATCACAAGACATTGTTTTTTCTGATTGGCTATTGCTGGCCAGTATGGGGATTGAACCCATGACCTTGGCGTTATTAGCACCACGCTCTGACCATCTGAGCTAACCGGCCCTGAATTTTGAACTTATTCCACTCAATTAGTTCCATCTTTAAATCCGGATTGAGCATCCAAAATGTATTGTGTTTTCTATCAACAATCCGGTGCGAGCACCGCCCAGATTGGCTTGGGCAGCGTTGGAAGACGATATCCTCAAATATATTTCTGGCTTTTCATGTGAGTGAAATGACACAAGTTAAAAGCAATATTGACCACATTCATTTTATATATGATCTGCCTGGGGATTACAACCACGAAGGGACTCGAACCCTCAATCTTCTGATCCGAAGTCAGACGCCTTGTCCATTAGGCCACATGGTCTGAAATCGTTCACTTTTCACATTTCAGAAGTGCAATGGTTCATATGCAAAGTAGGACGAGCTAAAAGTCGTACAAAGACACACTGCAAAGCTGATCTGTTTGCTTTTTCTGGAGAGGAATTGGCAAAAAATGGTAGACAACTGGCTTCACTAGTGCGATTGAGTGGAATTTATGCCAATATACTTGATGATATCTACTTTTTTCAGAGGATAATTCCTTTGATATTCTCAAATGCTGTACTGCATTGTTAGATTTCAGGCTTTAGTTTGGTAGCAGGGCTGTGTTTGCTGTCTCAGAAGGACAAACTAATTGTCAAGGGATGCAGGGGCACTGAACTCTGGAATTATGCCATCTGTGAACCGTGATCGGGAGTGCTGATTCTGGGAATGCCGGCCCTGCCTCTGTCTCTTCCAACTCATACTTACCTGGCAGGGGAGATACCACGATCAAGAAGGTGGTTCACCCAGGGCGAGGCTCAGCCATTGCACACCGGTTGTGCTGACCCTTGCGAATTCCCCAAATGTGGGAATCTCGACTGCATAATTTCTGGTAGTGGGGGACTGCGTTCGCGCTCTCCCCTGATCATTATGTTGAATATAAACCAAGTGAATCATAGGTGGACATGCACTGCTATAAAGCATGCCATTTGCTGTTCTCTGGCACACTGTCAGATTGTGGCCTTTGATTTCTTCTGCAGTTTGTCCATAGTGTGGAATTGGCTTCACTAGTGAGATTGAGTGGAATTTATGCCAATATACTTATGAGTATGATATCTACTTTTTTCAGAGGATAATTCTTTCGATCTTCTCAAATGTTGCACTGGATCATAAATGGAAACAGCCCCAGGAGATCACAAGACATTGTTTTTTCTGATTGGCTATTGCTGGCCAGTATGGGGATTGAACCCATGACCTTGGCGTTATTAGCACCACGCTCTGACCATCTGAGCTAACCGGCCCTGAATTTTGAACTTATTCCACTCAATTAGTTCCATCTTTAAATCCGGATTGAGCATCCAAAATGTATTGTGTTTTCTATCAACAATCCGGTGCGAGCACCGCCCAGATTGGCTTGGGCAGCGTTGGAAGACGATATCCTCAAATATATTTCTGGCTTTTCATGTGAGTGAAATGACACAAGTTAAAAGCAATATTGACCACATTCATTTTATATATGATCTGCCTGGGGATTACAACCACGAAGGGACTCGAACCCTCAATCTTCTGATCCGAAGTCAGACGCCTTGTCCATTAGGCCACATGGTCTGAAATCGTTCACTTTTCACATTTCAGAAGTGCAATGGTTCATATGCAAAGTAGGACGAGCTAAAAGTCGTACAAAGACACACTGCAAAGCTGATCTGTTTGCTTTTTCTGGAGAGGAATTGGCAAAAAATGGTAGACAACTGGCTTCACTAGTGCGATTGAGTGGAATTTATGCCAATATACTTGATGATATCTACTTTTTTCAGAGGATAATTCCTTTGATATTCTCAAATGCTGTACTGCATTGTTAGATTTCAGGCTTTAGTTTGGTAGCAGGGCTGTGTTTGCTGTCTCAGAAGGACAAACTAATTGTCAAGGGATGCAGGGGCACTGAACTCTGGAATTATGCCATCTGTGAACCGTGATCGGGAGTGCTGATTCTGGGAATGCCGGCCCTGCCTCTGTCTCTTCCAACTCATACTTACCTGGCAGGGGAGATACCACGATCAAGAAGGTGGTTCACCCAGGGCGAGGCTCAGCCATTGCACACCGGTTGTGCTGACCCTTGCGAATTCCCCAAATGTGGGAATCTCGACTGCATAATTTCTGGTAGTGGGGGACTGCGTTCGCGCTCTCCCCTGATCATTATGTTGAATATAAACCAAGTGAATCATAGGTGGACATGCACTGCTATAAAGCATGCCATTTGCTGTTCTCTGGCACACTGTCAGATTGTGGCCTTTGATTTCTTCTGCAGTTTGTCCATAGTGTGGAATTGGCTTCACTAGTGAGATTGAGTGGAATTTATGCCAATATACTTATGAGTATGATATCTACTTTTTTCAGAGGATAATTCTTTCGATCTTCTCAAATGTTGCACTGGATCATAAATGGAAACAGCCCCAGGAGATCACAGGAGATTTAAAGACATTGCTTTTGCTGATTGGCTATTGCTGGCCAGTATTGGGATTGAACCCATGACCTTGGCGTTATTAGCACCACGCTCTGACCATCTGAGCTAACCGGCCCTGAAATTTGAACTTATTCCACTCAATTAGTTCCATCTTTAAATCCGGATTGAGCATCCAAAATGTATTGTGTTTTCTATCAACAATCCGGTGCGAGCACCGCCCAGATTGGCTTGGGCAGCGTTGGAAGACGATATCCTCAAATATATTTCTGGCTTTTCATGTGAGTGAAATGACACAAGTTAAAAGCAATATTGACCACATTCATTTTATATATGATCAGCCTGGGGATTACAACCACGAAGGGACTCGAACCCTCAATCTTCTGATCCGAAGTCAGACGCCTTGTCCATTAGGCCACATGGTCTGAAATCGTTCACTTTTCACATTTCAGAAGTGCAATGGTTCATATGCAAAGTAGGACGAGCTAAAAGTCGTACAAAGACACACTGCAAAGCTGATCTGTTTGCTTTTTCTGGAGAGGAATTGGCAAAAAATGGTAGACAACTGGCTTCACTAGTGCGATTGAGTGGAATTTATGCCAATATACTTGATGATATCTACTTTTTTCAGAGGATAATTCCTTTGATATTCTCAAATGCTGTACTGCATTGTTAGATTTCAGGCTTTAGTTTGGTAGCAGGGCTGTGTTTGCTGTCTCAGAAGGACAAACTAATTGTCAAGGGATGCAGGGGCACTGAACTCTGGAATTATGCCATCTGTGAACCGTGATCGGGAGTGCTGATTCTGGGAATGCCGGCCCTGCCTCTGTCTCTTCCAACTCATACTTACCTGGCAGGGTAGATACCACGATCAAGAAGGTGGTTCACCCAGGGCGAGGCTCAGCCATTGCACACCGGTTGTGCTGACCCTTGCGAATTCCCCAAATGTGGGAATCTCGACTGCATAATTTCTGGTAGTGGGGGACTGCGTTCGCGCTCTCCCCTGATCATTATGTTGAATATAAACCAAGTGAATCATAGGTGGACATGCACTGCTATAAAGCATGCCATTTGCTGTTCTCTGGCACACTGTCAGATTGTGGCCTTTGATTTCTTCTGCAGTTTGTCCATAGTGTGGAATTGGCTTCACTAGTGAGATTGAGTGGAATTTATGCCAATATACTTATGAGTATGATATCTACTTTTTTCAGAGGATAATTCTTTCGATCTTCTCAAATGTTGCACTGGATCATAAATGGAAACAGCCCCAGGAGATCACAGGAGATTTAAAGACATTGCTTTTGCTGATTGGCTATTGCTGGCCAGTATTGGGATTGAACCCATGACCTTGGCGTTATTAGCACCACGCTCTGACCATCTGAGCTAACCGGCCCTGAAATTTGAACTTATTCCACTCAATTAGTTCCATCTTTAAATCCGGATTGAGCATCCAAAATGTATTGTGTTTTCTATCAACAATCCGGTGCGAGCACCGCCCAGATTGGCTTGGGCAGCGTTGGAAGACGATATCCTCAAATATATTTCTGGCTTTTCATGTGAGTGAAATGACACAAGTTAAAAGCAATATTGACCACATTCATTTTATATATGATCAGCCTGGGGATTACAACCACGAAGGGACTCGAACCCTCAATCTTCTGATCCGAAGTCAGACGCCTTGTCCATTAGGCCACATGGTCTGAAATCGTTCACTTTTCACATTTCAGAAGTGCAATGGTTCATATGCAAAGTAGGACGAGCTAAAAGTCGTACAAAGACACACTGCAAAGCTGATCTGTTTGCTTTTTCTGGAGAGGAATTGGCAAAAAATGGTAGACAACTGGCTTCACTAGTGCGATTGAGTGGAATTTATGCCAATATACTTGATGATATCTACTTTTTTCAGAGGATAATTCCTTTGATATTCTCAAATGCTGTACTGCATTGTTAGATTTCAGGCTTTAGTTTGGTAGCAGGGCTGTGTTTGCTGTCTCAGAAGGACAAACTAATTGTCAAGGGATGCAGGGGCACTGAACTCTGGAATTATGCCATCTGTGAACCGTGATCGGGAGTGCTGATTCTGGGAATGCCGGCCCTGCCTCTGTCTCTTCCAACTCATACTTACCTGGCAGGGTAGATACCACGATCAAGAAGGTGGTTCACCCAGGGCGAGGCTCAGCCATTGCACACCGGTTGTGCTGACCCTTGCGAATTCCCCAAATGTGGGAATCTCGACTGCATAATTTCTGGTAGTGGGGGACTGCGTTCGCGCTCTCCCCTGATCATTATGTTGAATATAAACCAAGTGAATCATAGGTGGACATGCACTGCTATAAAGCATGCCATTTGCTGTTCTCTGGCACACTGTCAGATTGTGGCCTTTGATTTCTTCTGCAGTTTGTCCATAGTGTGGAATTGGCTTCACTAGTGAGATTGAGTGGAATTTATGCCAATATACTTATGAGTATGATATCTACTTTTTTCAGAGGATAATTCTTTCGATCTTCTCAAATGTTGCACTGGATCATAAATGGAAACAGCCCCAGGAGATTTAAAGACATTGCTTTTGCTGATTGGCTATTGCTGGCCAGTATGGGGATTGAACCCATGACCTTGGCGTTATTAGCACCACGCTCTGACCATCTGAGCTAACCGGCCCTGAATTTTGAACTTATTCCACTCAATTAGTTCCATCTTTAAATCCGGATTGAGCATCCAAAATGTATTGTGTTTTCTATCAACAATCCGGTGCGAGCACCGCCCAGATTGGCTTGGGCAGCGTTGGAAGACGATATCCTCAAATATATTTCTGGCTTTTCATGTGAGTGAAATGACACAAGTTAAAAGCAATATTGACCACATTCATTTTATATATGATCTGCCTGGGGATTACAACCACGAAGGGACTCGAACCCTCAATCTTCTGATCCGAAGTCAGACGCCTTGTCCATTAGGCCACATGGTCTGAAATCGTTCACTTTTCACATTTCAGAAGTGCAATGTTCATATGCAAAGTAGGACGAGCTAAAAGTCGTACAAAGACACACTGCAAAGCTGATCTGTTTGCTTTTTCTGGAGAGGAATTGACAAAAAATGGTAGACAACTGGCTTCACTAGTGCGATTGAGTGGAATTTATGCCAATATACTTGATGATATCTACTTTTTTCAGAGGATAATTCTTTCGATCTTCTCAAATGTTGCACTGGATCATAAATGGAAACAGCCCCAGGAGATTTAAAGACATTGCTTTTGCTGATTGGCTATTGCTGGCCAGTATGGGGATTGAACCCATGACCTTGGCGTTATTAGCACCACGCTCTGACCATCTGAGCTAACCGGCCCTGAATTTTGAACTTATTCCACTCAATTAGTTCCATCTTTAAATCCGGATTGAGCATCCAAAATGTATTGTGTTTTCTATCAACAATCCGGTGCGAGCACCGCCCAGATTGGCTTGGGCAGCGTTGGAAGACGATATCCTCAAATATATTTCTGGCTTTTCATGTGAGTGAAATGACACAAGTTAAAAGCAATATTGACCACATTCATTTTATATATGATCTGCCTGGGGATTACAACCACGAAGGGACTCGAACCCTCAATCTTCTGATCCGAAGTCAGACGCCTTGTCCATTAGGCCACATGGTCTGAAATCGTTCACTTTTCACATTTCAGAAGTGCAATGTTCATATGCAAAGTAGGACGAGCTAAAAGTCGTACAAAGACACACTGCAAAGCTGATCTGTTTGCTTTTTCTGGAGAGGAATTGGCAAAAAATGGTAGACAACTGGCTTCACTAGTGCGATTGAGTGGAATTTATGCCAATATACTTGATGATATCTACTTTTTTCAGAGGATAATTCTTTCGATCTTCTCAAATGTTGCACTGGATCATAAATGGAAACAGCCCCAGGAGATCACAGGAGATTTAAAGACATTGCTTTTGCTGATTGGCTATTGCTGGCCAGTATGGGGATTGAACCCATGACCTTGGCGTTATTAGCACCACGCTCTGACCATCTGAGCTAACCTGCCCTGAATTTTGAACTTATTCCACTCAATTAGTTCCATCTTTAAATCCGGATTGAGCATCCAAAATGTATTGTGTTTTCTATCAACAATCCGGTGCGAGCACCGCCCAGATTGGCTTGGGCAGCGTTGGAAGACGATATCCTCAAATATATTTCTGGCTTTTCATGTGAGTGAAATGACACAAGTTAAAAGCAATATTGACCACATTCATTTTATATATGATCTGCCTGGGGATTACAACCACGAAGGGACTCGAACCCTCAATCTTCTGATCCGAAGTCAGACGCCTTGTCCATTAGGCCACATGGTCTGAAATCGTTCACTTTTCACATTTCAGAAGTGCAATGGTTCATATGCAAAGTAGGACGAGCTAAAAGTCGTACAAAGACACACTGCAAAGCTGATCTGTTTGCTTTTTCTGGAGAGGAATTGGCAAAAAATGGTAGACAACTGGCTTCACTAGTGCGATTGAGTGGAATTTATGCCAATATACTTGATGATATCTACTTTTTTCAGAGGATAATTCCTTTGATATTCTCAAATGCTGTACTGCATTGTTAGATTTCAGGCTTTAGTTTGGTAGCAGGGCTGTGTTTGCTGTCTCAGAAGGACAAACTAATTGTCAAGGGATGCAGGGGCACTGAACTCTGGAATTATGCCATCTGTGAACCGTGATCGGGAGTGCTGATTCTGGGAATGCCGGCCCTGCCTCTGTCTCTTCCAACTCATACTTACCTGGCAGGGTAGATACCACGATCAAGAAGGTGGTTCACCCAGGGCGAGGCTCAGCCATTGCACACCGGTTGTGCTGACCCTTGCGAATGGGGGTGAGGCGTACGGTAGTGCAATTTCTCGTCATGCGATTGGTTAACAGTCTACTGTCCTAAGTGTATCACTGGCGCCACCACATGGTTAAACTCAGTCATTGTTCAAGATTTTAGATGGTGCCTTCAAGTGCTCAATCTGCAGTGGAATAACCTAAACGGGTTTAATGGATACTGGCGCCCCCAAGTTGTCAAACTGTGGTATGAGCAACACATTATGATTATTAAATAAATCAGTTTTTAGGATTACAATTTAACATAGTAATTATAACTGAGCACACCAGCCAGAGGAATGCTATTGTTCACTACCAGTTTCTCAAAGTGTCTGGAAATTGTGTGCCACTACTGATACTCACACTGCTAGACATGTCCCTTCATACCTGTAGATCTTTGAGACTTTCTTTGTATGTGTTTACAGGAGAGACTAAACGGAGTCCCTCGGCCCTGGAAAATATGCACACAAGATTCTCATATTTGGGGAATATGAAGGAGTCCATTGGAATACGCCTCGCCCCCATTCAAAGAGACTGTTGACGTCATATGTATTGATTCTGTATGTGTGCAATTGCCCATTTTAGATTGTAATTAGCTTTTTATTGCATTACATATTGAAGCTTTAATACAATTAATTGTGCTACTAATACAGAATCTCAAGTATATATATTTGTGTTAGCAAATTTGACATACATTGTATAATTTATTCAGGTGACTGTTTTTTTTAAATTAAAAACATCTTATTTAAAATCAAACTTGTACTCGTCACTTCTTACTTTTACAATTGTGGGAAATAGTTTTATATTTCTGAGGCTGTTCAATGTTGCTTTTGCAAAATGATCTGATGATATTGTAATATAAGCATATACACTTACATGCCAGTAATCTGGCATTCTATATATCCATTTCCCTATTCTTGATGAAAACCAGTACACCCCAAATCAATATTCATTAGATGATAATACTCAACTCAATGTTACTGTAACACTCACCATTTTATTGAATAAAGGGTATAAAATGGAGAACAATGAGAAAAAACACTGTACATGTCATAAAAAAGAAGACTAAAATATGTGCATGGCAATCCAAACTATTTACAGTGCACATGGTTATGTGCATGGCAATCCAAACTATTTACAGTACACATGGTTATGTGCATGGCAATCCAAACTATTTACAATATGCACAAGTGTGCTTGACAATCAAAGCTATTTACAATATGCACAAGTGTGTGCATGACGAGCTAAACTATATACAATATGCCCAAATATATACATATAAATCTAAAATACTATTTCTCCACCATGTCCACAACCGAAGTGAAGTGTTCGTAGCTCTCGTACACTGTGTTGTCCAGACCTTTGGATGTTGACATCCTCTTTACAGGGCAGAAAGATTTTTTTTTATACTTTTTATGTCCCTGGGTCGGTTGCCCACAGCATGAACATACAGGGAGACTGTGAACCCGCGACACCTTCACTCCAACTCTGGTGGGCTGTTCCGCACCCTTGCGCTTGTACTCCGTAGATCTTGCCCAGGAGGTCGGGCTCAAATCGTACGCAGCAGGCGTTGTGGGCAGAGTTGGATGGAGGGATGGAGTTGATACAGCAGGCAGTATCAGGCGTGTGGAGGGGCCAGCAGTCTCAGCAGTTGCTGTACTTGTAGAGTGGGAGGGCACAGGTCTGGTGATGGTACAGGTGGCAGGGGTTTTTATAGGTGACGGTAGCAGAAGTGGCAGTGGTGGTTGAGGCCGGGAGAGTGGCATGGTAATGTCCGTCCTTCCCTTCAACACTTTAGTCCCTGCCGTGCTGGGTGTGGGCACATACTCCATCAGAGGGTAGAGGGGTGGAGGGAGGACTGCAGGCTGGTGTGGTGCTGGAGGGAGGGCAGCAGATGATATTGAGGCAGTTTTGGTGACCATGGAGGACTGCTTAGTGGCATGCAGGTTGATGAGGCGCTCTTGCCGACGGATGAAGTCCCGTACAGTCTTGATGTTTATTTTTGGCAGAGGAATGCCTGCTTTGGATAGGATTGGATCCTCTACCAAAATAATGTGCTGTACGCGCTCATATGCCTTCAAGATTAAGTTCTTCTCAGGACTGCTGCGAGACCCTTGAGGTGAGCGCAACCACAGCATTTTCACCAGCGTGTACATCAGCCTGTTGTGCTCAGCACTGACGTCTTGTTGAGCTGGTGCGTAGCGCTTAGCCATCTTAAGCTTCTGTATCACAGCAGCCTCAACAAGATCGTCCCTTTTTGTGCGGCAGTAGAGGGTGTTGCCCCAGTGTGTCCTGTACAGCTGGTTGAACTGCTGTGGTGTCTTGTCATGCTCCTCCACTGCCGTCCATGCTTCAAGGACTCTGTTCCTCTGCTCAGTGGAAAGAGTCAGCTTGTCCTCTGACAGGCTAATTTCCACCAGAGCAGAGCAGAACTTCTCCAACTTTTCAAATCCAGGAAGGGGGTTTGGACTGCAGGCATCCTCCTGTTAAGAAGTTGCCATATAAATACAGTAAGTTCAAATGTGCACATCAATGCATTACATTTAATTCTACCATATTCATAGTTACTCACAAAGGCCGGAGGGTGAACAGTGGAGGTTTCGTCGCTGGTGAGTGTAATGTGGGGCAGGATGGCATCCAACACATCACCATGCGCTTCCCCGTCGCTCTGGTACGCCTCGTCGGCCTCTGGGTCTGGATCGGGCTGCCCATAATGGAACACCTCCTCCTCTGGGCCAGGTCCGTCGTTGACAATGTCCTCCAGCGAGAAGTGTTCAGAATCCCCTGTGCTCTGGCTGAACAGGTATTCCAACCCAAGGAGCTCGCCTGAAAGAACATTGGCAGGAGCCCGGAAATTCTCCTCCACAGTTTCTCCGAACAACTGCTCACAGCGGGTGTTGAGGCGGTCGATCAGCGGTGCAGAGTAGGTCCTGTGGTGCCGTCCTTTGCCACCAAACACGGCATCCGAGCTCCTGTCTGCATTCCACCGCGCGATGCCGCTTAACAGGTAAACCTGATAGGGCCGCGCTGCGCAATGGGGACCTGAGTCGAGAAGAGCGGAGCAGAGTTTAGCTTCAATGCAAACTACACATAAACATAAGTACAGTTATCTTAAGGTGAGCAAATTAAACTGTGGAATGTAACCAAGTACATGTAACAGAGTACTGGACTTTAGCACAAATTATATACATACCACTACATATCTGAGGGAATTATTGTACTTTTTACTGATTTTCTGGACAGCTTTGGTTACTTTTCAGATCTCCATCCTGTCCAGGCAAAATCACATATCTCCAGATCTGTTGCATGTTTGTTGTATATTGTAGGAAAAATTGTTTGTTTATGTTTCATCGGTTAATTAGGCCCTTGTGTATTTAGTCTGTGATTTCTCTCCTTCAGTTGTCAGGTTTTTGTTTGTTGAACATCGCAATGAAAGGTATTAGAATAATGACAAAGTCACATGATTCATTTAATTATACAACACAGACAGCACTTGGACTCACCTGGAATCATATGTGGCAGAGATTTATGGAATCCCTCCAGGCTGTTGCTTCCACGCAGACATTTATAATAGGGCACATCCACATTGTTGATGGTGGTGGTACGCGCCACCCTATACATGTTCATGTCTGGCGGATCCTGGAGGCACTCCAGGTGTCGCTGCTGGGCTGCCCACATCTCATCCATGGCCTCTGTAAAAACACATGCATAAGTGTGTTATGTTCACTTTGTATGCAACACAATCTGTGTTATGTTCTAATAACTTTTTTGGTCTTTTGTACCGGGTGTTTTAAAGAGGCTCACGCCGCTCTCGTCCAGCCCAGCGGGACCTTTCAGCTCCTCAATGGCCATGTGGATGAGCCGGAATGTCTCCGGAGCCCCAAGTGTGACCCTCCTCACGTGATGTTTGAGCTGCTCTCTGGAAATGTAGCAGCGGACGACATCCTCGTCTGAGACAGACTTCATCGTTGCCGGGTCCTTGGCTCTGGCGGCTTCCATGAGCAGCTCCAGATCCGAGCGGTTGTAAGCCAGCACTGCCCCAGCTAGAGCCGATTTGAAGACAGCATATTTACAGTGCGACTCTGTGCGTATGGCTGCGTCAAACCGGTGGAGCCAGTGAAAGATGTCCAAGCGTACAACCATCCCATGGTCCACCCAATATTTGTACAAAGTCTCCAAAGCTGTTGGACCCTGAGAGCGGCAACACCCGCGGTCCACATAGAGGATCTTGGGGACAGGTTGATCGGCCAGCCGGAACCTCTCCATGACTCCATGGCACATTGGTGTCAGCTTTGGAGTGGACTCCTCACAGGTCAACACAAATGAAACGATTTGTGAGTGCTCGTTCCCGATGCTGGTGAACCACTCAGCTGAGCCTCGGCCTTCCCCAGACAGCTTCTTCACCACCTGTAACAATTTGTCAAGTTTGCATAATGTGACCTCTGTTAGATTCTATTGATATGTGATCTTTCTAAATCCTTTTACAACTGTGTAAACCATGTTTTGCATCATACAGTATGGCATTATGGAACATGTTTTATTAACATACTTTCTTGGTGGAATCCATTTTCAGCACAATGCCAAAAGTGGAGAGGATCTGGCTGCGGTAATCCTGCACATTGTTGGCCTCTGCCAGTAGGAAGGCGTGGCGCAAGAGCCGCGCGGAGGGAAGCTCTCTTGGAGGAGGTGGAGCCTGGAATGAGTGCCCTAATGCCGAGACGATCCCTCCCGGTTCCACTACAGTCATGAGGAGTGTGGTGTACAGGTCCTTCTGTTGAAGGTACTCCTCAACATGATTCTCCTGTATCTGCCGCCACACCTTGACCATAGTGTTCCCTTCGCTCCGGTCCCTTAGAAGGCGCACAACACTCTTATCGACACCACGTCTGTAAGTAGATTCACAATCAGTAAGGTGAGGTAGATTTGATGGCTTACTTTCAAGTTAGTCTGTTAAATGCACACATTCAGTATGCTTACTTGCTGGTGAGGATAGCAGGGAACAGCGCTTGATGAGCCTCGCTGAGTTGTGTTAAAATAGCGGCGTCCCACGCAAGCCACCGGCCCACTGTTCCTCCTCCTCCGCTCCTGGCTGCCTTTGTGCAGGGTCCACAGCACAGGACCTCAGTGAGCACTGTGTACCAGCTGGAAACATCACAGATGTGACGTACCTAAAGCACATATTATATCATTATTATATATCTATATATATGTTATAAACAATTAAGGACCAATATGACTTTCTTTGCTCTTTTTTTTACGTTCTCATACGTAGTTATAACATCATGTAATAACTCAAGGGAAGTGAGTTATACCCGGTGGTGGTAGCCAGACTTGTAGAGGTGCACATTCTGTCCATGACCGACACAGTCATCGCCTCGAGGACACTTCAGGGAGCATCTCCAGACTCCAACAGGACGCCACACAAAGACGCGGCTCCGAAAAAAGAGGTGTGGAGTTGGCAGAGCACCCTTGACATAGCCAGGAGGTTCTGGTGGATAAAACCACATGCGGTCTGATTTTATCACCCGTCGCCTCTTGAACTGACCAGTGTTGTCCTTGAACATTTGAACGGGGGTGAACAGGCCTCGTTCTGTGTCCTCTTTAAGCCAGGAAACATCAGCAGATGGGACACCATTGGGGTTTTCCCACAAACGCACCCACCCCTCCAGCTCCACCTGCAACACAGATTCAAAATGTATTTTATTATTATTATTGTTGTGCACAAAATATTGTTAAAAGATAAAAAACAATTAAAACAACTAGTTATTATTGTTTGAGTATGACTTACACGTGAGTCACTCTGAGGTGATACCATGGAGTAATCTGGACCCCTGGATGTGGACGGGATCTCTGTGGGCTGACTAGCGGACACATGCTGTTTCTGCCGGACAGAGGGCTCAGGCTGTTTCTGCCGGACAGAGGGCTCAGGCTGTTTTTGCCGGACAGAGGGCTCAGGCTGTTTTTGCCGGACAGCGGGCTCAGGCTGTTTCTGCCGGACAGAGGGCTCAGGCTGTTTTTGCCGGACAGCGGGCTCAGGCTGTTTCTGCCGGACAGAGGGCTCAGGCTGTTTTTGCCGGACAGAAGGCTCAGGCTGTTTCTGCCGGACAGCGGGCTCAGGCTGTTTCTGTCGGACAGCGGGCTGTTTCTGTCGCACAGCGGGCTCGGGCTGTTTCTGCTGCTTGGTCCCTTCTGTGGGCCAGGAACCCTTGGAATGGCTGCTAGTTTTGCCCATACATGCAGGCTCTTGGGACTTAAGCAAGTCTAAGAAAATACCCCACAAATAGTTTTGTATTATTATATTTTCAAGCAAAGGTTTTGATGTCTATTAATTGTGTATCTCTCTTACCTTCAACAGCCTGGCTTGAAGCAACCAGTTCAGCGTCACCACCTGGCCATGATGAAGGATCACACCTGGTGCTAACCTGCGATTCCTGGACAGAGAATCATTTTAATTGACTTCGTTAATCCCCTGCTTCCTGTTTCATAACAAATTAATAATCAAATCAACACTCACTTGCTCCTCCTTCTCCTTGATAAACCTCCTGAACCGCTTCATCTGCACGCTTGTGATGTGGGTCACTGGTGTGTGCAGCCACCTTCTCACAGAACTGTGGGCCTTCTGAGTGAGCTCCCTCTGCTCAGCACTGACCTGCTCTGGTCTGTCCTTCTGGGTGAGGTACTGGCTGTAGAGCTCCCACATCTCCAGAAAGGTGTGATGCTCAAAGCCTCTCTGGCCGTAGACACACCTGTCGATGTTGACCTCAAGGAGACTGGAGACTTGTGGGAAGCTCTCTGCATACTCTGTGAGGTAGTCCTTCACCCACTGGTTACCCACTTTTCCCTTTCTCTGTGTTGTGCACTCAAGTCTGTGCTTGTCCAGCATGCTGGAATCATATACATCAACTTAGTACTTGTATAATTAATATCACTGCACTTGAGATAATGTGTAAAGATGACTAATATGCACTGATGATGCAAACAGATATATACAGGTAATTTATTTTAAGGAAGCCATACAAAATGTATTTAAAATGCATAGACTACAATTATATTAATATATTGATAATACAACATGCTTACTACTTCATGTAGCCCACATCATTTGCCACCAGCCAGTGGAATGGAGCATTTCCATACTGGCCGAATGGAACCACCAGCTTTCCCAGGCACAACTGACGCGAAGGACAGGGGACACCCTCTGCACGAAGGAGCTTCTCAGCGTGGGCCAGGGCCAAGGTCTGGTCGAGCAGCTCCTGTGGGGGTTTGGGGAAGACCATTCTGTTCTCCCTGTACTCACGAGCCTCTTTGGTCGCCATTACAACGGCCTGTTGACGATTCTCGGGGGCATCTGGGTTGATGATGCGTATTTTGGGGGTCGTCATTTTTCGAAGTAACTGAAATACACTTGTCAAGTAACACCACAACAACAAAATGGTATTATAATTATTACATTAGCTATTGTTATGTTATAATAATAAATTACTAATATGAGGTTGAACGTCAGAGTACAACAGACCTTTGATATCCAGACAAGAAGGAAGAGGAGGAAGAAGAGGAGGATGAGGTGGGGAGAGTTCCTATGTCTCTGGGGGAGAGTTCTTATGTTATAAGTCATATATCAAATCTTATTACTCCTGGGCCTACAAGAATGACTGATTCATCGTTCTTATAATGCTATAACTCATATATAATATCTCATAACTCCTGAGCCTACAAAAATGACTGATTCCTTGTTCTTATAATGCTATAACTCATATATAATACATCATAACTCCTGGGCATACAAAAATGACTGATTCCTCTGATATTTTATGACTTATTATTTATCTGACGATCTACTGATTAATGAATGATGGCTTATTTTTGGACGCAAATTAGATTTAGCGTTCTTAATAATGATTAAAGAGATTCTATTTAGAGACAACGGTGAGCGTTACCTTACCGGACTCGGCCGTACTCAAGCATTATGACTTAAAGGGTTAACACAAGATGCAAGGGATATTGACATTAGCGAGTAAAACATAACGTTATATACTTTAGAAGATATTTTATTTAGAGATGGTAACCGTGAACTAGCGGCAAGGCAAAGTGACGTTAGCGCTAGCTAGCTACATGTTGAGGCATGTCTGAGCGATCTAGCTAACGTTAACGCTCCGTTTTTAAAAAAAAAAATTAAAAGACAATTGGGCAGTATAACGAGTACTTGTTATAACTAATCATGAAGAATAAATGATTTCAGTCTCACCAAGAATACTGTCAGGACACCGCGGCAGGTAGATTCGCAACGCTACATTCTGATATCTCCCTCATGAATATTCATGATCTCGCAGTTGTACTTGTGATTGGTTGTCTACAGTCGAATGCTAGGATCTCATTGGGAGTCTACAGTCGGCCTGACCAATCACAAGGCTGAACTGTCTACAGTCACCCTGGACTTCACTGTAGACTTTGCACTACCGTAGACTCGAGCTCTGCGAATTCCCCAAATGTGGGAATCTCGACTGCATAATTTCTGGTAGTGGGGGACTGCGTTCGCGCTCTCCCCTGATCATTATGTTGAATATAAACCAAGTGAATCATAGGTGGACATGCACTGCTTTAAAGCATGCCATTTGCTGTTCTCTGGCACACTGTCAGATTGTGGCCTTTGATTTCTTCTGCAGTTTGTCCAGAGTGTGGAATTGGCTTCACTAGTGAGATTGAGTGGAATTTATGCCAATATACTTATGAGTATGATATCTACTTTTTTCAGAGGATAATTCTTTCGATCTTCTCAAATATTGCACTGGATCATAAATGGAAACAGCCCCAGGAGATCACAAGACATTGCTTTTGCTGATTGGCTATTGCTGGCCAGTATGGGGATTGAACCCATGACCTTGGCGTTATTAGCACCACGCTCTGACCATCTGAGCTAACCGGCCCTGAATTTTGAACTTATTCCACTCAATTAGTTCCATCTTTAAATCCGGATTGAGCATCCAAAATGTATTGTGTTTTCTATCAACAATCCGGTGCGAGCACCGCCCAGATTGGCTTGGGCAGCGTTGGAAGACGATATCCTCAAATATATTTCTGGCTTTTCATGTGAGTGAAATGACACAAGTTAAAAGCAATATTGACCACATTCATTTTATATATGATCTGCCTGGGGATTACAACCACGAAGGGACTCGAACCCTCAATCTTCTGATCCGAAGTCAGACGCCTTGTCCATTAGGCCACATGGTCTGAAATCGTTCACTTTTCACATTTCAGAAGTGCAATGGTTCATATGCAAAGTAGGACGAGCTAAAAGTCGTACAAAGACACACTGCAAAGCTGATCTGTTTGCTTTTTCTGGAGAGGAATTGGCAAAAAATGGTAGACAACTGGCTTCACTAGTGCGATTGAGTGGAATTTATGCCAATATACTTGATGATATCTACTTTTTTCAGAGGATAATTCCTTTGATATTCTCAAATGCTGTACTGCATTGTTAGATTTCAGGCTTTAGTTTGGTAGCAGGGCTGTGTTTGCTGTCTCAGAAGGACAAACTAATTGTCAAGGGATGCAGGGGCACTGAACTCTGGAATTATGCCATCTGTGAACGGTGATCGGGAGTGCTGATTCTGGGAATGCCGGCCCTGCCTCTGTCTCTTCCAACTCATACTTACCTGGCAGGGGAGATACCACGATCAAGAAGGTGGTTCACCCAGGGCGAGGCTCAGCCATTGCACACCGGTTGTGCTGACCCTTGCGAATTCCCCAAATGTGGGAATCTCGACTGCATAATTTCTGGTAGTGGGGGACTGCGTTCGCGCTCTCCCCTGATCATTATGTTGAATATAAACCAAGTGAATCATAGGTGGACATGCACTGCTATAAAGCATGCCATTTGCTGTTCTCTGGCACACTGTCAGATTGTGGCCTTTGATTTCTTCTGCAGTTTGTCCATAGTGTGGAATTGGCTTCACTAGTGAGATTGAGTGGAATTTATGCCAATATACTTATGAGTATGATATCTACTTTTTTCAGAGGATAATTCTTTCGATCTTCTCAAATGTTGCACTGGATCATAAATGGAAACAGCCCCAGGAGATCACAAGACATTGTTTTTTCTGATTGGCTATTGCTGGCCAGTATGGGGATTGAACCCATGACCTTGGCGTTATTAGCACCACGCTCTGACCATCTGAGCTAACCGGCCCTGAATTTTGAACTTATTCCACTCAATTAGTTCCATCTTTAAATCCGGATTGAGCATCCAAAATGTATTGTGTTTTCTATCAACAATCCGGTGCGAGCACCGCCCAGATTGGCTTGGGCAGCGTTGGAAGACGATATCCTCAAATATATTTCTGGCTTTTCATGTGAGTGAAATGACACAAGTTAAAAGCAATATTGACCACATTCATTTTATATATGATCTGCCTGGGGATTACAACCACGAAGGGACTCGAACCCTCAATCTTCTGATCCGAAGTCAGACGCCTTGTCCATTAGGCCACATGGTCTGAAATCGTTCACTTTTCACATTTCAGAAGTGCAATGGTTCATATGCAAAGTAGGACGAGCTAAAAGTCGTACAAAGACACACTGCAAAGCTGATCTGTTTGCTTTTTCTGGAGAGGAATTGGCAAAAAATGGTAGACAACTGGCTTCACTAGTGCGATTGAGTGGAATTTATGCCAATATACTTGATGATATCTACTTTTTTCAGAGGATAATTCCTTTGATATTCTCAAATGCTGTACTGCATTGTTAGATTTCAGGCTTTAGTTTGGTAGCAGGGCTGTGTTTGCTGTCTCAGAAGGACAAACTAATTGTCAAGGGATGCAGGGGCACTGAACTCTGGAATTATGCCATCTGTGAACCGTGATCGGGAGTGCTGATTCTGGGAATGCCGGCCCTGCCTCTGTCTCTTCCAACTCATACTTACCTGGCAGGGGAGATACCACGATCAAGAAGGTGGTTCACCCAGGGCGAGGCTCAGCCATTGCACACCGGTTGTGCTGACCCTTGCGAATTCCCCAAATGTGGGAATCTCGACTGCATAATTTCTGGTAGTGGGGGACTGCGTTCGCGCTCTCCCCTGATCATTATGTTGAATATAAACCAAGTGAATCATAGGTGGACATGCACTGCTATAAAGCATGCCATTTGCTGTTCTCTGGCACACTGTCAGATTGTGGCCTTTGATTTCTTCTGCAGTTTGTCCATAGTGTGGAATTGGCTTCACTAGTGAGATTGAGTGGAATTTATGCCAATATACTTATGAGTATGATATCTACTTTTTTCAGAGGATAATTCTTTCGATCTTCTCAAATGTTGCACTGGATCATAAATGGAAACAGCCCCAGGAGATCACAAGACATTGTTTTTTCTGATTGGCTATTGCTGGCCAGTATGGGGATTGAACCCATGACCTTGGCGTTATTAGCACCACGCTCTGACCATCTGAGCTAACCGGCCCTGAATTTTGAACTTATTCCACTCAATTAGTTCCATCTTTAAATCCGGATTGAGCATCCAAAATGTATTGTGTTTTCTATCAACAATCCGGTGCGAGCACCGCCCAGATTGGCTTGGGCAGCGTTGGAAGACGATATCCTCAAATATATTTCTGGCTTTTCATGTGAGTGAAATGACACAAGTTAAAAGCAATATTGACCACATTCATTTTATATATGATCTGCCTGGGGATTACAACCACGAAGGGACTCGAACCCTCAATCTTCTGATCCGAAGTCAGACGCCTTGTCCATTAGGCCACATGGTCTGAAATCGTTCACTTTTCACATTTCAGAAGTGCAATGGTTCATATGCAAAGTAGGACGAGCTAAAAGTCGTACAAAGACACACTGCAAAGCTGATCTGTTTGCTTTTTCTGGAGAGGAATTGGCAAAAAATGGTAGACAACTGGCTTCACTAGTGCGATTGAGTGGAATTTATGCCAATATACTTGATGATATCTACTTTTTTCAGAGGATAATTCCTTTGATATTCTCAAATGCTGTACTGCATTGTTAGATTTCAGGCTTTAGTTTGGTAGCAGGGCTGTGTTTGCTGTCTCAGAAGGACAAACTAATTGTCAAGGGATGCAGGGGCACTGAACTCTGGAATTATGCCATCTGTGAACCGTGATCGGGAGTGCTGATTCTGGGAATGCCGGCCCTGCCTCTGTCTCTTCCAACTCATACTTACCTGGCAGGGGAGATACCACGATCAAGAAGGTGGTTCACCCAGGGCGAGGCTCAGCCATTGCACACCGGTTGTGCTGACCCTTGCGAATTCCCCAAATGTGGGAATCTCGACTGCATAATTTCTGGTAGTGGGGGACTGCGTTCGCGCTCTCCCCTGATCATTATGTTGAATATAAACCAAGTGAATCATAGGTGGACATGCACTGCTATAAAGCATGCCATTTGCTGTTCTCTGGCACACTGTCAGATTGTGGCCTTTGATTTCTTCTGCAGTTTGTCCATAGTGTGGAATTGGCTTCACTAGTGAGATTGAGTGGAATTTATGCCAATATACTTATGAGTATGATATCTACTTTTTTCAGAGGATAATTCTTTCGATCTTCTCAAATGTTGCACTGGATCATAAATGGAAACAGCCCCAGGAGATCACAAGACATTGTTTTTTCTGATTGGCTATTGCTGGCCAGTATGGGGATTGAACCCATGACCTTGGCGTTATTAGCACCACGCTCTGACCATCTGAGCTAACCGGCCCTGAATTTTGAACTTATTCCACTCAATTAGTTCCATCTTTAAATCCGGATTGAGCATCCAAAATGTATTGTGTTTTCTATCAACAATCCGGTGCGAGCACCGCCCAGATTGGCTTGGGCAGCGTTGGAAGACGATATCCTCAAATATATTTCTGGCTTTTCATGTGAGTGAAATGACACAAGTTAAAAGCAATATTGACCACATTCATTTTATATATGATCTGCCTGGGGATTACAACCACGAAGGGACTCGAACCCTCAATCTTCTGATCCGAAGTCAGACGCCTTGTCCATTAGGCCACATGGTCTGAAATCGTTCACTTTTCACATTTCAGAAGTGCAATGGTTCATATGCAAAGTAGGACGAGCTAAAAGTCGTACAAAGACACACTGCAAAGCTGATCTGTTTGCTTTTTCTGGAGAGGAATTGGCAAAAAATGGTAGACAACTGGCTTCACTAGTGCGATTGAGTGGAATTTATGCCAATATACTTGATGATATCTACTTTTTTCAGAGGATAATTCCTTTGATATTCTCAAATGCTGTACTGCATTGTTAGATTTCAGGCTTTAGTTTGGTAGCAGGGCTGTGTTTGCTGTCTCAGAAGGACAAACTAATTGTCAAGGGATGCAGGGGCACTGAACTCTGGAATTATGCCATCTGTGAACCGTGATCGGGAGTGCTGATTCTGGGAATGCCGGCCCTGCCTCTGTCTCTTCCAACTCATACTTACCTGGCAGGGGAGATACCACGATCAAGAAGGTGGTTCACCCAGGGCGAGGCTCAGCCATTGCACACCGGTTGTGCTGACCCTTGCGAATTCCCCAAATGTGGGAATCTCGACTGCATAATTTCTGGTAGTGGGGGACTGCGTTCGCGCTCTCCCCTGATCATTATGTTGAATATAAACCAAGTGAATCATAGGTGGACATGCACTGCTATAAAGCATGCCATTTGCTGTTCTCTGGCACACTGTCAGATTGTGGCCTTTGATTTCTTCTGCAGTTTGTCCATAGTGTGGAATTGGCTTCACTAGTGAGATTGAGTGGAATTTATGCCAATATACTTATGAGTATGATATCTACTTTTTTCAGAGGATAATTCTTTCGATCTTCTCAAATGTTGCACTGGATCATAAATGGAAACAGCCCCAGGAGATCACAAGACATTGTTTTTTCTGATTGGCTATTGCTGGCCAGTATGGGGATTGAACCCATGACCTTGGCGTTATTAGCACCACGCTCTGACCATCTGAGCTAACCGGCCCTGAATTTTGAACTTATTCCACTCAATTAGTTCCATCTTTAAATCCGGATTGAGCATCCAAAATGTATTGTGTTTTCTATCAACAATCCGGTGCGAGCACCGCCCAGATTGGCTTGGGCAGCGTTGGAAGACGATATCCTCAAATATATTTCTGGCTTTTCATGTGAGTGAAATGACACAAGTTAAAAGCAATATTGACCACATTCATTTTATATATGATCTGCCTGGGGATTACAACCACGAAGGGACTCGAACCCTCAATCTTCTGATCCGAAGTCAGACGCCTTGTCCATTAGGCCACATGGTCTGAAATCGTTCACTTTTCACATTTCAGAAGTGCAATGGTTCATATGCAAAGTAGGACGAGCTAAAAGTCGTACAAAGACACACTGCAAAGCTGATCTGTTTGCTTTTTCTGGAGAGGAATTGGCAAAAAATGGTAGACAACTGGCTTCACTAGTGCGATTGAGTGGAATTTATGCCAATATACTTGATGATATCTACTTTTTTCAGAGGATAATTCCTTTGATATTCTCAAATGCTGTACTGCATTGTTAGATTTCAGGCTTTAGTTTGGTAGCAGGGCTGTGTTTGCTGTCTCAGAAGGACAAACTAATTGTCAAGGGATGCAGGGGCACTGAACTCTGGAATTATGCCATCTGTGAACCGTGATCGGGAGTGCTGATTCTGGGAATGCCGGCCCTGCCTCTGTCTCTTCCAACTCATACTTACCTGGCAGGGGAGATACCACGATCAAGAAGGTGGTTCACCCAGGGCGAGGCTCAGCCATTGCACACCGGTTGTGCTGACCCTTGCGAATTCCCCAAATGTGGGAATCTCGACTGCATAATTTCTGGTAGTGGGGGACTGCGTTCGCGCTCTCCCCTGATCATTATGTTGAATATAAACCAAGTGAATCATAGGTGGACATGCACTGCTATAAAGCATGCCATTTGCTGTTCTCTGGCACACTGTCAGATTGTGGCCTTTGATTTCTTCTGCAGTTTGTCCATAGTGTGGAATTGGCTTCACTAGTGAGATTGAGTGGAATTTATGCCAATATACTTATGAGTATGATATCTACTTTTTTCAGAGGATAATTCTTTCGATCTTCTCAAATGTTGCACTGGATCATAAATGGAAACAGCCCCAGGAGATCACAGGAGATTTAAAGACATTGCTTTTGCTGATTGGCTATTGCTGGCCAGTATGGGGATTGAACCCATGACCTTGGCGTTATTAGCACCACGCTCTGACCATCTGAGCTAACCGGCCCTGAATTTTGAACTTATTCCACTCAATTAGTTCCATCTTTAAATCCGGATTGAGCATCCAAAATGTATTGTGTTTTCTATCAACAATCCGGTGCGAGCACCGCCCAGATTGGCTTGGGCAGCGTTGGAAGACGATATCCTCAAATATATTTCTGGCTTTTCATGTGAGTGAAATGACACAAGTTAAAAGCAATATTGACCACATTCATTTTATATATGATCTGCCTGGGGATTACAACCACGAAGGGACTCGAACCCTCAATCTTCTGATCCGAAGTCAGACGCCTTGTCCATTAGGCCACATGGTCTGAAATCGTTCACTTTTCACATTTCAGAAGTGCAATGGTTCATATGCAAAGTAGGACGAGCTAAAAGTCGTACAAAGACACACTGCAAAGCTGATCTGTTTGCTTTTTCTGGAGAGGAATTGGCAAAAAATGGTAGACAACTGGCTTCACTAGTGCGATTGAGTGGAATTTATGCCAATATACTTGATGATATCTACTTTTTTCAGAGGATAATTCTTTCGATCTTCTCAAATGTTGCACTGGATCATAAATGGAAACAGCCCCAGGAGATCACAGGAGATTTAAAGACATTGCTTTTTCTGATTGGCTATTGCTGGCCAGTATGGGGATTGAACCCATGACCTTGGCGTTATTAGCACCACGCTCTGACCATCTGAGCTAACCGGCCCTGAATTTTGAACTTATTCCACTCAATTAGTTCCATCTTTAAATCCGGATTGAGCATCCAAAATGTATTGTGTTTTCTATCAACAATCCGGTGCGAGCACCGCCCAGATTGGCTTGGGCAGCGTTGGAAGACGATATCCTCAAATATATTTCTGGCTTTTCATGTGAGTGAAATGACACAAGTTAAAAGCAATATTGACCACATTCATTTTATATATGATCTGCCTGGGGATTACAACCACGAAGGGACTCGAACCCTCAATCTTCTGATCCGAAGTCAGACGCCTTGTCCATTAGGCCACATGGTCTGAAATCGTTCACTTTTCACATTTCAGAAGTGCAATGGTTCATATGCAAAGTAGGACGAGCTAAAAGTCGTACAAAGACACACTGCAAAGCTGATCTGTTTGCTTTTTCTGGAGAGGAATTGGCAAAAAATGGTAGACAACTGGCTTCACTAGTGCGATTGAGTGGAATTTATGCCAATATACTTGATGATATCTACTTTTTTCAGAGGATAATTCCTTTGATATTCTCAAATGCTGTACTGCATTGTTAGATTTCAGGCTTTAGTTTGGTAGCAGGGCTGTGTTTGCTGTCTCAGAAGGACAAACTAATTGTCAAGGGATGCAGGGGCACTGAACTCTGGAATTATGCCATCTGTGAACCGTGATCGGGAGTGCTGATTCTGGGAATGCCGGCCCTGCCTCTGTCTCTTCCAACTCATACTTACCTGGCAGGGGAGATACCACGATCAAGAAGGTGGTTCACCCAGGGCGAGGCTCAGCCATTGCACACCGGTTGTGCTGACCCTTGCGAATTCCCCAAATGTGGGAATCTCGACTGCATAATTTCTGGTAGTGGGGGACTGCGTTCGCGCTCTCCCCTGATCATTATGTTGAATATAAACCAAGTGAATCATAGGTGGACATGCACTGCTTTAAAGCATGCCATTTGTTGTTCTCTGGCACACTGTCAGATTGTGGCCTTTGATTTCTTCTGCAGTTTGTCCATAGTGTGGAATTGGCTTCACTAGTGAGATTGAGTGGAATTTATGCCAATATACTTATGAGTATGATATCTACTTTTTTCAGAGGATAATTCTTTCGATCTTCTCAAATGTTGCACTGGATCATAAATGGAAACAGCCCCAGGAGATCACAGGAGATTTAAAGACATTGCTTTTTCTGATTGGCTATTGCTGGCCAGTATGGGGATTGAACCCATGACCTTGGCGTTATTAGCACCACGCTCTGACCATCTGAGCTAACCGGCCCTGAATTTTGAACTTATTCCACTCAATTAGTTCCATCTTTAAATCCGGATTGAGCATCCAAAATGTATTGTGTTTTCTATCAACAATCCGGTGCGAGCACCGCCCAGATTGGCTTGGGCAGCGTTGGAAGACGATATCCTCAAATATATTTCTGGCTTTTCATGTGAGTGAAATGACACAAGTTAAAAGCAATATTGACCACATTCATTTTATATATGATCTGCCTGGGGATTACAACCACGAAGGGACTCGAACCCTCAATCTTCTGATCCGAAGTCAGACGCCTTGTCCATTAGGCCACATGGTCTGAAATCGTTCACTTTTCACATTTCAGAAGTGCAATGGTTCATATGCAAAGTAGGACGAGCTAAAAGTCGTACAAAGACACACTGCAAAGCTGATCTGTTTGCTTTTTCTGGAGAGGAATTGGCAAAAAATGGTAGACAACTGGCTTCACTAGTGCGATTGAGTGGAATTTATGCCAATATACTTGATGATATCTACTTTTTTCAGAGGATAATTCCTTTGATATTCTCAAATGCTGTACTGCATTGTTAGATTTCAGGCTTTAGTTTGGTAGCAGGGCTGTGTTTGCTGTCTCAGAAGGACAAACTAATTGTCAAGGGATGCAGGGGCACTGAACTCTGGAATTATGCCATCTGTGAACCGTGATCGGGAGTGCTGATTCTGGGAATGCCGGCCCTGCCTCTGTCTCTTCCAACTCATACTTACCTGGCAGGGGAGATACCACGATCAAGAAGGTGGTTCACCCAGGGCGAGGCTCAGCCATTGCACACCGGTTGTGCTGACCCTTGCGAATTCCCCAAATGTGGGAATCTCGACTGCATAATTTCTGGTAGTGGGGGACTGCGTTCGCGCTCTCCCCTGATCATTATGTTGAATATAAACCAAGTGAATCATAGGTGGACATGCACTGCTTTAAAGCATGCCATTTGTTGTTCTCTGGCACACTGTCAGATTGTGGCCTTTGATTTCTTCTGCAGTTTGTCCATAGTGTGGAATTGGCTTCACTAGTGAGATTGAGTGGAATTTATGCCAATATACTTATGAGTATGATATCTACTTTTTTCAGAGGATAATTCTTTCGATCTTCTCAAATGTTGCACTGGATCATAAATGGAAACAGCCCCAGGAGATCACAAGACACTGCTTTTGCTGATTGGCTATTGCTGGCCAGTATGGGGATTGAACCCATGACCTTGGCGTTATTAGCACCACGCTCTGACCATCTGAGCTAACCGGCCCTTAATTTTGAACTTATTCCACTCAATTAGTTCCATCTTTAAATCCGGATTGAGCATCCAAAATGTATTGTGTTTTCTATCAACAATCCGGTGCGAGCACCGCCCAGATTGGCTTGGGCAGCGTTGGAAGACGATATCCTCAAATATATTTCTGGCTTTTCATGTGAGTGAAATGACACAAGTTAAAAGCAATATTGACCACATTCATTTTATATATGATCTGCCTGGGGATTACAACCACGAAGGGACTCGAACCCTCAATCTTCTGATCCGAAGTCAGACGCCTTGTCCATTAGGCCACATGGTCTGAAATCGTTCACTTTTCACATTTCAGAAGTGCAATGGTTCATATGCAAAGTAGGACGAGCTAAAAGTCGTACAAAGACACACTGCAAAGCTGATCTGTTTGCTTTTTCTGGAGAGGAATTGGCAAAAAATGGTAGACAACTGGCTTCACTAGTGCGATTGAGTGGAATTTATGCCAATATACTTGATGATATCTACTTTTTTCAGAGGATAATTCTTTCGATCTTCTCAAATGTTGCACTGGATCATAAATGGAAACAGCCCCAGGAGATCACAGGAGATTTAAAGACATTGCTTTTTCTGATTGGCTATTGCTGGCCAGTATGGGGATTGAACCCATGACCTTGGCGTTATTAGCACCACGCTCTGACCATCTGAGCTAACCGGCCCTGAATTTTGAACTTATTCCACTCAATTAGTTCCATCTTTAAATCCGGATTGAGCATCCAAAATGTATTGTGTTTTCTATCAACAATCCGGTGCGAGCACCGCCCAGATTGGCTTGGGCAGCGTTGGAAGACGATATCCTCAAATATATTTCTGGCTTTTCATGTGAGTGAAATGACACAAGTTAAAAGCAATATTGACCACATTCATTTTATATATGATCTGCCTGGGGATTACAACCACGAAGGGACTCGAACCCTCAATCTTCTGATCCGAAGTCAGACGCCTTGTCCATTAGGCCACATGGTCTGAAATCGTTCACTTTTCACATTTCAGAAGTGCAATGGTTCATATGCAAAGTAGGACGAGCTAAAAGTCGTACAAAGACACACTGCAAAGCTGATCTGTTTGCTTTTTCTGGAGAGGAATTGGCAAAAAATGGTAGACAACTGGCTTCACTAGTGCGATTGAGTGGAATTTATGCCAATATACTTGATGATATCTACTTTTTTCAGAGGATAATTCCTTTGATATTCTCAAATGCTGTACTGCATTGTTAGATTTCAGGCTTTAGTTTGGTAGCAGGGCTGTGTTTGCTGTCTCAGAAGGACAAACTAATTGTCAAGGGATGCAGGGGCACTGAACTCTGGAATTATGCCATCTGTGAACCGTGATCGGGAGTGCTGATTCTGGGAATGCCGGCCCTGCCTCTGTCTCTTCCAACTCATACTTACCTGGCAGGGGAGATACCACGATCAAGAAGGTGGTTCACCCAGGGCGAGGCTCAGCCATTGCACACCGGTTGTGCTGACCCTTGCGAATTCCCCAAATGTGGGAATCTCGACTGCATAATTTCTGGTAGTGGGGGACTGCGTTCGCGCTCTCCCCTGATCATTATGTTGAATATAAACCAAGTGAATCATAGGTGGACATGCACTGCTTTAAAGCATGCCATTTGTTGTTCTCTGGCACACTGTCAGATTGTGGCCTTTGATTTCTTCTGCAGTTTGTCCATAGTGTGGAATTGGCTTCACTAGTGAGATTGAGTGGAATTTATGCCAATATACTTATGAGTATGATATCTACTTTGTTCAGAGGATAATTCTTTCGATCTTCTCAAATGTTGCACTGGATCATAAATGGAAACAGCCCCAGGAGATCACAGGAGATTTAAAGACATTGCTTTTTCTGATTGGCTATTGCTGGCCAGTATGGGGATTGAACCCATGACCTTGGCGTTATTAGCACCACGCTCTGACCATCTGAGCTAACCGGCCCTGAATTTTGAACTTATTCCACTCAATTAGTTCCATCTTTAAATCCGGATTGAGCATCCAAAATGTATTGTGTTTTCTATCAACAATCCGGTGCGAGCACCGCCCAGATTGGCTTGGGCAGCGTTGGAAGACGATATCCTCAAATATATTTCTGGCTTTTCATGTGAGTGAAATGACACAAGTTAAAAGCAATATTGACCACATTCATTTTATATATGATCTGCCTGGGGATTACAACCACGAAGGGACTCGAACCCTCAATCTTCTGATCCGAAGTCAGACGCCTTGTCCATTAGGCCACATGGTCTGAAATCGTTCACTTTTCACATTTCAGAAGTGCAATGGTTCATATGCAAAGTAGGACGAGCTAAAAGTCGTACAAAGACACACTGCAAAGCTGATCTGTTTGCTTTTTCTGGAGAGGAATTGGCAAAAAATGGTAGACAACTGGCTTCACTAGTGCGATTGAGTGGAATTTATGCCAATATACTTGATGATATCTACTTTTTTCAGAGGATAATTCCTTTGATATTCTCAAATGCTGTACTGCATTGTTAGATTTCAGGCTTTAGTTTGGTAGCAGGGCTGTGTTTGCTGTCTCAGAAGGACAAACTAATTGTCAAGGGATGCAAGGGCACTGAACTCTGGAATTATGCCATCTGTGAACCGTGATCGGGAGTGCTGATTCTGGGAATGCCGGCCCTGCCTCTGTCTCTTCCAACTCATACTTACCTGGCAGGGGAGATACCACGATCAAGAAGGTGGTTCACCCAGGGCGAGGCTCAGCCATTGCACACCGGTTGTGCTGACCCTTGCGAATTCCCCAAATGTGGGAATCTCGACTGCATAATTTCTGGTAGTGGGGGACTGCGTTCGCGCTCTCCCCTGATCATTATGTTGAATATAAACCAAGTGAATCATAGGTGGACATGCACTGCTATAAAGCATGCCATTTGCTGTTCTCTGGCACACTGTCAGATTGTGGCCTTTGATTTCTTCTGCAGTTTGTCCATAGTGTGGAATTGGCTTCACTAGTGCGATTGAGTGGAATTTATGCCAATATACTTGATGATATCTACTTTTTTCAGAGGATAATTCTTTCGATCTTCTCAAATGTTGCACTGGATCATAAATGGAAACAGCCCCAGGAGATCACAGGAGATTTAAAGACATTGCTTTTGCTGATTGGCTATTGCTGGCCAGTATGGGGATTGAACCCATGACCTAGGCGTTATTAGCACCACGCTCTGACCATCTGAGCTAACCGGCCCTGAATTTTGAACTTATTCCACTCAATTAGTTCCATCTTTAAATCCGGATTGAGCATCCAAAATGTATTGTGTTTTCTATCAACAATCCGGTGCGAGCACCGCCCAGATTGGCTTGGGCAGCGTTGGAAGACGATATCCTCAAATATATTTCTGGCTTTTCATGTGAGTGAAATGACACAAGTTAAAAGCAATATTGACCACATTCATTTTATATATGATCTGCCTGGGGATTACAACCACGAAGGGACTCGAACCCTCAATCTTCTGATCCGAAGTCAGACGCCTTGTCCATTAGGCCACATGGTCTGAAATCGTTCACTTTTCACATTTCAGAAGTGCAATGGTTCATATGCAAAGTAGGACGAGCTAAAAGTCGTACAAAGACACACTGCAAAGCTGATCTGTTTGCTTTTTCTGGAGAGGAATTGGCAAAAAATGGTAGACAACTGGCTTCACTAGTGCGATTGAGTGGAATTTATGCCAATATACTTGATGATATCTACTTTTTTCAGAGGATAATTCTTTCGATCTTCTCAAATGTTGCACTGGATCATAAATGGAAACAGCCCCAGGAGATCACAGGAGATTTAAAGACATTGCTTTTGCTGATTGGCTATTGCTGGCCAGTATGGGGATTGAACCCATGACCTTGGCGTTATTAGCACCACGCTCTGACCATCTGAGCTAACCGGCCCTGAATTTTGAACTTATTCCACTCAATTAGTTCCATCTTTAAATCCGGATTGAGCATCCAAAATGTATTGTGTTTTCTATCAACAATCCGGTGCGAGCACCGCCCAGATTGGCTTGGGCAGCGTTGGAAGACGATATCCTCAAATATATTTCTGGCTTTTCATGTGAGTGAAATGACACAAGTTAAAAGCAATATTGACCACATTCATGTTATATATGATCTACCTGGGGATTACAACCACGAAGGGACTCGAACCCTCAATCTTCTGATCCGAAGTCAGACGCCTTGTCCATTAGGCCACATGGTCTGAAATCGTTCACTTTTCACATTTCAGAAGTGCAATGGTTCATATGCAAAGTAGGACGAGCTAAAAGTCGTACAAAGACACACTGCAAAGCTGATCTGTTTGCTTTTTCTGGAGAGGAATTGGCAAAAAATGGTAGACAACTGGCTTCACTAGTGCGATTGAGTGGAATTTATGCCAATATACTTGATGATATCTACTTTTTTCAGAGGATAATTCCTTTGATATTCTCAAATGCTGTACTGCATTGTTAGATTTCAGGCTTTAGTTTGGTAGCAGGGCTGTGTTTGCTGTCTCAGAAGGACAAACTAATTGTCAAGGGATGCAGGGGCACTGAACTCTGGAATTATGCCATCTGTGAACGGTGATCGGGAGTGCTGATTCTGGGAATGCCGGCCCTGCCTCTGTCTCTTCCAACTCATACTTACCTGGCAGGGGAGATACCACGATCAAGAAGGTGGTTCACCCAGGGCGAGGCTCAGCCATTGCACACCGGTTGTGCTGACCCTTGCGAATTCCCCAAATGTGGGAATCTCGACTGCATAATTTCTGGTAGTGGGGGACTGCGTTCGCGCTCTCCCCTGATCATTATGTTGAATATAAACCAAGTGAATCATAGGTGGACATGCACTGCTATAAAGCATGCCATTTGCTGTTCTCTGGCACACTGTCAGATTGTGGCCTTTGATTTCTTCTGCAGTTTGTCCATAGTGTGGAATTGGCTTCACTAGTGAGATTGAGTGGAATTTATGCCAATATACTTATGAGTATGATATCTACTTTTTTCAGAGGATAATTCTTTCGATCTTCTCAAATGTTGCACTGGATCATAAATGGAAACAGCCCCAGGAGATTTAAAGACATTGCTTTTGCTGATTGGCTATTGCTGGCCATTATGGGGATTGAACCCATGACCTTGGCGTTATTAGCACCACGCTCTGACCATCTGAGCTAACCGGCCCTGAATTTTGAACTTATTCCACTCAATTAGTTCCATCTTTAAATCCGGATTGAGCATCCAAAATGTATTGTGTTTTCTATCAACAATCCGGTGCGAGCACCGCCCAGATTGGCTTGGGCAGCGTTGGAAGACGATATCCTCAAATATATTTCTGGCTTTTCATGTGAGTGAAATGACACAAGTTAAAAGCAATATTGACCACATTCATTTTATATATGATCTGCCTGGGGATTACAACCAAGAAGGGACTCGAACCCTCAATCTTCTGATCCGAAGTCAGACGCCTTGTCCATTAGGCCACATGGTCTGAAATCGTTCACTTTTCACATTTCAGAAGTGCAATGGTTCATATGCAAAGTAGGACGAGCTAAAAGTCGTACAAAGACACACTGCAAAGCTGATCTGTTTGCTTTTTCTGGAGAGGAATTGGCAAAAAATGGTAGACAACTGGCTTCACTAGTGCGATTGAGTGGAATTTATGCCAATATACTTGATGATATCTACTTTTTTCAGAGGATAATTCTTTCGATCTTCTCAAATGTTGCACTGGATCATAAATGGAAACAGCCCCAGGAGATCACAGGAGATTTAAAGACATTGCTTTTGCTGATTGGCTATTGCTGGCCAGTATGGGGATTGAACCCATGACCTTGGCGTTATTAGCACCACGCTCTGACCATCTGAGCTAACCGGCCCTGAATTTTGAACTTATTCCACTCAATTAGTTCCATCTTTAAATCCGGATTGAGCATCCAAAATGTATTGTGTTTTCTATCAACAATCCGGTGCGAGCACCGCCCAGATTGGCTTGGGCAGCGTTGGAAGACGATATCCTCAAATATATTTCTGGCTTTTCATGTGAGTGAAATGACACAAGTTAAAAGCAATATTGACCACATTCATGTTATATATGATCTACCTGGGGATTACAACCACGAAGGGACTCGAACCCTCAATCTTCTGATCCGAAGTCAGACGCCTTGTCCATTAGGCCACATGGTCTGAAATCGTTCACTTTTCACATTTCAGAAGTGCAATGGTTCATATGCAAAGTAGGACGAGCTAAAAGTCGTACAAAGACACACTGCAAAGCTGATCTGTTTGCTTTTTCTGGAGAGGAATTGGCAAAAAATGGTAGACAACTGGCTTCACTAGTGCGATTGAGTGGAATTTATGCCAATATACTTGATGATATCTACTTTTTTCAGAGGATAATTCCTTTGATATTCTCAAATGCTGTACTGCATTGTTAGATTTCAGGCTTTAGTTTGGTAGCAGGGCTGTGTTTGCTGTCTCAGAAGGACAAACTAATTGTCAAGGGATGCAGGGGCACTGAACTCTGGAATTATGCCATCTGTGAACGGTGATCGGGAGTGCTGATTCTGGGAATGCCGGCCCTGCCTCTGTCTCTTCCAACTCATACTTACCTGGCAGGGGAGATACCACGATCAAGAAGGTGGTTCACCCAGGGCGAGGCTCAGCCATTGCACACCGGTTGTGCTGACCCTTGCGAATTCCCCAAATGTGGGAATCTCGACTGCATAATTTCTGGTAGTGGGGGACTGCGTTCGCGCTCTCCCCTGATCATTATGTTGAATATAAACCAAGTGAATCATAGGTGGACATGCACTGCTATAAAGCATGCCATTTGCTGTTCTCTGGCACACTGTCAGATTGTGGCCTTTGATTTCTTCTGCAGTTTGTCCATAGTGTGGAATTGGCTTCACTAGTGAGATTGAGTGGAATTTATGCCAATATACTTATGAGTATGATATCTACTTTTTTCAGAGGATAATTCTTTCGATCTTCTCAAATGTTGCACTGGATCATAAATGGAAACAGCCCCAGGAGATTTAAAGACATTGCTTTTGCTGATTGGCTATTGCTGGCCAGTATGGGGATTGAACCCATGACCTTGGCGTTATTAGCACCACGCTCTGACCATCTGAGCTAACCGGCCCTGAATTTTGAACTTATTCCACTCAATTAGTTCCATCTTTAAATCCGGATTGAGCATCCAAAATGTATTGTGTTTTCTATCAACAATCCGGTGCGAGCACCGCCCAGATTGGCTTGGGCAGCGTTGGAAGACGATATCCTCAAATATATTTCTGGCTTTTCATGTGAGTGAAATGACACAAGTTAAAAGCAATATTGACCACATTCATTTTATATATGATCTGCCTGGGGATTACAACCACGAAGGGACTCGAACCCTCAATCTTCTGATCCGAAGTCAGACGCCTTGTCCATTAGGCCACATGGTCTGAAATCGTTCACTTTTCACATTTCAGAAGTGCAATGGTTCATATGCAAAGTAGGACGAGCTAAAAGTCGTACAAAGACACACTGCAAAGCTGATCTGTTTGCTTTTTCTGGAGAGGAATTGGCAAAAAATGGTAGACAACTGGCTTCACTAGTGCGATTGAGTGGAATTTATGCCAATATACTTGATGATATCTACTTTTTTCAGAGGATAATTCCTTTGATATTCTCAAATGCTGTACTGCATTGTTAGATTTCAGGCTTTAGTTTGGTAGCAGGGCTGTGTTTGCTGTCTCAGAAGGACAAACTAATTGTCAAGGGATGCAGGGGCACTGAACTCTGGAATTATGCCATCTGTGAACCGTGATCGGGAGTGCTGATTCTGGGAATGCCGGCCCTGCCTCTGTCTCTTCCAACTCATACTTACCTGGCAGGGGAGATACCACGATCAAGAAGGTGGTTCACCCAGGGCGAGGCTCAGCCATTGCACACCGGTTGTGCTGACCCTTGCGAATTCCCCAAATGTGGGAATCTCGTCTGCATAATTTCTGGTAGTGGGGGACTGCGTTCGCGCTCTCCCCTGATCATTATGTTGAATATAAACCAAGTGAATCATAGGTGGACATGCACTGCTTTAAAGCATGCCATTTGTTGTTCTCTGGCACACTGTCAGATTGTGGCCTTTGATTTCTTCTGCAGTTTGTCCATAGTGTGGAATTGGCTTCACTAGTGAGATTGAGTGGAATTTATGCCAATATACTTATGAGTATGATATCTACTTTTTTCAGAGGATAATTCTTTCGATCTTCTCAAATGTTGCACTGGATCATAAATGGAAACAGCCCCAGGAGATCACAAGACATTGCTTTTGCTGATTGGCTATTGCTGGCCAGTATGGGGATTGAACCCATGACCTTGGCGTTATTAGCACCACGCTCTGACCATCTGAGCTAACCGGCCCTGAATTTTGAACTTATTCCACTCAATTAGTTCCATCTTTAAATCCGGATTGAGCATCCAAAATGTATTGTGTTTTCTATCAACAATCCGGTGCGAGCACCGCCCAGATTGGCTTGGGCAGCGTTGGAAGACGATATCCTCAAATATATTTCTGGCTTTTCATGTGAGTGAAATGACACAAGTTAAAAGCAATATTGACCACATTCATTTTATATATGATCTGCCTGGGGATTACAACCACGAAGGGACTCGAACCCTCAATCTTCTGATCCGAAGTCAGACGCCTTGTCCATTAGGCCACATGGTCTGAAATCGTTCACTTTTCACATTTCAGAAGTGCAATGGTTCATATGCAAAGTAGGACGAGCTAAAAGTCGTACAAAGACACACTGCAAAGCTGATCTGTTTGCTTTTTCTGGAGAGGAATTGGCAAAAAATGGTAGACAACTGGCTTCACTAGTGCGATTGAGTGGAATTTATGCCAATATACTTGATGATATCTACTTTTTTCAGAGGATAATTCTTTCGATCTTCTCAAATGTTGCACTGGATCATAAATGGAAACAGCCCCAGGAGATCACAGGAGATTTAAAGACATTGCTTTTGCTGATTGGCTATTGCTGGCCAGTATGGGGATTGAACCCATGACCTTGGCGTTATTAGCACCACGCTCTGACCATCTGAGCTAACCGGCCCTGAATTTTGAACTTATTCCACTCAATTAGTTCCATCTTTAAATCCGGATTGAGCATCCAAAATGTATTGTGTTTTCTATCAACAATCCGGTGCGAGCACCGCCCAGATTGGCTTGGGCAGCGTTGGAAGACGATATCCTCAAATATATTTCTGGCTTTTCATGTGAGTGAAATGACACAAGTTAAAAGCAATATTGACCACATTCATTTTATATATGATCTGCCTGGGGATTACAACCACGAAGGGACTCGAACCCTCAATCTTCTGATCCGAAGTCAGACGCCTTGTCCATTAGGCCACATGGTCTGAAATCGTTCACTTTTCACATTTCAGAAGTGCAATGGTTCATATGCAAAGTAGGACGAGCTAAAAGTCGTACAAAGACACACTGCAAAGCTGATCTGTTTGCTTTTTCTGGAGAGGAATTGGCAAAAAATGGTAGACAACTGGCTTCACTAGTGCGATTGAGTGGAATTTATGCCAATATACTTGATGATATCTACTTTTTTCAGAGGATAATTCCTTTGATATTCTCAAATGCTGTACTGCATTGTTAGATTTCAGGCTTTAGTTTGGTAGCAGGGCTGTGTTTGCTGTCTCAGAAGGACAAACTAATTGTCAAGGGATGCAGGGGCACTGAACTCTGGAATTATGCCATCTGTGAACGGTGATCGGGAGTGCTGATTCTGGGAATGCCGGCCCTGCCTCTGTCTCTTCCAACTCATACTTACCTGGCAGGGGAGATACCACGATCAAGAAGGTGGTTCACCCAGGGCGAGGCTCAGCCATTGCACACCGGTTGTGCTGACCCTTGCGAATTCCCCAAATGTGGGAATCTCGACTGCATAATTTCTGGTAGTGGGGGACTGCGTTCGCGCTCTCCCCTGATCATTATGTTGAATATAAACCAAGTGAATCATAGGTGGACATGCACTGCTATAAAGCATGCCATTTGCTGTTCTCTGGCACACTGTCAGATTGTGGCCTTTGATTTCTTCTGCAGTTTGTCCATAGTGTGGAATTGGCTTCACTAGTGAGATTGAGTGGAATTTATGCCAATATACTTATGAGTATGATATCTACTTTTTTCAGAGGATAATTCTTTCGATCTTCTCAAATGTTGCACTGGATCATAAATGGAAACAGCCCCAGGAGATTTAAAGACATTGCTTTTGCTGATTGGCTATTGCTGGCCATTATGGGGATTGAACCCATGACCTTGGCGTTATTAGCACCACGCTCTGACCATCTGAGCTAACCGGCCCTGAATTTTGAACTTATTCCACTCAATTAGTTCCATCTTTAAATCCGGATTGAGCATCCAAAATGTATTGTGTTTTCTATCAACAATCCGGTGCGAGCACCGCCCAGATTGGCTTGGGCAGCGTTGGAAGACGATATCCTCAAATATATTTCTGGCTTTTCATGTGAGTGAAATGACACAAGTTAAAAGCAATATTGACCACATTCATTTTATATATGATCTGCCTGGGGATTACAACCACGAAGGGACTCGAACCCTCAATCTTCTGATCCGAAGTCAGACGCCTTGTCCATTAGGCCACATGGTCTGAAATCGTTCACTTTTCACATTTCAGAAGTGCAATGGTTCATATGCAAAGTAGGACGAGCTAAAAGTCGTACAAAGACACACTGCAAAGCTGATCTGTTTGCTTTTTCTGGAGAGGAATTGGCAAAAAATGGTAGACAACTGGCTTCACTAGTGCGATTGAGTGGAATTTATGCCAATATACTTGATGATATCTACTTTTTTCAGAGGATAATTCTTTCGATCTTCTCAAATGTTGCACTGGATCATAAATGGAAACAGCCCCAGGAGATCACAGGAGATTTAAAGACATTGCTTTTGCTGATTGGCTATTGCTGGCCAGTATGGGGATTGAACCCATGACCTTGGCGTTATTAGCACCACGCTCTGACCATCTGAGCTAACCGGCCCTGAATTTTGAACTTATTCCACTCAATTAGTTCCATCTTTAAATCCGGATTGAGCATCCAAAATGTATTGTGTTTTCTATCAACAATCCGGTGCGAGCACCGCCCAGATTGGCTTGGGCAGCGTTGGAAGACGATATCCTCAAATATATTTCTGGCTTTTCATGTGAGTGAAATGACACAAGTTAAAAGCAATATTGACCACATTCATTTTATATATGATCTGCCTGGGGATTACAACCACGAAGGGACTCGAACCCTCAATCTTCTGATCCGAAGTCAGACGCCTTGTCCATTAGGCCACATGGTCTGAAATCGTTCACTTTTCACATTTCAGAAGTGCAATGGTTCATATGCAAAGTAGGACGAGCTAAAAGTCGTACAAAGACACACTGCAAAGCTGATCTGTTTGCTTTTTCTGGAGAGGAATTGGCAAAAAATGGTAGACAACTGGCTTCACTAGTGCGATTGAGTGGAATTTATGCCAATATACTTGATGATATCTACTTTTTTCAGAGGATAATTCCTTTGATATTCTCAAATGCTGTACTGCATTGTTAGATTTCAGGCTTTAGTTTGGTAGCAGGGCTGTGTTTGCTGTCTCAGAAGGACAAACTAATTGTCAAGGGATGCAAGGGCACTGAACTCTGGAATTATGCCATCTGTGAACCGTGATCGGGAGTGCTGATTCTGGGAATGCCGGCCCTGCCTCTGTCTCTTCCAACTCATACTTACCTGGCAGGGGAGATACCACGATCAAGAAGGTGGTTCACCCAGGGCGAGGCTCAGCCATTGCACACTGGTTGTGCTGACCCTTGCGAATTCCCCAAATGTGGGAATCTCGACTGCATAATTTCTGGTAGTGGGGGACTGCGTTCGCGCTCTCCCCTGATCATTATGTTGAATATAAACCAAGTGAATCATAGGTGGACATGCACTGCTATAAAGCATGCCATTTGCTGTTCTCTGGCACACTGTCAGATTGTGGCCTCTTATTTCTTCTGCAGTTTGTCCATAGTGTGGAATTGGCTTCACTAGTGAGATTGAGTGGAATTTATGCCAATATACTTATGAGTATGATATCTACTTTTTTCAGAGGATAATTCTTTCGATCTTCTCAAATGTTGCACTGGATCATAAATGGAAACAGCCCCAGGAGATCACAGGAGATTTAAAAACATTGCTTTTGCTGATTGGCTATTGCTGGCCAGTATGGGGATTGAACCCATGACCTTGGCGTTATTAGCACCACGCTCTGACCATCTGAGCTAACCGGCCCTGAATTTTGAACTTATTCCACTCAATTAGTTCCATCTTTAAATCCGGATTGAGCATCCAAAATGTATTGTGTTTTCTATCAACAATCCGGTGCGAGCACCGCCCAGATTGGCTTGGGCAGCGTTGGAAGACGATATCCTCAAATATATTTCTGGCTTTTCATGTGAGTGAAATGACACAAGTTAAAAGCAATATTGACCACATTCATGTTATATATGATCTACCTGGGGATTACAAACACGAAGGGACTCGAACCCTCAATCTTCTGATCCGAAGTCAGACGCCTTGTCCATTAGGCCACATGGTCTGAAATCGTTCACTTTTCACATTTCAGAAGTGCAATGGTTCATATGCAAAGTAGGACGAGCTAAAAGTCGTACAAAGACACACTGCAAAGCTGATCTGTTTGCTTTTTCTGGAGAGGAATTGGCAAAAAATGGTAGACAACTGGCTTCACTAGTGCGATTGAGTGGAATTTATGCCAATATACTTGATGATATCTACTTTTTTCAGAGGATAATTCCTTTGATATTCTCAAATGCTGTACTGCATTGTTAGATTTCAGGCTTTAGTTTGGTAGCAGGGCTGTGTTTGCTGTCTCAGAAGGACAAACTAATTGTCAAGGGATGCAAGGGCACTGAACTCTGGAATTATGCCATCTGTGAACCGTGATCGGGAGTGCTGATTCTGGGAATGCCGGCCCTGCCTCTGTCTCTTCCAACTCATACTTACCTGGCAGGGGAGATACCACGATCAAGAAGGTGGTTCACCCAGGGCGAGGCTCAGCCATTGCACACTGGTTGTGCTGACCCTTGCGAATTCCCCAAATGTGGGAATCTCGACTGCATAATTTCTGGTAGTGGGGGACTGCGTTCGCGCTCTCCCCTGATCATTATGTTGAATATAAACCAAGTGAATCATAGGTGGACATGCACTGCTATAAAGCATGCCATTTGCTGTTCTCTGGCACACTGTCAGATTGTGGCCTCTTATTTCTTCTGCAGTTTGTCCATAGTGTGGAATTGGCTTCACTAGTGAGATTGAGTGGAATTTATGCCAATATACTTATGAGTATGATATCTACTTTTTTCAGAGGATAATTCTTTCGATCTTCTCAAATGTTGCACTGGATCATAAATGGAAACAGCCCCAGGAGATCACAGGAGATTTAAAAACATTGCTTTTGCTGATTGGCTATTGCTGGCCAGTATGGGGATTGAACCCATGACCTTGGCGTTATTAGCACCACGCTCTGACCATCTGAGCTAACCGGCCCTGAATTTTGAACTTATTCCACTCAATTAGTTCCATCTTTAAATCCGGATTGAGCATCCAAAATGTATTGTGTTTTCTATCAACAATCCGGTGCGAGCACCGCCCAGATTGGCTTGGGCAGCGTTGGAAGACGATATCCTCAAATATATTTCTGGCTTTTCATGTGAGTGAAATGACACAAGTTAAAAGCAATATTGACCACATTCATTTTATATATGATCTGCCTGGGGATTACAACCACGAAGGGACTCGAACCCTCAATCTTCTGATCCGAAGTCAGACGCCTTGTCCATTAGGCCACATGGTCTGAAATCGTTCACTTTTCACATTTCAGAAGTGCAATGGTTCATATGCAAAGTAGGACGAGCTAAAAGTCGTACAAAGACACACTGCAAAGCTGATCTGTTTGCTTTTTCTGGAGAGGAATTGGCAAAAAATGGTAGACAACTGGCTTCACTAGTGCGATTGAGTGGAATTTATGCCAATATACTTGATGATATCTACTTTTTTCAGAGGATAATTCCTTTGATATTCTCAAATGCTGTACTGCATTGTTAGATTTCAGGCTTTAGTTTGGTAGCAGGGCTGTGTTTGCTGTCTCAGAAGGACAAACTAATTGTCAAGGGATGCAGGGGCACTGAACTCTGGAATTATGCCATCTGTGAACCGTGATCGGGAGTGCTGATTCTGGGAATGCCGGCCCTGCCTCTGTCTCTTCCAACTCATACTTACCTGGCAGGGGAGATACCACGATCAAGAAGGTGGTTCACCCAGGGCGAGGCTCAGCCATTGCACACCGGTTGTGCTGACCCTTGCGAATTCCCCAAATGTGGGAATCTCGACTGCATAATTTCTGGTAGTGGGGGACTGCGTTCGCGCTCTCCCCTGATCATTATGTTGAATATAAACCAAGTGAATCATAGGTGGACATGCACTGCTATAAAGCATGCCATTTGCTGTTCTCTGGCACACTGTCAGATTGTGGCCTTTGATTTCTTCTGCAGTTTGTCCATAGTGTGGAATTGGCTTCACTAGTGAGATTGAGTGGAATTTATGCCAATATACTTATGAGTATGATATCTACTTTTTTCAGAGGATAATTCTTTCGATCTTCTCAAATGTTGCACTGGATCATAAATGGAAACAGCCCCAGGAGATCACAGGAGATTTAAAGACATTGCTTTTTCTGATTGGCTATTGCTGGCCAGTATGGGGATTGAACCCATGACCTTGGCGTTATTAGCACAACGCTCTGACCATCTGAGCTAACCGGCCCTGAATTTTAAACTTATTCCACTCAATTAGTTCCATCTTTAAATCCGGATTGAGCATCCAAAATGTATTGTGTTTTCTATCAACAATCCGGTGCGAGCACCGCCCAGATTGGCTTGGGCAGCGTTGGAAGACGATATCCTCAAATATATTTCTGGCTTTTCATGTGAGTGAAATGACACAAGTTAAAAGCAATATTGACCACATTCATTTTATATATGATCTGCCTGGGGATTACAACCACGAAGGGACTCGAACCCTCAATCTTCTGATCCGAAGTCAGACGCCTTGTCCATTAGGCCACATGGTCTGAAATCGTTCACTTTTCACATTTCAGAAGTGCAATGGTTCATATGCAAAGTAGGACGAGCTAAAAGTCGTACAAAGACACACTGCAAAGCTGATCTGTTTGCTTTTTCTGGAGAGGAATTGGCAAAAAATGGTAGACAACTGGCTTCACTAGTGCGATTGAGTGGAATTTATGCCAATATACTTGATGATATCTACTTTTTTCAGAGGATAATTCCTTTGATATTCTCAAATGCTGTACTGCATTGTTAGATTTCAGGCTTTAGTTTGGTAGCAGGGCTGTGTTTGCTGTCTCAGAAGGACAAACTAATTGTCAAGGGATGCAAGGGCACTGAACTCTGGAATTATGCCATCTGTGAACCGTGATCGGGAGTGCTGATTCTGGGAATGCCGGCCCTGCCTCTGTCTCTTCCAACTCATACTTACCTGGCAGGGGAGATACCATGATCAAGAAGGTGGTTCACCCAGGGCGAGGCTCAGCCATTGCACACTGGTTGTGCTGACCCTTGCGAATTCCCCAAATGTGGGAATCTCGACTGCATAATTTCTGGTAGTGGGGGACTGCGTTCGCGCTCTCCCCTGGTCATTATGTTGAATATAAACCAAGTGAATCATAGGTGGACATGCACTGCTATAAAGCATGCCATTTGCTGTTCTCTGGCACACTGTCAGATTGTGGCCTTTGATTTCTTCTGCAGTTTGTCCATAGTGTGGAATTGGCTTCACTAGTGAGATTGAGTGGAATTTATGCCAATATACTTATGAGTATGATATCTACTTTTTTCAGAGGATAATTCTTTCGATCTTCTCAAATGTTGCACTGGATCATAAATGGAAACAGCCCCAGGAGATCACAGGAGATTTAAAGACATTGTTTTTTCTGATTGGCTATTGCTGGCCAGTATGGGGATTGAACCCATGACCTTGGCGTTATTAGCACCACGCTCTGACCATCTGAGCTAACCGGCCCTGAATTTTGAACTTATTCCACTCAATTAGTTCCATCTTTAAATCCGGATTGAGCATCCAAAATGTATTGTGTTTTCTATCAACAACCCGGTGCGAGCACCGCCCAGATTGGCTTGGGCAGCGTTGGAAGACGATATCCTCAAATATATTTCTGGCTTTTCATGTGAGTGAAATGACACAAGTTAAAAGCAATATTGACCACATTCATTTTATATATGATCTGCCTGGGGATTACAACCACGAAGGGACTCGAACCCTCAATCTTCTGATCCGAAGTCAGACGCCTTGTCCATTAGGCCACATGGTCTGAAATCGTTCACTTTTCACATTTCAGAAGTGCAATGGTTCATATGCAAAGTAGGACGAGCTAAAAGTCGTACAAAGACACACTGCAAAGCTGATCTGTTTGCTTTTTCTGGAGAAGAATTGGCAAAAAATGGTAGACAACTGGCTTCACTAGTGCGATTGAGTGGAATTTATGCCAATATACTTGATGATATCTACTTTTTTCAGAGGATAATTCTTTCGATCTTCTCAAATGTTGCACTGGATCATAAATGGAAACAGCCCCAGGAGATCACAGGAGATTTAAAGACATTGCTTTTGCTGATTGGCTATTGCTGGCCAGTATGGGGATTGAACCCATGACCTTGGCGTTATTAGCACCACGCTCTGACCATCTGAGCTAACCGGCCCTGAAATTTGAACTTATTCCACTCAATTAGTTCCATCTTTAAATCCGGATTGAGCATCCAAAATGTATTGTGTTTTCTATCAACAATCCGGTGCGAGCACCGCCCAGATTGGCTTGGGCAGCGTTGGAAGACGATATCCTCAAATATATTTCTGGCTTTTCATGTGAGTGAAATGACACAAGTTAAAAGCAATATTGACCACATTCATTTTATATATGATCTGCCTGGGGATTACAACCACGAAGGGACTCGAACCCTCAATCTTCTGATCCGAAGTCAGACGCCTTGTCCATTAGGCCACATGGTCTGAAATCGTTCACTTTTCACATTTCAGAAGTGCAATGGTTCATATGCAAAGTAGGACGAGCTAAAAGTCGTACAAAGACACACTGCAAAGCTGATCTGTTTGCTTTTTCTGGAGAGGAATTGGCAAAAAATGGTAGACAACTGGCTTCACTAGTGCGATTGAGTGGAATTTATGCCAATATACTTGATGATATCTACTTTTTTCAGAGGATAATTCCTTTGATATTCTCAAATGCTGTACTGCATTGTTAGATTTCAGGCTTTAGTTTGGTAGCAGGGCTGTGTTTGCTGTCTCAGAAGGACAAACTAATTGTCAAGGGATGCAGGGGCACTGAACTCTGGAATTATGCCATCTGTGAACCGTGATCGGGAGTGCTGATTCTGGGAATGCCGGCCCTGCCTCTGTCTCTTCCAACTCATACTTACCTGGCAGGGGAGATACCATGATCAAGAAGGTGGTTCACCCAGGGCGAGGCTCAGCCATTGCACACCGGTTGTGTTGACCCTTGCGAATTCCCCAAATGTGGGAATCTCGACTGCATAATTTCTGGTAGTGGGGGACTGCGTTCGCGCTCTCCCCTGATCATTATGTTGAATATAAACCAAGTGAATCATAGGTGGATATGCACTGCTATAAAGCATGCCATTTGCTGTTCTCTGGCACACTGTCAGATTGTGGCCTTTGATTTCTTCTGCAGTTTGTCCATAGTGTGGAATTGGCTTCACTAGTGAGATTGAGTGGAATTTATGCCAATATACTTATGAGTATGATATCTACTTTTTTCAGAGGATAATTCTTTCGATCTTCTCAAATGTTGCACTGGATCATAAATGGAAACAGCCCCAGGAGATTTAAAGACATTGCTTTTGCTGATTGGCTATTGCTGGCCAGTATGGGGATTGAACCCATGACCTTGGCGTTATTAGCACCACGCTCTGCCCATCTGAGCTAACCGGCCCTGCATTTTGAACTTATTCCACTCAATTAGTTCCATCTTTAAATCCGGATTGAGCATCCAAAATGTATTGTGTTTTCTATCAACAATCCGGTGCGAGCACCGCCCAGATTGGCTTGGGCAGCGTTGGAAGACGATATCCTCAAATATATTTCTGGCTTTTCACGTGAGTGAAATGACACAAGTTAAAAGCAATATTGACCACATTCATTTTATATATGATCTGCCTGGGGATTACAACCACGAAGGGACTCGAACCCTCAATCTTCTGATCCGAAGTCAGACGCCTTGTCCATTAGGCCACATGGTCTGAAATCGTTCACTTTTCACATTTCAGAAGTGCAATGGTTCATATGCAAAGTAGGACGAGCTAAAAGTCGTACAAAGACACACTGCAAAGCTGATCTGTTTGCTTTTTCTGGAGAGGAATTGGCAAAAAATGGTAGACAACTGGCTTCACTAGTGCGATTGAGTGGAATTTATGCCAATATACTTGATGATATCTACTTTTTTCAGAGGATAATTCCTTTGATATTCTCAAATGCTGTACTGCATTGTTAGATTTCAGGCTTTAGTTTGGTAGCAGGGCTGTGTTTGCTGTCTCAGAAGGACAAACTAATTGTCAAGGGATGCAGGGGCACTGAACTCTGGAATTATGCCATCTGTGAACGGTGATCGGGAGTGCTGATTCTGGGAATGCCGGCCCTGCCTCTGTCTCTTCCAACTCATACTTACCTGGCAGGGGAGATACCACGTTCAAGAAGGTGGTTCACCCAGGGCGAGGCTCAGCCATTGCACACCGGTTGTGCTGACCCTTGCGAATTCCCCAAATGTGGGAATCTCGACTGCATAATTTCTGGTAGTGGGGGACTGCGTTCGCGCTCTCCCCTGATCATTATGTTGAATATAAACCAAGTGAATCATAGGTGGACATGCACTGCTATAAAGCATGCCATTTGCTGTTCTCTGGCACACTGTCAGATTGTGGCCTTTGATTTCTTCTGCAGTTTGTCCATAGTGTGGAATTGGCTTCACTAGTGAGATTGAGTGGAATTTATGCCAATATACTTATGAGTATGATATCTACTTTTTTCAGAGGATAATTCTTTCGATCTTCTCAAATGTTGCACTGGATCATAAATGGAAACAGCCCCAGGAGATTTAAAGACATTGCTTTTGCTGATTGGCTATTGCTGGCCAGTATGGGGATTGAACCCATGACCTTGGCGTTATTAGCACCACGCTCTGACCATCTGAGCTAACCGGCCCTGAATTTTGAACTTATTCCACTCAATTAGTTCCATCTTTAAATCCGGATTGAGCATCCAAAATGTATTGTGTTTTCTATCAACAATCCGGTGCGAGCACCGCCCAGATTGGCTTGGGCAGCGTTGGAAGACGATATCCTCAAATATATTTCTGGCTTTTCATGTGAGTGAAATGACACAAGTTAAAAGCAATATTGACCACATTCATTTTATATATGATCTGCCTGGGGATTACAACCACGAAGGGACTCGAACCCTCAATCTTCTGATCCGAAGTCAGACGCCTTGTCCATTAGGCCACATGGTCTGAAATCGTTCACTTTTCACATTTCAGAAGTGCAATGGTTCATATGCAAAGTAGGACGAGCTAAAAGTCGTACAAAGACACACTGCAAAGCTGATCTGTTTGCTTTTTCTGGAGAGGAATTGGCAAAAAATGGTAGACAACTGGCTTCACTAGTGCGATTGAGTGGAATTTATGCCAATATACTTGATGATATCTACTTTTTTCAGAGGATAATTCTTTCGATCTTCTCAAATGTTGCACTGGATCATAAATGGAAACAGCCCCAGGAGATCACAGGAGATTTAAAGACATTGCTTTTGCTGATTGGCTATTGCTGGCCAGTATGGGGATTGAACCCATGACCTTGGCGTTATTAGCACCACGCTCTGACCATCTGAGCTAACCGGCCCTGAATTTTGAACTTATTCCACTCAATTAGTTCCATCTTTAAATCCGGATTGAGCATCCAAAATGTATTGTGTTTTCTATCAACAACCCGGTGCGAGCACCGCCCAGATTGGCTTGGGCAGCGTTGGAAGACGATATCCTCAAATATATTTCTGGCTTTTCATGTGAGTGAAATGACACAAGTTAAAAGCAATATTGACCACATTCATTTTATATATGATCTGCCTGGGGATTACAACCACGAAGGGACTCGAACCCTCAATCTTCTGATCCGAAGTCAGACGCCTTGTCCATTAGGCCACATGGTCTGAAATCGTTCACTTTTCACATTTCAGAAGTGCAATGGTTCATATGCAAAGTAGGACGAGCTAAAAGTCGTACAAAGACACACTGCAAAGCTGATCTGTTTGCTTTTTCTGGAGAAGAATTGGCAAAAAATGGTAGACAACTGGCTTCACTAGTGCGATTGAGTGGAATTTATGCCAATATACTTGATGATATCTACTTTTTTCAGAGGATAATTCTTTCGATCTTCTCAAATGTTGCACTGGATCATAAATGGAAACAGCCCCAGGAGATAACAGGAGATTTAAAGACATTGCTTTTGCTGATTGGCTATTGCTGGCCAGTATGGGGATTGAACCCATGACCTTGGCGTTATTAGCACCACGCTCTGACCATCTGAGCTAACCGGCCCTGAAATTTGAACTTATTCCACTCAATTAGTTCCATCTTTAAATCCGGATTGAGCATCCAAAATGTATTGTGTTTTCTATCAACAATCCGGTGCGAGCACCGCCCAGATTGGCTTGGGCAGCGTTGGAAGACGATATCCTCAAATATATTTCTGGCTTTTCATGTGAGTGAAATGACACAAGTTAAAAGCAATATTGACCACATTCATTTTATATATGATCTGCCTGGGGATTACAACCACGAAGGGACTCGAACCCTCAATCTTCTGATCCGAAGTCAGACGCCTTGTCCATTAGGCCACATGGTCTGAAATCGTTCACTTTTCACATTTCAGAAGTGCAATGGTTCATATGCAAAGTAGGACGAGCTAAAAGTCGTACAAAGACACACTGCAAAGCTGATCTGTTTGCTTTTTCTGGAGAGGAATTGGCAAAAAATGGTAGACAACTGGCTTCACTAGTGCGATTGAGTGGAATTTATGCCAATATACTTGATGATATCTACTTTTTTCAGAGGATAATTCCTTTGATATTCTCAAATGCTGTACTGCATTGTTAGATTTCAGGCTTTAGTTTGGTAGCAGGGCTGTGTTTGCTGTCTCAGAAGGACAAACTAATTGTCAAGGGATGCAGGGGCACTGAACTCTGGAATTATGCCATCTGTGAACCGTGATCGGGAGTGCTGATTCTGGGAATGCCGGCCCTGCCTCTGTCTCTTCCAACTCATACTTACCTGGCAGGGGAGATACCATGATCAAGAAGGTGGTTCACCCAGGGCGAGGCTCAGCCATTGCACACCGGTTGTGCTGACCCTTGCGAATTCCCCAAATGTGGGAATCTCGACTGCATAATTTCTGGTAGTGGGGGACTGCGTTCGCGCTCTCCCCTGATCATTATGTTGAATATAAACCAAGTGAATCATAGGTGGATATGCACTGCTATAAAGCATGCCATTTGCTGTTCTCTGGCACACTGTCAGATTGTGGCCTTTGATTTCTTCTGCAGTTTGTCCATAGTGTGGAATTGGCTTCACTAGTGAGATTGAGTGGAATTTATGCCAATATACTTATGAGTATGATATCTACTTTTTTCAGAGGATAATTCTTTCGATCTTCTCAAATGTTGCACTGGATCATAAATGGAAACAGCCCCAGGAGATTTAAAGACATTGCTTTTGCTGATTGGCTATTGCTGGCCAGTATGGGGATTGAACCCATGACCTTGGCGTTATTAGCACCACGCTCTGACCATCTGAGCTAACCGGCCCTGCATTTTGAACTTATTCCACTCAATTAGTTCCATCTTTAAATCCGGATTGAGCATCCAAAATGTATTGTGTTTTCTATCAACAATCCGGTGCGAGCACCGCCCAGATTGGCTTGGGCAGCGTTGGAAGACGATATCCTCAAATATATTTCTGGCTTTTCACGTGAGTGAAATGACACAAGTTAAAAGCAATATTGACCACATTCATTTTATATATGATCTGCCTGGGGATTACAACCACGAAGGGACTCGAACCCTCAATCTTCTGATCCGAAGTCAGACGCCTTGTCCATTAGGCCACATGGTCTGAAATCGTTCACTTTTCACATTTCAGAAGTGCAATGGTTCATATGCAAAGTAGGACGAGCTAAAAGTCGTACAAAGACACACTGCAAAGCTGATCTGTTTGCTTTTTCTGGAGAGGAATTGGCAAAAAATGGTAGACAACTGGCTTCACTAGTGCGATTGAGTGGAATTTATGCCAATATACTTGATGATATCTACTTTTTTCAGAGGATAATTCCTTTGATATTCTCAAATGCTGTACTGCATTGTTAGATTTCAGGCTTTAGTTTGGTAGCAGGGCTGTGTTTGCTGTCTCAGAAGGACAAACTAATTGTCAAGGGATGCAGGGGCACTGAACTCTGGAATTATGCCATCTGTGAACGGTGATCGGGAGTGCTGATTCTGGGAATGCCGGCCCTGCCTCTGTCTCTTCCAACTCATACTTACCTGGCAGGGGAGATACCACGTTCAAGAAGGTGGTTCACCCAGGGCGAGGCTCAGCCATTGCACACCGGTTGTGCTGACCCTTGCGAATTCCCCAAATGTGGGAATCTCGACTGCATAATTTCTGGTAGTGGGGGACTGCGTTCGCGCTCTCCCCTGATCATTATGTTGAATATAAACCAAGTGAATCATAGGTGGACATGCACTGCTATAAAGCATGCCATTTGCTGTTCTCTGGCACACTGTCAGATTGTGGCCTTTGATTTCTTCTGCAGTTTGTCCATAGTGTGGAATTGGCTTCACTAGTGAGATTGAGTGGAATTTATGCCAATATACTTATGAGTATGATATCTACTTTTTTCAGAGGATAATTCTTTCGATCTTCTCAAATGTTGCACTGGATCATAAATGGAAACAGCCCCAGGAGATTTAAAGACATTGCTTTTGCTGATTGGCTATTGCTGGCCAGTATGGGGATTGAACCCATGACCTTGGCGTTATTAGCACCACGCTCTGACCATCTGAGCTAACCGGCCCTGAATTTTGAACTTATTCCACTCAATTAGTTCCATCTTTAAATCCGGATTGAGCATCCAAAATGTATTGTGTTTTCTATCAACAATCCGGTGCGAGCACCGCCCAGATTGGCTTGGGCAGCGTTGGAAGACGATATCCTCAAATATATTTCTGGCTTTTCATGTGAGTGAAATGACACAAGTTAAAAGCAATATTGACCACATTCATTTTATATATGATCTGCCTGGGGATTACAACCACGAAGGGACTCGAACCCTCAATCTTCTGATCCGAAGTCAGACGCCTTGTCCATTAGGCCACATGGTCTGAAATCGTTCACTTTTCACATTTCAGAAGTGCAATGGTTCATATGCAAAGTAGGACGAGCTAAAAGTCGTACAAAGACACACTGCAAAGCTGATCTGTTTGCTTTTTCTGGAGAGGAATTGGCAAAAAATGGTAGACAACTGGCTTCACTAGTGCGATTGAGTGGAATTTATGCCAATATACTTGATGATATCTACTTTTTTCAGAGGATAATTCTTTCGATCTTCTCAAATGTTGCACTGGATCATAAATGGAAACAGCCCCAGGAGATCACAGGAGATTTAAAGACATTGCTTTTGCTGATTGGCTATTGCTGGCCAGTATGGGGATTGAACCCATGACCTTGGCGTTATTAGCACCACGCTCTGACCATCTGAGCTAACCGGCCCTGAATTTTGAACTTATTCCACTCAATTAGTTCCATCTTTAAATCCGGATTGAGCATCCAAAATGTATTGTGTTTTCTATCAACAATCCGGTGCGAGCACCGCCCAGATTGGCTTGGGCAGCGTTGGAAGACGATATCCTCAAATATATTTCTGGCTTTTCATGTGAGTGAAATGACACAAGTTAAAAGCAATATTGACCACATTCATTTTATATATGATCTGCCTGGGGATTACAACCACGAAGGGACTCGAACCCTCAATCTTCTGATCCGAAGTCAGACGCCTTGTCCATTAGGCCACATGGTCTGAAATCGTTCACTTTTCACATTTCAGAAGTGCAATGGTTCATATGCAAAGTAGGACGAGCTAAAAGTCGTACAAAGACACACTGCAAAGCTGATCTGTTTGCTTTTTCTGGAGAGGAATTGGCAAAAAATGGTAGACAACTGGCTTCACTAGTGCGATTGAGTGGAATTTATGCCAATATACTTGATGATATCTACTTTTTTCAGAGGATAATTCTTTCGATCTTCTCAAATGTTGCACTGGATCATAAATGGAAACAGCCCCAGGAGATCACAGGAGATTTAAAGACATTGCTTTTGCTGATTGGCTATTGCTGGCCAGTATGGGGATTGAACCCATGACCTTGGCGTTATTAGCACCACGCTCTGACCATCTGAGCTAACCGGCCCTGAATTTTGAACTTATTCCACTCAATTAGTTCCATCTTTAAATCCGGATTGAGCATCCAAAATGTATTGTGTTTTCTATCAACAATCCGGTGCGAGCACCGCCCAGATTGGCTTGGGCAGCGTTGGAAGACGATATCCTCAAATATATTTCTGGCTTTTCATGTGAGTGAAATGACACAAGTTAAAAGCAATATTGACCACATTCATTTTATATATGATCTGCCTGGGGATTACAACCACGAAGGGACTCGAACCCTCAATCTTCTGATCCGAAGTCAGACGCCTTGTCCATTAGGCCACATGGTCTGAAATCGTTCACTTTTCACATTTCAGAAGTGCAATGGTTCATATGCAAAGTAGGACGAGCTAAAAGTCGTACAAAGACACACTGCAAAGCTGATCTGTTTGCTTTTTCTGGAGAGGAATTGACAAAAAATGGTAGACAACTGGCTTCACTAGTGCGATTGAGTGGAATTTATGCCAATATACTTGATGATATCTACTTTTTTCAGAGGATAATTCTTTCGATCTTCTCAAATGTTGCACTGGATCATAAATGGAAACAGCCCCAGGAGATCACAGGAGATTTAAAGACATTGCTTTTGCTGATTGGCTATTGCTGGCCAGTATGGGGATTGAACCCATGACCTTGGCGTTATTAGCACCACACTCTGACCATCTGAGCTAACCGGCCCTGAATTTTGAACTTATTCCACTCAATTAGTTCCATCTTTAAATCCGGATTGAGCATCCAAAATGTATTGTGTTTTCTATCAACAATCCGGTGCGAGCACCGCCCAGATTGGCTTGGGCAGCGTTGGAAGACGATATCCTCAAATATATTTCTGGCTTTTCATGTGAGTGAAATGACACAAGTTAAAAGCAATATTGACCACATTCATTTTATATATGATCTGCCTGGGGATTACAACCACGAAGGGACTCGAACCCTCAATCTTCTGATCCGAAGTCAGACGCCTTGTCCATTAGGCCACATGGTCTGAAATCGTTCACTTTTCACATTTCAGAAGTGCAATGGTTCATATGCAAAGTAGGACGAGCTAAAAGTCGTACAAAGACACACTGCAAAGCTGATCTGTTTGCTTTTTCTGGAGAGGAATTGGCAAAAAATGGTAGACAACTGGCTTCACTAGTGCGATTGAGTGGAATTTATGCCAATATACTTGATGATATCTACTTTTTTCAGAGGATAATTCCTTTGATATTCTCAAATGCTGTACTGCATTGTTAGATTTCAGGCTTTAGTTTGGTAGCAGGGCTGTGTTTGCTGTCTCAGAAGGACAAACTAATTGTCAAGGGATGCAAGGGCACTGAACTCTGGAATTATGCCATCTGTGAACCGTGATCGGGAGTGCTGATTCTGGGAATGCCGGCCCTGCCTCTGTCTCTTCCAACTCATACTTACCTGGCAGGGGAGATACCACGATCAAGAAGGTGGTTCACCCAGGGCGAGGCTCAGCCATTGCACACCGGTTGTGCTGACCCTTGCGAATTCCCCAAATGTGGGAATCTCGACTGCATAATTTCTGGTAGTGGGGGACTGCGTTCGCGCTCTCCCCTGATCATTATGTTGAATATAAACCAAGTGAATCATAGGTGGACATGCACTGCTATAAAGCATGCCATTTGCTGTTCTCTGGCACACTGTCAGATTGTGGCCTTTGATTTCTTCTGCAGTTTGTCCAAAGTGTGGAATTGGCTTCACTAGTGAGATTGAGTGGAATTTATGCCAATATACTTATGAGTATGATATCTACTTTTTTCAGAGGATAATTCTTTCGATCTTCTCAAATGTTGGACTGGATCATAAATGGAAATAACAGCCCCAGGAGATCACAGGAGATTTAAAAACATTGCTTTTGCTGATTGGCTATTGCTGGCCAGTATGGGGATTGAACCCATGACCTTGGCGTAATTAGCACCACGCTCTGACCATCTGAGCTAACCGGCCCTGAATTTTGAACTTATTCCACTCAATTAGTTCCATCTTTAAATCCGGATTGAGCATCCAAAATGTATTGTGTTTTCTATCAACAATCCGGTGCGAGCACCGCCCAGATTGGCTTGGGCAGCGTTGGAAGACGATATCCTCAAATATATTTCTGGCTTTTCATGTGAGTGAAATGACACAAGTTAAAAGCAATATTGACCACATTCATTTTATATATGATCTGCCTGGGGATTACAACCACGAAGGGACTCGAACCCTCAATCTTCTGATCCGAAGTCAGACGCCTTGTCCATTAGGCCACATGGTCTGAAATCGTTCACTTTTCACATTTCAGAAGTGCAATGGTTCATATGCAAAGTAGGACGAGCTAAAAGTCGTACAAAGACACACTGCAAAGCTGATCTGTTTGCTTTTTCTGGAGAGGAATTGGCAAAAAATGGTAGACAACTGGCTTCACTAGTGCGATTGAGTGGAATTTATGCCAATATACTTGATGATATCTACTTTTTTCAGAGGATAATTCTTTCGATCTTCTCAAATGTTGCACTGGATCATAAATGGAAACAGCCCCAGGAGATCACAGGAGATTTAAAGACATTGCTTTTGCTGATTGGCTATTGCTGGCCAGTATGGGGATTGAACCCATGACCTTGGCGTTATTAGCACCACGCTCTGACCATCTGAGCTAACCGGCCCTGAATTTTGAACTTATTCCACTCAATTAGTTCCATCTTTAAATCCGGATTGAGCATCCAAAATGTATTGTGTTTTCTATCAACAATCCGGTGCGAGCACCGCCCAGATTGGCTTGGGCAGCGTTGGAAGACGATATCCTCAAATATATTTCTGGCTTTTCATGTGAGTGAAATGACACAAGTTAAAAGCAATATTGACCACATTCATTTTATATATGATCTGCCTGGGGATTACAACCACGAAGGGACTCGAACCCTCAATCTTCTGATCCGAAGTCAGACGCCTTGTCCATTAGGCCACATGGTCTGAAATCGTTCACTTTTCACATTTCAGAAGTGCAATGGTTCATATGCAAAGTAGGACGAGCTAAAAGTCGTACAAAGACACACTGCAAAGCTGATCTGTTTGCTTTTTCTGGAGAGGAATTGGCAAAAAATGGTAGACAACTGGCTTCACTAGTGCGATTGAGTGGAATTTATGCCAATATACTTGATGATATCTACTTTTTTCAGAGGATAATTCTTTCGATCTTCTCAAATGTTGCACTGGATCATAAATGGAAACAGCCCCAGGAGATCACAGGAGATTTACAGACATTGCTTTTGCTGATTGGCTATTGCTGGCCAGTATGGGGATTGAACCCATGACCTTGGCGTTATTAGCACCACGCTCTGACCATCTGAGCTAACCGGCCCTGAATTTTGAACTTATTCCACTCAATTAGTTCCATCTTTAAATCCGGATTGAGCATCCAAAATGTATTGTGTTTTCTATCAACAATCCGGTGCGAGCACCGCCCAGATTGGCTTGGGCAGCGTTGGAAGACGATATCCTCAAATATATTTCTGGCTTTTCATGTGAGTGAAATGACACAAGTTAAAAGCAATATTGACCACATTCATTTTATATATGATCTGCCTGGGGATTACAACCACGAAGGGACTCGAACCCTCAATCTTCTGATCCGAAGTCAGACGCCTTGTCCATTAGGCCACATGGTCTGAAATCGTTCACTTTTCACATTTCAGAAGTGCAATGGTTCATATGCAAAGTAGGACGAGCTAAAAGTCGTACAAAGACACACTGCAAAGCTGATCTGTTTGCTTTTTCTGGAGAGGAATTGGCAAAAAATGGTAGACAACTGGCTTCACTAGTGCGATTGAGTGGAATTTATGCCAATATACTTGATGATATCTACTTTTTTCAGAGGATAATTCTTTCGATCTTCTCAAATGTTGCACTGGATCATAAATGGAAACAGCCCCAGGAGATCACAGGAGATTTAAAGACATTGCTTTTGCTGATTGGCTATTGCTGGCCAGTATGGGGATTGAACCCATGACCTTGGCGTTATTAGCACCACGCTCTGACCATCTGAGCTAACCGGCCCTGAATTTTGAACTTATTCCACTCAATTAGTTCCATCTTTAAATCCGGATTGAGCATCCAAAATGTATTGTGTTTTCTATCAACAATCCGGTGCGAGCACCGCCCAGATTGGCTTGGGCAGCGTTGGAAGACGATATCCTCAAATATATTTCTGGCTTTTCATGTGAGTGAAATGACACAAGTTAAAAGCAATATTGACCACATTCATTTTATATATGATCTGCCTGGGGATTACAACCACGAAGGGACTCGAACCCTCAATCTTCTGATCCGAAGTCAGACGTCTTGTCCATTAGGCCACATGGTCTGAAATCGTTCACTTTTCACATTTCAGAAGTGCAATGGTTCATATGCAAAGTAGGACGAGCTAAAAGTCGTACAAAGACACACTGCAAAGCTGATCTGTTTGCTTTTTCTGGAGAGGAATTGGCAAAAAATGGTAGACAACTGGCTTCACTAGTGCGATTGAGTGGAATTTATGCCAATATACTTGATGATATCTACTTTTTTCAGAGGATAATTCTTTCGATCTTCTCAAATGTTGCACTGGATCATAAATGGAAACAGCCCCAGGAGATCACAGGAGATTTAAAGACATTGCTTTTGCTGATTGGCTATTGCTGGCCAGTATGGGGATTGAACCCATGACCTTGGCGTTATTAGCACCACACTCTGACCATCTGAGCTAACCGGCCCTGAATTTTGAACTTATTCCACTCAATTAGTTCCATCTTTAAATCCGGATTGAGCATCCAAAATGTATTGTGTTTTCTATCAACAATCCGGTGCGAGCACCGCCCAGATTGGCTTGGGCAGCGTTGGAAGACGATATCCTCAAATATATTTCTGGCTTTTCATGTGAGTGAAATGACACAAGTTAAAAGCAATATTGACCACATTCATTTTATATATGATCTGCCTGGGGATTACAACCACGAAGGGACTCGAACCCTCAATCTTCTGATCCGAAGTCAGACGCCTTGTCCATTAGGCCACATGGTCTGAAATCGTTCACTTTTCACATTTCAGAAGTGCAATGGTTCATATGCAAAGTAGGACGAGCTAAAAGTCGTACAAAGACACACTGCAAAGCTGATCTGTTTGCTTTTTCTGGAGAGGAATTGGCAAAAAATGGTAGACAACTGGCTTCACTAGTGCGATTGAGTGGAATTTATGCCAATATACTTGATGATATCTACTTTTTTCAGAGGATAATTCTTTCGATCTTCTCAAATGTTGCACTGGATCATAAATGGAAACAGCCCCAGGAGATCACAGGAGATTTAAAGACATTGCTTTTGCTGATTGGCTATTGCTGGCCAGTATGGGGATTGAACCCATGACCTTGGCGTTATTAGCACCACACTCTGACCATCTGAGCTAACCGGCCCTGAATTTTGAACTTATTCCACTCAATTAGTTCCATCTTTAAATCCGGATTGAGCATCCAAAATGTATTGTGTTTTCTATCAACAATCCGGTGCGAGCACCGCCCAGATTGGCTTGGGCAGCGTTGGAAGACGATATCCTCAAATATATTTCTGGCTTTTCATGTGAGTGAAATGACACAAGTTAAAAGCAATATTGACCACATTCATTTTATATATGATCTGCCTGGGGATTACAACCACGAAGGGACTCGAACCCTCAATCTTCTGATCCGAAGTCAGACGCCTTGTCCATTAGGCCACATGGTCTGAAATCGTTCACTTTTCACATTTCAGAAGTGCAATGGTTCATATGCAAAGTAGGACGAGCTAAAAGTCGTACAAAGACACACTGCAAAGCTGATCTGTTTGCTTTTTCTGGAGAGGAATTGGCAAAAAATGGTAGACAACTGGCTTCACTAGTGCGATTGAGTGGAATTTATGCCAATATACTTGATGATATCTACTTTTTTCAGAGGATAATTCTTTCGATCTTCTCAAATGTTGCACTGGATCATAAATGGAAACAGCCCCAGGAGATCACAGGAGATTTAAAGACATTGCTTTTGCTGATTGGCTATTGCTGGCCAGTATGGGGATTGAACCCATGACCTTGGCGTTATTAGCACCACACTCTGACCATCTGAGCTAACCGGCCCTGAATTTTGAACTTATTCCACTCAATTAGTTCCATCTTTAAATCCGGATTGAGCATCCAAAATGTATTGTGTTTTCTATCAACAATCCGGTGCGAGCACCGCCCAGATTGGCTTGGGCAGCGTTGGAAGACGATATCCTCAAATATATTTCTGGCTTTTCATGTGAGTGAAATGACACAAGTTAAAAGCAATATTGACCACATTCATTTTATATATGATCTGCCTGGGGATTACAACCACGAAGGGACTCGAACCCTCAATCTTCTGATCCGAAGTCAGACGCCTTGTCCATTAGGCCACATGGTCTGAAATCGTTCACTTTTCACATTTCAGAAGTGCAATGGTTCATATGCAAAGTAGGACGAGCTAAAAGTCGTACAAAGACACACTGCAAAGCTGATCTGTTTGCTTTTTCTGGAGAGGAATTGGCAAAAAATGGTAGACAACTGGCTTCACTAGTGCGATTGAGTGGAATTTATGCCAATATACTTGATGATATCTACTTTTTTCAGAGGATAATTCCTTTGATATTCTCAAATGCTGTACTGCATTGTTAGATTTCAGGCTTTAGTTTGGTAGCAGGGCTGTGTTTGCTGTCTCAGAAGGACAAACTAATTGTCAAGGGATGCAAGGGCACTGAACTCTGGAATTATGCCATCTGTGAACCGTGATCGGGAGTGCTGATTCTGGGAATGCCGGCCCTGCCTCTGTCTCTTCCAACTCATACTTACCTGGCAGGGGAGATACCACGATCAAGAAGGTGGTTCACCCAGGGCGAGGCTCAGCCATTGCACACCGGTTGTGCTGACCCTTGCGAATTCCCCAAATGTGGGAATCTCGACTGCATAATTTCTGGTAGTGGGGGACTGCGTTCGCGCTCTCCCCTGATCATTATGTTGAATATAAACCAAGTGAATCATAGGTGGACATGCACTGCTATAAAGCATGCCATTTGCTGTTCTCTGGCACACTGTCAGATTGTGGCCTTTGATTTCTTCTGCAGTTTGTCCAAAGTGTGGAATTGGCTTCACTAGTGAGATTGAGTGGAATTTATGCCAATATACTTATGAGTATGATATCTACTTTTTTCAGAGGATAATTCTTTCGATCTTCTCAAATGTTGGACTGGATCATAAATGGAAATAACAGCCCCAGGAGATTTAAAAACATTGCTTTTGCTGATTGGCTATTGCTGGCCAGTATGGGGATTGAACCCATGACCTTGGCGTAATTAGCACCACGCTCTGACCATCTGAGCTAACCGGCCCTGAATTTTGAACTTATTCCACTCAATTAGTTCCATCTTTAAATCCGGATTGAGCATCCAAAATGTATTGTGTTTTCTATCAACAATCCGGTGCGAGCACCGCCCAGATTGGCTTGGGCAGCGTTGGAAGACGATATCCTCAAATATATTTCTGGCTTTTCATGTGAGTGAAATGACACAAGTTAAAAGCAATATTGACCACATTCATTTTATATATGATCTGCCTGGGGATTACAACCACGAAGGGACTCGAACCCTCAATCTTCTGATCCGAAGTCAGACGCCTTGTCCATTAGGCCACATGGTCTGAAATCGTTCACTTTTCACATTTCAGAAGTGCAATGGTTCATATGCAAAGTAGGACGAGCTAAAAGTCGTACAAAGACACACTGCAAAGCTGATCTGTTTGCTTTTTCTGGAGAGGAATTGGCAAAAAATGGTAGACAACTGGCTTCACTAGTGCGATTGAGTGGAATTTATGCCAATATACTTGATGATATCTACTTTTTTCAGAGGATAATTCTTTCGATCTTCTCAAATGTTGCACTGGATCATAAATGGAAACAGCCCCAGGAGATCACAGGAGATTTAAAGACATTGCTTTTGCTGATTGGCTATTGCTGGCCAGTATGGGGATTGAACCCATGACCTTGGCGTTATTAGCACCACGCTCTGACCATCTGAGCTAACCGGCCCTGAATTTTGAACTTATTCCACTCAATTAGTTCCATCTTTAAATCCGGATTGAGCATCCAAAATGTATTGTGTTTTCTATCAACAATCCGGTGCGAGCACCGCCCAGATTGGCTTGGGCAGCGTTGGAAGACGATATCCTCAAATATATTTCTGGCTTTTCATGTGAGTGAAATGACACAAGTTAAAAGCAATATTGACCACATTCATTTTATATATGATCTGCCTGGGGATTACAACCACGAAGGGACTCGAACCCTCAATCTTCTGATCCGAAGTCAGACGCCTTGTCCATTAGGCCACATGGTCTGAAATCGTTCACTTTTCACATTTCAGAAGTGCAATGGTTCATATGCAAAGTAGGACGAGCTAAAAGTCGTACAAAGACACACTGCAAAGCTGATCTGTTTGCTTTTTCTGGAGAGGAATTGGCAAAAAATGGTAGACAACTGGCTTCACTAGTGCGATTGAGTGGAATTTATGCCAATATACTTGATGATATCTACTTTTTTCAGAGGATAATTCCTTTGATATTCTCAAATGCTGTACTGCATTGTTAGATTTCAGGCTTTAGTTTGGTAGCAGGGCTGTGTTTGCTGTCTCAGAAGGACAAACTAATTGTCAAGGGATGCAGGGGCACTGAACTCTGGAATTATGCCATCTGTGAACCGTGATCGGGAGTGCTGATTCTGGGAATGCCGGCCCTGCCTCTGTCTCTTCCAACTCATACTTACCTGGCAGGGGAGATACCACGATCAAGAAGGTGGTTCACCCAGGGCGAGGCTCAGCCATTGCACACCGGTTGTGCTGACCCTTGCGAATTCCCCAAATGTGGGAATCTCGACTGCATAATTTCTGGTAGTGGGGGACTGCGTTCGCGCTCTCCCCTGATCATTATGTTGAATATAAACCAAGTGAATCATAGGTGGACATGCACTGCTATAAAGCATGCCATTTGCTGTTCTCTGGCACACTGTCAGATTGTGGCCTTTGATTTCTTCTGCAGTTTGTCCATAGTGTGGAATTGGCTTCACTAGTGAGATTGAGTGGAATTTATGCCAATATACTTATGAGTATGATATCTACTTTTTTCAGAGGATAATTCTTTCGATCTTCTCAAATGTTGCACTGGATCATAAATGGAAACAGCCCCAGGAGATCACAGGAGATTTAAAGACATTGCTTTTTCTGATTGGCTATTGCTGGCCAGTATGGGGATTGAACCCATGACCTTGGCGTTATTAGCACCACGCTCTGACCATCTGAGCTAACCGGCCCTGAATTTTAAACTTATTCCACTCAATTAGTTCCATCTTTAAATCCGGATTGAGCATCCAAAATGTATTGTGTTTTCTATCAACAATCCGGTGCGAGCACCGCCCAGATTGGCTTGGGCAGCGTTGGAAGACGATATCCTCAAATATATTTCTGGCTTTTCATGTGAGTGAAATGACACAAGTTAAAAGCAATATTGACCACATTCATTTTATATATGATCTGCCTGGGGATTACAACCACGAAGGGACTCGAACCCTCAATCTTCTGATCCGAAGTCAGACGCCTTGTCCATTAGGCCACATGGTCTGAAATCGTTCACTTTTCACATTTCAGAAGTGCAATGGTTCATATGCAAAGTAGGACGAGCTAAAAGTCGTACAAAGACACACTGCAAAGCTGATCTGTTTGCTTTTTCTGGAGAGGAATTGGCAAAAAATGGTAGACAACTGGCTTCACTAGTGCGATTGAGTGGAATTTATGCCAATATACTTGATGATATCTACTTTTTTCAGAGGATAATTCCTTTGATATTCTCAAATGCTGTACTGCATTGTTAGATTTCAGGCTTTAGTTTGGTAGCAGGGCTGTGTTTGCTGTCTCAGAAGGACAAACTAATTGTCAAGGGATGCAAGGGCACTGAACTCTGGAATTATGCCATCTGTGAACCGTGATCGGGAGTGCTGATTCTGGGAATGCCGGCCCTGCCTCTGTCTCTTCCAACTCATACTTACCTGGCAGGGGAGATACCACGATCAAGAAGGTGGTTCACCCAGGGCGAGGCTCAGCCATTGCACACCGGTTGTGCTGACCCTTGCGAATTCCCCAAATGTGGGAATCTCGACTGCATAATTTCTGGTAGTGGGGGACTGCGTTCGCGCTCTCCCCTGATCATTATGTTGAATATAAACCAAGTGAATCATAGGTGGACATGCACTGCTATAAAGCATGCCATTTGCTGTTCTCTGGCACACTGTCAGATTGTGGCCTTTGATTTCTTCTGCAGTTTGTCCAAAGTGTGGAATTGGCTTCACTAGTGAGATTGAGTGGAATTTATGCCAATATACTTATGAGTATGATATCTACTTTTTTCAGAGGATAATTCTTTCGATCTTCTCAAATGTTGGACTGGATCATAAATGGAAATAACAGCCCCAGGAGATCACAGGAGATTTAAAAACATTGCTTTTGCTGATTGGCTATTGCTGGCCAGTATGGGGATTGAACCCATGACCTTGGCGTAATTAGCACCACGCTCTGACCATCTGAGCTAACCGGCCCTGAATTTTGAACTTATTCCACTCAATTAGTTCCATCTTTAAATCCGGATTGAGCATCCAAAATGTATTGTGTTTTCTATCAACAATCCGGTGCGAGCACCGCCCAGATTGGCTTGGGCAGCGTTGGAAGACGATATCCTCAAATATATTTCTGGCTTTTCATGTGAGTGAAATGACACAAGTTAAAAGCAATATTGACCACATTCATTTTATATATGATCTGCCTGGGGATTACAACCACGAAGGGACTCGAACCCTCAATCTTCTGATCCGAAGTCAGACGCCTTGTCCATTAGGCCACATGGTCTGAAATCGTTCACTTTTCACATTTCAGAAGTGCAATGGTTCATATGCAAAGTAGGACGAGCTAAAAGTCGTACAAAGACACACTGCAAAGCTGATCTGTTTGCTTTTTCTGGAGAGGAATTGGCAAAAAATGGTAGACAACTGGCTTCACTAGTGCGATTGAGTGGAATTTATGCCAATATACTTGATGATATCTACTTTTTTCAGAGGATAATTCTTTCGATCTTCTCAAATGTTGCACTGGATCATAAATGGAAACAGCCCCAGGAGATCACAGGAGATTTAAAGACATTGCTTTTGCTGATTGGCTATTGCTGGCCAGTATGGGGATTGAACCCATGACCTTGGCGTTATTAGCACAACGCTCTGACCATCTGAGCTAACCGGCCCTGAATTTTAAACTTATTCCACTCAATTAGTTCCATCTTTAAATCCGGATTGAGCATCCAAAATGTATTGTGTTTTCTATCAACAATCCGGTGCGAGCACCGCCCAGATTGGCTTGGGCAGCGTTGGAAGACGATATCCTCAAATATATTTCTGGCTTTTCATGTGAGTGAAATGACACAAGTTAAAAGCAATATTGACCACATTCATTTTATATATGATCTGCCTGGGGATTACAACCACGAAGGGACTCGAACCCTCAATCTTCTGATCCGAAGTCAGACGCCTTGTCCATTAGGCCACATGGTCTGAAATCGTTCACTTTTCACATTTCAGAAGTGCAATGGTTCATATGCAAAGTAGGACGAGCTAAAAGTCGTACAAAGACACACTGCAAAGCTGATCTGTTTGCTTTTTCTGGAGAGGAATTGGCAAAAAATGGTAGACAACTGGCTTCACTAGTGCGATTGAGTGGAATTTATGCCAATATACTTGATGATATCTACTTTTTTCAGAGGATAATTCCTTTGATATTCTCAAATGCTGTACTGCATTGTTAGATTTCAGGCTTTAGTTTGGTAGCAGGGCTGTGTTTGCTGTCTCAGAAGGACAAACTAATTGTCAAGGGATGCAAGGGCACTGAACTCTGGAATTATGCCATCTGTGAACCGTGATCGGGAGTGCTGATTCTGGGAATGCCGGCCCTGCCTCTGTCTCTTCCAACTCATACTTACCTGGCAGGGGAGATACCACGATCAAGAAGGTGGTTCACCCAGGGCGAGGCTCAGCCATTGCACACCGGTTGTGCTGACCCTTGCGAATTCCCCAAATGTGGGAATCTCGACTGCATAATTTCTGGTAGTGGGGGACTGCGTTCGCGCTCTCCCCTGATCATTATGTTGAATATAAACCAAGTGAATCATAGGTGGACATGCACTGCTATAAAGCATGCCATTTGCTGTTCTCTGGCACACTGTCAGATTGTGGCCTTTGATTTCTTCTGCAGTTTGTCCAAAGTGTGGAATTGGCTTCACTAGTGAGATTGAGTGGAATTTATGCCAATATACTTATGAGTATGATATCTACTTTTTTCAGAGGATAATTCTTTCGATCTTCTCAAATGTTGGACTGGATCATAAATGGAAATAACAGCCCCAGGAGATCACAGGAGATTTAAAAACATTGCTTTTGCTGATTGGCTATTGCTGGCCAGTATGGGGATTGAACCCATGACCTTGGCGTAATTAGCACCACGCTCTGACCATCTGAGCTAACCGGCCCTGAATTTTGAACTTATTCCACTCAATTAGTTCCATCTTTAAATCCGGATTGAGCATCCAAAATGTATTGTGTTTTCTATCAACAATCCGGTGCGAGCACCGCCCAGATTGGCTTGGGCAGCGTTGGAAGACGATATCCTCAAATATATTTCTGGCTTTTCATGTGAGTGAAATGACACAAGTTAAAAGCAATATTGACCACATTCATTTTATATATGATCTGCCTGGGGATTACAACCACGAAGGGACTCGAACCCTCAATCTTCTGATCCGAAGTCAGACGCCTTGTCCATTAGGCCACATGGTCTGAAATCGTTCACTTTTCACATTTCAGAAGTGCAATGGTTCATATGCAAAGTAGGACGAGCTAAAAGTCGTACAAAGACACACTGCAAAGCTGATCTGTTTGCTTTTTCTGGAGAGGAATTGGCAAAAAATGGTAGACAACTGGCTTCACTAGTGCGATTGAGTGGAATTTATGCCAATATACTTGATGATATCTACTTTTTTCAGAGGATAATTCTTTCGATCTTCTCAAATGTTGCACTGGATCATAAATGGAAACAGCCCCAGGAGATCACAGGAGATTTAAAGACATTGCTTTTGCTGATTGGCTATTGCTGGCCAGTATGGGGATTGAACCCATGACCTTGGCGTTATTAGCACCACGCTCTGACCATCTGAGCTAACCGGCCCTGAATTTTGAACTTATTCCACTCAATTAGTTCCATCTTTAAATCCGGATTGAGCATCCAAAATGTATTGTGTTTTCTATCAACAATCCGGTGCGAGCACCGCCCAGATTGGCTTGGGCAGCGTTGGAAGACGATATCCTCAAATATATTTCTGGCTTTTCATGTGAGTGAAATGACACAAGTTAAAAGCAATATTGACCACATTCATTTTATATATGATCTGCCTGGGGATTACAACCACGAAGGGACTCGAACCCTCAATCTTCTGATCCGAAGTCAGACGCCTTGTCCATTAGGCCACATGGTCTGAAATCGTTCACTTTTCACATTTCAGAAGTGCAATGGTTCATATGCAAAGTAGGACGAGCTAAAAGTCGTACAAAGACACACTGCAAAGCTGATCTGTTTGCTTTTTCTGGAGAGGAATTGGCAAAAAATGGTAGACAACTGGCTTCACTAGTGCGATTGAGTGGAATTTATGCCAATATACTTGATGATATCTACTTTTTTCAGAGGATAATTCCTTTGATATTCTCAAATGCTGTACTGCATTGTTAGATTTCAGGCTTTAGTTTGGTAGCAGGGCTGTGTTTGCTGTCTCAGAAGGACAAACTAATTGTCAAGGGATGCAGGGGCACTGAACTCTGGAATTATGCCATCTGTGAACCGTGATCGGGAGTGCTGATTCTGGGAATGCCGGCCCTGCCTCTGTCTCTTCCAACTCATACTTACCTGGCAGGGGAGATACCACGATCAAGAAGGTGGTTCACCCAGGGCGAGGCTCAGCCATTGCACACCGGTTGTGCTGACCCTTGCGAATTCCCCAAATGTGGGAATCTCGACTGCATAATTTCTGGTAGTGGGGGACTGCGTTCGCGCTCTCCCCTGATCATTATGTTGAATATAAACCAAGTGAATCATAGGTGGACATGCACTGCTATAAAGCATGCCATTTGCTGTTCTCTGGCACACTGTCAGATTGTGGCCTTTGATTTCTTCTGCAGTTTGTCCATAGTGTGGAATTGGCTTCACTAGTGAGATTGAGTGGAATTTATGCCAATATACTTATGAGTATGATATCTACTTTTTTCAGAGGATAATTCTTTCGATCTTCTCAAATGTTGCACTGGATCATAAATGGAAACAGCCCCAGGAGATCACAGGAGATTTAAAGACATTGCTTTTTCTGATTGGCTATTGCTGGCCAGTATGGGGATTGAACCCATGACCTTGGCGTTATTAGCACAACGCTCTGACCATCTGAGCTAACCGGCCCTGAATTTTAAACTTATTCCACTCAATTAGTTCCATCTTTAAATCCGGATTGAGCATCCAAAATGTATTGTGTTTTCTATCAACAATCCGGTGCGAGCACCGCCCAGATTGGCTTGGGCAGCGTTGGAAGACGATATCCTCAAATATATTTCTGGCTTTTCATGTGAGTGAAATGACACAAGTTAAAAGCAATATTGACCACATTCATTTTATATATGATCTGCCTGGGGATTACAACCACGAAGGGACTCGAACCCTCAATCTTCTGATCCGAAGTCAGACGCCTTGTCCATTAGGCCACATGGTCTGAAATCGTTCACTTTTCACATTTCAGAAGTGCAATGGTTCATATGCAAAGTAGGACGAGCTAAAAGTCGTACAAAGACACACTGCAAAGCTGATCTGTTTGCTTTTTCTGGAGAGGAATTGGCAAAAAATGGTAGACAACTGGCTTCACTAGTGCGATTGAGTGGAATTTATGCCAATATACTTGATGATATCTACTTTTTTCAGAGGATAATTCCTTTGATATTCTCAAATGCTGTACTGCATTGTTAGATTTCAGGCTTTAGTTTGGTAGCAGGGCTGTGTTTGCTGTCTCAGAAGGACAAACTAATTGTCAAGGGATGCAAGGGCACTGAACTCTGGAATTATGCCATCTGTGAACCGTGATCGGGAGTGCTGATTCTGGGAATGCCGGCCCTGCCTCTGTCTCTTCCAACTCATACTTACCTGGCAGGGGAGATACCACGATCAAGAAGGTGGTTCACCCAGGGCGAGGCTCAGCCATTGCACACCGGTTGTGCTGACCCTTGCGAATTCCCCAAATGTGGGAATCTCGACTGCATAATTTCTGGTAGTGGGGGACTGCGTTCGCGCTCTCCCCTGATCATTATGTTGAATATAAACCAAGTGAATCATAGGTGGACATGCACTGCTATAAAGCATGCCATTTGCTGTTCTCTGGCACACTGTCAGATTGTGGCCTTTGATTTCTTCTGCAGTTTGTCCAAAGTGTGGAATTGGCTTCACTAGTGAGATTGAGTGGAATTTATGCCAATATACTTATGAGTATGATATCTACTTTTTTCAGAGGATAATTCTTTCGATCTTCTCAAATGTTGGACTGGATCATAAATGGAAATAACAGCCCCAGGAGATCACAGGAGATTTAAAAACATTGCTTTTGCTGATTGGCTATTGCTGGCCAGTATGGGGATTGAACCCATGACCTTGGCGTAATTAGCACCACGCTCTGACCATCTGAGCTAACCGGCCCTGAATTTTGAACTTATTCCACTCAATTAGTTCCATCTTTAAATCCGGATTGAGCATCCAAAATGTATTGTGTTTTCTATCAACAATCCGGTGCGAGCACCGCCCAGATTGGCTTGGGCAGCGTTGGAAGACGATATCCTCAAATATATTTCTGGCTTTTCATGTGAGTGAAATGACACAAGTTAAAAGCAATATTGACCACATTCATTTTATATATGATCTGCCTGGGGATTACAACCACGAAGGGACTCGAACCCTCAATCTTCTGATCCGAAGTCAGACGCCTTGTCCATTAGGCCACATGGTCTGAAATCGTTCACTTTTCACATTTCAGAAGTGCAATGGTTCATATGCAAAGTAGGACGAGCTAAAAGTCGTACAAAGACACACTGCAAAGCTGATCTGTTTGCTTTTTCTGGAGAGGAATTGGCAAAAAATGGTAGACAACTGGCTTCACTAGTGCGATTGAGTGGAATTTATGCCAATATACTTGATGATATCTACTTTTTTCAGAGGATAATTCTTTCGATCTTCTCAAATGTTGCACTGGATCATAAATGGAAACAGCCCCAGGAGATCACAGGAGATTTAAAGACATTGCTTTTGCTGATTGGCTATTGCTGGCCAGTATGGGGATTGAACCCATGACCTTGGCGTTATTAGCACCACGCTCTGACCATCTGAGCTAACCGGCCCTGAATTTTGAACTTATTCCACTCAATTAGTTCCATCTTTAAATCCGGATTGAGCATCCAAAATGTATTGTGTTTTCTATCAACAATCCGGTGCGAGCACCGCCCAGATTGGCTTGGGCAGCGTTGGAAGACGATATCCTCAAATATATTTCTGGCTTTTCATGTGAGTGAAATGACACAAGTTAAAAGCAATATTGACCACATTCATTTTATATATGATCTGCCTGGGGATTACAACCACGAAGGGACTCGAACCCTCAATCTTCTGATCCGAAGTCAGACGCCTTGTCCATTAGGCCACATGGTCTGAAATCGTTCACTTTTCACATTTCAGAAGTGCAATGGTTCATATGCAAAGTAGGACGAGCTAAAAGTCGTACAAAGACACACTGCAAAGCTGATCTGTTTGCTTTTTCTGGAGAGGAATTGGCAAAAAATGGTAGACAACTGGCTTCACTAGTGCGATTGAGTGGAATTTATGCCAATATACTTGATGATATCTACTTTTTTCAGAGGATAATTCCTTTGATATTCTCAAATGCTGTACTGCATTGTTAGATTTCAGGCTTTAGTTTGGTAGCAGGGCTGTGTTTGCTGTCTCAGAAGGACAAACTAATTGTCAAGGGATGCAGGGGCACTGAACTCTGGAATTATGCCATCTGTGAACCGTGATCGGGAGTGCTGATTCTGGGAATGCCGGCCCTGCCTCTGTCTCTTCCAACTCATACTTACCTGGCAGGGGAGATACCACGATCAAGAAGGTGGTTCACCCAGGGCGAGGCTCAGCCATTGCACACCGGTTGTGCTGACCCTTGCGAATTCCCCAAATGTGGGAATCTCGACTGCATAATTTCTGGTAGTGGGGGACTGCGTTCGCGCTCTCCCCTGATCATTATGTTGAATATAAACCAAGTGAATCATAGGTGGACATGCACTGCTATAAAGCATGCCATTTGCTGTTCTCTGGCACACTGTCAGATTGTGGCCTTTGATTTCTTCTGCAGTTTGTCCATAGTGTGGAATTGGCTTCACTAGTGAGATTGAGTGGAATTTATGCCAATATACTTATGAGTATGATATCTACTTTTTTCAGAGGATAATTCTTTCGATCTTCTCAAATGTTGCACTGGATCATAAATGGAAACAGCCCCAGGAGATCACAGGAGATTTAAAGACATTGCTTTTTCTGATTGGCTATTGCTGGCCAGTATGGGGATTGAACCCATGACCTTGGCGTTATTAGCACAACGCTCTGACCATCTGAGCTAACCGGCCCTGAATTTTAAACTTATTCCACTCAATTAGTTCCATCTTTAAATCCGGATTGAGCATCCAAAATGTATTGTGTTTTCTATCAACAATCCGGTGCGAGCACCGCCCAGATTGGCTTGGGCAGCGTTGGAAGACGATATCCTCAAATATATTTCTGGCTTTTCATGTGAGTGAAATGACACAAGTTAAAAGCAATATTGACCACATTCATTTTATATATGATCTGCCTGGGGATTACAACCACGAAGGGACTCGAACCCTCAATCTTCTGATCCGAAGTCAGACGCCTTGTCCATTAGGCCACATGGTCTGAAATCGTTCACTTTTCACATTTCAGAAGTGCAATGGTTCATATGCAAAGTAGGACGAGCTAAAAGTCGTACAAAGACACACTGCAAAGCTGATCTGTTTGCTTTTTCTGGAGAGGAATTGGCAAAAAATGGTAGACAACTGGCTTCACTAGTGCGATTGAGTGGAATTTATGCCAATATACTTGATGATATCTACTTTTTTCAGAGGATAATTCCTTTGATATTCTCAAATGCTGTACTGCATTGTTAGATTTCAGGCTTTAGTTTGGTAGCAGGGCTGTGTTTGCTGTCTCAGAAGGACAAACTAATTGTCAAGGGATGCAAGGGCACTGAACTCTGGAATTATGCCATCTGTGAACCGTGATCGGGAGTGCTGATTCTGGGAATGCCGGCCCTGCCTCTGTCTCTTCCAACTCATACTTACCTGGCAGGGGAGATACCACGATCAAGAAGGTGGTTCACCCAGGGCGAGGCTCAGCCATTGCACACCGGTTGTGCTGACCCTTGCGAATTCCCCAAATGTGGGAATCTCGACTGCATAATTTCTGGTAGTGGGGGACTGCGTTCGCGCTCTCCCCTGATCATTATGTTGAATATAAACCAAGTGAATCATAGGTGGACATGCACTGCTATAAAGCATGCCATTTGCTGTTCTCTGGCACACTGTCAGATTGTGGCCTTTGATTTCTTCTGCAGTTTGTCCAAAGTGTGGAATTGGCTTCACTAGTGAGATTGAGTGGAATTTATGCCAATATACTTATGAGTATGATATCTACTTTTTTCAGAGGATAATTCTTTCGATCTTCTCAAATGTTGGACTGGATCATAAATGGAAATAACAGCCCCAGGAGATCACAGGAGATTTAAAAACATTGCTTTTGCTGATTGGCTATTGCTGGCCAGTATGGGGATTGAACCCATGACCTTGGCGTAATTAGCACCACGCTCTGACCATCTGAGCTAACCGGCCCTGAATTTTGAACTTATTCCACTCAATTAGTTCCATCTTTAAATCCGGATTGAGCATCCAAAATGTATTGTGTTTTCTATCAACAATCCGGTGCGAGCACCGCCCAGATTGGCTTGGGCAGCGTTGGAAGACGATATCCTCAAATATATTTCTGGCTTTTCATGTGAGTGAAATGACACAAGTTAAAAGCAATATTGACCACATTCATTTTATATATGATCTGCCTGGGGATTACAACCACGAAGGGACTCGAACCCTCAATCTTCTGATCCGAAGTCAGACGCCTTGTCCATTAGGCCACATGGTCTGAAATCGTTCACTTTTCACATTTCAGAAGTGCAATGGTTCATATGCAAAGTAGGACGAGCTAAAAGTCGTACAAAGACACACTGCAAAGCTGATCTGTTTGCTTTTTCTGGAGAGGAATTGGCAAAAAATGGTAGACAACTGGCTTCACTAGTGCGATTGAGTGGAATTTATGCCAATATACTTGATGATATCTACTTTTTTCAGAGGATAATTCTTTCGATCTTCTCAAATGTTGCACTGGATCATAAATGGAAACAGCCCCAGGAGATCACAGGAGATTTAAAGACATTGCTTTTGCTGATTGGCTATTGCTGGCCAGTATGGGGATTGAACCCATGACCTTGGCGTTATTAGCACCACGCTCTGACCATCTGAGCTAACCGGCCCTGAATTTTGAACTTATTCCACTCAATTAGTTCCATCTTTAAATCCGGATTGAGCATCCAAAATGTATTGTGTTTTCTATCAACAATCCGGTGCGAGCACCGCCCAGATTGGCTTGGGCAGCGTTGGAAGACGATATCCTCAAATATATTTCTGGCTTTTCATGTGAGTGAAATGACACAAGTTAAAAGCAATATTGACCACATTCATTTTATATATGATCTGCCTGGGGATTACAACCACGAAGGGACTCGAACCCTCAATCTTCTGATCCGAAGTCAGACGCCTTGTCCATTAGGCCACATGGTCTGAAATCGTTCACTTTTCACATTTCAGAAGTGCAATGGTTCATATGCAAAGTAGGACGAGCTAAAAGTCGTACAAAGACACACTGCAAAGCTGATCTGTTTGCTTTTTCTGGAGAGGAATTGGCAAAAAATGGTAGACAACTGGCTTCACTAGTGCGATTGAGTGGAATTTATGCCAATATACTTGATGATATCTACTTTTTTCAGAGGATAATTCCTTTGATATTCTCAAATGCTGTACTGCATTGTTAGATTTCAGGCTTTAGTTTGGTAGCAGGGCTGTGTTTGCTGTCTCAGAAGGACAAACTAATTGTCAAGGGATGCAGGGGCACTGAACTCTGGAATTATGCCATCTGTGAACCGTGATCGGGAGTGCTGATTCTGGGAATGCCGGCCCTGCCTCTGTCTCTTCCAACTCATACTTACCTGGCAGGGGAGATACCACGATCAAGAAGGTGGTTCACCCAGGGCGAGGCTCAGCCATTGCACACCGGTTGTGCTGACCCTTGCGAATTCCCCAAATGTGGGAATCTCGACTGCATAATTTCTGGTAGTGGGGGACTGCGTTCGCGCTCTCCCCTGATCATTATGTTGAATATAAACCAAGTGAATCATAGGTGGACATGCACTGCTATAAAGCATGCCATTTGCTGTTCTCTGGCACACTGTCAGATTGTGGCCTTTGATTTCTTCTGCAGTTTGTCCATAGTGTGGAATTGGCTTCACTAGTGAGATTGAGTGGAATTTATGCCAATATACTTATGAGTATGATATCTACTTTTTTCAGAGGATAATTCTTTCGATCTTCTCAAATGTTGCACTGGATCATAAATGGAAACAGCCCCAGGAGATCACAGGAGATTTAAAGACATTGCTTTTTCTGATTGGCTATTGCTGGCCAGTATGGGGATTGAACCCATGACCTTGGCGTTATTAGCACCACGCTCTGACCATCTGAGCTAACCGGCCCTGAATTTTAAACTTATTCCACTCAATTAGTTCCATCTTTAAATCCGGATTGAGCATCCAAAATGTATTGTGTTTTCTATCAACAATCCTGTGCGAGCACCGCCCAGATTGGCTTGGGCAGCGTTGGAAGACGATATCCTCAAATATATTTCTGGCTTTTCATGTGAGTGAAATGACACAAGTTAAAAGCAATATTGACCACATTCATTTTATATATGATCTGCCTGGGGATTACAACCACGAAGGGACTCGAACCCTCAATCTTCTGATCCGAAGTCAGACGCCTTGTCCATTAGGCCACATGGTCTGAAATCGTTCACTTTTCACATTTCAGAAGTGCAATGGTTCATATGCAAAGTAGGACGAGCTAAAAGTCGTACAAAGACACACTGCAAAGCTGATCTGTTTGCTTTTTCTGGAGAGGAATTGGCAAAAAATGGTAGACAACTGGCTTCACTAGTGCGATTGAGTGGAATTTATGCCAATATACTTGATGATATCTACTTTTTTCAGAGGATAATTCTTTCGATCTTCTCAAATGTTGCACTGGATCATAAATGGAAACAGCCCCAGGAGATCACAGGAGATTTAAAGACATTGCTTTTTCTGATTGGCTATTGCTGGCCAGTATGGGGATTGAACCCATGACCTTGGCGTTATTAGCACAACGCTCTGACCATCTGAGCTAACCGGCCCTGAATTTTGAACTTATTCCACTCAATTAGTTCCATCTTTAAATCCGGATTGAGCATCCAAAATGTATTGTGTTTTCTATCAACAATCCGGTGCGAGCACCGCCCAGATTGGCTTGGGCAGCGTTGGAAGACGATATCCTCAAATATATTTCTGGCTTTTCATGTGAGTGAAATGACACAAGTTAAAAGCAATATTGACCACATTCATTTTATATATGATCTGCCTGGGGATTACAACCACGAAGGGACTCGAACCCTCAATCTTCTGATCCGAAGTCAGACGCCTTGTCCATTAGGCCACATGGTCTGAAATCGTTCACTTTTCACATTTCAGAAGTGCAATGGTTCATATGCAAAGTAGGACGAGCTAAAAGTCGTACAAAGACACACTGCAAAGCTGATCTGTTTGCTTTTTCTGGAGAGGAATTGGCAAAAAATGGTAGACAACTGGCTTCACTAGTGCGATTGAGTGGAATTTATGCCAATATACTTGATGATATCTACTTTTTTCAGAGGATAATTCCTTTGATATTCTCAAATGCTGTACTGCATTGTTAGATTTCAGGCTTTAGTTTGGTAGCAGGGCTGTGTTTGCTGTCTCAGAAGGACAAACTAATTGTCAAGGGATGCAGGGGCACTGAACTCTGGAATTATGCCATCTGTGAACGGTGATCGGGAGTGCTGATTCTGGGAATGCCGGCCCTGCCTCTGTCTCTTCCAACTCATACTTACCTGGCAGGGGAGATACCACGATCAAGAAGGTGGTTCACCCAGGGCGAGGCTCAGCCATTGCACACCGGTTGTGCTGACCCTTGCGAATTCCCCAAATGTGGGAATCGCGACTGCATAATTTCTGGTAGTGGGGGACTGCGTTCGCGCTCTCCCCTGATCATTATGTTGAATATAAACCAAGTGAATCATAGGTGGACATGCACTGCTATAAAGCATGCCATTTGCTGTTCTCTGGCACACTGTCAGATTGTGGCCTTTGATTTCTTCTGCAGTTTGTCCATAGTGTGGAATTGGCTTCACTAGTGAGATTGAGTGGAATTTATGCCAATATACTTATGAGTATGAAATCTACTTTTTTCAGAGGATAATTCTTTCGATCTTCTCAAATGTTGCACTGGATCATAAATGGAAACAGCCCCAGGAGATCACAGTAGATTTAAAGACATTGCTTTTTCTGATTGGCTATTGCTGGCCAGTATGGGGATTGAACCCATGACCTTGGCGTTATTAGCACCACGCTCTGACCATCTGAGCTAACCGGCCCTGAATTTTGAACTTATTCCACTCAATTAGTTCCATCTTTAAATCCGGATTGAGCATCCAAAATGTATTGTGTTTTCTATCAACAATCCGGTGCGAGCACCGCCCAGATTGGCTTGGGCAGCGTTGGAAGACGATATCCTCAAATATATTTCTGGCTTTTCATGTGAGTGAAATGACACAAGTTAAAAGCAATATTGACCACATTCATTTTATATATGATCTGCCTGGGGATTACAACCACGAAGGGACTCGAACCCTCAATCTTCTGATCCGAAGTCAGACGCCTTGTCCATTAGGCCACATGGTCTGAAATCGTTCACTTTTCACATTTCAGAAGTGCAATGGTTCATATGCAAAGTAGGACGAGCTAAAAGTCGTACAAAGACACACTGCAAAGCTGATCTGTTTGCTTTTTCTGGAGAGGAATTGGCAAAAAATGGTAGACAACTGGCTTCACTAGTGCGATTGAGTGGAATTTATGCCAATATACTTGATGATATCTACTTTTTTCAGAGGATAATTCCTTTGATATTCTCAAATGCTGTACTGCATTGTTAGATTTCAGGCTTTAGTTTGGTAGCAGGGCTGTGTTTGCTGTCTCAGAAGGACAAACTAATTGTCAAGGGATGCAGGGGCACTGAACTCTGGAATTATGCCATCTGTGAACGGTGATCGGGAGTGCTGATTCTGGGAATGCCGGCCCTGCCTCTGTCTCTTCCAACTCATACTTACCTGGCAGGGGAGATACCACGATCAAGAAGGTGGTTCACCCAGGGCGAGGCTCAGCCATTGCACACCGGTTGTGCTGACCCTTGCGAATTCCCCAAATGTGGGAATCTCGACTGCATAATTTCTGGTAGTGGGGGACTGCGTTCGCGCTCTCCCCTGATCATTATGTTGAATATAAACCAAGTGAATCATAGGTGGACATGCACTGCTATAAAGCATGCCATTTGCTGTTCTCTGGCACACTGTCAGATTGTGGCCTTTGATTTCTTCTGCAGTTTGTCCATAGTGTGGAATTGGCTTCACTAGTGAGATTGAGTGGAATTTATGCCAATATACTTATGAGTATGATATCTACTTTTTTCAGAGGATAATTCTTTCGATCTTCTCAAATGTTGCACTGGATCATAAATGGAAACAGCCCCAGGAGATCACAGGAGATTTAAAGACATTGCTTTTTCTGATTGGCTATTGCTGGCCAGTATGGGGATTGAACCCATGACCTTGGCGTTATTAGCACCACGCTCTGACCATCTGAGCTAACCGGCCCTGAATTTTGAACTTATTCCACTCAATTAGTTCCATCTTTAAATCCGGATTGAGCATCCAAAATGTATTGTGTTTTCTATCAACAATCCGGTGCGAGCACCGCCCAGATTGGCTTGGGCAGCGTTGGAAGACGATATCCTCAAATATATTTCTGGCTTTTCATGTGAGTGAAATGACACAAGTTAAAAGCAATATTGACCACATTCATTTTATATATGATCTGCCTGGGGATTACAACCACGAAGGGACTCGAACCCTCAATCTTCTGATCCGAAGTCAGACGCCTTGTCCATTAGGCCACATGGTCTGAAATCATTCACTTTTCACATTTCAGAAGTGCAATGGTTCATATGCAAAGTAGGACGAGCTAAAAGTCGTACAAAGACACACTGCAAAGCTGATCTGTTTGCTTTTTCTGGAGAGGAATTGGCAAAAAATGGTAGACAACTGGCTTCACTAGTGCGATTGAGTGGAATTTATGCCAATATACTTCATGATATCTACTTTTTTCAGAGGATAATTCCTTTGATATTCTCAAATGCTGTACTGCATTGTTAGATTTCAGGCTTTAGTTTGGTAGCAGGGCTGTGTTTGCTGTCTCAGAAGGACAAACTAATTGTCAAGGGATGCAGGGGCACTGAACTCTGGAATTATGCCATCTGTGAACCGTGATCGGGAGTGCTGATTCTGGGAATGCCGGCCCTGCCTCTGTCTCTTCCAACTCATACTTACCTGGCAGGGGAGATACCACGATCAAGAAGGTGGTTCACCCAGGGTGAGGCTCAGCCATTGCACACCGGTTGTGCTGACCCTTGCGAATTCCCCAAATGTGGGAATCTCGACTGCATAATTTCTGGTAGTGGGGGACTGCGTTCGCGCTCTCCCCTGATCATTATGTTGAATATAAACCAAGTGAATCATAGGTGGACATGCACTGCTATAAAGCATGCCATTTGCTGTTCTCTGGCACACTGTCAGATTGTGGCCTTTGATTTCTTCTGCAGTTTGTCCATAGTGTGGAATTGGCTTCACTAGTGAGATTGAGTGGAATTTATGCCAATATACTTATGAGTATGATATCTACTTTTTTCAGAGGATAATTCTTTCGATCTTCTCAAATGTTGCACTGGATCATAAATGGAAACAGCCCCAGGAGATCACAGGAGATTTAAAGACATTGCTTTTGCTGGCCAGTATGGGGATTGAACCCATGACCTTGGCATTATTAGCACCACGCTCTGACCATCTGAGCTAACCGGCCCTGAATTTTGAACTTATTCCACTCAATTAGTTCCATCTTTAAATCCGGATTGAGCGTCCAAAATGTATTGTGTTTTCTATCAACAATCCGGTGCGAGCACCGCCCAGATTGGCTTGGGCAGCGTTGGAAGACGATATCCTCAAATATATTTCTGGCTTTTCATGTGAGTGAAATGACACAAGTTAAAAGCAATATTGACCACATTCATTTTATATATGATCTGCAAGGAGCTTACAATTGAGATTCAGTAGAATTAATGTCAATATACTTGATGATATATATTTTTTTCAAAGAATAATTCCTTCTATCTTTGTCTTTAGACACATTGTTTCTGTATACACCCATTGATGGCCAGTATGGGGATTGATCCAATAACCCTGGCATCACTGCACTCTGACACTCTGACTCTGAATTGAACTGATCCTTGATTCTGAAATCAAGCTAAACTGTAGTTGTAGGTGTTTAATTTGAGGTATTTTAGAAAGTACTCACATTGTAATGCTGATGAAAACAACCATCGGTCCTGCCACTGTGTTCCTAAATTATTTCTGTAATTCCTTATCAGTGAGGCTGTTACAAAAAATGCTGCAACACACACTTGTCTTTGCTTTCTCTGGTGCTCAACTTGTCTTTGTCTATATACCTTACTGTAAATCCAGCTATCCAAGATCTTTTGGAACTTTCTCCCAGGGTGAATTTTTGCTTTCAGCTTGACCCAGATTTGGCTGTTCATGTTCGGCTTGCAATGAAGAGATCTAATCTCTTGTTTACACGGCGCCACAAATCTAATTTTTGTTTTGTTCTTGTGTAAATCCAGTGAACAGCATTTGAACGTGGTTTGATACCAAGATTCTCTGTGTCTTTTATAACATGTTTTTATTATCGTTGGTAACCAGAATCTTATGCCATAAGGATCAGACAAAAAATAATGGTCAGAATGGTCTCTCTACTTGCGTAAATGGGAACAATTGTGTCAGTTATGATGTCACCCACTGATGTACATCAGGTCGCCATGGTTACACCAATGTTGTGATAGTGAAACCCTCAGATTGGATTTCCACAGGAAATGAGTCTTTGGGAGTGAGCTTATGGTCTGAGAAGCTGTGTCCAGTCAATAAGAGCTACATAACTTAATTAACATATTTGTTCAAATGTGTCTGAAATAAGCCACATGTTAAAGTATTTTCATTGTTTTCTCAAAAAAGGGTTTCTGAAAAAACAACATAAATGTACATTTTCAGAGTATTGCATAAACCTTCAAATGTGTTCTTAAAGTGTGGGACCAATTTTTGTGTTGCTAGTCAGCTCGTACTCCTCTATATTGAGCTCAGTCCTATAAATAGGTCTGCATGATGAGTCTACAATAGCCTGCTTCTTTACATAGTCATACTGATGACCACAGCATTGTACGGAGTAATGTTATAAAACAGGCAGCCAGTCAGTCCTCCTCCCATCTGTTCTCTCTCCTCTGTCTCTATTTCTCTGTGTTCCATGACGCAAAGCCTGAGTGGGAGTGGACAAACCTTCTGCTCCCTGAGAGGACTGAGTGGGCCGCCGCCATCCGCTCTGTGCGCACCAGAGCTGGAGGCAGAGATGGATAGGGAGGGGAGACATTTGAACAGCACTGTGTGGAAGCCTGAGAGAAGTTGATAATGATTGATACAACAAAGTAAATAATGGGGATGAATGGGGAACAGGAAAGTAGAGAGTGAGTGGTAGTACCAATGGGTTTATTGGAGGAAGATGTGGATCAGTGAGGAAATGCAGAGAGAAAGAAAAGGGTGGGTTGGGGGGAGGGGATAAGAGGCCAATACTGGGGAGATAAGGATAGAAGAGCGGAAACGAGCAGATGACAGACAGGAAAGGACTGGTCGAAAAGAAAAAAAATATCAGGAACCAGAATAATGATTGTGAATACAAATTAATTTGAAATTGGTGTCCAGTCAATGGTATCATTAAATTGCACATCATAACACAATGCAAATGTTGCCACTACTCAAAACAGTGTACATCAGTTAATTACATGATTAGTGGAATTAAAACCTGAGGAGCTTTTCTCTCATACAGTCCTCATTTCAAGCAATTTCATGAGAGTTATAACATTTAGTATCTGTATTATGTTATATTATATTATCAGAATCAGAACCATTTATTGCCATGTTTGTTTTCACATTCAAGGAATTTGTCCTGGTGGAGGGTGCATACATTTAACATTTAACAATACATATTTAACAGTAAACGCAGTGCAATAAATGAGAATGAATTAATGGATGAATTAATATTTACAATTGAACAGTATAATATCAAAATATCAAAAATAAGATAAAGTGCATAGAATGTGCATGGTATGTAAGTGTTGTGTGAAAGTGGCAAGTGTAGTGTTAAAGTGTTGACGTATTTAAATATAAGGCATGAGGGTGTGTGCAAGGGAGTGTCCAGTGGGAATTGTCTGGGGGTGACAGAGTCAGTCAAGTCAGTGGGGGACCCTGGCTCTGTTTATGAGCTCGAATGCATACGGGAAAAAACTGTTGGTGTGGCGTGAGGTCTTGGTCCTGATGGACCGCAGCCTCCTGCCAGAGGGGAGGGACACCAACAGTTTGTGTCCAGGGTGGGGGGGATCAGCAACAATCTTCCTCGCCCACTTCAGGGTCCTTGAAGCAAACAAGTCCTGGAGGGACGGAAGATTGCAGCCAATCACCCTCTTGGCAGAGCGAATGATGCGTTGCAGCCTGGCCTTGTCCTTGGCAGTGGCTGCAGCGTACCAGACGGTGATGGAGGAAGAAAGGATGGACTCGATGATGGCAGTGTAGAAGTGCACCATCATTGTCTTTGACAGGTTGAATTTCCTCAGCTGCCTCAGGAAGAACATCCTCCGCTGCGCCTTCTTGGAGATGGAGCTGATGTTTAGCTCCCACTTGAGGTCCTGGGTAATCCACAGCTTTGACGGGGGAGTCACACAGGGTGAGAGGGGCTGGTGGGGCTGCGATCTTTCTGAAGTCCACAACCATCTCCACTGTCTTCAAAGCGTTGAGCTCCAGGTTGTTTTGGCTGCACCAAGTCACCTGGTGGTCAGTCTCCCACCTGTAGGCGGACTCGTCCCCACCAGAGATGAGTCCAATGAGGGTGGTGTCATCCGCAAACTTCAGGAGCTTGACGGACTGGTGACTGGAGGTGCAGCTGTTGGTGTACAGGGAGAAGAGCAGAGGGGAAAGAACGCAGCCTTGGGGGGAACCGGTGCTGATGGACCGGAGGCTGAGACGTGTTTCCCCAGCCTCACGTGCTGCTTCCTGGGAGACAGGAAGTCTGTGATCCACTTGCAGGTGGAGTCTTATGTACTCGAATAATGTGAATAATATATCGGATCGTAATTGTACTTCTGTCTAATCTCTCTTTCTGGCCATAAAAATAAATATTACTTGATTACTTCATATGTGACCTGTGGGTATCGGCAATATTATTTTCCTGAAGTAACCATAGTGAAATAGATTAGCCATGGTCTGCTACAATTTTCATTTGAAAGGATAGGTACGTTTTTTTAATTACTGAATCCCGTGAGCAATGAGTGTACAGATTAACTCAGCTCAGCTCTAGATATAATATTAGCTTTGGTCCAATGTAGTAGAAAAATACTGTCTCCAAAATGGAGTTTCATAATTTCTGCTTGCTAGCCAAACTTTAGCAATTGTTCATAAAGGTTATCCAGTTCAAGCAAAACAAGTATAAATACCATTGTAATTTGGACTGACTGTTTACCTTTGATGCTAGGAGTGAGTACAGGAATAAATCCACCTAAACTATCCTTTTAAGTGGATAGGATTCTACAGGATCCTCCATTTGGAGTTGTGTTTCTTGCCACCTGATTAGGGGAAGGCAATATTCACTCTTCTCTCAACTCTATTTTGGTCTCCATCCCCAAACAGAAGATATCAGCTCTTTAGTTACATCAGATGCTGCACTATGCAACCCTGTCTCCTAAAAATTACATTCCTCCAGAACTAAAATGTATTCTCAATTATACGCTTGACTGGAAACATATTTTATCCCTGATTACGTTTGTGTTTGACGTGTTACAAATACATTTCTAATCAACGTATCTGTAACTGTGTTCAACTGTGTTCAAGTTAGTTCATCAGTGTCTAGTGCCACATACCAGTGGTTTGTTCACAAACAGTCTTGAAAGATGAGAAAGGTCATATGCTATGTAAGCCATGCACTATTTTGTGTATGAAATTCATTAAGGTGTTTTCTTAATCAGATTATTTTCCCATCTACAGTTGCCTTTGTCATGCTAATGTGTAAGTGTCCAGTAAAACAATATGTAATCATAAGTGAATGGCCCTCATAGTGACCTCTGTCTATTTCCAGATCCCTCCCTCTTCTCCCGCCTTCTGCTGCTTATCTTTAGTAACTCGTACCCCCTCGTTGTCCATCGGTGGCTATTTTACAATTTTGGCTAAATCCAGCTCTGAGGTAACAAGTGACACCTTCTGTTTCCATGCTTCCGGTCGCTAGGCAACCTCAGCAATTATGCAACTGCCAAGAGAGGGAATGGAGGAAGTGGCACCCCGAGGCCCCCTGCCTCTGTTAATCTTGGCAGCGGTCGCTGAGGCTTCATCCCTCATCTATACGTGCAGTGCTTCCATACCAAGCCAGTGACGAGGGCATTCTGTAGCATGCTGCGTTCCCTACTGCTGTCATTAAATCAGCTCTCTCTCCTGTTATAGAGATGCACATGTCTGGTGAGGTCGTCTATGAGGGACTCAATGATCGCACCAAAACACTCTGCTGCCCTCTGTTGTTTGCCACGGTTCAATAATGAATAACTGAGGAGTTGAACTGAAAAGTAAATAGTTTTTTAAACGATGTATTATTAATAATTATTTTTAATTTTAGAGCACTTTTACATGGTGGTTCACACAAGGCAGCAAATTGATTAAACGAAAATCAGAAAATCAAATTGAGAACTTAACGGTTGCCAAAGACATTAACTGGACTGCAGTCAAAGACATTTCAGTAATTTTAAAGAAACCATTATGAATGGCTCCTGCAAGTGTTATATTATAATGTTATTGGAAAATTGTTATTGAGGCATTCAAATGTCAGCAGCATTGTAATATTGTGGCAGGTCAGGAGGGAGTTGTTTTGTTACTTCACATACGGTGGATTATGTTTAAAAAACTTTACTTTCTTAATATCAGAATATATCTGAAGTTATCATCATAAAAGTATACTTATAATTTATGTTCTAAAAACCTCAGCTATTCACTGCCAATTAATGAAATGAAAAAGTTTTATTTTTATTTTTCCCCAATAAAGGCTTTGTACCCATGATACAATTTGACATCCAGGGGGCTTTTTGACAAAATAAGGCAATCAAAAAACAGTTGCACTCTTTCAGGTCATCATGATCTGGTGGCGGACCAACACTCACACACACTCACTCACACTCACTCACACGCACTCACACGCACGCACACACACACACAATACCCCACTGTGTTGACGCAGTCAGACACACATTACATTAATTTGACTGCAAACGGAATGCAGGACATAAATCAAGACAGTGTTCCCAGAGAGAAATAGATGCTGTAATTTCTATTCAGAGTGTCCCCACACTTTGTTCCACAAGAATGAACACAACCGGAATAATACTCAAATAGAGACATGCTGCGGAGGAAAATGTGCTTTCAAAGGCCAGCATGGTGTGGCTAACATCTTATGGAAAAGGTTGCACATGTATATTTAAAGTATCACACCTGGAGAGAGATTTCTAGCAAGGTGTCACAGTAAGTAAACATTAACTTCTTGAGTTAAAACAGAGTCAAATAAACTGACATAACGGATTGTGGATTGTAAAATGTTACTATTCAGATAGGTTCGGAAAAAGTAAAAATATTCTGTTCCTCATGTGTGGTTTAAGACACAAGACCAAGAAGCTATCTTTAGCAACAGTGTCTGTATCAGCTGTTCAACCTGCTGCAACTTAGACCATTTCTCCTTTTTCCCCTTCTGTAGTCTTAAAAAAGCTTTAGCCATTCAGTGCCTACAAGTATTACTTCGTATCTTCATATCTACATGCATGCATCTTGTCATCCCTGAGTTACAACATAAGTCTCCTTTTTTTATACCGCTGCTATTATGACATCTGTGAGTCTGTTTTGGGTCAACACATGGTGTTGCGTCTTGATATAACATATGTTGTATTTTAATGTATTATCAGTAGTTAGCCATTATCATATGTTTTTGTTTAAAATATATGAATTTGATTTATCCCAAAACAGAAATGCAGAATTGTTTGACGGGGTGGCTCGACATATTTGGAAAATATGCTTATCTTGGTTTCTTGCGGAGAGTTGGATGAGCAGATACATAACACTATCATAGACTGAAAGCAGTCTCCATCCATGTGTGTGCTTTATTCTGTATAGCGACCCTTTAACAGCTTCATTCTACAGAGCAGTATTTCTCATACACGTACAGAGTGGCTAAATCCATATATTAACCTTTTCACAGTACACTATGCACTTGTTGTTTGAAATGTCATAGTGTCTCTTTCAAATATCTTGAGGGTATTTATGTTTACTGGCCATGCAAGCAGCATTTCTCTTGGGATAACCTGGCGGTTGCTCGTTCCACCACTTTAATCCAGTCTGAAACATCTTGAGATGGATTGCTATACAGTTTAAAAAAGACATTTTAGGCCCCCAGAAGATACGTCTCACTAGTTTTAGTGATCTCTTGACTAGTGCCACCATAAGGTTGACCTTCTTGTTTTTAGTGAAATGTTTCAAACGGTTATTTATTGGATTCCTATAAAGTCGATACAGATATCTATGGTGCCTTTTCATCTACACTGTTCATCTATAGCACCATTATTAAAAATATATTTTTATTTAAATATTTAAATATAATCTGCAGAGGATAGATTGATATATACTTTATTCATCATCAGGGGGGAATTTACAAGCCATTTACACAGTAAACATGAAAATATGAAGTATGGGAAATACTCAATATATACAATAAAATAAAAATAGCAGAGAAATGCAAGTATATCCAGTGTATATAAAGTGTAAATACAGTGAATTAGAAGTAACAGTGAAAGAGGTGGAAGGGTTATTGATGATTCAATTGAAGGAGGATCTGGCAAGAGGTGATTTATTATAAAGTCTTATTGCAGTTGGCAGGAATGTTCTCCTGTATTGGTTCTTGAGAAGAGGGCTGTACTTTGCTTGTGCTGATTGGTGAATGTTAGCATTCTAATTTATTAGGATAAGATGGTAAACATGCTAAACATTAAACGTACAAAATATCATCTTGCACAACATCAACGGTCAAACCATCAGCTTCGAGGGCCAGTGTGAAGGATTTGGCGGCATCTAGTGGTGGTGTTGCTGATTGCAATCAACTGAAACTTAGTTTCTTGTTCCTTAAATTCATTGTCTTCTGTCTTTATCACCAGATTATATGCTGGGTCATTTTGTATCTTTATCGTTTCAAACTATTTTTGCTGCTGAACCAGGATGACATCCTGGATATATTCTTCAAACACATATTGTAGACCCTTCTATTTTCTTTTCTCTAAAATTGCTTTTTCATTTCCCCAAAATGTTTATCATATTTCTTCAGGAAGAGCAGTTAGTGATACTGTGGGCTCCATGGGAGCGAAGTAGCAACGGGGATTTGCGAATGGCCAATCCTCACTAAGACTGAATTTCAACACTGATCTGAATATCATGTGACTTAAGGCTCACATCCACTAGTTTTGTATTGTTGCACATACAATGTAAAATATTGCACATGGTTGTCCAACATTTAGTCCACATGTATTATGCTATAAGTGAGAAACATACTGTTTTACATGTGGCTTGTATGACCTCAGGTAGAAAACGGGTAAAATGATGAAAAACTCATTTGATTGATTTCCCTTCTTGATATGAGCAACTATCTCAAATATGAATATAAATACACATCTGCAGTGGAAAGACTTGGCTGAGGAAATAAAATCATCCCATGTCCAAATTTGACAATCGCCACTCTTTCCTGTCAGGATGTGTTGCAACGGGCCAAGTGTGCTGTTGTGTAAACAAGACCTGTGAAGCAATGAAACAGAGAACCAGAGAGAGAGGCATTGCGTAAGTAAGCCTGTTAGCTTTGTGTTAAAAAAATAATACAAAATCAGTTTGGAGAAAATAGCGGCTTGGGAGACTAAAAGTAACCTCTCCACCACAGATGGCCCCCACGCTTTCCGCCAGTGGGTCAGTGGGTGAGGGAAGAGTGGAGGGGAGTGGAGGCGAGAGGAGAGTCAATGTGGCCGTACGCCACTATCCAGGGGAGAGTGTGGGCGACACGGGCAGCAGGAAAGAGAAAGACAAGGACTTCCAAGGCCAAGTGGGCCGCGGTTTTGCAGCGCACGCTGCTAAAAACAGACGTGATGACGCTCAGAGGTCAGCCGGCTGATTTGTCATCAGCTATTTCGGCATTGTTCACAAAGACTGACGAGGGAGAGGGAGAAGTGTTGACATCACTGGTGCATGCTCACATCACTTTCTTGCCTCCGCATTTTTCCAATTGTGCAATCATCAAGGCAGGAGTAATCCAACACTGTTTCCTGGCTTTAATTTTGGCCCATATATGGCAACCAGGACAATATACTGGGTCTAGTGGCTGGATGCTTGCGTCATGGCATCACCTTTAGGTGGTCTCTGGTCCCTGCTGCTCATCAGAGGGTGTCACTCCTCTCCTCTCCTCTCCTCTGTTCTTTCCGACCTATGAATGTGAAACTGTTCCCCTCTGAGTCATGACACCCTATCCATTCAAACCTTGTAAATAAATGATGAATAACCCTGATGAGCCAATGATGAACTTTTGAAATGAACTCTTACTATAAAACCTCTGGCACACAATGGAATAACTTGGTATAACTTTGACACAAAGGTAAATGACTGACCCTCGACCGGGGAAGAGAGGAACATTTCTGACCTATGACCTTTGACAGGAAATGAGCTTAGCACCCTGTAATGCAGTGCCAGTGTTTTTCTTCTTCTTTCAAATGTCACAGAAGAATGAGCAAACAACTCTCAGGCCCTTACTCTCTACAAACCCTTCTCAACACACAGGACCTGCTCACACCTACAGGCCACATGGCCCGTGCAGTATCGGAGAGTTGCCAGCAGAGAGCAAACCAGACTGCTGCTTGCACCGTAGCTGTGACAGGCACTGGGAAATATGATGCAATGTCCAGAGTAAAAACCTACAGAACAATCCCTGTTTGAAAACAGACGAGTTACATTCATGACGAATACACCGTTGTTATCTGCAGTGATGTGTTTTGTGTGGGCGTGCTAACCGTCAAAGCTCGATATACACTAGAATTAAAAAGGCCCCTGTATGTCTAATCTTGAGGCTCGACCTCAAGAGCAAGTGTTACTGCCTGAAATGTATCAGGAGATATTACACAAAATATTTCAAAATGAATTGGTTTTTAAGAAAATAATTGTGTGAATAGGAAATTAATTAAACATCATGTAATTGTTGAGAGTGCGGCACGCTTAAGAAGAGTGCGTCAATAAACGGTTAATTTGATCTTTTTGAACCATGGAGTGTATTCAAAAGACTAAAGCATGAATCATAATAGTGTTTACTTCAGGGTGACCATCACTCAAAGTCAATGTGGTCATATTAGTAAGAGGAACTCCAACCAACTCCACCATACCCACACAATGCTGTTCATTTGTGACTCAATTGAGGATCTTTACATCTGATGTAATCAATTTATTCCTCCCCTTAACGATAATACAGAAAATGCTGCCCTCTTGTGGCCAAACATATCAAGACAGGAACCCACAGAATGAGTCAAGGATCCTTTTGGGCTCTTTTATAATTTGTTATGGACCACACATGATTACCACGATGTATTCTTGTACTGTTATTTTTGGACAGCATTAAAAGCACTTGCTGTTTAAATGTAGCTACATTCAGCGGCACATTCGATTTGCATTGAAGCTCAAACCTGGAGCCGAGCCACAGGTTCCCTGGAAAGTGAACAGGTCATTGACCGGAGGTGTTTAGTGAGAAAGCCTCTCACACACAAACTAGTGAGCCAGAAGCTTCAAAGGCAAGGCATTCCGGCTCGAGACAACAAACGCAGCTACAATGCAGGATTTGCATGCAACATCTTTGAGTAGCCAGACAGTGTTTGCAAAGAATGACATCATTGAAACTGGATGCCCCACTTACACCAATTATACCTGACATGCTCTCCTTCTTCACATCTCTCTCTCTCTAGTTTCATGAGCGGGTCTGGTTGTTGCTGGCCACCAGAATGGCCAGGATGAATGGACATGATGGACATCTATTGATAAAAAAGAAGAAATATTGAGATATAATAGTAATCTTTATGTAAGACTTAGCTTGGTGTGACAGAAAAGGAAAATGTGCTCCTGATATAATTACATGCAAGACAATGGTATCAATATATTTACAACTTGTTTTCAATAAGAAAAGTCCCTCCGATCAGTCCAATTATTTGGACTTCAATTATTATGTTATTATTATGTTCAGTTTATATGACAAGCTTGTCATGATGCACTGAAGTGGTGGAAAGTAACCCTGTGCAAACATAAAGGCATTTTTAAATTCCATGTAAATTTGTATGCGTTCTACAATTTAGTAGGGACACTTTTACTTTCGACAGCTACTGTTAAGAATTACTGTCTGAGTTAATAAAATTAGACACATTAATGAAAGCGGCCACCTCAACTAATCTAAAAGTAAAATGCCCTCTATATCCCAGGAGAAAGTATAAAGTCAGTTAATGTAAATTTAAATTGATTAAAATTTACCTCAATACAACAATGGATAAGGCAACAGAGCAACTTCTACCACTTTGACAGATGATATCATTAGTTAAAGCAAAGTTGTAATGGCTGCCATTTCACTTGATCAAAAGCAGGGACTGGTTTATCAAATCACGCACATTCTTGTCCGCTGAAGACGGACATGCTGTTATTGCATTCAGAGTGATTCTCCCGATACGAAAAGAGGAAGCAAACGGTCAAGACAATGTGGCTTTAACTCCCAGCCCTCCTCCTCCGGGGACAAATGTGACGTCACTGGGAAGCGCGGCCAATCAGCGGGCGGCTCCGCTCGAGCTGGAGGAGCGACTCCGTGTTGTTCGTGCAGGTGGCGTGCAATTGGTCGCGTGTACGTGTGAGAGAGTGTGCGTGCGTGTCTGAATGCCAACAAGTTGATATTTTTATTATTTATTTTTTTATTATTATTTTTCCCCAAAACAACTTTGAATTAAGCTCCGGAAGTAAGCCGGGTGAGTGAGGCATCTTTCAGAGCCGAGGAACCGATGAGAGAGAGAGAGAGAGGGGGGGGGGAGAGAGAGAGGGAGCGAGAAAAGACTTTCCACAACAACGGCGACTCTAATGAACTCGAAAATTACAAGTTTGCTACGCGCAGTCCTTGAAAACAAGCCACATTCACGCAGTTTAACGAATTTCGGTGTGTCATTCTTTCGACACTAGCTAACTCAACTACTTGGAGCGAATAGTGTTGCAGCTGCTCGCGCCGTTGTTGATTTATTTAGTATTTTTAGTATTTTTTTATTTTTTACGTGTGGTTGTCGGTTTAGCAGTCAAATAATAGTCCCGTATGCCTTCTTTTTAAACGCGTTACGTCGCTCACGTTAGCTAATGAAGTCGTAGTAGCCGTCACGGTACCAGTACTACAACGTAATTGTAAGGGATAAAGCCATAAGCTACTCAGAGGGAGGGGTGGTGGTGGGGAGAAGAAGAAGAAGAAACAAAATGCTAAAGACGCTGACGAAGAAGCTAAGAAGACACTCGCTCAACGAGATACATCCTTTCCAGCTGAAGGTAAGTTTTGACGCGAGAGCCGCCTGCTTGTAGTGCAACGTCCTCTCCACGCGCAGGCTGTAGCTGTCAGTAAGTTACACCGCGGGGCCTACACGAGTACAGCTGCAGGCACGCACGCACACACACACACACACACACACACACACACACACACACACACACACACACACACACACACACACACACACACACACACACACACACACACACACACACACACGCACGCACACACACACACACACACACACACCAGCTTGTTTGTGGACAGCGTGGCTTTTACTTTTTTATCTTGTGACACCGTTCACTTTGTGGGCCAGTTTTGCTAAGCAGCTTGAATGAGCTCACAGCCTCTGTGACCCTTACCCGGGGTGTGTGTGTGTGTGTGTGTGTGTGTGTGTGTGGGGGGGGGGGGGGGGTCACAGGGTCCCTTTCACTTTTACACACGCACACACACCATATGAGACAGACAGCAGCCTGTGTGTCCTTTAATATTTAAAGCATGTGTTGTTTGTAGGTTGTTGTTGTTGTTTTTGTTTGTTCTGCTTCCAAGCACCTCAACCCATTCATTACCAAGTTAGAAGACATGTCTTACAGGACCAAGTCAGATGTTTTACAAGACAGAAAAAAACTCCACCTTGGAGATCCACAGTGCTACCAAACACACCTGCAAACATGAGGCATGTCAACATACTCTCCCACTCACAGATCATTCACTCATTGACTCTGATATTGACACTGTAGTGACATTTGCAGAGCCTAAATCTCTCCACGCTAATTTAACAGACTTCTCTTGAGAGAGGATACCTGCAAAACTAGTCCAGGTTCTTCATCTACAAGGAGAAAGCTTGAAATAGTTATCTCTGTGTGTTTTTTGTGTGTTTGACTCTGTGTGTTTGTATGTGTGCATGTGTGTGTGAGTGAGTGAGTGGTGGGCAAGCAAGCAGGTAGCGAGGTAAGCTTATTTAGGCATATCGGCCTGCAAAGACTAGAATAACTTAATTGTCGTGGGCTACGATTGTCCCGATATCTACGTTTTTGCCTATCCGATTTCCCCACAACAGTAAGTGCGCCGCAGTTGTTGTTGCCCACTCGATTTGCATAATGCCTCTCTTTTAGTGAGTGGAGGGGTTGAATGGTATCCTGCATGGGTCACCAACTTGCTTCGTCTGCAACAATGTCGTGTGTGTGTGTGTGTGTGTGTGTGTGTGTGTGTGTGTGTATCAACCGACTGTATAGTCGCATGGCAGCCATTTTGTGCAAAAGTGCACCGGTTCAAAGGCCTTGGCTGGAGGATGCGGGGGAAAGCGTGCCACCCCCATATGCTTTTGTGTGTGTGTGTGTGTGTGTGTGTGTGTGTGTGTGTGTGTGTGTGTGTGTTGCTCGGCTCAGTGAAAAGGTTCCGTCTGCTGAAAGTGGTTTTTGAGGAGAGTGAACTGTGACTAGGCCCTGATGCTTGAAGATTTCTTCAAGCTGATCATCATTACTCCGAAACTGATACTCAAACTTTTTACAAGGAATTCCTTCTGGAAACAGCCATGATTGTTTTTTTTGACAGTTGACTTTCTTTGTAAGTCTCCACTGGCCCCGCTTTGAAACAAACCTGGTTTGGGAGGCTCCTGAACCTGCATTCACACAGTATAATGGATTGAGTCAGCCAGCACCAGCCAGCCAATCACCTTTGAGCAAAGGAAACTTAATCAACGTTGTCATGATAGAAACTTGAATACAACCAGTTGTACGAATGGGATGTTTTCACTGCGATATATAGAAAAGATAATAGAGAGGAAAATATTACCTGTTTAACTTCAACACTAGCTTTGAGAAGCATATAATAGACACCTGAAACTATTACATCACATTTCATTTAGCTGACGCTTTTATCCAAAGCGACTTACATGCTATACAGTAGACACAGCAACGGTGAGCAATTAGGCTTAAGTGTCTTGCTCAAGGACACGGACCGGGTGAGCCGGGGTTTGAACCACCGACCCTTTGATCGAAAGGCAGAGTTGCTAACCACTGAGCCACAGTCGCCCTGCTAATGCAAAGAAAAGTATCTTTTATTTCCAAAATAATTTGAATTGGGTGTTTTTATGCAAATAACAACTCAAGATAGTTTTGTTGGTGGTAAAAAAAAATGGTCTGGAGCCCTGTGTACCATAGCTGCCAACGTGGCTCATCGCCGATCTGCAATCTGTATTGGCGGCAACATTCAGTGATTGGGGCATCTCTAAAAAAGTTCTCCTGATGAACCGCGAGACAATCCAAATTTGAGGGATCCGTTGCGTTAGCCCTAGTCATTTTGCAACTGTGTTTAGCACTTCAAGTGTACGCCCTCAGAAAACATTGATGGTCCTGGTGTGAACCCTGTTTCCGTCCACATTGTTGTAAAGGAGAAGTCTAGCTCTGGGGGATGCAGCTTTTGAGGATTTGTTGAAATAGCAGAGTTATTTTTCGATTCTGCAATCTTTTTTTGACGGAGAAAACACTTTCCCAAAAGGTTGCCAATACGCTGTAAAACCGGTAAAAGGCATCTTTTACGCTGTGAACTTGTAAAATAGAAAAAAGCGATCTACCTCCTTCCAGTGATCGACACATCTGGGTGATGCGTTAGCATGTTCGATGTCTTTCCATTCACATGCTCTGCGGCAATGGAGCAACAGCGTCACAGCTCCCTTTCTCGTTCTCTCTCGACATTTGGTTCCGCATTTATGTGGGTTGGTCTACATAGCAAGTATTCTGCATGCAGAGCGTGCACCCTACCAGAACAAAGTCTGCTACGGTGCGCTCTGTGTGATTGAGGGCTTAATGACCATTTTGTGGTCATTAAGGTGAAAAGAGTCTCAAGGTCTCACAGGCCCTGTAACAGCTTATGCTAATCAAGACTACTTATACTGTACTATGAGGAAGATCCCCTGGACTGTGAGGGAAAGAACAAATGAACCACATTGGACCCTGTGTGGTGTGTTTTCATGAGACAGTGGGGTGGGGGGGTGGTGTGAGACAGTGTCCATGTCAGTGAGGAAGGACAGTGCAAAGCTGATATGTGTGCGTACGCTGTGACATTGCCATTGATCCAGCTTAGCAAGCTGCTCAGTGAAGCAAGGGACTGACAAGGATTTCATTCAGATGTTCTTGACACACAAATTCTTTGTGTTTGCCTTTGCGTGCATGCAAACGCAGTCGCACTTCGCTCATGTGCCTTAGCTCTGTGAATGATAGCAGTCTGTGATTACCGCTTTAAGACGTTGGTATAAGACTCTAGTATGGGTTATAAAAAATCTGTATCAAAATTAGATTTTGACGATTTGATAATTTGGAAAAGATTATTTATGTATCAATGCAGTCTAGACGTTGCACATTGGAGAAAATCTAAAATGTAATTTTATCTCGCGCTCACTAATAGGCTATATATTTGTACATTTTCCCTACAGAGTTATGCACAGCAAATCGTATCGCAGTCGATTTGCTCTAATGCATGCACCCAGTTTGCAATTATGTTTAGGATTGGACTGCATTGGATTGCATTGCATCATAGATAAGCATATCAATTTCAAAGATTATAAACCCTTTGGTCGGGTCTCAGACCTTGAAATGGAAATCTCCAGTACTGCAAAACATTGTGGACAAAGTGGGAGGAAAAAGATGGAAAGAGCTTCCAAGCTCGTTTGGTGCAGTTTTTGAGTTTTCTTTTTGGTCCCGCAGGCCAATGTTGCTCTCATGGCTGGTAGCGGTCCAAATCCTCACCATTTGAATGTTTGTCATTTTCTAGTACACTAACATGGCTGCAGAGAGGTGCATTTAGCTTTTCAAATGCCATATTCACACTTGTGTTCAGAGCTCCGGCTCCCCAGTTTGTTTACATTGTGAATGTGAGGCTAATGACTAATACGTGCGTGGGGAAGGGTGCGACTGTGGGTGGTCCCGATTGAACATTCGATCGGGACGTGTTTGTGCGCCTCGTGTTTACGTCGTGTGCTACCTCCCTTTGCACGCGGCTCCTCATCTCTCAGAAACGTGTGGGCCTGTTGCATTATGTTATGCTTTTTGAAGAACTGCCGTCAGTCTGGTGAGGAGCCAGCTTACAACAGTGAGCACTGTGGTAACACCTCTGGAAAGGCGGTATCGATGCTTAGCAGCAGGGATTATAGTGTGAGGCAGCCCATCCAGGTTGGAGTGGTGCAACCCCAGTGTTACACGGGAGCTGAAAATGAACAACTGGAAGTGACAAGAAACATAATTAGCAAATATTTGTCTTATTAAGAAATTATACACTGTCATCAAATACATAAAGGTGTTTTACATTCAGTTGCTAAACTTGTTAAACCTTTGATTGTATGTCAGTGCAGTTTATAGGTACAGGTCGAGGTTTTATTTACTTTTCAAGTGTATTTTATGTATTTCAAAACATCCGTTTAACACCATATTTTGGTGCTAGAATGATGACAATACAATAGATACTGTGATGATGAAATTCCTGTTCCTTTGGGAGTGCACTCAATGTCATTTAGGCAGAATGTGTTTTTGTAGCTAGCTATGGCAAAGCAGAAACCATATCAGACGTCTGTGTGAAAAAAAACATGCAACGTTTTTCACACTGCATGACAGTAAAGATGCTATTCATAAGAATAATTCCTTACATTCTGAAATCCAAAGTTATGACCTTTCCCAAGTTTTCCCTGTCAAAAACACCCCAAACTTGACTGAGGGTCTTAAACAGTATTGGGAGCAGGTGGCACAGTTCTCAAGAGTGAAGCCAATGAGGAAGTCTTGAACTTGCATTCTCTCAAATGGTCATCAGAGGCCAACTCCTCTGGTTGCAAAAATAAGTTTGATTGAAGTCTATCAGAAAACTTCTCTCCTGATGTATTCCCTTAGTAAACATTGTAAATGTGTTCATGGTGTTTATGTGTATATCAATCTCTAGTTTCAACTCTTCATTTAGTAGATTATGGTCCATTTAGAGTCAAATAGACCATAAAGCAGGGTATGTTTTAGGGCAAGGCTATCTTGTGATTGACAGGTTGCTCCCACTACCAGAGCTATACGGCGTCACTCCTCCTCAGTCCAAATATGGTCACTTCCCTTCACTGGCTGCAAAAATCCAAGATGGCGACGACCAAAACTCAAAGCTTTAAAATGCAAATCCAACCCCAACGGGTGGCGACACGTGGACTACGTCTTAATTCTCACATGCAGCTTATGATTGGGAGGGAAAGCTAGTCAAGTACTTGTACGTTGTGCTCAGCTTGCGCGCTCCACTCCCTGGTGAGATTTGCAAATGTTTTATGTTAATGTAATGTAATGTTCCGCTACTTGAGGCCGACCTGCTTTGCATAAGCGACAATTTCTCAGATTGTGCACTAGCCATCAAAGTTAGTATCACAGTGATAATGATGTGAATTTTAGCCGGTGCGGTAAGGAAGTCACTGCGAGTTGTGTGTCGCGGTTCAATGTGCAGGCCTATGACTGGGACGCAGAGTGATGACATCATATTGCGATAGCCGGAAACTCATTAAAAGTATTGCACGAGTGAGCGACACACGTGCTACATTTCTGTTCTCTGATCCATCCACAACCTCTAATGGGTACGGAAAGGCCCATCGTTACTGTCAGCTTAAGTCTGCCTCCAGTTGCACAGACGATGACAGACAATGATTGCTGAGAGAGACTCAGAGAAATCAAAGCTGCTTATTCCAGTGTTTGAAAGGTATAACATGTCGGCAAAATTGAGTGTTGATCTCGATTAATTAAATGTCTCAGACTGAACTCGTGAACAGGACAGGAGGTTTATGAACCACCGCTTCCCTCTTAGCGTCCCGCAGCAGTAACTTTCAACAGGATTTCAGCCGTTTCGTGGATGCTGCCCAACAGTGATTCACTGGAGTGCACTGTGTAGCTGAAGCCCCGAGACAGCCGCTTGCCAAAATACATTTCCTTCCCACAGTTATTCCTCGGTGTAATTTTCCGACAGATTTCATGAAGTGACGCTAGCTCGAGACTCCTCGAGAGCCAACGCTTGCTATTTTTTCTCTTTTTTTTGCCTTGAACGCTGGCTCTGGAACTGTTCATTGAGAATCTGTCCCACAACTCTTGTACCCTCAAAAGGCAAGAAGGCTGCACTCATGCCTTATCCAAAATATCTTTAACATCTTACCCAGAAAACCTATGCTACATGAATATACTTAATGTGCTTTTTGATAACTTAAACATGTACTGGACAACAACACTGTATGGGAACTGGGACTGTTTGCAGTGTTTTACTTTTGTTTAGCCTTCATTACTGTCTGGATGTCACGTCTATTTACATTTCATAAATCCTACATTCTATGCTGTATCTACATCAAACTACATATTCATGATGGGGGGGGGGTGCCAAAATGTCATATTAATTTGAGGAAACTACTACATATCTGAGCTGCAGTGGAGTTTGTGATGACAGGTAATGTTTTTTTTTTAACATTTGTAATACACAGTAATGTATTTTATACAACGTATCCTTTTGATCTGTGAAATTATACACTGGAATTCACACTTACCATGAATACAGTCGTCCCTTATTAAGCTCTAAGGCCTTGGCTCCTTTCTCCCTTTTCTCTCTTTCAGGAAGAAAAGAAGTGTGTGTGTGTGTGTGTGTGTGTGTGTGTGTGTGTGTGTGTGTGTGTGTGTGTGTGTGTGTGTGTGTGTGTGTGTGTGTGCGTGTGTGTGCGTGTGTGAGAGAGTAGAAGGGATGACACAATGTTTGTGTAGATGCATGTGTGTAAGCACGCGCGCGCACACAAGCGCAGATGGCAGCTGCTCAGCGCGGCCTCAGAGTGGTAATTACTTAACTCTTAGCGCCGCGGTCTGCAGGGTTTCTTGTATTGTTGCTTCTGGTGTAGAATTTGATTTCAAAGAGACACGCTGGTAAAGTTTGTGGAAGAAAGTAACCTGGACTTGGACAGAACCGTGACTCAACTCATCCAGCCTTTTTGTCACTAAAAGCATACAGTATACAGTATGTAGTGCAGCTGCAGATCTGTTTTTAAAAAAAGAAATCTGACAACAATGTAGACAATGGTCTCATCATGGGTTACGTCTTTGTTGCTGGTTAGTGGGGAAATTGCAAAATTGTACCACTAATGTTGCAACTCTACTCTTTAACTATTTTGACGTTGTTTGTTAGAGACTGATATTTTAAATCCTTCACAGTTGATCAGCACAAGTTTGAACTGAAGAGAAAAGATGAATATATTTTTCCCCTGAATTAACTCATTCCACAAGGGTTCAGTCTTTGAGGCATTACCATATGGCATATTTGACCTAAAGTATGAGCTCAATCCTTTTTTCTTTTTTTCTCCCAGATTTCTTACCATGGCAGTGGAGAGGGAGGGGAGAGTGACGACTCAGAGGGGGAGAACCAGGAGCTTGCACAGATTGACAGAGGTAGGCGCCCTCTGTCAAACCGAAACATTTTCGATGTAAATAGACGATCCTCCCCTTCGCTTATTGATTTTTGCACATTATAATTAGACGTTTCAAGTCAACAGATTAAAAATGGCATCTGAGTTCTTTTGCAACCACGTCTCCACCTCCCCCTTTTGACATTTCCCTGTTCGTCGACCCCTCCAGAGAGACGGAGAAACTGCGCCCTCACGCCCTTGGCCACCAGCCAGCAGCACAACCAGGGCCCCCTCTCCCCAGCCCGGTTACGACGCCTTCGCCTCCTCTTAGACGGCAATCTGGATCGCCACTCCTCCGAGGAGGAGCTCGAGCGGATCAGCCGCGGCGACAACCGGAAGTGGGTGGCGGCGCTTCCCCAGTGCCACGGCGACCACCACAGCAGCGCCTCCAGCGATGAGGAGGTGCGGGACCTCTGTGGCTGCGGGTCGCCGGCCGCCTCCGCCAGGCCGCTGGTTGAGTCGGGCGCCTGCCTGGCCGCCTCCCCAAGTCCTGTGCTCTTCAGCTCCAGTCCGCCGCGCAGCCTCAAGCCACCCCCCATGCGCTTTCAGCTGCAGGTGGTGCAGCCGGTGGCAAGGCCCATCATTTTGACCCACTTTGACCAGTCAGCACCTTATAGGAAGTATCGGCACAGTTACGGCGGGGAGATGGGGAGGCCGAGTCTGGATCTGGAGAAAATGCAACAGGTTAGTAGTCCAAGCTGTGGTTAGATACGTCTAACTTCTTTTTTGTTATTTTACATGCCAAGATATCTTACAATGTAATTTGCAGATTACATGATCTTAGCTGAGCACTTTTAGGCTATTATTCTTCGCACAATTGTTTTAAATTATTGTCTGCACCATTGTGAAGGGTCCAAGCAAATAATCACTAAGCTGTTTGTTCCATCTAACTCTTTAGACCAAGGCTATAATGAACATTGCAGTGTGTCAGGGCTGCTAACTTGGCTGAAATTATTACATAACATTATTAACTTCATAAAAATAATTTAAACGTGGTGTGAGTAAGAGAGTTTAGCTGGGAGATCACCTTAATTCTCCATAACCAGGGTACAAAATACGTAGCTCAATTTGTGGTTTTGTCTGTTACATCATATGATACATTACCAAATTCATTTTCTGCCCCCAAATGCGTAGCAATATGAATCCAATTGTTACATGTGATTTAATATTCAACTGTAGCACGATGTCTAACACCCCATCCCCACTAACAATGTCGGGTCGAGGGTTGGGCCCCAACAGTACAATGATGCGCTATTAATATTACTACTAACTGGCTACTCTACACACACACACACACACACACACACACATTGCCACACAAACGTGCACGGCAAGAACAAAGTCTTCCCTTTCGATAGCCGGATGCGCGCCGCCATGGTGGTCTGGCTGGAGAGGGATGAAGGAGAGGGAGGCACGGACGGCAGATGTCCCTCCTCGTTTTCTCACAAAGGCTGGCAAGCGAGGGGAAACGATGAAGGGGTGGAGGCAGAAGGAGAGGATTAAATACACAACAGAAAAACGACGGCCACTAATGAGTCATGGAGAAGCTGGTCCACTAATCATTAAAATCCAATAGACTTGTTGGCCCACACCAATGGATGGGAAAGGGTGTGTGTGTGTGTGTGTGTGTGTGTGTGTGTGTTTGCAGAGATAGAAACTGCAGGTTTCAGGGGTCCATATGTCCATGGGGTTTTTAGAGGGTAAGAACAGATGATGAGAGACAGCGGGCAGCAATGAGACGGGTGCAGAGAAACCAAAAAAAGTACGTCTATCATCCTGTCTTTTTGTGTCTGCATGTGTGCATCTCCTGTCTGAGAGTTTGATGCTGTATTTGTGTGTGTGTGTGTGTGTGTGCGCGTGCGTTTCCACAGTGCAAGTGTGTCTGTATGTGTGAGAGTGTGCACACTCAGTCAAGTGGAATGGGAGGTGCTGCAGGGAATACAATAGGGGGCCTACAGAGGTAGCTAGCAGACTCAGCTTAACCCTTTAGCTGAACAACTTCCAGCCACAAAGTCTGCCTCAACGTCTACACAACACCGTGTCATTTCTTTCACATATGCTGTTCTGGAGTTTCAAACCTGAGAATCAAAGCTGACTGAGCTGCTTCCAGGTAACAAACTAATTTAAAGGTGTCAAAACCAGGGGGATTCTGTGTTATATGGAGCGTAGTGGAGTGTGCAAGACTGCTCTTTCAGATTTAAAAAATCCCTTTGGAACCTCATATGATATTTCTTTTGTGTTCGGAGAGAAATCATATTGTTGCGACAAACCGCTCAATATCCGTTCTACTCATGGCCGTTATATTTCTTTTCCCAAATTCCATTTTTTCCGTATTCATTTTTCCGTGTTCTGCATTTTACAATTGCAGTGCATTCTGTCATCAGAAGTGCCTAACCGTGTCGTCGACGAATGATATTATAAAAATGTATGAGAAAATATTCTAAAATGAATGAATATTAATAATTTAACTGACACAAAGTTGCATTATTTCTTAATCAAAGAAAGTGCTACAATATAGTTTTGAAACATTCCATGATATTCTGCACTTTACCGCCGCTTGACATATTTATTGTCAAATTCCGTCAGATTTCGCCCCACAGTTCTGATCCAGGACTACCTACGGCCATTGATCAGCAAGCAAGGCTACCTGTCCTCGGTGTGACCAGCATTAGCTCAGACAGACGTTCACCTCCCCAGAAACGTATTCCACATGTTGGGGCGACTGTGTAGCAACACCGTGGCATAGAAACCCAGCGGTTTGGAGGCATAACGACAGAGCGACGCAGAAACGCCAGCGCACATGAATAAATAAATGCTCACAACAATCAGCCTTGAGTCATACATTTATGTATCTATCTAATCACTCTCTTTAAAGCAGAGTTAAAAGGTCAGCTGCTGGTTTCCTCTTGGCCTCTGATAATCCCTCACGCATGCTAATCCACGCCCAACTGCTCAGATGTGGCAGTGCCATTGTTTGTTAGCCTCTGCACACAAGTGGGGCAACTCTACAAAATATAATAACAATACACACCTGTTGCTCATAGCGGACAGTTTACATGCGGTGGCCAATTTGCTAGTTTACCAGCCAGTTTCCAATCATAACGTACATTATTTAAAAATGCAGACTAAACGGACATTTGTTTCTGTTCATTTTGTTGCAGTGTGAAAATTAACTGACTGACACTTAAAACTTTCTTGCAATGGGTAATCTCTCATATTGAACATCATGCTGAGTTTTTTTTTAAACTAGGATTACAGTTGTGTAGTAATTCATTTAGAAGCGTAGATTTATAAAAAATAACAAACAAAGTATAAAGCTTCAAACATATGAAACAAACAGTGGTTATGCTATATAGCTCTCACCAGGGATTAGCCCAGATAAAGTAAGCCAAAGCTTTATTTGTGAAGCAGGATTCATACACAATAAGGCAATTTAAATTCTTTAAATAAATCCTTGAAACAACAACAGAATAAACGTGGTCAACCGTCACTGAGATTAAATATGTTTAAATTACCCCCCTTAAAATAATCACAAAGTAATTTACTCTTTGTATTTCTGATGAATAAGCACAACACCCACCCAAAACAAGTAGCTAGATGGCAAGTCACGACCTGTTGGTCGTGTGTGTGTGTGTGTAGTTTAAGAGGAGGGTGGTGTGGAGTGGGGGTGGACATTATGATGCTGCTGCCGTCAGAGTGGGATGAAGAGCGAGGACAACATTATAACCCAATCATTAAGATATTGGGTGAGATGATGTCGTTGTTCGTAGTAAATCAGCTTAAAACACGGCCCTTTTTTTAAAAGCGAGTACAATTCTTTTTTTATGATTGAACAAAACCATAGACTGCGTGAGATATGGACGTAGTCTCCGTGACGTCACCCCGTAGGTTCCTTAAAGTCGCTGTGACGCTCAGAGTGGGTGGCTCTGGTGACACAGCCCGAATGGGAGATGACACCCTGGTGGCGTAGTGACCAACTCGGCGACGGCCATGCCCTTAATTGTCTAACTTTAATCCTTAATATGATTTAAACAGATGAGTTATATACAATTTCACACCCTGTAAAGCAACGTATCCTCATTCAACAATATTTTACGAAAAGGTTACTCCTCATCGTTCGTGCATTTCCCTACGAAAGTCCAGCAACACGTGTCAATTTCCGCTCGCGGCGCATGCAGCCTTTTCAAAATAAACTTCTGTCTTCACAGAAAACTACTCTGTTGAGTTTTGGCGACAACACTACTAAGTTAGAAATATGAAAGCAAACCATCAACGGAAGCGTCCGTTCCATTTTCTACACAAACAAATATTGGATCACACTCGGTTTGGGCAGATAGACAGTTTTAAAAAGGTGCTGAATACGAGATTATGAACAGCCGTCTCCTGGCTGAAAGATCACTGTTTGTTGGACACCGTCTTTATACCTCCTCGTTCATGGTTACAACGTGCACAACACTCAAAGTACTTCCGTGGGTTATCTACTCAATACGGGGCATTCTTTTTTGTAGGTATAGCTACGAATGCTGGATGAGCCCGGTCTGTGTACAGTTGTTGTTAGCTAGAGACCAAAACGTTTATTTTGTACCAGGCTGTAAACATGTTTATAAGTTCTAAAGTTGGACATTTCAACGTGGGGTCTATAAGGAATGACTCCCTTTTTGGAGTCAGCCCCGAGTGGCCATTCGAGGAACTGCAGTTTTTGGAACTTAAACACCTACAGTAATACAAAAATAGATCTGAAAAAACTTTTTATCCTCGTTCAAGCAGCCTGCACCCTAATTGACTGTTAAAAAAAAACAGAAGGAAAAAGATAAGACCTGACAGGAGGTGAGCATGAGGGCAAGTGCACACCAGCTCACTCCCACATCACAACAGCAGGAGTCTTGTGTTTCTATTCTTTCCCGTGCTCCCTTCCCCCTTTAGAAGCTACCTCCCCAACTCCAGACAATTCAAATGATTGTGTGGTCCCTCCTCCCCCACTTTTTTTTGAGAATAGTGGAGCTGCGTGGACACGGAGGGGAGTGGGAGACAGGATATTGCATAAGAGCCATGGACTGGCTGTTTAGTTTAGTGAGACAGCTGGATTTGCCTCACATCCTCCATCATCCCGATTTAATGTTAATTGACTGCCGATGCACATGATGTTTGTTAGTTTTTTGCTGTTTTTTACCTAAAGACTTCAAGTGATGGTTGTGAAATGGCTGAATTCCAGTAATAGACTTGGTTTGAATCAGCACTTACATGCTTTTTGGGGTTCACAAGTGTGCTGGTTTTACACAGTTTTTGGATCGTCATGGATGTACATAACGTTGTTGTTGTTGTTGTTGTTGTTGTATGCTTCTTCCATGGCCGTCATTGTGCATTCTTGTCCTCCACAGAAAATGCTGTTGAAAAAGAACTGCGGAGGGAAAACGCGGACTATAAAGATTCGGGTGAGTTTCCCACAGTAAAAAAACAACAACCCAGAAACCCTCTTTCTGGGTTGTTGTTTTATATATATATATAGCCTGACGAATTTGGGCAATTTAGTGTATGTTTAAAATCCTGTTGTTGGTTGAGTTCAAAACACGTAGTGTAGATTTGACTGAACACACACACAAACACACACACACTCAGAGTCTCACACACATACACTTTTCCCTTTTATGCAAACCCATAATAGGCGGTCCAGATCAGGGTGTCCATTACAGCAGTGATAAGGTTGCAAGGTCTGCCCGGGCCCCGTGAACAGCTCGGCCTGTCTCGTCGCCAGCACCTTGATGTCCATCCAACTGCACACTGGGACGGCATCTGGCGACAGCGTTTGTTCCCATGCCCCGCTAGCGACAGAGCCGGGCCTGAGACGTTCGGGGGAAACAAAACCCCATAGCACCGTCAGATTCCTTATGTTTTTTGCAAACAGCGCCAGGCTAAACCCTGTTTACCGCAGTAATACCTAGGGTATGTGCATTTTTTGTTTTTCAGGTTTGTTTGATCTCTTGATCTCAAAGGTCCTTTAAATAGCAGATCTTTCCACTACTCCCATTAGTGGTCTTAGAAGTGCACATTTAACCCGCCTAAATAGCTTTGTAAACACAAAGATATTTCCCCAAGATTGTGTCCCGACAGATCTTCTCATAAAGTGCCCCCCCCCCCCCACAAAAAAAACCCCAATCTCCACTGAAACCACGCATGGGTTGGTTTTTGGTTTCGGGGACGAGCCTGGGCATCTTGGCACGGAGCTGGGTACTCCAGAAGGATGCACAGTGTGTTGAGAAAAGTGACGTAATTATCACGTTGTGTGGGTTAGTGTCAGCGGAGCCTTGTCACACACTTGTTTATGTACACACACACACACACACACACACACACCAACGTGTAACAAGCATCTAGTTGCTCTAATCCTCCATAACGTAGTATGGATGAGCGGTACAAACGTTTTAAAAAACGATCTTTTGCGAGAGTGTTTGAGGAAGAACGAGCGACTGTCGTTGAGAGACGGAGCTGAGGAGGAGGAGTGTTGTCGGTTTCCCATGTGGTGTATTTCCAGAGATGAAGTCATTTTCCATTTATAGCCTGGCCGGCTGCTATCTGTTTAGCTCCACTGATACATGGAGATATTGCTCATTATCCTCCGTTCTCGCCCGGTGTAGTCGGTAGTGTTGTTTTCCCCGTCAGTGACGTCTGTGGGCACTGGGTAGGTTCCAGCTCCTACATTTCTATCTTGTTTTTCTCTTGAAGTGAGTACACAGCGAGTTCTTTGGATTGATGAGCCATTTGGAGGCTGGTGTTGACTCTCTACGGTGCCACGGAGCACACAGTGATTCCACCCCATCCCTCTCTCTCTCTCTCTCTCTCTCTTCTGCTGCTGCCTTCTCTCCTGTACCTCCCTCTCTCTTCCACTCTTTTTTATCTGTCCAACCCGGGTTTCCTGGCCACGATCCAGCAGAGACACTGGATCTGGACGGGGCCCCGGCTTTGAGGCTGGATTCAAGCGCTCAAGCATGGGAGTTGTTACAGGCGCTGAGGAGGTCGATGGTCGTGGTTGTGTGTGTGTGTTTTCGGCGGGGGGAGGGGGTTCATGTGGAAGCAGTAGGAAAGCTTTGGCCGCCACTGATGCTGCTGCCGAGGCCCCCCTCCCCCCCAGGGGTTGGAGGTGAATGGCGGAGTGGGGTGATGAGAGCTTCCCATGCTGCAACAGGCAAGAGTGATGGCGTCTGATTTCAGCCACCGTAAAGGACCGGGCGGGGAGGAAGGCGAAGAGTGATTGAAGAGGAAATGGTGCGGAGAGCAGAGAGGAAAACTAAATTGAAGGAAAATGTTCCGCGTACCACTTTGATTTTTGATTAAAGTAAACTACATGACTTGCATGTGATGTCAAGGCATTTTTGGGCCTTAGCGTTAGGACAAACAGATGTTGAATAGTCTGACATTTTGAGAGGTTTGCTTCTTTCTTTCTTTTTTCGCAGAGACTTGATTGAGAAGATTAATACGACTCATATATCTGTGTGTTCAATATGAAGCTAAGTCGGTTAGCTAAACCAAGGACGACCTTGCCAAAAAGCGAATTAGCCGTGGATGGACTCCCCTAACCCAGCAGATATATTTTGTCCACGGTGGAAGAGTTGAGAAAAGCTTACTGGCACAGACACACTACAAACATACTAAATACCATCGGGCACTTGTGAAATATGAAAGCAAACCATCAACGGACACGTCCGTTCCATTTTCTACACAAACAAATATTGGATCACACTCGGTTTGGGCAGATAGACAGTTTTAAAAAGGTGCTACAGTATTGCCTCCACACAGCTCTCAACATGGCAACTGCTTAATGCTCTGATTATTGAATACAGCGCCTTTAAAAAGGACTCTCATTGCGATCAGGAGCAACAAGCATGATCAGGACACTCCTTCTTTCGACTGAGCCCTTTGACCTTTCCAACAAGCAATGTTTATACCAATCACCTCACACAGAGGCTCTTGTTCGGGCCCCCACCTCCTTCCCTGACCTCTTGGGGCCCCCCTGGGCCAGTGCCCATGCAGTAATCCTGCCATGTAATAAACTGAACTCTTCCTTTAACAGAGGTGCTGAAAACGCAGTGTGAAAACTATTTTTAAATGTGAAGATTTGGGACTAAATGAATTACCAACAGGACAAAAACGATGACAATGTAAAATCCCCAAAAGGCACTTTTGTTGAATTGGACAAATTAGATGCTGCTGCTGTGTTTCCTGGTCTTTCTAACTGCTGCTTGAGATGTCTGCCCAGAAGGAAGGTACTTTTGGGACCTGTACTTTGTTTGACCCCTCTGGGCCCTAAATGTCCATCATACTGCAGATGCGACCGCAGGACGACTCTGTGGGGATCGCTAACGTGGACAGGGAGTCATCCTGATGTACGACTCTCCTCTCCGCCCCCTCAGTCAGAACTGACTCCACCACATGGCGAATAGTCACATCTATCAAGTTTACTGTAACTCCTTGGGCCACAGTTGGTTTTTCCCTCCTCTCACTTTTTGCCTGTTTATACAAACATTGGTGGATAAAAGAGCACTAAGTGGTGCTGGGAATTGTTGCTGTGCTACTGCGGCTCAGTTGTCAGCACTGAATCCCCCAAGATGTCAGCTGAAGTCATAGCAACACCTGTATCCTCTTATGCACTGTTCACGGGGGCCTCATTTCATAGGCATTGGTGGCACTGGGTACTTTCCAGTAGCAGTGGGCTCTCAGTCCGTTACAGGAACATCTCACTTCCCAGAGAGGTGTTTGGCAATGTTTGACTATGAGAATATAGAGCTATCCATACACCCCCACCCACCCATGGGATCAGCTCTTAATTACAGTAAATATGTCCCAAGCTCCCAATCCTCCTCAGTCCACCTCCTTAAAAACTTCACCCCCGCCTTTGCTAGAGAAAGTGCTGCCTCACTGCCAAATCCAACAAAGTAATTTCCTGCCGTTTCCTGGATGGAGGGGGAAAAACTGACCAGGGCTAATTTTAGACAGAGGACTTGTAGAGCGACGAGAAGAAGCAAGGTTCTGCTCGGAGGAAGGGGATGGCTCTGTGAGTGGAAAAGCCATTTATCTTACCGAACCTGCAGCGTGAATGTTAATAGAATAAGTCGGTGTGAAACAATGTTCATGTTTGGTTTTCACTGTTCTCACGGCCCCGTGACGCGGCCACACATTTATGCTGCGAAAATGATAAACGAATATCAGTGCCGACTTGTGCCAGGCGGATCATAAAACTCACTGTTTGGATCAAATCACAGATTGTATCAGCGCAAAGAAAAAAGGGGGCAAATATAGTGTAACCGATCACAGATGACGGACAGCGGTCCGCCACACCACTACGGTTGACATGAACTCACTGGAACTGAATCCACGCCATTTCCAAACACTACTCCCGGCAGGTCTGTTACTCACCTTGACCACTTGTCTGTCTCTCTGTCCACAGAATCTGACAGGCAGTCGACCTCCACCCAGGTACACCTACGATCCCTCCATCTTCGCCTTCCGCTCCTTGAGCGCAGTGCCCCCCTGCAGCCCGCTGACCCCGTCTGAGGACCCGCCCTGCTCGTAAGGAAGTTCACCCACCGCCGGATAATCCTCTCCCTTCCCCCGTCTTGCTCACTATTCCCAGACGGCTGCTTCTTTTTTTCTTTTTGTGGCTTCTGCGGCGAGACCGAGGAGCGACTGACTGTTCATGGAACCGACCACTAGAAAAGACGTTTGTTCGACGGTCAAACTATTGCACACTCAGGTAATCCCACCCTGTAAAACAAAGCTGGCACTTTTGCATCATCGTTCTCCCCCCGTGAGACCAGCGGGAACATTTGGGGAACAGAGATGGGCCTAAACACGACATTTCTAAGGATGCTTCAGGTATTGCGTATGTGTCTGAATAAAAGATCCTGTGACTGGATGAACCAGAAACGAACATGGACTGCGGGGTCAAAAGGTGGTACAAAGGGACGAGAGGCAGCGTTTTGAAACCTGAATTTAGTTCTGGCTAAAATCAACATGAGGGAAATAATGCATGTAAGACAATCAAACGGTTCCGAGGGTTCCTCCTTTTGATGCGATTACCGGACATCTTGTAAGGTTCTTAGTAACTTCCTGTACTTAAACATGGCGACATGAGTCATCTGATAGCTTGTTATTGTTGGCACAAACATAGACAGTGGTCACATTCGTCCATCTGAAAATACTTCTCCTTTGGATGCGTTATTGAATATGCAGGTCGCGCGCGGCAAGCTACAATAAAACATGTATGATGTGTGCAGCCGACCTTTGAGACGATGTGTGTTTTCTTCATGAATTTGTCACTTTTAGTCCAGGTCAGAGTTAAGTGCTTGTATCCTCTCTCCCTGCATGTCCTGTGCAGAAACAAGCTAAGCGGAGGTCTAAAGACGTACGAGAATAGTTCGCCGCACATTTGGCAAGCGTAACGGGTGCTTTGTTACGCACAGCCTACTTGTAGTGTGCCATGTATTTTCCAATATTGTACCTCATTACTTTCTAGGTAGAAGAGGAGCACACTGGTGTATCCAAGACGTCCCAGTGTTTTTCTAAAGATCTCTTAAAATGCCTTGAAATCACATTCCTGTTGTATCGAATGACACTCGAGTTCTCGGCTCCTGAAATGAGCCGATCAGTTCAATAAACGCAACGACCCCCTTTACACCTTGCGTGGGAAAACAAATGCGTTTTGGCCGATCGGCAGTGCTCGGTGCACTGGACGGCCTCCACGCCGTCCACAGCCCCAAAAGAAAAGCCGGTGTGTTGAGGCTGATGCGTCCATGCATCCCCCCCATCCCTTATGCAACTCACAGAGGCTTCCTCCCAGCCCCTTCAGACACCGGAGACACACGTTAATACCAGGTGTAAAAGGTGAATCATACCTAGACACATTCTGGAGACAATAAAACGCATTTCAACGCACAGTGTAAAGCGGGTCACGTCACCACTGTAACTAAGATTCCGCCGAAGTGAATGTAACCGTGTGACATGTTTTGGTCCATTGTTGCACAAAATGAATCAATAAATGCCCTGTGGCCTCTTGTTTAGGAGAAGATCTTTGATTTTGATGTGTACAACACATATTGTGGCGAAGGGAACACAACATGTTAAATAGCATCATCAGCACCAACACCACAGTATCATACCCTGAGAAAACGCTGTGTGTGTGTGTGTGTGTGTGTGTGTGTGTGTGTGTGTGTGTGTGTGTGTGTGTAAGAAGTGCACACCAGAGAGGATGATGACTGGGAAATGTAGAGGAGAGCGAATAGACAAAAGTGTAACTCGCAGGTTTTGTACAGACAATTTTTATTTTACACTTATATAACAAAATACAGATTCTTTACCTTCCCCGACAGGAGAGCGAGGGTGGCGGTAAACCAAACAGAACAGCACCGAGTGGGATTTCACAGAGCGAGGAATCCTGCTCTAGGCAAACACCCCAATAGCTGACTCACTCGTGAAGACAATCTCGTTAAAAAGAGAACTTTGAGAAGGTTGGGCTACATGTGTGTGTGTGTGTGTGTGTGTGTGTGTTGGTGTAAACACACACTCCACTTAGCTTGAGTCATTATCAGCTTGCGTTTCATCAAGTAAGCCATCCAAGTGTCCAGATGGTCAGAAAAGCTGCTTCAACGCTCTCTCTCTCTCTTTCTCTCTCTCGCTCTCTCTGCTACACACACACACACACACTCCTTTTGAAGATAGAGAAGAAAAAAAAGGTTATGCCAGCGAATCGACTGAAGCCAAACAAGAGGAAGGATGCGGATTGGATGTCAGGTGGATTTAACTGCAGGAGGAGCAGCCAGAGACCAGAAAGCTGAATTCAGATCTGTTACCACTGCTTTCCCATTTTCTGCTTGGATGATATAGAATTAAAATGATTATTTATTCTTTTTTCTTTAAACGGGACACAAAATTCAAGAGCAGCTCCTCTCTATTGTTGTCGTTGGATGAAAAGTGCCAGCGGGCTGACTGCCCAGTGTCTGCTCCCCGAGCTTGCCAGTTTAATGTGAATTAGAACGCTGTGCTTTTTGTTTCTGAGAATGCAAACACACAACCCCCCCTTAAAAAAAAAAAGATAAGGAAAAGGTGCGGCGCTATAATATCTGGTCTCTGTTACAAGCTCCCAATTGTTTTTCCAGACTTTTTTTTAAGCTGAAGCACACATCGGGACCGGGACGGGCAGAGAGGGTTAATGGTCAGCAATGAGGAGGCTTTTGTGTTGCAGGTATGATCTGCAGTATGAAAGCTGGTGGAGCGGAGACACAAGCTCGCTCTCTCTTTCTCTCTCTCGATTTCCCTCAGTAGCCGTACTTGTCGTTCAGGTGTGTGCGTCCATCTCCAGACTGATCTGTGAGGAGGAAGGGAAAAACAGATTTGAAATCCAAAAAGGACTCACATTTACATATGTACTCAAGGAACATGTTCCAAGAAAAGAAATACGGACTGAAGTATAACGTTTTCTTTTTTACACATTGACATATCCCATTAGCAAGTTCCCCCAATAAAATAAAAATAAAAAAAGTGCGCAGAACCCTGAATCCAAGCTCAGTTTGGCAGCCGTTTCAAAGTTTATTTTCATTCCAGCTTATCTTATCGTTTCTAAGTGACTTTGATCTGCATTCCTACGCGAGAACCGTGTCTGCAATTTCAGCTGCACGAGTGGACCATGAAAGCCTGGAACTCACTGCATATCTTGAATTATTGTTTACCAGGTTTGAAAACTCGAGAACATGCTTCCCTCTATGATGAGGTTACGGTCACACTGCTCGACAAGATCAACTTTACACCTGGCGACACGACCGATTGGTCGATCCGTCTCGTGCAAACAGGCGGGCGGTTTTTACCTGTAGGGGGCACCCAGACGCAGTAATCAGGGTCGTCCTCTGGATACTGTGCCGAGAGCTGCCGTGGTGGCTGTGGAGACGAATCAAGGGGAGACTTCAACTGACGGCCCGCTTTTCTGTGTGTGTGTGTGTGTGTGTGTGTGTGTGTGTGCCTACCCTGCTGGGGCCCATTGCTTTCTTCTTCAAATTCTTTCTGGGCCGAGGCTCCGCTGCTGGCCCTCCGTCGCCTTCGGTTTTGGACTCTGTGGAGACATAGGTGTATGTGTATATATCGTATTAGAGATGCCATGCTGACAAAACAACAACCAACAGTGGCGTTGGCACGGATTAAAATGGAGACGGTAAGAACACAGGAGCCACCTGGACTCGACAAAGCCACATCCTTGAGCCGGGGGTCCTGCTCCACTGCTTCAGCAGACTCCTCGCCTCCCCTCAGTTTGTGGCTTTGCTCTAATAGAAAGTCACACAAACAAACACAATTATGGGTAACTATTAGGATAGGCACTCATGGCTGGATATTTGATCTTTTTTATTTATATAACTAATACAATGAGGAGAAATAAACAGGATGGTTTTATGAATATATATATATTACACATCTACTGCCACCCAGTGGCAGAATACATGCATTGTAAGACTTGTAAGAACAGACGGCATAGTTTCCTCAAAAACCTTCCTCCCTTTATTTGCCCTTTCATACCTTTTGGCTGTTGTGAGCACGCTGGTTGCCGTCTCTGCCGCCCTGACGGAGGGCTCTCTACGGACATGGATGCACTGGACTCCTCAGAGTTAGTCTCAGTAATGATTGCACAATCTTTTTCGTCATCCTCATTTTCCTCAGCTGCTTTCGCCGCCTCCTCCTCCTCCTTCTCTTTTTCTTCTTCTTCCTCCTCCTCCTCCTCCTCTTCTCCACTGGGCAGAAGTTCTTTCATGTTGAAGAGCTCGGCGGGCAAGTTGGGGCGCTTCAGAGGCAACTTCTACAAGAGAGAGGAAAAACGTTGGTGGAGGAAATAGGCCGAGCAAAGGAGAAACAAAATGAACAGAGAGGCAGATGATTGGACCGGGTTATGAAACATGGCGGTCAACACCTACCCCGATGGTGCCGGTCTTCAGCTTGAATTTGCTTCCCCCCTTCATGGCTCCAAACAGTGGCAAAGTCTTTTTGGGCTTCTCTGCCTCCGAGCTACCAGTCACACATCAAAATTGTATTTATAAGTATTTAAATTCTGCCCAGTATAGATTGGAATAAAGGATATATGGAGCTCAATTAAGTCCCGCCTACAGTGGAATGGAAACATAATGTGAAGGAGAACGAACACTCCATATATCTGGAAGACAACCTCGAGCATTTTGACAGTTTACAACTTGTGTTCAGAAAGCGACGCACTGTTAGCTTTTCAACTACAGTCGCTCGTTAAAATGAGTTCCCTAACAGCTAACTTGTCCCGTCATTGTTTTAGTTATCCAAAAAAAGAAATATATCTGTATATTGGCAGCGGTGTGACGCTGTGTCTGACCTCGGCAGCAGCGACGGCATCCTGGCAGGCCGTGTGAGCTCCACCAGCTTGCGCAGCCTCTGCGCGTCCTTGCGCAGGTTCGCCACGTGCACGTGAAGCTTCCTGCGCTCCACGGCATCCATCGCCACCTCGCTCTGCACCGCATTCATGAAGACGTCCAGCGGGTCCTCGGTGGCGGAGCCAGAGGAGCCTTGAGGAGGAGAGAACGTGTGGTTAGAGCGGGGCGAGCGAGCGGCTGTGGTTCATCGTGGCATCCGCCCCGAATCGTGACTCACCTCCTCGACCGCCGCTGAGCTTTTTCTGAGTCTCGGCCAGCTCCGTCTCCACCTCCGACAGTTTGACCACCTACATGAAGATCATGCAGTGTTACCACGGAAACGTACAGCGTGCCTGAACATCGCAGTGCCCGAACAGTTTACAGGATTTACGCCGCATGATCAGCAGTGTTTGGTATTTTGTGCTGTGTGCCAATTGGCCCATGTTAATGCAAACAGTCTAAACTAGGACAGGGAAACATTACCCCTGCAGCATGTCGGCAGGATCGCTGAGCGTTGAGCAGAATATTGTAATATCCTGAGTCGTGAGCAGACTTACCAGAGACTCGTAGGTTTCGGGCCGCTCGTTGACCTTCCCCGCCTTTTTCATTCTCTCCTGCCTCTTCTTCTCCACGGTGCCGGTTCGATCCAGGAAGGTGTCGTCATCGCTGTCGTAGTAGTCCTCGTCTTCCCAGTTCTTCTTCTTGCGCTTACGGGACACTAGGCGACAGATGTGAAATGGGAGACAAAATAAATCATTGCCCTCATAAGTACAAGCTTTACCTCTCCAGGTGGCGGTTCATAATTCTGCCTCGCACCTGCTTCCTGGCGGAGCAGCCCTCGGGCTTCCAGCATTCGACACGCCTCCAGGCAGCACTGGACAGCTGTATCCTTCTTCTTCCCTGTGTGGGTCGCCTCGGCGATGAGCTGCCGGCCCGCGGCGTCGTCCACCGGAAGCCTGGCGGAAACGTGAACCGTGTGATCCCATTCCCACTTTACAAGCGTTCTAAATTCCACAATGGTACATTTGGTGGTTTCCACATCACTCACTTTATCCTGCAGAGCCAGGTGCCGTGGCTTTGGTCTTCAAACTCAAACTCCAGCTCCTCTCCTACAGTGAAAAGGATGCCGAAGTTGAGAAATTCAATAAAACTAGAAAGAAAAAAAAAACAACAACAAGAGGAAAGCGCACATCTGCTGATTGACAATCGTCTCACCTTCCCTGTCGTAGAAGCCCTGCAAAGCCTTCTTTGGGTCTTTCAGGTAGGCGGCTTCCTGGTCCTCTTGGAACTCCGTTGAGAAAGGGTTTTCCTCATTCTCGTCCTCCTCCGGGGCGGCTTCCTCATCTGCGGGGGCGGATCAGTGGAGAGGGAGACGGAATTAAAAAGGGAATGGAGGTCAGTTTCCCGCTTAGCGAGAGAGAGAGAAAGTTGACACCCGCTCAGTCACGACGGCCACACGTTAACAGATCACAACGTGGCGTACTGGAAGCATGAAAAGCTCACCCATTCCCCACGAGCAGCCTGACTCGTCTTTTGACAGTTTGCTCTGGCCCTTGCTGCTTTCGCCTTGCCCATCTCCCTCATTCTCCTCCTTATCATCCTCATCAGCGTCGTAGTCGTCATCATCCCCGTCTCCCATCATCCTCTTCTCTAGCTCTGCCTTCTGTTTCCGGGCTTTCTCCCTCAGCTCCGTCACCGTCAGCTCAGACTCCTCTTCCTCGTCGAACTCGGGCCCCTTTGGAAGGAGGAACACAGTCCACACATTTGCTTTTTCAAAAATCGCCCGCCTACATTACCCACAGTGCAAAGCACCACAGAGTCCAGTGGGATTTGGTTTGTGTTATGCTATGGGTTAAACACTCATTTATAAAAAAAAAAAAAAAACACTGGCATAATCTATTATTAAATACATAACGGTCACAAATGCCCATCAAATCCCCACAATGGATCGACAGAGTTCTTGGGAAACTGGAAGTATTACATTACGTATGAACATGTTTAGCATTCACACACACACACACACACACACACACACACACACACACACACACACACACACACACACACACACACACACACACACACACACACACACACACACACACACACACACACACACACACACACACACACACACACTTACACTTTACCTGCAGGATAAAAAGCCTCGTGCTCCCGCCGAACTTTAAGACGTGTCCCACACGGATCCGGATGTAGGTCCTCGGGGGGACCTTGTTCTTGTTCACCACGGTGCCGTGCGTGCTGCCCAGGTCGTGGACGTAAAAGCCTCTCTCCTCCCCGACGCAGTCTTCCTCTCCGGCCTGTCTCCGGTACTGGATTATGGCGTGGTACCTGGAGATGGAGGGATGCTCCAGAGCGACGTCACACACGGGTAAACGTCCAACCACGAAGTAACTCTTGTGCTCGAGGGGCACCGTGTCCACTATGGTGCCGTTTTTAAGGATTTCCAGAGCATAGGGGACATCCGGAGCATTGCCACCCCAGGGCGGCTCCGTGTATGGGATCGGGGGGAACTTACCCATCAGGGGCCCTTTAGCGGGAAGAAGCACCCTGGGTTTAGCCTCCGGCTTGGGGTTGACAGGAGCCGCGTTCTCGTCTTCAACGTCATCGCCGTCCTCGTCCTCTTCGTGGCCCGTTTCCGTGGTTCTGTTTTCACTGACAGGACCCGAAGGCTCCTCGGTTGTGGCGTCTCCGGTCTCGGCGTCGCGGTTTTCTTTCACACGTTTCGCCTCGGCCGCTGGTGGTTTGGACGGAGCCGCGACGCTACTGCGTTTGCCGGCGAGGGACGGCGCCGCGAAGGGGGCCGGCTTTTTAAAAGTGTCGTTCGTTTCTTGACCAGCTCTCCGTTCATGTTCGTCTTCGTGCTCCTCGTCCGTTTCCACCGCAGGGTTCATTCTTCCATCTGTGTTATTCACACACACGTCTGACGGCGGGGAGGTGTCCATGTTTATTTGGTGCGACCGCGAAATGTGTCCGGGTTTTCGAAGCCGCTATAAAACCGCGAATTAAGATTATGTTTTACTATAAATTGGACTCTAAAAATCATGTAAAACACGAGTACACTGAATTGTATCGGATTTATTTTATTTCATACGAGTCAAAATAAATGGTTTGTTGCGGAACTAAATGTCTTGTTCAGCTGTTCACCCGAGTTTTTTTGACAACAAGAACGAAAACGCTTAGTTCCTGTGCAACTTCCTCCAAAGATAAAAGGGATATTGGTTTCAAATGTTAGCAGACGCTTTATCCATCCCTGTGCTACGTGAGTTCATGTTGCGTTTTCATTTGTGTTTAATTTAACTAGCTAAACATGCATGTTACGTACTTAGCGAGCTGGTTTGCAGCTTAGCGGTTGCTCCTCCATGAATGAGTTGTTTGTTGTTTTCTCTCTTGTATGACACCTTCCAGACGTTGTTGTCTTGCTATTCGGCGAACAGACTTAAGTGTTCAACCTTAACTTCAGAGCTTGCGCGAATCAATGCAGTCGACTTTTATATTCGGCATACATCAAGTCCACTTAATTGCGTTTTCCGATCTTTTTTTTCCAGCAATAACGTTACATTGACGTTACCTGCAATTCCTAGTGTCATCGAAAAAGGCATTATTGTGATTGCTAACAATTGTTTTTGCGATTGGTCAGATGTATGCCGATATAATAGTTACATTGTTGTAACACATTGTTGCTACTCTGGAACAGCAACAAGCGGCAGCATTTGAACTATTTAGAAAAGCCAAATATATATAAATGTAATTGAATAAACATGGTGTCAAATTTATGAAATGTTTTATTCATGTTGATTTACCCACTTCATCCTCTCCACCGTTCCAATGTTCAGCTTTATTCCGAGTTTGATTCCGGCCCGTGATCCCCGCCATGATGCGCTACTGGGGCGAGATCCCCGGGCCTGCAGGGGCTCCCCCGAGCCGCAGCTCCTTTGACTTGCTCCAGCGTGAGTTTCGCTCGGTGGAGATGCAGGACCCTCCCCTGCACCAGCCCTCGGCCCAGCGTCCGCGGCCCACCACCATGTTGGACATCCCCTCGGAGCCGTGCAGCCTCACCATCCACACCGTGCAGCTGTGTCAGCATGCCCGCCGCCTCCGTGGCCTCCTGTCAGCGGCCCAAGTCCAGGGTCAGAGCTCCGCGTCCTCCGAGGGCGGCAGCAAGCTGGAGGAGGCCGAAGCCAACCTGCCCCTGCGTCCTCCCACCCCGCCTGTGATGCCAGATGACTTGATGCCCGTGGACAGCAAAGCCCCGTGGCAGCCCTTCATGCTCCGCCACAGTGACCCTGAAAGTGACTTCTATAGGTGAGTTAATCTGACCTGACTGTGTGGTTCAGTCAAGATAAATATTACATTTTCACAGCTATGACCTCAGATAATTTATCAACCGGTCATCATTCATCTCTTCTGGCTCTTTCCAATCACAAGGGGCAAAGGCGAGCCTGTCACGGAGCTGAGTTGGTCCTCCTGCCGGCCGCTCCTTTATCAGTCAGTGGCCACCGTCTTGGCCCACGCAGGCTTTGAGTCGGCCCAGGAGAGTGTGCTGGAGACCCTGACCGACCTGGTCCATGAGCACTACGTGCGCGTCGCCCGCATGCTGCGCGTGGCTGTGGACCGCGAGGCCCGGCTCGGAGCGAGTCCCTTCCCAGACGTGGTGGAGCAAGTGTTCCACGAGGTGGGCATTGGCAGCGTGCTCGCCCTACAGCGCTTCTGGCAAGTGCGGATCAAGGACTATCACAGCTACATGCTGAAGGTGAGGGTGTGGATGGGTCATAACCGGTCATGGGGTTGCGCCATTTGACAATCCGCCCTGTGAGACGTGAATGTGTCAACCATCCATGATCTTCGCTCACTTTTTATGCAGTGCTATCTATTTTAATGCGTGGTTGTAATAGGTCATCGTAGCCAATGTTGCAAATCAATCAGCAGCACTGTTTTCATAGTGCTGAATGATTTATTCCTGCCAGTTTGTCATTTGATCTTACAGAAAATGATTCATGAGTCAGTAAATATAGATATCATGATATGAAATGGGGGCTGCACGGTGGCGTAGTGGCTAGCACTGTCGCCTCACAGCAAAAGGGGCCGGGGTTCCAATCTCGGTCTGGGCGGGCCTTCTGTGTGGAGTTTGCATGTTCTCCCCGTGTCAGCGTGGGTTCTCTCCGGGTTCTCCGGCTTCCTCCCACAGTCCAAAGACATGCATGTTAGGTTAATTGGACTCTAAATTGCCCATAGGTGTGAATGTGAGTGTGAATGGTTGTCTGTCTATATGTGAGCCCTGGATAGACTGGCGACTTGTCCAGGGTGTACCCTGCCTTCGCCCAATGACAGCTGGGATCGGCTCCAGCACCCCGCGACCCTACAGAGGATAAGCGGTTCGGATAATGGATGGATGGATGGATGGATGGATATGAAATGGTACAGGATTTTATTCTGAGTGCTCATATACTTAGTAATTGTTGCTATGCATCATGAAACATATTGCTATGCAGTGTACAAATAGTCCATTTACAGAAAATGAATCCTCAACAAGTTTAATAATTCATTGTTCATTTATAATGCACAAACACAACCATTATCTTGTTCCAGCTTCTTCAATGTGAGGATTTGCTACATTTCTCACTTATTTTGATCATCGTAAATTTAATATTTGTGGTTTTGGGACTTTGGGATGCTCAGACAAGACATTTGAAGAAAGGGTTCTTTGCAGCATTTCATAGTGGGGATGTCCCGCCTGAAATAAAGAGTCCCCCTACTAACCTCCGCTAACCAACGTCCTGGTGGAAACACTGAAATGTCATCCTCGGCTCTGGGAAAACTCTGGACATTTTGTAGACTAAACAATTAATTGGAAAAACAGTCGACAGATTAATCATGTTGAAAATGATCCCGTTTGGCACAAGGTTAAACAAAAAAAGGGGTTTGAGAACGTGAGCGGAAGCTGCCAGGGCTTCGCCACAACAATGCAGACTCCTCTCAGAAAGCATCAAGGACTTTGTACAAATGAGGACAATGGACTGTAGGCCAACTTGTGTGGAAGCTGCTTGGAAGAAACCGAGTGTTTCCGGTGGCAATGTGACTTCTAAATGTATACAATTGACGGGCTCTGAGAGCAGAAAGTGGAGCTGATCCTTTGTGTCTGGGTGATTTGCTGAAGTCAATATCAATCTTGTTTTCACAATGTTTTGGATCAGGAGTTAAAATACTCGATCATGTAGGCTCGGCTCCCGCATGTCTTTAAAATACGAGCTTTCACCAGTAAAATTGGACTCATAAAAGATTTCCACCCCTTCCAGGTGAGCAAAGATCTGTCAGAGGAATATGAGCGACTGGTGAACCCGGAGAAGGCTCTGGAGGACTCCAAGCCCCCTAGGATCAAGGAGGAGCCCATGAGTGACATCTCCTTCCCCGTTAGCGAGGAGCCCGAGGCCGACCTGGCCTCTGGGGACCAAGCTCTGCCCATCGGGGTCCTCGGGGCCCACAGTGAGAGGCTGGCTTCGGGCCTGGATGACCATTCTCCTCATCCATCAGGTGAGACCACACACGTTGCACGTCACCCGTCGGTCTGAAAAAGGACGCTTTAAAGCCTCCAAATTAAATTAACGTCATGAATGGGGATATTAGTTGTTGTTTTTTTGTCCCAGGGTATAAAGTTGAACATTTCGACAAATGGGGATTGACTGTCTTTTGAAACTAGCCTCAAGTGGCCATTCGAGGAACTGTAGATTTTTGGCACTTCCATGTCGGCTTCATTTCTTAGCCAAAACATCTCGACTTCCGGCTAGTGGCTGGTTAGTTTAGGAACCTGTGAGCAGGTTTGCATACATCAATATCGGAGGCATATTGAGGTATCATACATGTATTTATTATTTAATTGTGGGAAGCCCAAATGCCGGTTCATTTTGCAGTCCTATTCCTATTATTTGATTAAACTTTTTTTCAATCGCTAACAAGCTCTTACCCATACTTCAGATACTTTTTCTAAACTCTTAACACAGACTGACACCTACAAACCACAATTTGGCAAATTTTCTTCTCAAAAACACATTTTGTTAAATATATACTAACTCTTCATTTCAAAATAGAACACATCTTTCTCTGCACACACTAACTTTACCAAAATCTGACTCAAAATGAAATTATTCTGTCAAAGAATAACTCTTGTTTTCACTTCACAAGGTCCTTCCAGTCAATCAAAGTACACCAGGTTTCAAAATACTGGCTATTGCTGACATTACAAAAACTGCATAGACTTTTATGTTTCAGTTTTACAAGTATTTGCATGCAAAACATGCAATCCACTGTTTTTACACTAAATTTCTTGGTTGGGAACTGTATGTCCACATGTAATGTTCACATTCAAAAGCATTCCAGTAAAAACCAAATCAGTTTTTTTCCCTTTACTGTTTACTACAGGAGGTACAGTATAAATACTGTTTACAGTATGATAGAACAGAAAAAGTTTTACAGTATTGCTTACAGTGAACAAAATATCCATGAAACACACAAGAGCATTCTGAACAAAAAAACAACGGCAAAAAGCCCAGATAAAAAGGGGAACATCACTCCTCAAAGTCCTCCTTTTACTGTATAAGTAATGCCACTGAGTCTAAGCCAGACTGCAATCAGCTGTGGTTTGCCCAATTTACCCAACATAAATCAGCTGTGTGTCAATTATTCAATTGTTTGTTTATTATCAGCTGAGATATATTGTTTTAGAACTGATATCATTGCAGAAGAGGTTTTTAGACTGTATCTAAGGTTTGGAATATTGTTTTTGCCATTGTGGGATGTTGTGTGTTAACATTCGTAAATAATACAAAAACAATCCATCATTTTGTTGGGAGGTATAGCATGTTGTTTGAAAACGACATGAAATGTGTGAATGGTATGGCCACAAAAGACCGATGCTGTGCTAATTGTGTTTAGAGTTTTGAAAATGTGACCACTGTTTGGACAAACGCTTGGTAGCGCCTGAAAAAAACTGTAAACTTTTGTTGTTGCTTTTCTCCTTTTAAGGTGCAGGTGGGACCAACAACTCCCCACTGTGGCCACAAGTAAAAATGGAGCCGCAGGATGTTGAGGAGGTCCAGGGCGCTGGCCACCACCAGCACCACCATCACCACCACCATCACCACCACGCCGTCCTGGGTGGGGACGTGTTCGAGGAGGGGGGGCCCATGTCCACCATAAGCGAGTCAGGGGGAGCCATGGCACCCTCTCCCGGGGGCGTGACGTCAGATGCCAGCTACGCGTCGCATTCGCCCGACTCCTTGATGAGCGCCTCCCCCGTCTTCAACCAGAGGCCCAAGAAACGGCCGAGGAAAATGTGAGGACGCGTTCGTGGACGGCGGGAGATTTGAGAGTTGGATTCTGAGCTCACCAGCAGCAGGAAAAAGTCTGCCGTTCACGGCCACGGCATAAACTGACATTAATATTATTTTTAGTATTTTTAGTTTGTATAGTGTCTCTCGATAGCCGAAGACGTTGCCGTTGAATTCAGAACGGGGTTTACTGGCAAAAGAATAAACATCTTTGGTGGTATCAGTTTTGTCCATTTGAGTTTTATTAACTGCTTTTCTGGAAATGTAGAAGGAGGGTGACAATCAGCCCTAATGAATTTAAAGAACAAGAAAAAACTAAGTGGTCCAAAAGCAAATCATTTTGTCAAATGGCTTAATAATTCAGCAGAATGGGTTTGTTTTCACAAAGCTATTAAGTCCCTTTCTCCTCACATACCAATTACGGCCTTTGCCATTCATTAGGATTAAAAGATGCTCCACCGAAAAGAGAAAACATTTTTTTTCTTCTCTCCCTCTCATGAAGACGCCGTTGCATATTATGATGTATTCTCTTTCTGCGGCACACTTTACTGTACATGTAGCACAACGGGGCGGAACGATTCTCTCACACACACACACACACACACACACACACCTGTCAACCTGAAGCCGCTCTGCTAAATTAGCATCTGTTTCAGTAATGAGGCAAAGCTGCGAAACGCAACACCAGAGGCAATTATTGCCTGGCTGTCTGCATCGTGACGGCGACATCAATTCGCTCTTAATGGCAAATTAATTACAGTGTGGTAATTCTGCATGCTAAACAAGCCGGCCCTGTTTGAATACATGTGATTTTCATTCTTTTGTGTGGGCGCCTCCTGTGTGTTCACAACCGGGCAGGTAATTGCCTGTGCCTAAGGGAAAGTGCGAATGTATTGACATTCAATAAGCTTCATTGATAGTTGATTTTAACAGTTTTTGGCGCCGCGACTTCAAAAGCGTGTCTGATGTTTGGATGCTGTGTGACTCCAGGTGGGCTGTGGAACAGCTGGAGAAACCAAATCAGTGTTCCAGACTCCTGACAGCAAAAGGCTCCCCTCGCCGATGCTCTAATAACTGTAAGCAACGTCACGTGGATCCAAAAGGTTGCCACAAACTCCACAGTGGCAGAAAGACGGCATCCATCATGACTTCCTTGCTTCCAAATTAAACCCTAAACTAAACCCTGACACCCAGTCTGAGCCTTTTAAAGAAACCAAAATACTCACACATAACCTTAATGTCCCAGACTTTTACCTACATACTTTGTAATCCTTTGATGAAGGATTATGTGTATAATATAAAGTTTTGGTTTCAAATACCTTCTTGAATAAACATTAAATGTTTATATAAATGTCATATAATATTTGTCTCAAAGGAATTTGCCACAGATGTTCTGGAATGACCCATCAGTTAGTCCGATACTTTGATATATGATCAAATACCTGTGGCATCAATGACTTCTCCACCAGCCTCAGCTGTTTGTTGAGTGCTAATTAGCAAATAGCAGGTGGCTAAACTAAGGTGGCAAACATCACACCTGCTCAGCATCGTCAGTATGGACATGTTTTTATTTTCTGATTGGGTGCCCGTTTTGAGACTCTTTTTGTGAGGAAAGTGTCTCTGCAGTGGAATGCAAACAACTCAGGCAACTAAACATTGTTTTAGCATTTTTTTCTATCCGAGGTGGAGTGGATGGGTTAACGTACCGCCTTCTCATGTTTGTGCTGTGACTCAGTCTTTCAACAGGTGCAGAGTTTCCTCTGTGCTGGGGAGAAAAGGTGTAATTACATGTCAAGGTGTTTTATTTATTTTTTATTTTTTGGGGGGGGGGCAGAGCAAGGACCCAGTGAATGATTAATGACCCTTTTTTTTCCCACGTAAAATTAAATTTCTCCAGCCGAGTTTTGAGTTGGTGAGCGGAACGAGGAACACTTTGAGGGTGTCGATTAGCTCGGATGGTCCTTTGAGCGAATCACGCAAGGAGACACTCGGCCTAAAGTAATGGAATCATAGGATTTTATTTTTTAGGAGAATTGTCATCACGTCCGAGATACTGTTTACGAGATACGGTTTACTGTGATCGCATCGACGGGAAAGATGAATCGCCAGACACATGGGATGTGACGGGGGAAAAGGGGGTCCCGTGCTCCACGTGCCGCAGCCACAGCCTTGTCACTGCACCACAGAGAGGCGTTGCACACAGCGTCGGAGTCTCGGTTTGAATCAATCAATCATTGGATAGATTTTCTCGTGGTGAGGATGTGACTGAAACTGTCAAATGAAGCGGGAATCGATCCACGTGGAGTCCATCCAGCCTCCGGTTCATTTGTTTTAGTTTTGGGAAAGGGCCGAAAAAGTGTATTTCGGGGTTACAAATTAATTTAATTTACTGTTACTTCGGTAACAAAGTCATTTTTTGTTTGTTTACTGTTAGTGAATGAATGAATACAGCTGATTACGCAACGGCATAGTCGTGGAAGCGTAGCACAACACCCTTCTGGTTTCCCCCCTCAGGTAAACACTGTTAGCTCTGTCAGCACTGTTCGCCTCTAGCCGCTAGCCGTGAGCCGCTAGCCGCTGGCCGGCTGCTAGTCCCCATACGAGGATACATGGACTCTGTGTTGGTATAGTGCCCTTCTCATCTTCCAACCAAAGTAATTTACACTACAATCTCAACATTCATCCATTGACACACACATTCATACACTGATTGTAGGGGCACCGCCACATGCCCATCAGGTTCTAAAAATAAGGCTTGTGCGCACACACTCAGGCACACACACCAGTGGCACAGCATTCAGGAACAATTTGGGGTTCAGTATCTTGCCCAAAGACACTTCGACATGCTGACTGAATCTTCCGATCGGATTGATGCTCACTGTCGAGAGCCCTTGAGAGGCAATAGATATTCTCTCAATTTCTCTTACATCACCTTGAGTACTACTTGCACTTCGTTACATTTGAAGCTGCATCCATCACAGAGAAGAACAAGGATAAGCCGTGTTCTTTGAGTAGAACAAAGAAGAAAAAGCTGAGTGTGTGTTGCGAGGCTGCAGGAGGGCAGGGCAACAGAGAGGAGACACTCCTGGAAAACACGGAAATGTTTACATTCACTATTGGCTAGTGAGGGGCCGCGTGAGGGGCCGCGAACAGCCACCCCCCCAAAAAAATGTTAGCCTCTGCAAATGCTAATAGTGGATCCATTCACTGATAAACCTTTACCTACAGTTGTTTTTTTGTCTTTGAAGTGTTTGTGTGTCTCGTTTTGTGTCTCTTTGGAGTTGTTTTGTGTGTCTTTGTGGTTGTTTTGTGTCTCTGAAGTTTTTTTTTCTTTATTTATTGTCTGTCCTTTATTGTTTAATTATCTGAGTTGTGTGTGCACGTTTTCTGGTTAATTCTAGTGAGGCTACACTGACAGTAGAAGGCGGTTGTATATTTATAATTGATAATATGTCAAATTTACTTATTGTTGGTTATTCAAAGGGCTCCGTTTATTCAAAGGGATACTGCAATATTGTTACTTTTTATGAAAATTTCACATTTTCTGTTATTTGTATGATTGTGTATGTGACTAACAAACGTGATTTCATTTTCCTTGAGTAAAAAGTATTTAAAGTAAGTAGTGAGTATTTTTACTTGAGTCGGTAACATTTTTACCATCCCTGCTTGTACTTTACATTTTATGGTACTTTTCATCATTCTTCTCCACTATGTTCCAGAGGGACATGTACTGTTTTACTCCCTTATATGTATAGGAGAAGGTAACCCATAACCTGAAACACGTACGCCCCAAAGCATTTGATTGGTAGAACTTAATGGGGAGGCAGGGCTGAGGGCAAAATAGTGAATTTCCATGTAGCCCTGTAATGTGCTTTTTTGTAATGTGCTTTCATACAATAAAAGTCTATTTTACTGAAACCCTATTGGTCTTTGGAAGTGACACATGTCTGTATGTGTGTGTGTCTGATTGCATGTAGAGGCAGTTCGCCAAACCTCCATCGGAGGGCAGTCCTGTGCCGCTCACAAACTGCAGCCCAGACTGTGGCCTCCTCTTCAAATGCAGGCTTTGGCATTCTCCCAGTTACCAGCCGAGACCCGGGCACTCCCAAGCCTTCCGAGTGAGCAATGAATTCTTAAGGCATGGGAATGTTGCAGAGCGGTGTCGAGACGTCACTGAATGATTTCATTTCCTCAACACAAGGCGGTAATTAGCTTGGCGCTGCTACCGCATGTTCCCCTGGATGTCTGGATTGGGATGTATCGAACAAACCAAGCGTGTAATGTCCCAGCAGAACCAATGTGCACCAGTGAACAGTTGTATTTATTCCTCATCATGAGAAAAAAAAAGAAAAAAAAAAATATATATATATATATATCAATTTCTGGAGGCTTGTTCCTTTTCAGGATTTCGATACCCACTGTGATGTCAGTATTTGATCTTAATGTGCATTTCATTTCACTGAAAGGTGCACCTTTTATTAAAAAAAAGAAGAAAAAAAACAGGTTTTCAAATCCTTAATTGCTTGTCAGTCCACGACAGTGAGTTTGTGGACTTCAGTGTTTTCTCACATCTGCCTTCTCGGGCTAGGATAACCAATTAAGGGTAGCTTGCCTGCATATAGCTGGCAGCAATGCGCACAAAAATAGCCGCCACCATTTTCTCATTCCATTCCACCACAATTGATATGTCTGCGGGTTAATGTATTCACTTCAGGCGCCCGAGAGCACTTTAGATGATGGTATCGATATCATAAAGATCGCACCATCTACTGTACGGTACAAGCTCTTAGTGTTCGTATTCATTAGGCTCGCTCGAATTCAAAACGGGTCTGAAAATGCCCTTTGCACAGGTAACGGAGCTATAGTGCTGCTGAGTCTTTTTTTCTTTTTTACTTGCTTCCCGTTTGTTTCCAGCCTTTATTTGTTTACATTTTGAAAAACTGTCACCATTAGAAGTTTGCCAAATTAGCTATTAGCAGTTTGTGTTTGAAATGTGCCCATAGATGTATCACTGGATAGCTTAAAACTTTAAAAAAATACATGTTTTATTCCCAATGGACATTGCAGGTAATATAACCTTGTAGGTGTGAGTCACACCGAATCTAAACATATGCCTTTAGGTTCAGTGGTGTGATTCTGAGGAGTAAGATTTGCAACGCCAATTGCGGCCCTCAGGCGCTTTCATGGTATTGAAACATTCTGTCCCTTTCCTGTCACTCAGTATTGGAGCCCCACGGCTCTCTGTGCCCCCTGCACGTCCCCCATGAACCTCGGGCCTGGACATGAAACTAGCCATTAGCACAACTGCAAAGAATGCAGTAGAAATGCACCGTACAAGCAGGGGTCGTCGGGGTTGGCCCCGTTCTTGGAGAGCGGCTGCGTAGAGCGTGCTGACTTCACCAGCCCGGGTCTGGTTCGTCGCACCGCGCTAGTGGAGTGGTGGCGCTTTGATGAGTCCTCAGTGTCGGCTCGTAGTGTGTGTGACACCATCCCATCCCCGTCTGCTATCAGTCGGCACATTCCCTGGAACTGTCAAAACACTTTTGAGATCGTGCGGGAGGGGGGAGGGCTGAGCGAGCAATAGGCAGCGGCCTGACATGAAGATGCTGCTCGGAATGGAGGTGCAGGCTCTTTTGACATCTTTTACACCAAAGCCGCTGAATGATGTGCAGAGGACTGCCAAGAATAAAGTTGAACAATACTTTATAAATTCCCATATTGTCGCAATAATATTCATAACAATTGCAACTAAATTATCTATCTTTTTAAGTTTTTACATGTTTTAAATGTTTTTTTTTGTGTGAGCTAAAATAGACTGAATTCTGAAAAAGGCCCAGGTTGGTACACCTGAATGAGCGTGCTCAAGGGAGTACAGCTGAGCGTGTTATCATAATTCACTAGTTCAAGATTAAAGTTGACCAGTACTTTATAAATTCCCAATTTGTAGCAATTACAACTTAATTAATTGATTTCTTTAATTTTTAATTAATTAAAATAAATAATTTTTTTGTGCAAGCTAAAATAGACAGAATTCTGAAAGAGGCGTTCGTACACCTGAGCGAGTTACTCAGTAAACCAATGACATGTTCTGTGTGTTTTGTAGTCAAGTTGAAGCCAAGCTCTTTTTTTATATCATTATTTCGAGCAGTGCCCTCTTTGTTTTTTCCTCACAGAACTTGAGCTTTTCTTCTGATCTCACAGATTTTTGGTGGACTGTTTCTTGACTAGAATAAACTGCAACAAATGGTCCACAGTCTGTCTCGTTAACCTCTCTGTCTTTTCCCTCCTTTTACAGATGAATCGCACTCCGGCACCTTCACTTGTTCTGCTGGCGCCTCGTATCGCTGACATTGAGACAAACTTGTTCACTCTCTAGGACAAGTGCTTTCAGGAAAGGAAGAAAAAAAAAAATACTGAATTTATATTGTCTGCTTTGTCCTGCAGTCAGGAAGGGGGGGCAGGGGTGGGGGCACCCGACTGTGCTGAAAGGACGGACAGTAGTTGAGGAAATAGCTTGTAAAATAATGTCCCTTCTTTCCAAAAGTTAAATGAGCCTGTGTGTGAACAGTGTTCGAAACATGGTTGATTAGTGGTGGAAGCTAACTAAAGTACAATTCCTCAAGTACTGTACTGTACTGAAGTGCAATGTTGTTTTGTACTTTAAATGATGATTTCCATTCAGTGCTACCTTGTTCTTCTACCCCACTACATTTCAAAGGCAAATATTGTACCTTTTATTCCACAACATTTATTTGACAGGTAGAGGTCATTTTCCCGGTGGTAGAGCCAGGTCGTCCTTCAGTCAGTGCATCGCCGACTCAATGTCAAGTGCAAAGTCGACTTACCATTTACATTCGTTAGGGTTGAAAGGACTTTGGCAGTTAGCAGTTGTTACCTTTTTACCCGTTATTCAGGGTCTCTCAGAAACGTTGATGAGCAGCAAGACTCCAACGATCCGCTCTGATCTTTGCTGTGGTGCTCGGGTTGGTCCAGACTGCAAAAGGCCGAGAGAGACTTTCTCTGATCATCTGAGTGCCTATTTAACCCAGGCATATTTCTGGTGTTGTCATGGTAACTCAGTCAGGTCCAGATGAATAGGCGGCATGATATTGTGAGTCTGTGACCGACAACTGCTTTTCATAATGACCAACTCTCGCTTCAGACGTTGCTTGTAAGTTGCATGCAAATCTGCATGCTCTTTAAAAAAAACAAAAAGACAATGTTACTTGAGCTCAATTAATGCGACGTCCCGTTGAAATGCAGCGTATTGAAACCCTGTTTCACCAAGAAGTTCCTGCTTTCTGCTCTTTGGTTTTGAAATTTGCGGCCTTCAAATGCCTTTGCTACACAAATGATTCAATTACTCGTCCTTTTAAATGTGCGAGCGGAGATAGCGTTTTGCTGCCAGAGAGCGAGGAGAGAATGAAATTAACCTCGGCTAACTCCGTGCCCTCGACACTTGTATTATGATTTTCTATTAAAAACCCTATCTTTCCTATAACAAATTCAGTCCGTGTACAAGAGGAGAGTCCCAGCCTCTGCACAAACTAATTTTTGTTTGTGTTCAGGTGAACAGAGACCTGCTGACTCTGCGACACTGAATGCCATGAAAGACCTATTAGAATAAAAGTTATTTTACACCAATCATAACAATGACATGACAATTACTACCAAATTGATCTTTTTTTTCTTAAAGAAGGATAAAAAAACATAGAAAGTGACTTATTCATGATATTGGTTTTGAAAATACACAAAACATTCAATCTTTGTCATCATGGTCTCTGATTTATTTCAGTGATAATCAATGACAGTGGAGCGATATTGGAATCGGTGCATTTTAATATATTTTGTAAATTTGCGTTCCCAGCTGGCCTATCCCTGTTTTCAACTCTCAACCATTTGTTCCAATGAATTTAGATGGACGCTCTGGGTGAAATATTATAAAGAAACGTCGTAACTCTGTCTGGATCACATGATGCCATCAGTCCCAGCATGCACTGGCTAAGAGACAAGACTGCAGTTTGAGGGAGGGGAGGGGGGTGGGGGCGAGAGAGAAAGAGAGAGAGAAGAGGAGAGAGGAGCTCATTGTATCCTAAGATGTCCCCCAGCAGTCTAGGCCTATGGCAGCATATCTAGGGGCTGGACCAACTAACCATAAGTACTGTCAAAGAGAAAAGTCTTAAGTCTACTCTTAAATGAGGTGACTGTGTCTGCCCCCCGGACTGAAAGTGGAAGCTGGTTCCACAGAAAAGGAGCTTGATAACTGAAGGCTCTGGCCCCCATCCTACTTTTTAGGACTCTAGAAACCACAAGTATCCCCGCATTCAGTGAGTGCAGCTCTCTGGTGGGACAATATGGTGCTATAAGCTCCCTAAGATATGATGGTGCATCACCAGTTAAGATTTCACTTTTTTTTCTTACAGGAAGCCAGTGGAGAGCAGCTAATACAGGAGTAATGTGATCTCTCCTCCTAGTCCTCGTTAGTACACGAGCTGCAGCATTCTGGCTCAACTGGAGAGACCTAAGAGACTTAGCAGAGCAGCCTGATTATACAGAGTTACAGTTGAAGTAACAAATGCGTGGATCAATGTTTCTGAATCCCTTCGAGACAAGATGTGCCTGATCCTTGAAATGTTGCGTAGGTGAAATCTGTTAAACTACAGCATACAACAATATTTTAGACACTGGATTCCCAACCAAGTGTGCGTGTACCCCCAGGGTGCACTTCTGCATTTACCTGGGAAAGATTGTTGGTAGTGTTAAGTTCTAATAGATTAGTGAGCTTGAAATTGCCTGTACATGTGTAATAAAGGATTGTTTAAGTGTACATTACAATGCATAAGAAGGATATGATAAATAATGAGGGGCATTATGAAGGATGTGTAATTGTATGTATTAAGAAAGTCACTGTATGTCATATAGTTTAATGTTTAGGTGTGAATGGGTTTTTATATAATGATTCTATAGGAGTTAGGAATGTGGGACTGTCTCTTTAAGAATAAGTAGTTCCTTCAATTTGTTGCTAGGGAAGGCGGAGTGAGACACTGAGACAATTGGGACCAGGAGGACGCACGCATGGATACTTTGAAGATGGACAATTCCTTTGTCTCTAGAGGAGAAGAGCCTCCGCCTTCTCTGAAAACATCTGGACCTATGGACAATCGGGATGTTAAGAAACGGGTTAGAATAAGGGAAGGGAACTAACCAATGAGAGGGCCTTAAGCTCTGTGACTGAAAAGTATTTAAACTAACAGCGCGAAATGGAACGGCCTATTCTCTTCGAACGCAGAGGCGGCAGCTAACTGGGGGACAGTCTGTGAATCTGCAGGAAAGGAGATGGCCTCGATCGAGTAATGTATTTGTCATCATCTTCTATTAAATCTTTTAATTGCACTCATTTGCATACTGAGCATTTCTCCCACGAACTGGCCGGGATAACGAACAGAATCTTTCAGTAGCTTTGCAAAAACAACCTTGATTATAACCCAATCCAACACCTTTGCGACAAGCTGGAACGCCGAGTGCCAGCCAGGCCTCATTGCCCAACGTCATTGCCTGACCCCACATGTGGCTTCATGGGAGCGGGTCAGCACATTCCCACTTCCAACCCGTCAAATTCCTCTGCTTGGTCAATAGCCCTATGCTTCAAACTATGAGGTAATCGTCTCAGCGTTGGTCTCTGGGAATAGCGACGGTTTCCGCTCATTACCTACCTAGTCTCTTTTCAAATTAAACTTACTTGGTAGGTTTACTTGCCGTTCAGATTTTCCTCAACGCAACAAAAGAACTTGGTTAGGTTGAGGCAACAAAGTACTTGGTTAGGTTTAGGCAACAAAGTACTTGGTTAGGTTTAGGCAACAAAGTACTTGGTTAGGTTGAGACAACAAAGTACTTGGTTAGGTTTAGGCAACAAAGTACTTGGTTAGGTTGAGGCAACAAAGTACTTGGTTAGGTTGAGGCAACAAATTACTTGGTTAGGTTTAGGCAACAAAGTACTTGGTTAGGTTTAGGCAACAAAGTACTGGGTTAGGTTTAGGCAACAAAGTACTGGGTTAGGTTTAGGCAACAAAGTACTGGGTTAGGATAGAGCAACAAAGTACTTGGTTAGGATTGAGCAACAAAGTACTTGGTTAGGTTTAGGCAACAAAGTACTGGGTTAGGCGTTAACTGCGGTCTTCCGGGTGTTTGTTTGACCTGTCCATCCACCCATACCCCTTACCTATGTAGATTTCCTCGCCACCGACCAAGCGTCAATATTTGACAAATTAGGAGTGAGGACGCCTTGGCCTTGGTTCCGTGTAGAAAGCCTTCCTGGAAAAGTGGAGGCTGTTTCACTGTAGCAGTCATGCAGGCTTTGGGACAACATGTCCTCCTATGGGTATAATGCTCGAACACACTCCTACTTTTGGTCATGCAGGCTATTTATTCCACATCATACATACAGACACAGGTACATTCATTATTAATTGGACTTGACATGACAGGGGTATTGCAAAAACAATCATTATATTATTTACACTTGATCTCATAGCTGTGGACAAAATGGGTGCACTGAAAGACAGAGAAAAAGCAGTTATCTACTTTAACCATTAGGATTTTCACAAGAACATCTGTGTGGCCCCACAATAGGACAAATGGACTGCCCAAACGAATGGACTGATTAACACTCCGGCTGGAGTTTCTCAGAGATCCTTCCTTAGGGATCCTTCGGAAGCCACATTTCCGATTGCCTTTGTGATCAATTTCTATTCCGATCTGACGCTGTTCCTTTGTCCTGCAAGTCATCGGGGGTTGTTTCCATGCAGCTGCTCCGACAAGGAGAGGAACTCGATAAACAAGATCAGATTGCACAGACACGGGGATGAGCAGTTGCTATGGCAACCCCCCCCCCTACATAATTTCTCCCCAAGAATCAAGATCCTTCATTCTAGATGCCGCCGATGCAGTAGAGTCTGATCTGGCAGGACTCCCGAAGTGACAGACAAACAAGACACCAGTCTCTGTGGGTAATCCAGAGTGGGTGTCACGACCCAATGACATCTGTACTGTATGTGCTCCCTTTGAGAAAGCTGTAAAAAATAACATCTACCAGAGAGAAAAGTGCAGGAAAATGTCAGCAGAGGTTGATGCAGAAGTACATTTTATGCATTTGTACATGATAAGCCGACAGGAATAGATTTTTGCAGGTTTAAATGCACAGCAACACACAGAGAGGTATCAGGAATATCCAGGGAGATGCACTCTGTCCCTGTCTGTCAGACTCTCGTAAATACACTTCCTCAAGACTCTGTCCTTGTGCTATATGCTGTTGCAATTGCACATGCTTTCCTTGGCTTTTGAGCTGTCACATGCATCCATTCTTTTAAGCCTAGACAATTCCTGTTGTTATAATGAGCCCCATGCACCTCCCACTTCATCATTGTATTTTTTACCTCATTTCTTTTCACTCTCAAAGCCTCCCCCCATGGTCTCCCATGACAAAACCATCTTTCAAACCTGCTCATCCGTTGACGAGCATTCTCGGTCAGGGAGGATTCCACATCAATAAATAGGGCATGCACAGTGGCGACGTTGCCAACAAGTCCGCCCACACCTGGAGACGTGAATGCCCATTGAGACATTGGGATAATGTGTCGATTCTGGATTGATTCCAGGTGTATGCAAATGTACTTTCATTTCTTCAAAAAATTAACATCTGCATTTGTATTAAAAAAACAAACAAATCCTGAAATGTTATTGCGGGCCAACGAGTCAAGTGCACACTGGAAATGGAACAATCAATTCTGGTCACAGCCTTCAAAAGAATAGAATAAGGCATTATGGGTAACGCTATAGAGAATAAAAGCCATATTACATCAAAACAGCGACTGGGGAATGTTATGTAGGCTTGATGTCATCCAGTGGAGGCGACGGGGAACGTGCAGCGCCCTCTCCTTCGGCATCCGTCACTTGGATTCCGCTGAAACCTGACGCGCACAACTGCGCGGCATTGAGAGCTGGCGCGAGCTCCCCGCCTGCTCGCCATAGTTTAGATTGAATGGATGTGAGGCTGAGGCCATTTTTACACTGACAACCAACTGTGAAGCAGGGATGGTTCATCAGTCAACCCTCCTCCCTCCTACAGGGCACCATCGCTCTCCTTCACCTCTCCCCTGCTCACTCTCTTTAAGAGGAAGGGATGTGCCTGGGATGCACAAGTGTGGTGGAAAAGAACTGGGAGCTAAAATAAATGCAGAGCCTGTGCACCGAATCATCTGCAGGATGGTGGATGGCAGGGACGGGAAAAACAACACACAGAAGGTGGAAGAGAAGAGCGAGCTGTATCACATTAGATACCCAGGGGAAAGTGAGCAAACTGCTTCTTACCTAATATCTACCAATATATAACAAGCAGGAGTACTGACAATGTGAGATAGCTGCTGGGAAAACAAGGCAAGCAAGGTGAGGTAATATGAGCCATTCTTTAATAAAGTCCCTTGAAATGTAATAACCAGAAATGCAAACTCATAGCGGATGAAAAATGTGACAGAGGCTGAACGAACTCTTCTCCGAAAGGCAACAGGTCACAATCGGCTATAAAACTGGAAATACAGTCATCTTGTGCTATGAAAACTGAAAATAGCCAAATGCATAAAATGAAACAAATAAAGTAAAAACATGTGCATTAAGAGGAGCTTCCCTTAAGTTAGTTCCACTTTGGCTATATGCCAATATAAATAAATGGTGATTACATGTGTAATAATTGTTTTCCACTTTCTGAATTTGTATCCAGTGGCCGCATGAAAGCAGTGGGGATAAGGAGGCGCGCTCTGGTTGGGTTCTCTCTGGGTGATGCCATCGATTTTAGAATCTTTGGTTTTGTTTACTGAATCTTTGACCAGTATCGGCTTGCATCTGGTCACATGCTCCTTTTGTTTCTCTAACATTTGAATGCATGTGCTATAATTCACGTCGGAGGAGATCACTGCTCAGCATACGCATTCATATTTATACCGACTTTAAATATTTATCTCGTTCAAGGTGGGAAAACTATTTTGGAAACCCTAATGCATCAAACTGTACAAAATTGCAGCCTACTTTATTTCCTCCTGACATTTGCAATGAAAATACTCGCTTCTTGGCATTTGAAAATGTGAATCTTAACTCCCCTCTTGGATCTGCTGTGGGAGAAACTGCTCGGCGAATGCTTTTCTATCCTCTTTTGGCTCAGACAGCCTGACATTGAACGTCTGAGCGACTGAAGCAGCCAACAAAGCACGCACACTCAGTTCAGTGCCGAGGCTTCTGGAAAACAACATTCACTTCCACCGCTTGAGAAAACTAGAAATGATTAATGACTCACAAACGTAATTTATATGTAATTCCCCTCTTGTATAACAAGTTTTGTGCCAGCCAGCAGAGTTTTTTTTTTCATTATCCTATATTAAGTTCAGTTTAATTACACTTCACCCAAACCTTTAAATAAAATAGATAACACGCCTACATTATTATTATTTTACTTTTGTACTTTAAAAAGGTATAATTTGTCTACAGACTACAAAAGTCGTACTTCTCAATCATCATTTATCACCCACTAGAAATATGTAACTGTGCCTGTATTTTCTCTTATCTTCTTATTCAGCTGTTTTTCTGGTCTCTTCGGGGCATCCTACCTTTACTGAAGCAGTACGCCTCAACTTTTGGAGGGATTTTGGCTCCTTCTTGGTGATTTGGCCATCTTGGAAATCACCAAGTATTAAACAGAAGTTTACATATTTGGAATGAGGAGGAGTGACGGCATGAGAGTACAGTAAACCTGCTGTATAGCATCCCCTGCTTTATGGCCTATTTGACTCTAAATTATCATAATTTACTAAATGAAAATCATGCTGTATTGAAGAAGACTTGAAACTAGAGATTGAGACATAAACTCATGTTTACAATGTTTACTGAGGGAATAAATCAAGTATTTTCTCATAGACTTCTATACAACCAGAGGAGTCGCACCCTGCTGGACAGTAGAAAGAAAGCAGTTTTATGACACTTCCGCATCGACTTCCACATCTGGTAGAAAGCCAACCCCACCTGTCCTCCCTAGGTGGGCAGTGAAACGAGCTGTAAACACAAAATGGACAAACCAAATTAAGTTAAAACATGTCAGCAAACAATTGGCACATTTATCATTTATTTTGAGTAATATTCCTGAATGTTAGTCCAATATTTACTCTCCTTTTTTGTTCTTTCCTTTTTTATGGAAATGTCTGTCTTTTTAGCCGCTCCTGTATTCACCAGCTAAACACTAACTTTGCAAGCTGCTTGGTGCCAGGCAAGTGAACAGCGGGTTTATCAGAGCTTGTGTCTGGAATTGAGGTAGATGACAGCGGTATGTGCAGACTGGGAAAGAGAAAACAATGAGCTCAAGGCTAAAAGCCTTTGTAAAGCTGTGAGGAATGCCAGTTGGTGATAATATTCTGTTGGCTTGCCAGAAAGAAAAAAACGACCTGTCACATTTTAAATCGTCATTTGATCCATTGCTGATGTAAAAATATAGATTTCTTGGAGCTTTAACCTCAAAAAGGCAGTATCCAGTCAGCATGAATAATGAAGATGTATCCACAACTTGGAAATACAAACTAGTAATAGTGCCAGTGCACTCTCAGTGCGCTTGAGTTGCATATTGGATTGGAATGTGAGCATTTCAAATACAATCTCTGATGGCACAAATCTCCATATTTACACCTCCCAGAAAATGCTGAATTGTTTTCATTCTGTTTTCACAATTCGGCTTTGTTTCTGTCCTGTTACTTTGAAGGCACGGAGCCTGGACGAATGTGTCGCGCAGCGTCGTCTTTAGCTTCCCTTTATCTCAGAGTTCAACATTAGCATTAGCTAAGCCTAATGCTAATTTCAGCTCACCGAGCGGCACCAAGCAGACTGCTTGAGCGCGAGGCCGGTCCTCGAGGCCAGCATTACTGCCAGCGTTCTGCTTTACAAATGTAGAGAAAGATGCCGAATGAGGGCTGCAGAATGCATTCGGTGGAATTGTTTCTTCCCCCAAAGCTGTGTCGCTGCATTGCTTAGCAGAGCTGAGCTGTGTTGCGCTGAGATTCACTTTTCCAAACTTCTCTGCAGTCAAAAGGCGCCGACCTGGCCTGAACCCCCTTCGTTTCATTTATTTATTTATTCTTTTTTTTTTTTTTTTGGAGTGCGACACACATTTAAAGTGTCAGCCCAAGTGCTACAACATTTTCACTTAGTCCACACTGTTCTCAAGAGTCTCTCCCAGAAGCACCATGCTTCGATCCTGTTCCTTTCTGACTGCGACTTCAGTGACAGAGCGGTGCAGGAGCAGCCAAACTCAGCATGAAAGTCAATGTGAGACGTGTCGTACAGGAGAAAGAGCTCTCTTCACTGGCATCTACTGATAACAAAGGCGCTACACCTCGCGGCAGCTCCGAGTCCGTCTTTAGTATTTCTAGCATCAAACCACAGCCTCTACCTCCCTGGTTTCATTCGCAGAACTTCATAGCGAAATACTGTTCTACTGTAAAGTTTTTGCATCTTTATTGTTTTTTTTCTGTCTCGGAGGCAGAGTTAACTTTTTCAGGACTTTTCTTTCAGCGTCTTGATATAATAAATACTTGTTAGATGCAGCTGGCATGTGTTCTCCATTCGCCATCCAACTTTCCCACCTGTCTCATTAGCTCATTAGCTCATGCCTTTACTTTCCAGCCTTGTTCCCCCAAAAAAGTCTTAAACGTCTGCAAAAAAAGTTATGTTGGTTTTGTACCAACAACAAAAATATCATCAGTTTGCTCTTTTTATATGCACGGAAAAGGCCCAAAAATGGAGAGACTGTGAGTTTTGTAAAAATAAACCCAACTTCAGACATTGGATCTAAAGACTTGAAATCTTTACATACCACACACACACTATACTCACTACCTAACCACTGCTATATATAGTGGTGGGCCGTCAGGGCCAGCTAAGCCTTCTCTGCTGGCCTAAACAGAATCACAAAGTTATAGCAATTTTATAATTTAATTGTTTTTCACAAATACATGTATTATAATTATTTTTCCCTATTATCTTATTTTCTCATTGCACAGCTCCTGTCTTCGTCTGTTGCTCTGCTTGCAGTGCAGCTTGTTTAAAGGAGAGCTCTCATCCAATCAGATTTCACCTCTATGTCTCTTTGGAAGCAGAGCGGATTAAAGTACATGGGGATGTTATCGTTGATTGTCATAGACTTATATATATGTATATATATATATATATATATGTATATATATATATATATATATATATATATGTATTGTTTTCGATATATTTTTCGATGAAATAATTAAACGTTAATTTGTATTATCTTAAATATATCAACAAACACTATATTTTATACAGCAATATACAATAGCTCAATATTGTAGGAGTGTCTGTGCGAAGTTTGGCTTTGATTGAGTGAAGTTAAGTAATTTTAATAATTATTTTAGTTCAGACATGTCGAGAACTCATTTTAACTCCTCTCAAGTTAGAAAGTTCCCACAGTCCTCGGTTGTTCCTGAACAGGGCTCGTTTCACTGCAGCAGGGTGCTCCGCGACCTTATCTGTGAGTAGGGAGCAGGAAGGCATGGAATATTCATATTTCAGCCATAAATAAGTCAATTTTCATATTTTTTCTGGACACAAATGACATTCTTGTGCATATCTTTGCAATGCTTTGTGTGAGAGTGGAATGGTTAGTATTGGCGGACTCTGTAGGCTCTAAGGATTCTAAAACCTAGTTAATCAGCATTTTTTCAATTTGGGGGTCATTTTGAGTCATTCTTATGGTTTATGTAACATGACACAATTAACTTATTAACTTGTGAGGCCAGGATTTGACTTTTTTTTTTGGATGTCTTTGTTTTTTTGGGATTTTTTCTTATCCATTCATCCATCCATTTTCCACCGCTTATCCGGGGTCGGGTCTCGGTGGCAGCAGGTCCAGCAGGCTAACCCAGACTTCTCTCTCACCCGCAACATCTACCAGCTCATTCTGGGGGATCCCAAGGCGTTCACAGGCCAGCTGGGAGATATAATCCCTCCAGCGTGTCCTTGGTCTTCCCCGGGGTCTCCTACCAGACGTGCCTGGAAAACCTCTAAAGGGAGGCGTCCTGGAGGCATCCTAATTAGATGCCCGAACCACCTCAGCTGAGGTGAGCCCAACTATATCTAGCTGGCATCGCTCCACCTCCCGCACCAGCTCCGGCTCCATCCCCGCTAGCGAGGTGACGTTCCACGTCCCTAGAGCTAGTCTATGCCTATGGTGGGTCCACAGGGTGGCTGCTCCATGTTGTTTCTTCGGGCTGAGCCCGACCGGCCCCCATGGGCGAAGGCCCGGCCCCCAGATCGCCTCCCGGGTCTGGCTCCGGGAGGGTGCCCTATATTTTTGATATGCTCAGTCCCAGAGGCTGAACCCCAGAGTCCCAAAATCGTGTCTCGTGCTGTTGAGTGTGCGGTGTTTTAGTGCCACAGTTTTCTCAAGAGAAAAAAAAGCATGCAATTTTACCATATAATTCAAGGCACACATGCCAAAATTTAAAATAGAACATTATGACAATCTAAAAACGGCTGTAGATCCTCTTGAGGTACAGATAAACGTCACCCAGTTCTGAATCTCCACATCGGTTCCGTTTGAAGTTGTCTTGCACAGCTGCTATCAACGCCCCACCGCCGTCCCCTCGCTCTCTTCGGGGACGGCGGCCACAGCTGGTGCGGCTCCGTCGCCGTTCACACACCAATGATTATCCGCTCGGGGTCATTGTGCTCTACACCGCCCACCCTCATCCCTCACCCCCACAGTGTGCGTTGCAGCCCCAGCTGCTCACACGTGGGTGATTCTGGGCTTTGCGGTGTTGATAAGCGCCCTGCGGCGGTGGAGGTGCTGACGAGGTGAAAGGTATAGCCCGCAGGAGGGTTTCTCTTTGGCTTTAAATAGAATAACAGGTAGACGCCGTGCGATCCAGTCACGCAAGCTGCAAGCGAGTGTCGGGTCAGGGCCTGTGTTGTGGAACATTTGAGGGTGAATAAGTAAGGTGTTCACCAGTTGATTGCTCTTAATAATACATCTGGTGGCCCAAAAGCAGTTTGACCAATACCAGTGACCCAGTTATTGCTTGGTATTTCTGGCCGTTCACAGACATTACACCGCACTTTAATAAACACACAAAACGTAGACCAAGCCTCCTCCTCTGGCTCGTTAACTTCAGGCAAGGGGCTTTCAGGTTTTCAGCCGGGTGTGGTGGCGGCCACCTGCTCCTTCCATCTTAATCGCCAAATTGATTTCATCACTGCCGTAATTGGATGGGCTCGATGACTCTGAAGGAATTCAAATCGCCTGATGGGCCTCGATGGTTGATAGTCTACCATTCTGCAGGCTGCTGAAGGATTATTGTTTCTGTATAACGTTGGTCCAATAGATAGAGGTCAAACAAGGTCAAAGGATCCCTCTTAAAATGTAATGCACATGAATAGGTATGCTAGTAAAGTAACTGTTACGATTAAGGCTTCAAATACCCCAGCTGTTTGAGTCTGTATTTCACAAATGACGACACAAAAAAAAGTTTGGATTTTTGGACTGTTACCATCTTGCTTTTTTGCAACCAGTGAAAGGAAGTTATTCTTCTAACTCGATATAAATACATATGTTAAGCTCACTTTCTTATAAACTGAGCAATACATAATGAAATTACATTTAGCTGACGCTTTTATCCAAAGCGATTACATGATATACAGTAGACCGTAGACACAGCAACGGTGAGCAATTAGGGTTAAGTGTCTTGCTCAAGGACACAACGACATGGCCTAGCGGAGCCAGGGAATCGAACCACCGACCACTGATTGAAAGACGGACACGCTAACTACTGACCCACAGTCGCCCAGTTGAAATGACTATAAAGCATTGCTATGACATAACCTAAGAGAATTTTTCTAGTTTCATTTGTGACAAGGGCTCTCTCTCTCTCCTGTATATACTGTATATATATATATATATCCTTTCTCCCTTATCTATCAATACTTTATCACTCAGATTTGATTACTCAGACTCACTGACTATTCAAACAGTAATCTCTGTCTCTATGCAGTTATCTAAAATCCACGTTTTTTCGCAAGTTAATTGCATTTCCAATATTTTATTTGTGACGTATATTTTGTTGATATCAGCGGAATATTTTTTTCGCTGTTCAGCAGAATATTGTGAAAACTCCACCATTTGGTGCATGCCTCCAGTAATCATCTGTCAGTTGCTCGCTGGTTGGAAAATAATTGTAAAACATGAGCGCCAAGCCATCACACACACACACACAAACACAAACACACACACACACACACGCGCACACACACACACACACACACAGGGTGAAATATTTGTATTAATACCCGCGTCTCATTGTTAGAAAGAGTTGCTGCTGCAAGAAACCAGCAAGGAAGAGATAAACATAACAAGGAAGCAGCGAGGATGAAGAAGCAATCAAAGTCGCACATCTCAAACTAACTGTGTCCAGTCTGTCAGAACAGACTGACGTGTTCCTGTTTCCTGACTCTGGAAACATGACGAAGGCTGAGACTGAACCCCATTAACAAGCATGAACAATACTTTTTCATGAGTGACTAGAGCGGAATAATCACAGCTGTGCTTTTAGCCGGGATAAACTAAAAGGGTGGGGGAGGGGGCTGTCAACAGTGAAAGTGATACACTTTAGACCAGGGGGCTGTTCCACAAAGCAACGTTATCAGTGAACACAAGCTTACTTTAATAGGACAGGTTTATTTTCAGGGAATGTGCTTCCAGGAGGCCGTTTTAGAGTAAACCGAAGCTTATTAAATGTAGCTTCTGGTCCATCTTAATCTGTGGTTCAGTCGTCCCACACAGCTGGAGAGTGGCATTCTGTCCACGTTCCTCTTTTATGATAGTGTAAATGGATCCCGAAGCTCCTCCTTTTTCCCCTTCATATCAGGCACGCTGGCCTGCTGTAATAATAGGAGAGTACAGCCTCGCCTACGCACTAAGTGATATCAGCTGTGCTCGGAGTAAATGCAACAGTGCTCAGAGGTTCAAGGGGCTGAACAATGTGATATATGTATATTTATATATATTACTCTGTAGCCAGGAAAATGAGTCTCACATTTCATTGGTAGATGAGTTGATTGACTGATTTATTTACTCTCGTGCCTGAGAAAAAAATAAATAAATCAAATTAGATGAAAACATTTTATGGTGTTTTATAAAACATAGTTTGTGAACGAAGACACGCCCCAAACTCAGCCAAGCCCTAAATTCAGCGTTTTGGCGCTCGCCATCTTGGATTATGGATGTCGCCATCTTGGCTTTTTGCAACCAGCGGCCGGAAGTGGCCTTTTTGGAGCAGGGAGGAGTGACGTAGAGACGGCGTATGCGGCTCCGGTAGCAATCACAAGGTAGCCCCGCCCTAAAGCATACTCCGCTTTAGTGTTGGACTAGATCATAAGATTGTTCGGTTTAGACAACATAACTACTTAGTTAGGTTTTGGAATAGGTCGTGAAATATGTATAGGTCCAGGAAAATATTTGGAAATACTTAGCTTAGGTTTAAGCGACAAAACTACTTAGTTAGATTTAGGCAAAGACTGGTTGGTGTTTAAATAACTACGAAAGTGCCGTTACTTAAGTACAGCAGTTATCTGACAAATAAATCAGCCCTGACTTCACACGCGGCCAAAGCAACGGTATCCTGGTTGAAAGACTGTGTTTTGGGCGAGGGGCTGTCACCGCTCCACCCGCCCACATTGGGTGACGTTTTGCGTTCTTTAAACTTTTTGGTTCATGATTACATGGATGACCTACAAATTGATTTACAGCGCTGTCCTTTTTCCGTAGGTATGACTGCAAACGCTTGACCACACACACTCACGTGTGTATCCGCGCCCTCACACCTTCAGAGGACAGACGCAGGAACCAGAGCGGTACGCAGTGTGCTAAAGAGTAGCAACCACACATCGAACTGAAGCGACACTAATGCGCTGCAGCTGAGCAGCTTATTCGCTTTCCAGGCAGCAAACTGACGTCACTTTTCCCCAGCCCAATGTTTGCTCGCTGGACAAGACGTGTGTTCATGTTTGCAAATGAGATGAGAATGCGACTCGGAGTGCGTGGCTGCTGTCTGGCTCAGTGTGACCGTCTGCTCTCGACAGGGCTGCCTCCCGCTCAAAATGTTTGGTCGTCTGCTCATAGTTCGGATGAAGAGAGGCTCCTCACAGTAACGTGCAGAAATTATACAAAATACGGGGTAGAAATTATATTTCCTTGATGCAGAGCTGAATATTGGATTCATATCAGCTGTAGCTATATCTTTGAGCAAGTGCTCGGGAAAAGATGTGTTTGGAGCAAGTTAAGAGAGATATATTTCCCAGCCGTCTGAAAGGACATTTAGTCGAACTGGAGCAGAGACTGAGCCTTTCAACCACACGCTCACATACTGCATCTTAAGTGTCATATAAATAGAATTAAACGAATGGAACCACTCAGAAAATGGATGCTGTAAGCTAGAAGAGCCTTATGAAGGACATTTATCCCACAGCGCATCCATTATGTGGAGGCTATTACAGTATGTCCCCGTACACACATCAAGGGCTGTATTCCAATGTTGATTGAGGGCTTTCTTATTGCACATAACAGACTGAGAAAGAAATGGAAACTGTTCTGGCAAAACAAATATACGCTACTCGATAGGGCTGTGTCACTCTGTACATTTTGCTAATTTCATATTGGATGTCAGTTTGTACTTTTAGATTGGATTACATATTAGCGTCATTGGGAGGAAATGCCCATTTAGAGATTTTATTAATGTGCTAATGGCGCGTCAGCCACTTGACTTGAAGCAAAGGAAGAAGACCAAAAGACCAAACTCCAAATGTAACGATTGGATACCCAACTGTAGCACTGACCATTTACTTGACATAACATGTAATCATGACACGTATTGATAAACGTTTGCATAGTTGGGCCTTTATGTTAACTATGACAATATACTAGGGCTGCACGATTATGGCCAAAATCATAATCACGATTATTTTGATCAATATTGAGATCATGATTATTCATTAATTTTAGCGGCAACATATTTTTATTGCGCTTTCACGTTTAAATGAACAAGAACACTGCTTCCACTTCAAATTGTCTGGGCTCCATTGTTCCGCTTGACCATATATCAGTCGTAGTACTCAACACTACTCAAAACTACTACTCAACAGCTGTGACCCCTTTGTATTTCCCCCCAACGTTTTTCAGTGCAGGTAATGCCTGTTTGGAGAAATAATTGCGCGAGGGGATCACGTATCGCTTGTCTAGTGTCTTGACCATTTTTCTGAAGCCTTCATTGCTCACAGTATTTATTGGACATTGAAAATGAAATGCAATTGCATCCGTTATATCAGTGTGTCTTTGGGAGGCTGTCGCGCTATGCAGGGTCGCCGTTATGGTTTTCTGGGTGATGTTAGACATGGATGGAGATTCAGTGAGCTAACGTTAGCTTTAGCCTTAATGCATTCGTCGTACTGTTGTTTGTGGTGATTTTTCATGTGGTTGAACAAGTTAGTTGTATTGCTATGCGGCGCGGACACAACTCTAACGCACTCTGTGCTCATGATTTGTTCTGGTTAACATCACTTGCCCTAAATACAAAAAACTTCCAGACAACAGATGATGATCCTTTTGGAGGGACTTGCTCCTCGCCCTCTGCTCCTGACATGTGATTTACCTTTCACACGACATGTGACGTCTCTCTACTCTTCTACTAACACCAGAGTTGACTGCAGACATAACTTGTTTTGAGGCTGCCGCTGCAGGGAGCGCGCATGACTCCTCCCATCTCGTTCTCCGCCTGGTGGTTGGCTGACTGTTATTTGAGGGAGCGCTTGATTTGATATGTAGCAGAGCACGCATTTTAAACGTCAATATCGCTGACGATCATGCTCATTTAATTGTGGCAGCCAAAATCGTGATCGCGATTAAAATTCCATTAATTGTGCAGCCCTACAATCTACTTGCACTAACTACTCGTCTGGTGGGGTTTTGGTATTTTACCGTCTCACGTTGTAGCGGCTTGACACCAGATAACCTTCAGTTACTCACAAACTGCTCGAACAGTAATGAAAATAATGTAGATATTGTCTGCTAAGAATGAAATGCTAAATTTACCCAAATGTGAGAGGCCTTAAGTGATGATTGAGAGGGATTATTTTCAAAGTAAAAAAACTGTTCCAAAAGAATCCTACTCACTGTGCCTCTATGTGTGTCATATTATTATACTTTGTTTTTTAAACAAGAATAATCATATTTTCTGTGAGAATGGGACATAAATAACCTAGTGTTAAAAAAAAACCAAACATTTAGGATTGAGACTCAGTCATTGAAATTAAAGAATATCCCTCTTAATAAACATGGTTCTTCCCTGGCTAATCCCGCAGATAGCCTCCTCATTTGATGAAAGGCAAATGAGCTATCACCAACAAAGCAACAAATTGTCACACAAAGCCCCGCACACGCCTCCTCTCTAAACCACAGCCAGGATTATGGATATCAATTTTTTCCCTGTGAACCCCAGCGGATCTCTAATGCAACACTTCCTTTGAGAAACGCCACGCTGTTGTTGATGAGGACTGAACAACAGCTGAAGAATGTCAGAGTTAAGTATGAGGTTAGCTTAGCATGAGGAAAAGCTGGCCTCTACACACACTCTTCATCTTATCCTCATATAATAAGTCATTCGGATTATTTCCCAAAGTGTCAAACTATTCCTATAACCACGAGGATGCACACGCATTTTTAATGAAAACTTTAACTTTATTACAATCGTCACCAATGAAATTTGACCTCTGCATTCAAGCCGACCTAACCATAAGGAGCAGTGAACTGGGATAAGGCGCAACTTAAAAATGCAATGTCTTCAACGGGCAACTTCAAAGAGCCGGGGATTGAACCACCAACCTTGTGGACAGCCCACTCCTACCGACTGAACCACAGCCACAAAGTGTATACATAACTCATGGCAGATCAGAAGGATAACATAAAAAACATGAGACATCACTTTACCCTTTGTCCTAAACAATATGCATGATACCCTGAGGGTAAACACATTTACATGACATTTAGAAATGTTAAAGTTCCTCGATAAATGTGAGTAGCTGCCTATTCTGACCAGCACACAGTTTTTTAAAGCGAATGCACGTCTCAACCACAGCCGACACAGCCGAGTTATTTCTTCTTTGATTTCCATCAGTCTTTCAAGCTCCCCGTTGCTGTCTTTCTTACATGTGGCGGGATTGAGCCATGTTCTCTCCTCTGCATGTCACACACACACACACACACACACACACACACACACACACACACACACACACACACTGGCAGACTCGCTGTAATGTTCAGATCACGCATCCACCTTGCATACCAATTAGAGATCAGGTCCCACACGGCTGATGTGCGACTGGAACCCAGCAGGGCCCCTGGCACATCAGCACCCCGGAGTCGAGATCTACCCTCGCTCCTTCTCCAGAGAGAGAGAGAGAGAGCAAGAGAGAGAGGGAGAGCACTGAAGAGCCGGCAGAGGGTTCCTCTGCAGCCCCGGGTTGGCTCCCAACGCGGAGCGCTGATTTCCGTCACAGTCGTCCGGGGGAACCTGTGCGTGTTGCTGTTAGCCCTTATCGCAGTCCATCCCACCGCTCCTTGAGAGTGAAAACCTGGTGACTGGAGTGTGGAGCTAGTGTGAAGAGGATGGACTGACGTTAGGGCCGTTGAGGTAATCATCGCCATGCAATGGCACACCTGGGCTCCGAATCAATCGAACCAAGGCTGTGGTTGCTGTAATTATCCGTCTTGATCTCTAATCTACCAAAAGTACTCTTATTGTCATGTGAGTGGGACACGGAGAGCGTGCGGGAATGGAAATCGAATAATTAATACTTGAGTACATAGCAGACCGCGTTCCATGCACATTAGGAGTGTATTTCTTTAGTTAGGGCTCTGCACAACAGCGCATGTGCACGTACGGCTTGAGGCGAGAGGGACATCAGTGTGCTGGTGTTCCAGAGTCAACGGGACATTGGTTATTGTAGTTTTACATGATCATCAAGATAGTCAGCAGTCACAGCCAATTAAAGTACGTTAAAAGCCATTAGCGCCTGATCGCAGCGATTTGGGCAAAAAATGTCACTCCTGAGTCATAACTCAAAACACACAGACATGATGCACACCTTTTTACATTGTGTGACTTGTCTATGCTTATGTTTACTATGTGTCCATCACAAATAAAACGTCCATAAATCTGCTTAAGAGTTCATGGAAAGAAGATGCTCTGAGAGGTGTTCATAGTAGTCATAGTCTGGCAATCCATGGGTACACTGTAAACAGGAATTGCTAATTTTCCATGCTAATTAGTGCCACTTTCCCAACATGTTGAAAGGTAATACGTGCCTCTTTAATAAATACGATTCAAATAAACCTGCCTTATTTCTTTTTACAAATTATACTAAAACACTGGCAATGAGGATGACTATTTTGGGTGGATAATAATGAAAATAAATATGAAACAAAATTGAAATCACACCCTCCAAGCTTTAAAAGCTTTTTGATTTGAACTGAAATCAAACACTACAACTAAGCAATTTACAAGAGATCTACACATATCTTGTCTTGTTTTGTTTTGGTCCGTGTATGTGTGTCTGTGTGCGCGTCTCATAAGTCAACAGAGATTCTGTTTCAACCAAATAAGCAAAAGCAGGATTTAAAGTGATGCGAGGCAGCATCACAACAGTGTCAACTCGGTATAAATGGGACTCACTATCAGCCATTCAGAGTTTTTAGTGCGTAATGAGCATTAAAGCCTCAGAGGTTACAGACCTACTAGTGTTGTTAAATAACTGTAATCTTAATTGAATTAATTAGACACCTGAGGCAAACAAACAACATATGTGTCTTATATTTGTTGAAAACAAGAGTGGATCCTTGCTTCCACAAGTTTAATTATAAAAGGTCTTTTTTCTCCATATAACAATCATCCTTACCTCACATTAATCTTGCCTCTTCTTTGTAATCGAGAACCATTTAATTGGCGAGCTCTTTGATGCTAATCAGAATCCGAGTCTTAATTTGTGTTTGATTAAAGGCAGGTGCAATGGGAAGGTCAATCAGTAAGAAATGCAGACGATGCTAATGTGTTGCCTGCTGCAGGTGCCCTGTTAGTAACTAAGCTCCAGGCTATTTTACAATTAACTGCTTTTAAGTTCTAAATAAAACACATGACTGTCAGTCTGAGTGTATTTATAATTAATTCACAACTGTATTGTGTATTATTTAACCAAGACTGCTATCTAAAGTTGCGGAGATGCTGCAAATAACCGTTGTTCGAAGTGCAATTGAGTTGAATTGATTGATTGTTTCTTCCATAGATCATGACTGCAACAAGCTGAATGATAAATTGCATCTTTTGGAAAATATGGCTCAATATGTCACACACGTGGTTGAATCAGTGTTTTAATCGTGGGGGCTGAATGAAAGTAGCTTTTACTCCTCATAAACAACAGAATATGCTGTTTGCCAACATCACATATAACCACTGTGTTGTGAAAACAAAACTACTTGGTTATAATTGTGTATACATAAAAAACCCTAATTCCATACACAATTAATTGTTATAAACACACATTTCAGTAACAGACACTTTTTTTTTGTAAACTAATTACACTTTTGTGTATAACGTGCTTACACATTATATACTAGACACAATTAAATGGGTTACATCAGTAAACTTCCATATGTCATTTAAAATAAGTCAATGTTGTTTTGGTTCTCCTGGGTGAAAGTCCTGTGTTTGTTTTACCCAACATTCTGCCCAAACCTCCTCGTAGTCGCTCTTTATACTAAGTCACCTGCCTTCCTCCTTTCCTCCGCTCATTATTACTATGACCACTAAACATTGCCACCTAGTGAAGGATATTTTCCTCCAACTAATCAAACAGTTTTAGTTGCAGATATCTAACCATGGGCATCTGCAACAGCTACCCACACAGTACACCAAAGTGTTGCTTGGGAAGCGACAGATCGAGAACTAACTGACACCAAGAAGCTCCTGCATTACTGTCATTTGAGGAATATTGGAGCAGGGGTTGGCAACCTTCAGCTCGCAGTAGCTTAGCCTGTTCGGACTGGACACCAATATCCAGTACCTCGAAGTGGAATTTAGTTTCCTATGCTCCCCTGTGGCAGCAGTATGCTAAGATACGCCAAACGAGAAAAGAAAACTCTGCAACAGGAAGTTGGATCAGTCAATCCGCCTGCTTGATGGGCAGGTCCGCACTACGCAGCATTGTCAGGTCCTCTGTGATATACGGTTACCCATAACTCCCTTCTATGCATAGGTTCTCCAAGAGGTTTGTGTATAAATCTGCATGTGCATAATTTCTCTCGTCTTGCATCCTTGGTCAGGGTTTATGCTATTCAAAGGAAGGTGAGTGCAGTTTTGAGCAATGTAATTAATCAAGAGAGCCCTGTCTTAATCCGTTTGGTTGCCTTATAACAAAGCTGTAAGCAAGTACTGCTGCGAAAGAGTTGGTGGAAACAGAAGTTTTTTTCAACACCTGAAACACAAGCATGTCACTCAATAAGGGGAGTGGAAAGCAAAAAACTAAAGTTACGTCAGAAAATGGCATAAAGTTTATTACAAAAGTGTCTGCTAATGGCTCTTCATACACTACAATTTCCCACTGATGCAATATCAAAGCCATAACCTGTCTGTCATATTGCAAATTATATTGCATATACATTATTTTTCCAAAGAAGAGAAAAATAAATTACAAGCAGCTGCAGGGATAAAAGCTCTCTTCAAGCATTAATCTCTTGTTTACGGGGCAATGGGTTTCATTCCACCAAGCAACTGAGTTATCCTGATGGCAGAGATGCTCACCTGGGGGAGCTGTACTTGGTTAGCATACTAAATTTAGACTATATTCAACTTTTCTAATAAAGGAGAGTCTACAAGCAGAGATGGAGGCCACAGCAGCACCACAGGAGAGTTCACAACCAGCAAGGGGTCTCAAACTTTTACAATGGAAATGACATTCCTCTGAACGCTCCCACCCTTGTCTCTTTGCAGACAGAAGCGTCAGCAAAGACGCTCAGATACTTGGTCTCCCCTTGTGATGGAAAGCAGGAAAATCCACTAACTTGGTGGAAACAGCATGATGTGAACTTCCCTTTCCCCGAGCTGCGCGGCAGCACAGAAAGGACGTGCGGCCACTACTGTTGCACCTTTTAGGTGTAAACTGGTGTGTCCATTGCTAAAGGTTCAACACTTTGCATTCAACATAGCAAGTAGGTCGGAGTGGCAGCCATTTTTGTGTGCACCTTTCCCATTTCAACCATTCACCCTAGAACACTAATGTTAAATAGTAACACTATCACTAACATTAGGTATATTTCACCCAATATAATGTACCTGATAAAAAAAATACTTCTCATCAAAATATATCAAAATACAACAATACAAGGCAAATTGAAGTCCTCTTCTTTCATTTTACCCTATAGAACTTCTCATAAAACGTAAAACAGGTATCATGGGGGGACTCTAAAAAAATGAGGGAATCGTCTTTAAAACATGATTAAAAATATAAATAATGGAGCTATGAACTTGTTCTTTGGTCCACATGTTCCTGGGACATGTGAGCCTTGTCCTGTGAAGGAACAGTCTCCTTCAATGTTGAAACCATCCGGAATGTTTTCACCCTCTAACACTAATGTCGGAGGAAACTCACCCGAATACGTGCCTGTTGAAAAAAACAGGGATCGGAGCAGAGAGACACCTACATTCAATAAAGACACGCCCACCTTCAATAACGTCAGTGAGCAGCATGAAGCTACACAAGGACCCACGCAACTCAGACAAAAGCAAAACAATTAAAATAACGTAACTAGAATCGCTCGGGTGAAAATCACCCGATGTCAGTGTTCAAGGGTTAAAGCCAATTAATTCGTATCCTCCCAACTCCTCATCCACCGACACTTGATCAGTGACCCTCTACCTCCCCTCTAGCATCACTTTTGAACGTGGCGGGGGCAGTTTCCACGTGTTACATGTACACTGTCTCTTCAGAATAAACCTCCGTCTTCACAGGAAGTTGGGTTGAGGCAACAAAACTAGGTATGTTAAGTGAAAGAGTGTGTTTAACTTGACTGGCTGACAACTCACGTCACTTCCAATCTTGGTTGCCTTGCCGCTGGAGAGGAATCGAGGATTGCCAGACGATGAGCATCGACGGGAGACGGACAAAAGGGAGACGCTGGCTTCATGTGGACGGTAGGCCAAAAGAAACATAGTTCTCAAACTAATTAATGAGATACTTTATACGCCGGCACATGTTGTCATCATAACATCTGGAGCGTTGTCATTTTCTTTGTTCAACCAAGTTAAAGAAAATCCATCTGAGAAGCGAATAATACAAAAAAGTTACCAAATCAATGCACTCAATAAAGACACTTCTCGCAGCCTTTTGGCTGTCTCAGGTGAATGCTCTGCTAAATTTCCACAGCAGTAGAATGGCCAAATAAAGGAGTGGTCAGTGGGGCTCAGGGGCACTGAGATATAGTTAACAAGCTGAGACTTCGGACTCCTCCTGTTATATTGATCCCCTTGTTTATTCACACACGCTCGTGTTGGTCTGATATTTCCAGCATCATTTGGAAGGCAGCGCCACGTTGATTCATCAGGTCGACTCACAGTTGGTAGCGTGGCAACAGATGGAGTAAATTGGACTCGAGAGAAGAGATTAATTCCTGATGCGCTATGCGCTCCTATGCGAAACACTCTGCCTCCCCCGGCAACACCATGACCATCGGCTCGTCACACAAGATTTCCCCCATCCACCTACCGGCTTTCCTCTAATCGGCCACATCTGAACTCATGGAGGCGGTCCCTTTGTGATGTCCATGGGCGTGCTTGTTAGGAAGATGCCACTCGTTTAGCCAACAATAAACGTCCAAAAGCATGCATAGTTTGATATTTATTCCCAAAGGAGTCAAGTCAAGGAGTATGAATGTAATGCTGTCCTTTTCCTAACTTTGTTACTATTGCTATTATCTCAGTGCTGACATGCTTTTGTTTCCAACACACTACCACCGTCAGTCAGACAATGACATACAATCTTAGCTCTCGTGCTTCCTTGTTGGAGCTCCACTGAAGAAACTACAGAGCGGTGGATGTAAACGCACTAGTCCGAAGCGAACGCTCGGAGCAATTGATGAAACTTCACTTGCAGCTGCCCCTGCTCTGCTGCGGTGCGCGGATGTTTCACACTAGCCAAGCTGTGCTCCCCTCTCCTCCGCTTCAAATCACACATTGGTTGAATTTCCCTGAGTGGGTTGCCGTTTTTTTATTTTTTCATCTCTGCCGCAGTTTTGCTTCTTGGCACCGCTTATCTTCTCCCAGCGTATGAGGAGCACCTCTAAACTGTCTTGAGCGCGTCCCAGGCATTTGGACAGGTGCCTACATTGGCAGCACGCAGCTCCCCCTTGGGGCCCTGCATGCATTTGATATGCCACGTCAGGCTCCTCGCAGCCGGCCACGCGTTCCCGGGACCGTGACGGTCCTTCCTGTGTTCTGACAAGGCCTTCCTTGGGGCTGGTAAACAAGTCTGCTTGTTAGTGTAGCTATTGTAAGCTTTCTGTCGCAGATGTGGGAAACAAAAAAAGGTGCTCCCACCTCCTTTATCCCACAGGAGAGCCGTTTCAGAAGGTGCTCGTAGCGTCTCCAGTGTGCTCTAATTTATGAAATCCTTTATTTCTCCGTGGAAAAAGTTTAGCATTCCAACTTTTGCAGAGCAAGTGTCTCTACTGCACTTTTTTCTCATCACACCAAAGTATTCCTTCAAGACCTGAGGGAATGCACCCAGTTAGTTAAGAGCAACATGGAAATATACTGCTACTGCTTTCAAGACAGGGAGCGCTTTCTTCTGTGCCCCAATTTAAACTGAATAATGGATATATTTATCAAGAAACTAAAAATAAAGAAATGATGCATGTTTTCATACACGGCATACATCCAAATTATTGAATGTTTTAGTCATTGAACTTGCGGCCACTTAAAGAGCCAGTGTGTAGCATTTGGGGGGATTTATTTGTAGCAGAAATGGAATATAATATTCACAACTATCTTTTCATTAGTATAATCACCTGAAACTAATAAGCAATGTGTATTTGTTAGCTGAGACGGAGCCCTTATCTACATCGGCGTCCGACATGTTGCACCGCCATATTTCTATCGTAGCCCACAAGGAACGCATCGATATTCTGCAGGCGGCCGCATCCATCTCCTCGAGTTAAAGATTCTCTTAAAGCCGGCGAATCGAGCAGCCCTGTGTGATCCCGCTGAGTATTTGCTACTTCCTGTTCAAGACACAACTGCTTCAACTGGTCCCCCTCCTCAAGAAATACAGTCCTTCTCAGACTCCTCGAGCCTGCGAGGAAAGTGGTCTATTCCCTCTCTCGCGCTCCTGCTCAATCAGCCTCATCCGCTGCACCTGAACACACCACCATGCCGTCTCTGGTTAATTCCATCCAATGCAACCTTTAGTCTCTGACTCCACTTCATCCCCGTTTTCCACCAGCACTTCAAGTCTACTACATCTCAAGCCACTCAACATTGTGTCGTCATCCCTTCTCCTACACGAGGTACAGCATACATCCTCAGGCAGCAACATTATCTCCACTCGACTCTTCAGGGCAAAGAGTACATCATCCTATCAACATCCAAGCGCAACATAAAGAAGCTCTCTCAAAGCCGCTCTCTATATTTAATGTGCAATAATTTATATATATATATATATATATATATATATATATATATATATATATGCAGCAGTTGCGATGACACTGACTCTGAACCCAGGTCAGTCTGACCCATGAACATCTCCTGCTGGGGCAATAAATCTCAAGTACGCATTAACAAGTACCAGAAGGGTTTCTCAGGTCTTAGAGAGAGATGTAAATGAAGGATTAGTTATCAGATTTGGTGAAGGCATGGATGATTACTGTATGCCCAACTTGATAATAAAATATTAGAGAAACTGAGATTGCGAAAAATCCTGTCTCCAATGTTAGCAACTTTCTTCTCTTTACATTATAAATGTAATGATCTCAGAAAGAATATTTTCTTCTGTTTTTTGTTTGGCAGTGTGCAGTGAGGGAGCACACACTGACACATCTGGGAGAATATTTTTGCATAACAACAGCAATTTGTGGTGAACATGGTTTTGTTTTTTAAAATGCTGTTTTTATTTCTGTGAAATTGTGAGGAAATGATCACCTTCCCTGGTGCTCTGATGTCTATTATCAACAACCGCAGAAATAATGAGTGCCACACACACACACACACACACACACACAACACATCCAGCCCTGTGTCATTATTAGATTCTTACTGAATTGCTGCAGCTCAGCTTGAGATGTCAAAAACCTTTTTCATGTCGGTGGGTTTTTTCTTTGCAGGGAGAGCTGTTGCATTATTTGTCAAATGTTAAAAACTGCCATTTAATAATCTCTCATTTACTTCGAAAAACAAGTCATTTTGAGTGGCAGTTTAAAAACTGTTCATAAGCCGATACAGTAAAACTTTAAAACTATAATAGGAAGATGCATTGAAGGAAATGGTTCTATGATTTAGCAGCGGCCTGTAATCCCTCAGATAGAACAGAAAATCCCCTGGAGCAAGAGTGGATGAGTTCTACAGATGGAGAAATACGGGCGGAGCAGAGAACAATGCTTTAAAGCGGCGAGGAAGAATGAATTCAGTCCTTTTCACAAGGTGCTGTTTATTGGCAATTATAGTGGAGCACTTTCAACAGTCGCGTGGAAGTGAGAGTGACACCACCGAGGATGAAGACGGCTGAGGTGACTGTGAGGGCCGCTCAGTCACAACCACTAGCCCCACTCAGATGTTGTGGGCTCATTACAACAAAGGGAACAAACCACGAGAACATCAAGGCGTACAAACCGCTGCCTGCACTGTACTGTGTACACCGTGCGTGACAAGCATCACCACGCACACCAGGCAGTGTAGTGCTGCACACATCTAGAGTATCACCAAGCGGTCGCAGTCACAGCTATGAAATTGCAAGAAAATAATTCTATTTTATTTTTAATCCCGGTGTGTCCAGGCCTTTAAATAAGGCAACTCAACATCATGTGTGCATAACCACATATTACTGTTGGCATATGATGTTAATGGCGAAAGTTTTTTTTAAATATTCATATTAACATGTTAGTCTGCATTTTATCATACATCATATAATATGTATCCCTGATTCACATCATTTGTATAAGTATGTTTATTGTCTCTCTCTCGCTCTATTGAAAATAAAAATGTATGTCAAGTTGAAAATGGGTGGCCTTTACATGCATACAGCACCATAAATAAAGCAATATATGGATATAATGTTATTGTAGATAGATAGATAAGATAAGATAGATAAGTACTTTATTGATCCCCTAAGGGAAATTCAAGATCCAGGTAGCTCCAGACATCATACAAACATAATATACACATACTGTTAAACTATTAAAAAGGATTATCAAAAAATAAAAGTTAAAACACACATTATTAAGAGGGGGGTGGGGGTTGTGCAAAGGGCCAACATAGCCAGTAGTCAGGGGGGGTTGTGCAAAGGGGAGATGTAGATGCCATTTACAGTAATGGCTAGATAGAAAGAAGAAAATGAAATGAGTAGGGCAGCCGGGGTGGGGTCTGTTCCTTGCACCTCATCTGGACCACTGCCAGACACTGACACCCCCCCCCCACTGAGGCAGCGGTTTGGCACCCCCCCCCCCCACACACACCCTCCTCCCCCCGGTCCTCTCCCTTCTCTCAGCTGGCTGCAATGCACCATTTTAGCATCGTTTTTTTTTTATATCAAACCGCTTTCTTTAACTTTCCTCCACGGCTGCCTGAGAGGATGTAATGGCATTATACTTACTGCTTCATGATGTCCTTCCATATTTCACTTTGTGGGGCCGTATTGCCACTGATGCTATTTTCCTTCTCCTCAGCAGCTCTGAGAGTAGTCTCAATTTCCGCATGGTTGAATTTCTTCTGTTTCACTTTTTTTTTTAACGCCACTTTCGACTCGGGGATTATAGAGTTTCCGAGGCAATGGCATTATGTTAATTTCATGTTAATTAAAGTTCTGTGCATGCAGTAGCCATTTAAAGGGAATTGGGTTTCATCAACATGCGCATGTATATGGGACAATTACATAAGCACATATATTATACCACAGTCTGAACGTTCCATATGTGCAAACCAGCTCACAACATTATTCATTTTTTATGAGATAGATGCGTCTTCTGACTTTCTCTCATGCTGTACAATTAACGAGTCTGCTTGTGAGGGAGCGTCACTAGTCCTGCTTTCCTTGGATATACATTGAATAAAATATTTTGCAGGAACAACATAAAGTTTGTTGATGACAATGTCACTCACAAGAAACACAGAAAAGTTTAACAAGCGAGGATAGCTTCTTGTGCAGAATTCGCAGGAGGACCTTCCTGGGGTGCAATGCAAGCAGGAATCATATGACTGTCAGAAGAGTTTGTATAAATACTATGCACTATGTCACATTGCGCAGATTTAATGAAACGGTACGGAAAATATGGTTGATTTGAATGCAAAACAGAGACAGTAGAGGTGTTAGCACTCCCCCGAACAGGCACAAGGTTAGTTGAAGTTGTAATAATTGTTTCAACTTTGTATGTTTTGCATTCAAATCAACCATATCTTCCATACCTTTTTCATTAAATCTGCACACATTGCAACTTTCTATTTTAACTCGGCAAGCCGCCATATTATATTAAAACAGTAAACAAAATACATTTTGTTTAAGTAACCCAATTTGTGTTCTGGCTTTAGAAACTGTTTAAAAATATTTTTATTCGTGTGTGTTGCATGTTTTTGCCTGCCTTAATACAGGGGTGCATTTTGTTTTACCTGAAAGCACAGCTGTATGAACAGCACATTATAATTCACTGTGTACAAAATCTTCATTTACTGCAGTTTTGGATGAGCTTGGGTGGGAGAGGGATGTTTTGCTGAAGACAAAGAGCAGTGAATTCCACTAATCTAATCTACTCGTGATGAAAGTGCAGATAATAACGGTTTCCAGATTCTTGGGAGAAATAAATAGTCTTATCCTTGAAATGTTTCTTCGATGATGAAAGCAAGATTGATCCATTGCTTTACATGTTTGTCTGAGCGAAGGTTTTGATCGAAAAATGACACCAATATTTCTGCAATACTGTTAGATACGTGGGTGATTGCACCCACTTGATCTGTAATCAATATCACTGTATTATCATCTTGCAGATGCTGTAGGCAGTTTAAAGGGTGTAGTCATACACAATGATTCTTGTTCTCTACTAGTGTTCCTCTAAAATGGGGTGTTACTTTAGGTATATATAAATATAAGAAATCTTGCTGCAGACTGCCTTGTGTAGCTGTCCATCCAGCCATGCACACCTGCACAGGTGGGTTGGATATATGGGCATGTGGCTTCAGGCCAATTGTTGCTCTACATTGCCAGAGAGGCAGTTGAAACACAACGCACACAATGCGTGGCACTGCCGGTTACAAAAAACAAATATGCCACCTCAGATGTTAGGTGTCCATTTGTACTATTCCAAAATCTTAAAGTGAGGCATTGAAACAAAGAGAAGTATTTGTAATGCAGAAGTACATCCTGTGTCAGGTGGGGGTTAAGGGAGGACCCATACACAGAGCCACAGTTAAAAAGTAAATTTATTGAGTCCAAAAACAAGGCAGGGTCTCTAAAAGACTGAATAAATGCTGAGCTAATACAAAAATAAAACTAACAGGGCTCAAAACAGACATACACACAGGAGACACGAAGAACAATCTGATAAGGAAACAGGAGACAAACAGGGCTTAAATACGAGGGGGAAGGGGGTTGGACACAGCAGGGAACAATCAACACACAGGGCAGACAATCAACAGACAATCACAGGGACAGGAAGTGCAGGGAACACAGAGGAAACACAAGACAGGACTTCAAAATAAAACGGGAAACAAGAAAACATTCACATCATGACATCCTGCTTATAATTTTGATCATCTATCCCCCTCCAGTAACTTTAACTTTTTAACATTACACTGAATCCAGCAAAACCAAAAAACCTGAGCAAGTTATACGCAGTTGCTTGAAATTCAATTTATACTTTGTTGTCATAAATCTGCTCAATGAGGCCGACATTATTGATTTGGGTTTACCATTACCATGAATGTAATGAAACTTTAAAAAAATATCACCACATTTCGGTAATTTGCTATTAAAGGAGAAACGACTGCACAGGGAATCCAAGGCAAGGCAAGGCAAGGCAAGTTTATTTATATAGCACATTTCAACACAAGGCGATTCAAAGTGCTTCACATACAACCATTAAAAGCATAAAAACACAATCCTAAATAAAATAATTAAAACAATTAAGAACATTCATTAAAACAATAAAAATAAATAAAAACAGTTAAAAAGCAAAAATAGATAAATACATAATTGAATAAAAGTTGCAGTGCAGTTTAAAATATAAAATGCAGTAGTAAGATGCAGAATCTGGTTTAATTAAAGGCAACAGCAAACAGAAAGGTCTTCAGTCTGGATTTAAAGGAGCTGAGGGTCTCAGCAGACCTGCAGCTTTCAGAGACCTTGTTCCAGATTTGTGGAGCAGAAAAGCTGAACGCTGCCTCTCCGTGTTTAGTTCTGACTCTTGGAACAGAAAGTAGACCCGTCCCAGACGACCTGAGCAGATCACTAATGTATTCAGGCCCTAAACCATTCAGGGCTTTATAAACCAGCAGCAGTATTTTAAAGTAAATTCTTTGTTGGACAGGTAACCAGTGCAAAGACCTCAGAACCGGAGTGATGTGATCCACTCTCCTGGTCTTAGTGAGGACTCGAGCTGCAGCGTTCTGAATCAGCTGCAGCTTTCTGATTGACTTTTTACTGAGACCTGTGAACACACCGTTACAGTGGTCAAGTCTACTGAAGATAAATGACCTGTGAATACACCGTTACAGTAGTCAAGTCTACTGAAGATAAATGACCTGTGGACACACCGTTACAGTGGTCAAGTCTACTGAAGATAAATGACCTGTGAATACACCGTTACAGTAGTCAAGTCTACTGAAGATAAATGACCTGTGAATACACCGTTACAGTAGTCAAGTCTACTGAAGATAAATGACCTGTGGACACACCGTTACAGTAGTCAAGTCTACTGAAGATAAATGACCTGTGAATACACCGTTACAGTAGTCAAGTCTACTGAAGATAAATGACCTGTGAATACACCGTTACAGTAGTCAAGTCTACTGAAGATAAATGACCTGTGAACACACCGTTACAGTAGTCAAGTCTACTGAAGATAAATGCATGGACAAGTTTCTCCAAATCCTGTTGAGACATAAGTCCTCTAACCCTTGATATATTCTTCAGGTGATAGTAGGCTGATTTTGTAACTGTCTTGATATGGCTGTTCAGGTTGAGGTCTGAATCCATAACTACTCCTAGATTTCTGGCTTGGTTTGAGGTTTTTAACGTCAGTGATTGTAGCTCAGCGCTCACTTTCAATCGTTCGTCCTTGGAACCAAAAACAAGTACTTCTGTTTTATCTTTATTTAATTGAAGAACATTCTGGCACATCCAGTTGTTGATTTCTTCAATACATTTAGCCAGCACTGGTATTGGATTATAGTCCCCTGGGGATATTGTTATGTAGATTTGTGTGTCGTCTGCATAGTTATGATAACACACTTTGTTGTTTTTCATAATCTGAGCCAGTGGAAGCATGTAGATATTGAACAGAAGAGGCCCCAGTATTGAACCTTGGGGAACACCACATGTCATACCAGTCAGCTCTGACCTGTAATTAGCTACCGACACAAAGTATTGTCGGTCCTTCAAGTAAGAGTCAAACCAGTTAAGTGCTGTGCCAGAAAGTCCTACCCAGACTTTCAGTCTGTCTAGTAGTATGTCATGATCGACTGTGTCGAATGCAGCACTGAGATCCAGTAATACTAAGACTGAAGTTCTGCCACTGTCTGTGTTTAAGTGGATGTCGTTGAAAACCTTAACAAGAGCAGTTTCAGTACTGTGATGCTGACGAAAGCCCGACTGGAAGACATCAAAACAGTTATTTTCGGCCAAGAAGCTATTTAGCTGTTGATAAACCACTTTTTCCATTATTTTACTTAAAAAGGGGAGGTTTGATATTGGCCTATAATTTTTCATTATTTCGGGGTCTAAACTAGCCTTCTTTAGGAGTGGTTTAATAACTGCAGTTTTTAGGGCTTGTGGGAAGACACCTGAGAGAAGGGATGTGTTTACAATTTGTAAAAGGTCAGTGATCATGCAGTGTGAAATATTTTTGAAAAAGTGTGTTGGTAGAATATCTAAGCAGCATGATGATGTTTTCAGATGTTGTATAATATCTTCTAAGCTTCTTTGGTTAATTGAATGAAATTGTGTCATGCTATTTGGATGGATGTTATTTAAAGAAGGTGACAACACACATCCTGTGGTTGGTGTGGAGCCACCAACTGCTTGTCTAATTTTCTGAATTTTGTCAGCAAAAAAGAATGCAAATTGATTGCATGCCCAGGTGGATTGGAGCGTAGCAGTTACTGACACCGGAGGGTTTGTTAGCCTGTCCACGGTAGCAAATAAGGCGCGTGTATTGTTATTGTTTTTGATTATGATGTCAGAGAAGAAGGCCTGCCTTGCATTTCTAAGTTCCAAATTGTAGTTGCGAAGTCTCTCTTTATAGATACCACAGTGAACCTGGAGATTAGTCTTTCGCCACCTGTGCTCAGCTTTCCGACACTCTCTTTTCTCTATTCGGACCAGTGTGGCATTTCTCCAAGGGGATCTTTTCCAAAGATCCATTCAAATTAATAGAATTCATCGAGCCACTTAGAAGAAGATGCCAATAATACTTTGCATTCTAATTCGTAAATCTATTCCGTTGAGTCATTATCACCAATATGCATGTACAGCACGAGAGCCCTTTGAGATTTATTAGCATAATAAAATTACATTAACTGCTGTCACCTGAGACTTTATTTACCGCATTAATTTGCTTATTTTTTTCTCATTTACTTTTGCAGCCCAGGGACATATTCTGCTCCCTCGTCCCGTATGGCATTTTATGCTGACATCACACCTCTCACTTGTGTGTCTGCGATTTCCACTGCTACATTGGTATGCAGGGCCTGCGCTTCCAGTGATGATCATCTGTTTTATTTATATAACTAAACCGGTTTGGATATGTAATATATGGAATCAAAAGATATGTCAATATATCAATCGAAGCACTGTGGGAGTTGCTTCTTATCTCGCCTGCTCTAACAAGTAGCAGAACCTTCTCAGCAATCTGCTGAAGGCAGATAGGAGCCCATCCTTTTCAAGTGAAACAGGCATGACATGTTCATACTGTATCAATATGGATGATTCAAGACAACCCTGGCATGTTATTGGCTGCCCCGTCTTTGATGGCAGTCCTACGGCTCTTTGTATGTTCATGGTGAGTTGCTTTTAATCAAAATCAAAAGACGCATCCAGTGATCTGTCAGCTCCCATTATCATTTCTCATTGTGACGATTAGAAGTAGAGCGGGGAAGAGAAGGCGGGCCAATTAGTGCACAGATACGTTCTCGATGTGTGTCTGCCCGTTAAGGGAGATTGTTTAGTTATACATTTACCACCTACTGGCAGGAAGTTTGATTAGTATTTTGTAATGGATGTGGAACATTTGTTCAACTTTTTTCAGAGCTGAGCACCGAGTGGTGTGAAGGCTCTTCAAGTACAATTACTTGAATGTTGCCATTCCAATGCCGCCAGTAGCCGTTGCTGCTGAAACCACTTTATTCAGACTTGGCAGGCTGCTATTGCTAACATTGCTAACACAAAGCTGTAAGTTGGCTAGTGTCTGTAGAATATATCACGTGACATGATTTTATCTGCATCTTGTTCACCTATTTTATATGATTAGCATGTTATAAGCATGAGGCTTCTCTCATTATTGCATGTATTAATGTAATCTAACCCAGTGATTTTCAACCAGTTTGCCATGAGAGATCGTCAGGTGTGCTGTGGGAAAATGTCCAATTTCAACTATTCGGTCCCAAACATTATTATTATTTAGTTGCCACAAAATAATTTCCCATTGTTGAGTGTCTGAGCCTGCAATATAGTGGCTGGCCCAGTAATAAAATACTCTTCCATGTCAGTAGGTAGCACAATAATTACCTATGCTGTATTATGCTACAATGTGACATTTTGTAACTTTCTTTGGTTCTTGATGTGAAGCAGGATTTTTTTTTAATTGTAGAAAATGTGTTGTGGCTCAAAAAAGGTTAAAAAACATTGATCTGCATCCTGTTCAACCACTTAAAGGGCCAGTGTGTAGTATTTAGTGGCATCTAATGATGTGTTGCAGATGGAAACCAAACGCCCCCCCCCCCACCCCCCCCTTTCCAAGTGTGTATTAGTACTACGGTGTCCTGCAGCTAGGGTGAGTTATCTTTATGATTGTATTATTACTAGGAGCAAAATGCTGCTTTTCTACAGAATTCAATAATTGCTTTTAAAAACATAATTACAAATTAATTCAGAACATGATTAATTTGTTACAATTTAGATTAAAGATATATCTAAATATTGTTTCTAGAGCTGCAACAATTAGGTTCACAACAGCAAAGTCACTATATAAAGTCATTCATATCTCACTGGAAACAAATGTTAAATGTCAGTCAAATAAATAACATTTCTGAGGTGAAGTTTATAAAGAATGAAGAATACGCTTCCCTTCCTTGAGATAACGTACAAAGGCAAAAGGCTCCGGTTTCCGTTTTGGGCTGATGGTGCAGGAGGGCAGAATCCAAGAAAGACGACCACTCCCGAGATATAAAGGCCTTAGACTCTTAGTTTCAGTTGATTTTACATTTATTAAAACATACTTAAAATGTATTTATTCATCCCTCTAACTAAGGATGATGCATCAGATTGAGTCATATGAAATAAACAGAGGACTCTGTTCCGGTGGTAGGAGCAGAACACGAGGCTGTGTTTACAAGTTGTAATCTGTGATTTATCTGTCGATGAAAGCTGAAGAGCCTAAAAACAGCTTGTGTTTGTCGTCCTGGTTCTCTCGACGCCAGAAAGAGTGTGGAGGACATTGTCCGCGTTCCAGCTGTCGGCGTACAGCCTCTACTCCAGCAAGGGACTTTCTTCTGTACGTCAACCCAAAATCACATCCCATAATGCACAATACTTTAGTCTAAAACATATAGGATGAGCCTCGTCCTTGTCCTTTTCTGTCATAACAACCTGAAGACGACAAGTTCTGTAAAAAGGTCGGAATTTCAAAATTACAATACCTGGAAGTGTTGCAATAGAAAGAATAAAGAATAACAATTTGATTATTATTTGCTTTATACAAATGTCAGTTTGCTTCTTGTGGGAATTGAGTTAGGGATGGTAGCACTATTTTACTTAATCTTATACATACATATATACATATATATACACATATACATATATATATATATATATATACGTATATATATACACATATATACATATATATACATATATACACATATATATACATACATACATACATACATACATACATACATACATACATACATACATACATACATACATACATACATACATACATACATACATACATACATACATACATACATACATACACTAAAATAGTTTTAGCAGGTGGGAATATGAAAACCAAGGCTGCATACATGAGCATACCAATGGATGCATACATTTCAACCATTTTGCATGTAGGTTTAACCAATTAGTCAGTGGGTACTTTAACGGGTTTAAATGGAATCGTATCAGGGTTGTTATCCATCCTTCTTCATGTACGGTGTGTGAGCTGCACAGATAAACTGATCAGTGGTGATGATTTAAAGAATTCCATTTGCAGGTAGATTTGCTTCCCTTTCATCCCCATCAAGTGGTTTGTGTATTCTGTCATTGTTTATGTGACATGAGAAGAGAAATGATGAAGAATAACACAAAATGTAAAATGTGCATGCAATTATTTCCACACGTTCCTGTTTGCTGAGCGTAATCTGTCTGCTGTCTCTGCAACAGCTGGCAACTGAACGTGGGGCTTTGTTGAGAGAAAGCTGAAGTTTATGTTTGGCCCCGGGGGATTAAGAGCTTTTGTGTGCACCCCAGATCACCTCATGCCAAAATACAAACCCTCTCTGTAATCTTTCTGGCCGTATCGCTGTTTCGAAGGAGCATCTCTATCCCTCTTAGTGTCCCCCAGTGTTGCATCAATGCACTGAATTACCTGAATGAACTGTATTCTATTGAGTGCTGTTGTGAAATATCAAATGCTCTATGATAATGTTTTATATTCATTTGCTTTGTGTGGGTTGTATATTCATTTACGTATGCAAGACCTCTTACACAAGCAGAACTATGTCTGTGGGGCAGGGAGGCCACCAGAGAAAAGACCTTCATAAGAGGCAAATACGGAGATAAGAGTGGTTGCTTATGATGAGCGAATCCTCTTGTTATGTTGAAATGGAATTTTGCAAAGTTCAAGGACTAAGAACTGTCTTGCTGAATAACAGAATGTGAGAAGGGGGAGAACTGTGCTTCCCCGAGAGTAGACAAAGAGCGGCGGTCACGTTGACATGTCTCAAGGAAACGATCTGCATGTGATGTGGGCGTATGTGGGTGTGTAAACTCTCTGTGTAAGAAATCTAATAAAAGACGTAGGCACGAGAGGGAGGACAGATATTCCGTTTGCGAGGCTTTGACTACGGAGTCTTTGCAAGAAACGATTATCTCCTTCAGCTGAAGCTTGGTAACTTGTATACTTGGTCTTGTGTCTTATTGTCCATTACAGAGAACCTGAAGAAGTTCGTACGTGGGTGTGCACGTAAGAAGCGCATCAATTGGGGGCTCGTCCGGGATTCATTTAAAGACGGCTTCTTCACGAATTGGTGGTCTCTTGGTCCAAAGGTGAAAAGACTCGTTGAACATCTGACGTCATAAGAAAGGGTGAGCAGACCATTCTTCTGCATTGAATACAGCTACATTTAAGGGTGTTCAACGTCTTAGTAACCCGCAGACTGCTAAAATAAATGTATTTTCATTTCTGAGTGGACAATAAGAATTATTGTAATCACTAAAGAGGTCTGGGACCTCAGCGGTCCCACCGTGTAAAGTCTGAGTTTGGCAACTCCGCCTATTTCCTGACGAGGGATAAGGTTTTGCTGGGTCGTAAAAAACCCAAAGAAGTAGGGCTCCTTTAAACCCTAATCCCCTAAAACTCTAACCCTAATCCCCTAAACCCTAATCCCCCTAACCTGGGACCGCTCATAAATAGAAAAGGTCGGGGACCTGACGGTCTGGGACCGCTCATAAATAGAAAAGGTCTGGGACCTGACGGTCTGGGACCGGTCATAAATAAAAAGTAAAAAAGCATGAATGAGATGTGTATGATTGCTGAAAGACAACAATTGAAACAGCAGTACTGACCGAAACCTCACGGTGTAAACAAAAAGCAGTAGTCTGTTGAAGTAGATTGTGGCCATTCAGATAATAAAGCTCTGCTGATAACCATAAAAGTGTTCTTGGCAATCTGATAACATTCTTAGAAAGTTGTGGCAGTTTAATAAAGTCCCTTAAACTAGTTTTGCAATTTAAAAAAAAAAAAAAAAAAAAAAATCCCTGGCAGTTTGATTAAATTCAAAGATAGAAGAAGAAAAAGCAGAGCAAGCGAGAGAAAAAGGGAAAGTTTTTACCGGGTGTCATCCCAATCTCCCAGGAGCACAACAGCAGTGGTACAGGACAGCCGTCTTAAGCGGGGTTCCTGAAAAGGTGCGTGTGGCGATAGAAGAAAATCCAGACATGGCCGCAGCTGATTCCACTAAATGGGAACGACACATAATTTTTCATATGACACGTGCACAAGACACTATAGACACTGAAGAAGCAGACCTTAAAGAGCTCCAGGCTCAACTGCTCAAGTTACAATTAGCTGAGGCCAAACAAAAGGTCAATGAGGGAAAGAAAGACAAAGATAAAAAGGGAAAGCATGTCATGGCTATGACTGCCAACTCCCCACAAGGGGACGCTGATCTTTTCCCAACTCCTGATTGGGCCCCACTAAGCCCGATGCAGCCACCTGTCCAGTACTATCAGGCACCACCTCAGCAATGGCAGACACGAAACAACTATAACGGGGGAAGGGGCAGAGGGAGACAAGGGAGGGGGCGGGGAGGTCCGCCCCGGGGAGGAGCTTTCGGTGCCTGCTTTAACTGTGGTCAGATGGGTCACTGGCAAAGAGAGTGTCCGCAGAACGGGGGTCGGCAGCAAGGGGGCAGGGGACACCAGCAGGAAGGGCAACAATCACAAGGCCCCCCTCAAGGTCAGCAAGGCCCCCCACAGTTCAAGGGGAGGGAAACGCACCTCTCACCGCACAAGCTTGTAACTGGTCGAGCAATGCCAGGCCCACCCAGAGATGGAGGTCATATGTCATCCCTGGATGAATGTCAGATTGAGATGATTGACTATATGCGCAAACTAACATCTCTGGTCTCAGCCCTATCTAACCAGGTGGAAGGCTTGAGAGAAGGAGCCAGAGAAAGAAGAACCGAGGGTCAAAGTAGGTGACTGGGTCAGGGTTAAGGTTCACAAACGCAAGTGGACTGACCCCAGGTGGACTGGACCGTGCGAAGTGAAGGAGGTTACGTCACACTCGGTCCAGGTCAGGGGAAAAACAGGAGCCCCCTGGCATCACCTGACACATTGTGCCCCAGCTCCTAGCCCAAACAGAACACTCTAGGAAGTGCGTGCTGATTTAGCACAGAATATCAATTAGACAATGGAGGATTCATTTCCTCACTAAGAACAGAAGTGTGTTGTTTGCTTCAAAAGCGTTGTATATGTCTCGGCTGCGACAAAATGGTGTGCTTTGTTTAAATCTACATGTATGTGTCATAGAAGAATCATAGATAATGTTAAATAGTTTGAAAAGTGTATGAATGCAACCACACACTGAACTTAACAATTTGGTGAACCTTACGTGATCTTTTGTGGTGAGTTGTTGTTAAAGAATAGTGATTTGAACAAAGGACCAGACTTTCCTCTGGGACCCCTGGGATGATCCCCCCTCCCTGCTCACATGAGGCCTCACTAAAAAGGTAATGACAAGGACCTGTTGATAACCAAACCTTGTTTAGGTAGACATAGGACAATTTAGATGTGAGCAGGGGGGGATGGTCTGACGAGGTAATAAGTTATTAGTGTAAAATGACATAAGGATAATGTTCAATAATGAAAGTGGTGCAGTATTATAGAATTGTAGACAGAGATGCTGAACTGCTGATACGCGTGGTAAATAGTGCACTGTACTAATTGTTGTGTGTTGTATCTGTTGTACAGGGTGATTACCTGTTGTGTGTCTTATGTGTGGAAGTGCTGTTTATTGCTAAAACTTTAAAATAAGTGATATAGGCTCTGAGAGAAGGAGCCTTCCTCTGATTTATACGGTTAAAAGGATTTATGGAGTTTCCTCAGAAGTCAGGGTGAATAAACCATAAAAGGGTTAAATGGTACTATACTATAAGTAATGCAGAAATTATATTTGGAAAAGGAGATAGAGGGAAAATTATTAATCATGATTAATGGGAGTTGGCCCTCCACTGACGATGCTCTCACACAGTTATGATTGACATATCATTTTTATTTAAGACTCAAAATATTAAGCCGGGCAAAGTGAGCTTTTAAAAAATAGAGAAAACTAAAATAAAACTACGTTGGTAGTGTTGTGCGATATAAACTTTGAATTAGATTAAAAGTATGTGTAAAAGTTGGAGCAGGGTCAAGCATGTGCAGCCAGTCTACTAAGTCTTATCGTAGGGATAAGAGGAATGTGGGAGGAGGACAGACAAACTGTCCAAACAAGGGGAGGAGTGGATACATCTGGGGATTCCTGAGACAGGCAGTTTCAGCTGCAACAACTGAAGCAGCTCGGAGTGTGTGTGGAGCGGAGAGAGGAGGGGCAGCAGAAAGTAAGGAAAAAATTAATTAAAAGAATGAGATTAATAATAAATAACATTAATGTGAATGGATGGAAAAAGAATGCACTGCTAAACCGTGTCCTTCTTTGTCCGAGGTACATGGTCACGAGGATCCTGATCTGGACTCCGTGCCGCCGCCATATGCTCTAAAGGGGGAAGCCGTCCAACCACCAGTCCGAAGAGGAAAAGAACCGACCCTTCACACGGAAAGCTGAGCTGGAACCATGCCAGGACACACCCAGAGCCTGCTTGCCCCTCTCCGAACCCCAGGATGAGATAATGCCCATGGGGAGGAAAAGACATTGAAGACGTAAAGAATTATGTGACAAGCCCAAAGATAATCTGGTTGAGGTTGAAAGAACTCTTCTCTATTTTGTTGGAGAATACAGGCCAACCAGGCCACCTGATGAGCAGAAGGATCAAACTGGACATTGACAAAATTACAGTTGTGTTTTCGAACAAGATTTCCACCCAAAAAGAGAAGAAAGGGGCGGCAGAGGAAAAACTGAGGGCCAGAGACTTTGACCCACATGAACCAGAGACTTTGTGTGCCACCTGTGGCTAAGATGGACATCGGCGAAGGGACTGCCCACAAGCTCCGTGGAATAAAGACAGGACTGGTGGGAGGACCCGGCAACAATCCGACTGAGGGGAGCGGAAGGTGGCGGGACGGACCCCAGGGAAGGACCACGGGACGCACACACAGCTCAACACACAGGGTGAGCAAATTCTGATTGGGATTATGACAAGCCTGTTTATGCAATACACACATTAGAAGTTAGGAACACAGACACATATATATATTTGAATGAAAATTAAGGTTTTAGAAAATGACCATAAGTCATATTAATTAACTATTAAAAGGTAAATATGTTCCATTTTTGGTTGACTCAAGAGTCACTCAGTTTAGTTTCTAGTGGTGCTGCCATATACATTTATCAGGCCGAGAATGCTGCTGTTGTCTCTGTTTCTCTGTCTTCTGCACAATCTGAGTTGTTCAGGGGGGAGTTTCTGCATGTTGGAATGGAGTGAAGGACATGGCTGGTTGGCTGAGCATGCAGACTCTGCTTCCTGAATTGAGGCCTACAGAGGATCCTGTGAACTGGTACAGTGTAAAAGGCAATGTATACAAAACAAAATGTACATTAATAATAGTAAAAAGAGAGTGATACAACGTATGTTTAATCAAAACACAGACACCATGGGGTCTAAGGTTCCATCTGTCGACATGGCTGAGCTGTCTGAGGTGCCCACCTCTCTGTGGACTGCGCATAAATATGACGTAGGACCGATGAGGAGAGCGACACCCAAAATCTGATTTCAGGCCAGGCATGAAGTACTATCCACTTAAGCAGGAGGCCATTATTCTGAGCCATTATTGATGGCTGGTATAATAATCATGAGTGATAATTATCTGGTACACACCTTAATATATGTGGTAAAGACAATTTGGGAAAAGGGGGAGGTGATGAAGGCTTTACAGGCTCCCTGGTGGTCTCCATACATGTTACCCACAGTCAACAATCATTTCCAATGTACAAATTAATGTATAAATATATATTCTGATGAATACAGGTAAACTAGGAAGAAGGTTGGAGCCTGAGAAAATGGATAAGGGAGAATGGGAAGGTTGTGTCCAACGTAGAGGACTAAGGGGAGGGAACCTGTGGGAGGGAATCTCAGGGTGTATTATTCCTCCTCAGTAGAACCTACACAACCACTGAGTTACTGCAGCAAAGAAATTTAAAAAAAAAAAAAAAAAAAAAAAAAGCAGGTTGAAAACACGTGAGACATCTTTCCCTCTCCTCAAAGGAGGAAGAGGTTTAGAACATAATTAATAAGACCTTATGGTCAAAAGGGGGAGTAGAGCCTGTGACTATAAAAATAAAAATAGGGTTAGGCCTTTCCAGAGATAATACCCAATACAACCAGAGGCTGCTGAGAGAACAACACCAGTAGCTGAATAATCATTCTTTAGACTCAGGGGTATTGTAAAAGTTCTAAAAGCCCTTCTAAGAGAATGGCTGCTCCAAAGCTGGAACTAGAAAGAATCTCACTCAGTGAGAATTCTGTTCCATGAGAAAGTCATTTGAGATGCAACAGATGTGTCCTAGTGAACTAATAATAAATAAGATAAGAATAATAATAGTGCACTGAGGGAAGATTGACAGTCACATGATGTCAATATTTGGTTCATCAGATTGAACAAAGAATAAGAGGGAAAAAGGAAGTGAGAGAAGGATTGTGGGAAGTATAAATGTGGTTGGTTGAGGCGTGGAGACGCAAGTGAGAGACAGGTATGAAAGAGAGAATTAGAGAGAAGGACACACACACACACACACACGCACACAGATAAGCTGACACAGACTGTTAATTCAGGATGTAAAGCTGTTTAGAACTTTAGAAGTAGAGGGACGTGAAGTGTTTTCGGAGCATGCAGATCTGTCATTTTAACACCTGAAAGTAGAAAACTAAATTGATAGAGCAAAGAGATAATACCATCTCGTGTGAACAGCATTTGTAATCTTAAATCCTTAAACATGACTATAAACAAAAGTAAAACAGTTGAAGTTATCTTAGAAACTGTCCAGTACATTTTAAGCAGAGAGCATATTGGTGACAAAGTTTAGGATGTTTGTTGGCAGGATGAGCACAAGGGGAGAACACAGCAGCATGATATCAGGAATGTAAGAAGAATTGAGATGACTTCTTCTGTTATCCCCCGACCATTTGGACCATGTGGGTCGTAAAGAGAAAGACTTGGAATGCAGTAAGGGGGGAAGGACCATTCAACTATCATAGCACATCAACTGCTGTCCGCACATCAAAGAGAGAGCACCCTGGATTCATCACACTTATTGCAAGAATGTGCAATAATTACTGAAGACTCCTAAGGGACACCCATGCTCCGTTCTCCAAAGGAGAAGGACCGCCTGAGGAGACGGCGGACTCCAAATCAGACGGAGGCATCATCCGTTCAAGACCTTCCAGGCTTGGACTCGGGAACACACTGATCATAGCCGGCAAAATAACAAAAGCTGCAAGGCACAGTCTCTTTGTTCTCTAAGCAGGTAGCAGCTGGCCAACGGGCAGAGGAGCCGAAACCAGCTCCAGAATCAGAGTGGGTGCGTCTGCGAGTCATCAAAAGAAAGTGGTCGGAGCCACGGTGGTTGGGTCCATTCAAGGTAACAGCCCGAACCACGCACGCTGTCCAGCTCCAAGGCGAGGGAACGCATGGGTATCACTGGACCCAGTGTACACCAGCGCAAGAACCAGGTCGTTCCGTTGCAGAGGTAGCCAGGGATCTGGCTGCCAATACAAACAACTCTCCGGTTGACACTAGGGCAAAAGAGGCAGAATAATCCTCTCCAGTGTCCAACAGAGTACAGGGTAGTCTACCCCTGGTACTTGAAGAAAGAAGACCTGCAGAAGAATCGACGCCGACGTAACGTATATTGTTGAATGTATAGCATGCTGTATTGCCAGAGTTGTAACTAGAACCCATAAAGGAAAGTTGAAACCTTATTTACAGAGTCCTACTGCTGTAATAATCTTGTGAAAAAGGAACTAGATAAAGAAAATTTGCTTGCTTAAAATAATACCCGTGTGGACATATGTGTGTAAAAGTAATTGTATGTGTGGGCATTGTGACTCTAACCTTCGGGTGGTACTGTGGGCTCCCTAGACAGGAATGTTAATTGTATGGGACCGGTGGAGGCCATACACACTATGATGCCCTTGTTGGCTGAAGGGGAGGCCAATGACCAAGTAGAGGAATTGGAGTTACAATGCTGAATGAAAATGTCATGTTGGGTGGACTCTTGTTAGAGTCCAAAAGGGGGAGTGTGAATTTTCTTAAAATTACAACAACATTGCTATTGAAAGTGTAAACATGCTATGTATGCTAGAAGGCTAAAAGATAACCATGTTTCTGTCTCCTATCATAGTGTGAACTCTTCGTAGAGTTCAAAAGGGGGATTGTTGTGAAATATCAAATGCTCTATGATAATGTTTTATATTCATTTGCTTTGTGTGGGTTGTATATTCATTTACGTATGCAAGACCTCTTACACAAGCAGAACTATGTCTGTGGGGCAGGGAGGCCACCAGAGAAAAGACCTTCATAAGAGGCAAATACGGAGATAAGAGTGGTTGCTTATGATGAGCGAATCCTCTTGTTATGTTGAAATGGAATTTTGCAAAGTTCAAGGACTAAGAACTGTCTTGCTGAATAACAGAATGTGAGAAGGGGGAGAACTGTGCTTCCCCGAGAGTAGACAAAGAGCGGCGGTCACGTTGACATGTCTCAAGGAAACGATCTGCATGTGATGTGGGCGTATGTGGGTGTGTAAACTCTCTGTGTAAGAAATCTAATAAAAGACGTAGGCACGAGAGGGAGGACAGATATTCCGTTTGCGAGGCTTTGACTACGGAGTCTTTGCAAGAAACGATTATCTCCTTCAGCTGAAGCTTGGTAACTTGTATACTTGGTCTTGTGTCTTATTGTCCATTACAGAGAACCTGAAGAAGTTCGTACGTGGGTGTGCACGTAAGAAGCGCATCAGTGCTTATTTTCTTTTATTACTCTGTTTGGCTTTTTGCTCACGGTGTGTTGGTTGCACTAGCAGAGGCTTGGGGAGAGTCCACGGTCCGGCTGCACTCGGTCCGGCGCTGTGCGTGAGTCCTCCGCAGGAGAAAACACCTGTGGACGCCGACGTAAAAAAGAATATCGGATCAGCCTCCATAGAATCAAGTTCAAGTTTATCGTCTTTCCTCTCCTGACAAATACCAGAATCAATATGAATTGCCTCCGGAGCCATATTGCAAAACATAATATTGGAGAATTAAAATGAAACAATAAAAACCAGCATCTAGAAAACTGAACATAAAAATGGGAAATTAAAACAAAGCAATAAAAAGATGAACAATAAGAGCAGAGAACTTGGAAACTAAACTTCAGATTAAAGTGCAAAGACATCAAAGTGACTTCTGAGGCGCATTTGTCAGACTGTCAGTGGAAAACAAGACTGTGGGGGAAAAGGCTTCTTGAAGCTAGTACCTTGGTGATGTCCTTCGTGTGGTATAACGCATGAGACTATTCACACCTAGAAAGCTATTTTGAATCATCAATTAATATAAGTTGCATGTCTTTGGACTGTGGGAGGAAGCTGGAAAACACACAGCTCTTCTGTGTGTAAACTCCACACAGAAGAGCTGTGCCGGTGTTCATTAACAGACGAGGGAAGACGTTCTGCTAATGCAGCGTTGACATCGAACTCGGCATTACTCGCTCGACTTTATGTGGTTAATTAGCTTCATTTGCGCCTGAAAAAGGGCGGGGCTTATCTCTGTGGCTTATCTCCGTAAAAACAATACCGTTTCCACCATCCACCATTGAACTAACCACTAGTTCTGCTTTATACTTGTTGTGGAAGTTCCTCAACCGTTGGACCATCAAACACCCCAGGGTCAGGGTTCATGATATTATCTGTAGTCGCACAACAGCGTCTGAATGAGGCCGCTACCAGCGCTACTTCAGGCGGAGCAGCTGTTTGATTCAGCACCGCCAGGACGACAGTGATGACGCGTGGAGCTTCTCAACGCTGATTGGCTTTTGCCATGCAAATCTTTCGCCCGAGTTGGAAAATTTCAATTTTGTCTGATGATCACGGTCAGTTATGGTCAGAAAGGTCCATTAATAAATCATACGTCCCAGTGACTCTGTCTGTTTGTGACCATCAAATCAAACCGCGGCATTGCTCGCCAGAGTGATTCCTGTTGGAGCCGTTTCGACAATATCATTTTAAACTTTTGTTTAGCCAACCCGTTTGTATTGAAGTCTCCAAATAATGTCACAGTTTAGGAAATTCATCCAATGTTTGTTTGGTCTTGTGTTTGGTGAGTGGAGGGAACCACCTTTATGCCGGATGGATGAACAGATTAAACGTTATCCCTGTCCAAGGACATTCAATCTTGGCCTTTTATTAAATAATGCAAAGTTGTCGGCTATTTTTTGGTATTATTTTGGTCTGCACAGTCTGCATGTGCAAGAGGCATCAGCGAAAGCCAACTGCAACGCAGCGGTAAGCCAATCTTCCACTATCTCTGTGATTGTTGTCCAAATTACCTCTATATATTACACTCATCCTCGTACCGAGGAGTGTTTTTCTTTATTTCTTTAACAACAGTGGCTAAACCAGTGATTAGCGGGTAGAAAGAGGATTTAAGGATAAGAGGAGCCTAACGAACCACTCACACCCTTGCTGGCCATCGTTATATCAGGCAGGCCCAAACCTGATATATTAAGGGGTTCTGTGCAAAGAGCTGCAGCTCTTTTCAGTTACATTAGATATTACTTTTCTCTTTTAGTGCTTATAGTTAGGGCTGGCTCAGGTCGGCCCTGGTCCAGCCCCTAGATATGCTGCTATAGGCCAAGACTGCTGGGGCACATCTTAGGATACACTGAGCTTCTCTTTCCTCTTCTCTCTCATGTTATCCTCTCTATCCTTCTGGATTAATTAATGTCTCTTTAATGCTCATTACTAACTCTACTTCTTCTCTGGAGCCTCTGTGCTTCCTCTCCTCAAGCTTCCATGGATCGTGGCTGTCTGGATCCGGTCCTGCTCCCTGCCATGGCGGCCCTGCTGATGCCCCTCGTCTCTGCCTCCGTCTGCTGTTGTGGATCGTGGTCATCTGGGTCGTGGTCCATGCGTCATATTCATTGAATGTGCTGTAACTCTGTTACGTTGATTCTGATCACATGACATCTATTGCTTCTGTCCATCCGGGGAGAGGGATCCTCCTCTGTTGCTCTCTGAAGGTTTATTCACATTTTTCCCTGTGAAAGGGTTTTCACCATTTTTTGTGGGAGTTTTTCATGATCCGATGTGAGGTCCCAGGACAGGGATGTCGTATGTGAACAGATTGTAAAGCTCTCAGAGGCAAATTTGTATTTGTGATTTGGGGCTATACAAAATAAACTGAATTGAATAATATATAATAAGCCGGCGCTGTTCCAAAGGCTGTAACTAATCTGCTGTGGTTCTCATTAAAACTGAAGTCTATTCGATATTAAAATGAAGTTAATGCCGTGCTTGACAGGCTACTCCGCTTCGGTCGCTCTACCTTGCCTTAACACACTTAGCGATGCATAACTCAACAAAGGCAGACAAAGGATTGCCAAAGTCTTTTTTAATTAAATCACGGCGCTGGATCTCTGCTCTGTTGTTCCGACACAAGGAGAGCAGAATGAGGTGTGCAAGACAAACATCCCTATGAGACTGTTTACGGCTCCCCCTTCCCCACGCCTCCTCCAGCATCACCTGGAGAAGCACATCTGCCAAGGCTCCGACACCGGGTTCTCTCTTTGTCGAAATTTATAGCCGGCGATTTGCGGCAGAAGAAAAAAACTCCACACGAGGCCAGTCACCGCCCTGACGCGTAGCCTCCCTGCCTTTTAGAAACGGGGCTGAAGTGGTGCGGGCACATGCTTTCCCCCGTCTCCCTGATGTGTTTATCAGGCGCTGTCGTGAAGAAAAACTGCAGATCAATAAGGCAATTAGTACACCCCATCCCCTGACTCTCACCGAGGAAGATTTATTGGTTGCGACAGCAGCCAGGGCACACGGGGAGCTCATCGGCTCTACATGGCTGGCTGGATGCGGAGAGCCCCGCAGGTTCGGGGGCGTGGTACTGTCACAGGGCACAGGCGTGCCATCTGGGAGGGGATATCAAGGTCGGTCCCATGTTAGGGAGGCATGACCTTTTCTGCATGTCACACTCACAAACCTCCAGCTCTGGAAGCTGTGGAATGGCTGCTCATTCTTAAGCAATGGTGACTTGTTGATCTCCACTGAAATTTCAACCAAATTCCATGTTTTCCTTCTGCATGTCTAAAAATAAATTGCCCTTTCAGTTTTGCCTAACTCATTTGGAAAATGTATTAAAAGAGTTGCAGTTATAGGTTTTGCTATATTTGTTCTTTTTTATTTTCACTAATAATAACATTGTTGTTAGTCATATCAATATGAATAGTACTATTATTAATATGACTATTTTTATTTGCACTGAAGTTCTGAAATTGTGTGTTGTACAAACACTTAAATTGACGTCATTCATTCTTGAAGATGTGGACTTCAAGGGGATATGGAGATGGTTTGGAGGGTTGGGACGGTAGGGGCAGGTTGGGGAGGGGGGGATTGGTAGGGCAACTTTCCCAATTGTAAAACTTTGAATAATGCAGCTGTCCTATGCAATATATATATACGTTCATTGCTGAAAACAAAAAGAAACAAAAAAAACAATAAAAGATGCTAAACAAAACAATCTCCAGTCCGTAATCCAGCACCACTAATCCAGGGATAGCTCTCCGTACATCCATGGGTACATTACACACTGGTCCTGATGCTAATTCTGCATACTTTGTAGTCATGCCAATTGGTCCAAATGCAAACAAATATGGGATTAACAGGACTCCAGTTGCCGTCGACGGTATGGCTAACTGAATCAATGGCGACATTCTAATTTCTGTTTACATAACCAAAAGCATGTAGTCTAAAGAGGTAGATCCCAAACTCGAGCATCATTAAAGCTCATTAGAAGTAAGACGTTGAATAATATCTTCAGCGTTCGCCTCCGTGGAGATGGGCGGGGCCTCTTGCTCCCACCTCGTTGAGCATACTTTGAGGGGGCGTGACTTCTTGCCATGTCATCACCATTCACATCCACACATCCACAATTCAATTGTTTACTGGAGCACAAAGTTCTTCACAGATCTAGCCTTAATTTTGCTCTTAAGTGCTAAAGTTTGATGCATTTAAATCCATGCTACCCTAACAGTTGCTACGACGTTGGCCACTTTGTATGAACATTAACTGCATACAGTTTTATAGGTTTTTTCTGTCTTTTTTCTCTGGCTCCATGGATATGCATTATGGAGTTGATTGCATATTATATAGCAGAACAGAAGAACTCCCACATGCCCACTGCCTATACGCAGGCATTCGGTGAAAACATCAAAGCTTTTATATCTACCCATTCTTTGACTTTGAATATATGCATGTAGGACCTGAAACTGTAATATCATTAAAGTGAGATGCTTCAGTCCAGAAGGGGAGCGCAGCGGGAAACATCCCGAGCAACATCCACTATGTTTGACTGTGTGCACATCCATCCATCCATCCATTATCTGAACAGCTTATCCTCTTTAGGGTCGCGGGGCGCTGGAGCCGATCCCAGCTGTCATTGGGCGAAGGCAGGGTACACCCTGGATAAGTCGCCAGTCTATCCAGGGCTCACATATAGACAGACAACCATTCACACTCACATTCACACCTATGGGCAATTTAGAGTCCAATTAACCTAACATGCATGTCTTGTGTGTGCACATATGCAAAGTAATTTCCCAGGAAGGAAAAACAAGAAAAATGGGGACTCATGGGGAGACCCCTGCCCCCACAGAGTTAGGGAGAACTGAGAGGCAGCATACAAAAATCCAGCTTTGGTACTGATGCACAGGCTTTGTTCAAAATACCCTCTGCTTTAACCTCCATTAACGCCCTTCCTGTGCCCGAACCTGGAAACCCTCTTTCACCTCCACCACCCCCTGCCTCTTGCTTGTCCCACTCTTATTTCATTTTTTCTGGTCGAGAGTAACAGAGCTCCCCATTGGCGGTAAGTAATTATTTCAATCAAGTTTTTTGTAAAAAACAACCCAAATGGCAGATGGTCTTTATTTGCTGTAAACTTGGCAGACGGCGGCGGCGTGCACCTGAGGATTATCTATTGGATGATGAATTAATGCGCATCACGCCGGCGCCTCCTTTGAGAAATCACTGCTTACACTGTACACCGAGTCGGGCATCTTTAATTAAGTCCTGCTGAATAAATAACACGTGTTTGTGGCTGACCCTGGAGACGGCTGCTTCCTGGCGGCGGCGGCGATCTGACCTTTCCCTTTCAGAGCTGCGGATTCCGTCTCATGGGTCTCTCCATTTTCAATTTAATAGCCTTTGTATTTGTTGCTTTGTTATCCGCCACGGCCCGTGTTACCGATTCCTGCTGTACGCGGCACTCATCTCTCCATTAGTGAAACAAGTACACGGCACCCAGACAGCACAGTCTCCCTCCGCGGTGAATCTGTCTCCACTGAGATGGACTTGTTCATTGTTTTTATCAGCTTGACTTCGTGTCCCCATCCCCGCCGCTCGCTTTCCGTGTTTGCGAGTTGGACTGAAAAGCAGCAACAGTTTTATTTTTCTACCCAGCGAGAGTAGATGGCTGGCTGTCTTCCTGTTTGTGAGCGGGCACTGAAGGCCGTTGATATTCTGCAGTCGTGGATAAAGCCATGATTCACTCCTCTGGGGCTTTGCTGAGAGGCATGACAAAGCTTCAGCCTTGGACTGTGGCCTCTTTAATTCAAAATGTGGTAGACGGCGGACTGTGAGTCTCTTGTTTGTTGCAGGTCAACATGTTGCGACACACAACTTGCCCCTTGTGAGGTGAAGCCAGGGCTGAGCTGAAACCAGGGCTTTCCACGGTGAAATCTGGATCTGAAAGGGCAAGGTCATATGCAATATTACTTTAATGTTAGTTGCTGCTTATTAAAATCTGTTTTTAGGACTGCTTGTCCCCAAGCTCACTCCAATTTTGTGTATTTTTTATTTGGTAGCTGGACCCAAGCGCAGAACACAAACAAAGATGCAGGTGAGTGGAACAGTTGTTTTGTAACTGTAGATGGAGACAGGTTCAATGAGGGGAGATGACGGCGGTATGGAGGGCTTAGAGCAGCTCGGTACGTTCATGTTCTCTGGGTTCATGTGGGACTGCAGACCTGGTAGGCTGCGTCCAGGTGAGCTGCGAGAACTGGATACACACGGGACACGTAACCACAAGGGGAAAGAGGGGAACGGATTTTGGTTGTGACAAAAATCTAGATCTTGCATCTTGAACCTCACAAAAAAAAGGTTGAAATGCGTATGAGTTTGATGATTTGAATAATTTTTTATTCGGTTGACAAGAGCGTCAGTAAATTGCATCACCGTCCAGGCTAGTGCGGACAGCAAAAACAAAAGGACCCTAGAAACACAATGACTTGGCCAACCGAACGCATGCACGCACACAGCCGGGGTGGATTACTTAATGCTAGTTCTAATGTTCACCTGGTGATGGTCGGGACAGAAGATGAAATAATCGGCTTTGTGATAACTTTCCTGACTCAGTATCTGATAAACCCGGGAAAACCAGGAAATAATCGTACTGAGGGAGCTTTCACTCACCAGAGATGGGAGCTGCAAAACAAAGTCCTTCATTCAGCGCATGTAGGCCAGCTTCAGATTTAACAGTTTTGTTGTTTGTTGCAGCTTGCAAAGAGGAGACTGCTGTCCACGATAACAGATAAATGTTATCAGGGAAGTGCAATAAAGCTGTTGCCAATGTGCATCAGCGCTGTTGTTGGTCGTTCAAGCTTGTTATACAACATAATCACACATTTAATAGACAACTTGTGTTGCTTTCAGAGCGTTTTCCCCCATAAACCTCCATTTAGTAGTCTCTAGTAATCCCCCACAGGTCAGTGAACTCAGTGATACCCATCCCATCAAGTCTCAGCAGCTTACGCTGTCTCACAGACTCACCTGTTGAAGGAGTCTACGGGGAAAAGCTATAGAGTGGAGCTGTTTGCATCAGTAAGACAATAAAATTATACCAGCATCTGTTTTTCTTCCGAGTTTACAGCTTTATCAAACCTTGTTAGCCTAAACATAAATATGTATGTATGCATTAACAAACAGATGCTTTCATTTCACACAAAGACAGCTCCAGACTGGGAAAAAAAAACACATAATCAAATAAGCCAACGCTAACACTAAGGCTGCATCATTCCTCGTTCTATCTAAGGCTTCTGACATGGTTGGCCACTGTCTTACGGAGGATGGTCGAAATAGTCAGAAAACGGTCAATGAAACTGAGTGGTAGATTGCTTTATTTTCTAGCTTTGTAGTTCAACAAAGGGGTGTCCCACAGGGGTCCCTGCTGGGTGCTGTTTCATTTACAATTCTCATTAACAATCTGTGTTGCAAAGCAGCATTTTGAATGGGTAGGACACCATTATGTATAGGTCTGCCTCCTCCTTAGCGAGTGATTGAGGAAATGCAATATACGTTTAATGTTGTTCGGAGGGATTTGTGAATTTATACATGTAATACATGTTTGTTAAACCAAAATAGTGTGCTTCTCAAGGCCAAAGAAGTGGGTGTGTATCAGATTGTTAGTGTAAATAATAAGGTGTTTGAATGACCTGGGTTTTTCCTGGAGACATTCGATGTTTCCAATGCAGACTAAATCAGGGTGAAGTTAGGTTTCTATTGTAGCAACAAAAGCTGTTTTTCTTCAGTAATTGATCTATGTGCATGTAAATGTACCCTTTAATGCATTTTATAAGACTGAAAATGTCTTTTTTTTTCAAGATATGTTTGGCACTTTGCCTTTATGTGGTAGTAAGTGTAGAGACGGGAAACATGAGAGAAAGGGGCCCCAATCTGGAATTGAATCCAGGAATGCTACAGTTATATGATATTAACCATTAGGTCAACACATGGCCCCCATGCAGGGATGCTATCGTTAGGTCGTATTGATTCTGGTACTCGTATCGGTTCCACCTTTCGGTTCGGTTCCTTATCAGTTCTTTTGGATCATATTGTAAGAAAAAAAATAATTAAATAAGAAAATAATCAACATTGCTGCTATTTTCTGCGGTGATCTCACTCTAGGACTTCTACACCAATAGCAGAACCGTTAACTCTGGATCTTATCGTTATTGTTCTTATCAAGCCAATTCCTGTTTAGAGCCGAGTTTCAGGGGGCACCCGAATGGCCAGGGTTAAGTTATTTATTCATTGCAGTTGGAGACAACATTGCCGGTCAGTTGGTCGATTGGGTGAATCCGACACTTTGGTCCAGGGAAACGTCTCAGTAAGTTTTGGATCTCACTTTCATCTGACTTGTTATCCCCACCAGCAGGTTGAAGTGAAACATTTCTACATTTTCAAGATACTTGGTTCCCAACCTTTTTGTCCTGTGACCTCATTCAAATACAGCAGGTCCATCATCACCAAGTTGTTTTTTAACTAACTCAATCAAAGAGTCAACATTAAAGTTGCAGTTGTTGATAATTCTCCGCCGTCACTTCAAACTACCTCCCTCAAATAGTGGTGCGCTCATGTGCTTGCTGTAGCATCTTCTCTTTATTAGCTGGCTACTTAGATTGCGATCACAAGTATAATGCATGCTATAAATGCACTTATTACCTGCCTTGTAAACAGCCTCACAGCTTTAACCGCCATCCTGAATCACTGTGAGGTGGAAGATTGTAAAAAAAAGACAGCTACCACACGTGGCTCGTAACACACCTCTGTATGAGTGCAAGGCAACGGGGGCAGCCACACTTCTCTGATATCTTCAGCCGCACAGTGCCTGCCTGTAAATCCCACAAGGGCCATGCTGCATCATAAGATATAAACACAACAGAGTGGATGCTGGCCCCTGAGGCTTTGCGGCAGCCACGAGGAGTGCCGGTGACTCCATCAAGATGTGTAAAATCAATCGTGTGACAGTGTGCGTGAGCTTGGCAGTCTCAGTCCATCAACCGGACTAGCCATCACTTGTCTCGGAGAGATACTGAGCTCATTGTTCATCTTGTAAAGGGTTCAAGAATGAAAACTGGGCACAGGATGGAAGGACTAGTTCCACATTTTAGCAAACGCACATATTTGCTTTCTTGCCCAAAGTTAGACGAGATCACTGATAGCATTCTCATGTCTGTACGGGGGCGTCTGTGGCTCAGTGGTTAGCAAGTCAGTCTTTCAATCAGAGGGTCCATGTCGTTGTGTCCTTGAGCAAGACACTTAACCCTCATTGCTCACCGTTGCTGTGTCTACTGTATATCATGTAAGTCGCTTTGGATAAAAGCGTCAGCTAAATGTAATGTACGGTTAGCTTAAATCTACCGCCAGTATCCAGTTAGTATAGAGACAAAAAAAACAGATATCCATCTATAGAGCTCAGTACATACCATGTTACATCTCATGTGTTTAATCCACCCAAAAGAACACAGCATCAAACATGTGATTGTACTGCAGTCAGTTAGCTAAGCTAACTGACTGCAGTACTAAGCTAAGCTAACTGACTGCTAGCAGTAAGCAATACATGAGATTGGTCTTACTGTCTTCTATTTCAGCGTTGTGATAAACAAGGTTTAATGCTAAATATTTGGGGGTTATTGTTTTTCTTTATTGTCTACATTCATAACCGTGCTCCTATGGAGCAATATACTAATTCTTACACCGGCCTCTTAGTAAAAATGGATACATCATTAGACATTCGACTCATAAGCCTGCATCCGCGTATCAGGGGATCATAAACTCTGCAAAGCAGATAGACTTGTTGTGTGCTTACATCCAATTGAGAAAACATGAGGCGGGTTCTGCCTTGCCTCAGTGTCTTCTTTCCCCCACAGAGCCGGCGGTGTCATGGCCTCCTGCTAAAACGGTCGTTAAATGAGCGTTCAAACCATTTTGTGATCCGTTTTAATTGGAAGCCAATGGACCGAAAGGACCTCGTCTGCGCGGGTCCAGGCAAGCATGAGGTGAATAATATGAGTGGAATCTGGTTACTGCGGAACTGCTGACTGAACTCCTCTGTGACTGAGGAGTGGGCCGCGTGGGAAGCGCTGCACACGGAGAGGTCTTGGACGGACTTACTCGCCGCCATAATGCTCGCTCGATTCCCACTCAGTAAGAGCATAAGCAGAAAGGCAGAGACAGAATGCCACCGTGGAGCCGCAGAGCGATAATGAAACCATTTAAAAAGTTGGAAGGACTCAGGGGAAGAGCAGGAGGGCGTCGACACATACTAAATACATTTCTGTACAAATAATTGTTTTCTTGGTTCGCAAACAAATTACTCTTGGGACAGTTTTCCACTCCAGACTGGACATCTCTCACAAGCTATTTCACTGTGATCAGCCATGCCCCAAATTGACTGTGTCTGAAACACATCAGTGGCTTGGACTGTGGAAATTGGGGCTTAAGCAGACCAAATAGCCATGCCATTACGACAGGGACTGTTTTCCTGTCGCGCCCAAAATGTACATCATCCTTCTCTCCTGGTTCATACGCCTCTTTTTTTCCCCGCTTGTCACTCCCTGCAGGCCAGAAATCCAATTTAATGGATGTATTCACACAAACCTGTTGCCAGGGATGAGGGGAGGGCGGGAGGCAGTGATGTAAGAAACAGGAGCCCTCTCCTCATTTTAATGAAGATCTCAAATTCCTTCAGGTGCATGTGGGCGGCGCCGCCGCCTGCCAGCCGACCAAGGAGCCATGCAACAGGGTCTGCCCTGGCGAGGAGGCAATTATTGTTGTAGTCACCAGAGCAGAGCCCATAGATCCAATTATTATCAAGTCTGAAGCCTCGTCTGTGAGGGCGGCACTGCAACATGCAGAGATGTGAGAGGACTGATGATGACGCTTCAAGACAAAGTGGTATCTTGAAATATAATTACAGCCTCTCTAGTTACTGTTCATACTGTAGATTTGATTTTAAACAGCGCTGGCCAAACTTTTTTAAATGGCCTGCTGTGAATTTTTTTAAATAAACTAGAAAATGGCACGAGCATATTTCTAATAGATTTCATTGTCTGCAGAATTGCACATTATCTCTCAACTGTCTTAATTATCTCTGTCTTAACCTCTCACATTACATTACATTACATCACAGAAACCAATATTCTACCGTGTCTACTTGTTCTGTTTGTCACATCTCAATATAAGACACTTCTGAAGTTTACGTTTGCATCCTGATATTTTAAGTGGGACTCAGGGCCAGGAACAGAAAGCAACATTTGGACATTTCTGACTTTACTTATTTATAAATTGACACAAAACATTGTAATAATTGAAATGGACAGTAATACTTCTCCATACTTCTGTCTACTGTCATGTCAAACGTTACACTGCTGTTGTGTTGGCTAGTTATTTTGACAGAAGATTAATTTTCTATGGCACACGTTTAGAAACTCAGATGTTCTTGCATTGTGAGTGGTTGAAAGTGTTGCATTCACTATTGAGATGTTTTTGAACGTGGTTCCAAAAAAATTATATTTAGTTTACTCTGATACAATAGCATTACACCCTGACATTGTAGAAGCTGACACAAAATATGAGTTTTCTGTTGATCCCCCAATCGATAAATCAACAGATTGTTGCGGCTCCAGTGACATCTCTAAACCTAAGCTTCACTACGGACTAAAAGGAATGACTGCAAAAACAGGTCAGGGTGTTTAACAAGCAAAAGATGTTGATGTTTTTCAAACTAAAAATAATTAGGCAATTACATCTAGTTAGTTTTTTTTTTTTTTACCTTAATGACATTTACATAGAAGCAATCTTATCAGCCATGGCATGCCACCAGCTGCAACGAGCAAGTCGTGCACCAGCACGGGTTCAAATATCACCAAATAACAACCCGGAGGCAGGAAAACGGTCCTAATGATTCAGAGACCCTGTGAGATCATCTGTTGGTGTCTGTGTTAACTTATGTCCTGATCTCTGGATTGTGTGAAGCCGCCTTGCTTTCTCCTTTGCACTGTCTTCTTGCTAATCAAACACAGCGCCGTAATGTGTTTCTCTGTGATTTCCTGGTGATGAAGTTTGAGCGTCTGTGGGCGGCGCTCTCTCAGATCGGCGCGCTTGTGCGCATAAAGGGAACGCGTCAGTGTGAACCTAATGGCTAAACCCGGGGAGAGAGGGTGCAATCATTACCACCATTGCCAGTCCTTTCTTATAGCTCCTGTTTCCTCAGGCCTGGGGGAACCGGGCCATATCGCCACTGTGCTCCAGGAGACAATAATGATGCTGTCATTTCAGCGCCACAGACGACGACAATGGGGAGGATGATCATCGGAACTGACTGTGCATAAAATCTCACAAATTTCCTCACTGGCTGCACAATACGCCAGTGATTAGAAGCGGCGGGCTTTTGGAGGAGCCTTGCGGGCTCTTTCATATCAGAGTGCTGAATAAAGTGTTATGCCCCTGAGATTGATTCATGTTTGCTGTGTTCATAGAGTGTTGCTTGAAGATAATGTTTGAGTTGACCTCCTTTTCAGAAGGGACCGGCATCCCCGAGGAGGAAGCATTCCAACCTAAGCTTTGGTTTGATCACAGTTTGAACCATGCCCGCTGGATTTGAAAGCGATTCAGTCGACAGAATATTGGTCAATTATAATACATTAATGCTCCCCAGAGGATGCACTTTTCATCAAGCACATGAAATATCTGTTCTGAATTTCTGTCGATTGTATTCGACAGGATACCTCCACTGAACTATTAACCTGCATTAAATAAAAAATAAAAGTTTGGCCACTGCTATCTTGAAGCCCATCGGATATAGGTCAGACGGTGATTTAGCCTCTGGGGACAACAGACAATATTTAGGAGCTTCCGGTCTAGCCACCGAATATAATGGACAACACTTTCTTTTTTTTGTAACAAATATATTAACAAATATATTTAAATTGAATGAATTGTTACTTATCATTAAAATAATAAATTGTACACCTGGAACAAAAACAAATCTTCAAATGATTGGTGTACACCTTTTTAATGCATCAACGAATTGGTCGAACTTTAAACAGGTATTCAAATTCCAGTCTAAAGTGTATACACATATAATTAAATTGAATTGATGTGCCCCATTGACAAAAATACCCGATCCAGCTAATTTTACCCCTTTTCCCTTGCCTCCCGGTTCTGCCTTCACATGAGGTTGCCAACTAAGCATGATGTTAAAGCCAGCACATACACTTATGGCTGAAACAATGGGCGTGGAACGTTATGTTTTGACCCAAAGCGGCTGTTTTACTGGTAATACACCCTTTACATTAAAGTGACACGGGCCCCTTTCCTGCTGCAACACCCCGAAGACAAAGTTATGATATAAAATTCTGCCAACACTTGTTTTTAGTTGGGTTACAGGTTTACAGCAATACGGGGTTGCACCACGGGGCATGTTCAGTCTTGTTTAGGCCGTGACATTGCACCCATAAAAGAGTGGTGGCTGGTCACTGGACTCACAAGATGTATGACTGCCCTGGAAGCTAAGTAGGCCGTTAATGTGGCACAGCATCCAGAGGACTGCTCCCATAAGGTGAATAATCCACATTCAGGAGTAACTAATCATTCCCTGTTCCATTCGTCTTGTCCTGAACCTACTCTACTGCCGCCAACGTCAGCCATTTTTAATAACTGCTTCATCTTTCGCAGGATGTTTCTGCCTACCTATTTTTCACAGCAACAGTGGACGACATGGCAGTATTTTACACTTTATCAATAAATCTGCGGGAACATACGTTGGCACTTTCGTTTTTTCTTTTTTCTTTTTTTTACCGAGGCTGCCACCGCAGACTCATGATGCAGTGGGCAAAAGACAGTTAAAACTTTTTTTTTCAAAGACAGGACTGGAAGCAACAGACACCACAGAGGCGTCTTTGTGGCTGCATGGGATGGATAAGATTTAAGAGATTGTTTGGATTTAGAAGATGAAGGAAATAGAGGAAATCCACACATTCACGAAGATCAATCCCTGTCCTTTGGTGTGCACTTTGAAGACACTTCAGTCTGTTGCCTGAGTGTTTTTTCCCCGCTGGCAGTCACAGATCTGAGCAAGTTGTGTTTAAAACACAAGGTGCCACTTAAACCTCTGACAATGAGTCCTATTTTTTTTAAATTAAACTTCTGTTTAAAATATATTTGTGCCAGCACCCATTTTTACATCATCTCAGTGCGTCCTCAGTCGGCAGCGGTTTGCCATGTCTGTGACTTTTTTGCTGTGTCATCAGCATTCTCATATGCACAACCAATGTGTCTCTGAACCCCGAAATCGGCAGGCGGAGTTGAAAAGCATTTTTTTTTTTTATATTGAAAATAATACACTGTTTATCAGAGCCAGAAGTTGGAACAAAACATTATCGTAGGATTTAAAAAAAAAAACTTTCTGGCAGTCCTTGAACACATCATGTGTGAAGGCCGAGTCAAAGCTTAGCATTGTGACTTTTTATTAAAACGAAAACATTATTCTACATCTTCATATAGATGCAGCAGCATTCATTTGAGCCTGTTTCATACGCAGTTAATAATTCCTGACAATAACTTGAAGTAAAAACTTTGACAGGACTTTATCTACAGTGCAGTGTTATTGTTTTTAATTAGTTTAATGATCTGAGTACTTCTACCAGCAAGGACAGCAAAGAAATGAAACAGAAAAAGACGAGTACTAAAATGAGAAATAAAGGTCAACCCTGTGACCTTCCCTTTCAGCAGAATGCGGTTCCACATTAATAAACCGCACCACTTAGAGGTGAACGTGACGTTTTCTTTTCTAATTATTGCTGTTGTCTGGCAGTAAACAATATAGCTGTCATCAACAAAGCCTTTATTTAAAACACGCTTCGTCCGTCAGCTGAGCCGCGATCGCACGCGGAAGTGTGAGGAGCATTAAGTTAGTTTCCATTCTGTATTTGGGATCCATCACGGGTTAATGGGTTTTCCAGCCGCGGGTCATGTTTTCCCTCGCTGTACGTGATGCATGGACTTCTTAACAGTCGTGTTATTCTCGCTGCTGGAACACAATTCAAAGTATCGTGAATTTCCTATTGACCTCCTGTTATTCTGTTTGTTCATCTGCTGCATGGGAAATAAGAGCAATATATCCTTCACAAATCCATTCTCTCTGCTGCGGGCGACGAGTGTTTTCATCACCATAATCATATTGATTTTGGCAAAACGTTGTCATCCTTAGCGGCGTGGTAAAAGAGTAATTACACAAAGCCGTCATCTTCATGATATCAAAGTCTATATTACTTGTTGACAAATAATTATGGAAAAGCAGACAATTCTGTTTTTCGCCCATCATTCTACCCAGACGGCAGCAGGAACACATCCTCTTGTTGTTTTAGGCATTAGTTGGTGGCGTTTTTCTAAATTATGCTCACTTCAAGGTTTCAGAACCTTGGAGTGTGTGTGTGTGTGTGTGTTTGTGTAAGCGGGAAAAGGTGCATAGTCTGTGCCTCCAGCTGTCCAGCAGGATTGAATTAAAGATGATGGATTTCTGCATTTTTTTCTTGGCACGCCATCATTAAGACAGCAGCTGTCAGGAGCTGAAGTCTGTCATTTCACAATTCAGTACTTAAATCTCTACCCTCGCACATTTCATACTAGAAATAGTATGAAATAGTAGAAATAGTTTTTTCACCTGGTCATAATATACTAGTGAATAAGCATGTTTTCTAGCCCATTAGCTTAATATTTTGTATATTTTACATCACAAATGACCGTTTTTCCGCATACTGGAGCAATTGTGCAAACTGTACAGACATGAGCTGTAAGCCAACTAGCAAGAGAGGCCCTTGAATGCACCTTAGAGAAGAGTTATGAAAAGGTCTCTGGTCACAACTGCAGCGTCCAAGGCTAGACTACAACCGGACAAAGTCCTGGACCTCGGATCCCACTGGGTCAAAGAATTGTAAATAAAAAAACTGCACATTTGTTTTGAATTTGTACCACTAAACTCAGATATCATCTGTGGCCTTTTTTAGTACATGTTACCTGTATTAAAATAAAGCTGCGCTTAATCAAATGATGGTGATCATGGAACTTAATCAGGAGCAGGTTCAAACTGCCTAATCAACAACCAAATTAGTCATGAACTAAATAGGATCCAGAAATGTAGTTATTGATCTAAAACAAGCCAATCCACCATAACGTACTCAGCATGATAGACCCCCTTGGGGGTCTGAGCTCTTAAAGATGAGCTCTAATCATGTGTCTTGGTGGTGAACCCAGAATCAATATCAGACCCATTGATATCAATATTCAAAAGATTCAGCAATTCTGAGCTTCATAGTCAAAAACAAATATGTGAATAAATAAACACAATTCCACCATAAATATGAACCTAAACCATAAGTATGACTCAAAGTGACTCAAAGTGACTCGAGAAAGCACCCAGAGTTTTGAAAAAAATGCCATTTAAAATCGCTAGCAAGAAGCTACACACAAAAACTCAGTTTTGGAATCTGTAAAACCTACTGAGTTCACCGCTGTCAAACAAAGCCTCGCAAAGATACGCACAAGAATGTCACTTATGTCCAGCAAAAAAAAAGACAATTGACTTACTTAGATAGATAGATAGATAGATAGATAGATAGATAAGTACTTCATTGATCCCCTTAAGGTAATTCAAGATCCAGGTAGCTCCAGACATCATACAAACATAATATACACATACTGTTAAACTATTAAAAAGGATTATCAATACAAATAAAAGTTAAAACACACATTATTAAGAGGGGGGGGGGGGGGGGTTGTGCAAAGGGCCAACATAGCCAGTAGTCAGGGGGGGTTGTGCAAAGGGCCAAATAGCCAGTAGTCAGGGGGGGTTGTGCAAAGGACCAAATAACCAGTAGTCAGTGAAACATTGTATAAACAGTGAGTAAGTTGAGGGCTGTGCAAAAGGCTAACATAGCCAGTAAACATGGCTCACCAGGAAACTGAGGTTTTCTGGTGAGGTACCTTTGATTGACAGGTTTTGTTATTGTACAGTCGTATGGCTCTAGGGATGAATGATTTACAGAGTCTATCAGTTCTGCATGGCAGCGAGCGCAGTCCTCGCAGGGTCCTTTTGTCGGCGACTGAAGTGGTGCACTCCAGTTCAGCACCAACCACCGAGCCAGCTTTCTTCACCAGCCTATCCAGTCGCCCTGCATCCTTCTTCTTGGTGCTTCCTCCCCAGCACACCACCGCGTAGAACAGGACGCTAGCGACGACAGACTGGTAAAACATCTCGAGGAGTCTGCTGCAGACGTTGAATGACCGCAGCCTCCTCAGAAAGTACAGCCGGCTCTGCCCTTTCTTGTAAATTGCGTCCGTGTTGGCAGACCAATCCAGTTTATTGTCCAGAATTACCCCAAGGTACTTGTATGTGCCTACCACCTCCACATTGACCCCCTCAATGGAGACTGGTAGCATAGTGGGTTTAGACCTGTGGAAATCCACCACCATTTCCTTGGTCTTAGCAGCGTTGAGTTGTAGGTGGTTGTGCTTGCACCATTTCACGAAGTCCTCCACCAGGCTCACGTACTCCCCGTCCTGGCCATCCCTGATACACCCCACAATTGCAGTGTCGTCTGAAAACGTCTGCATGTGGCAAGACTCTGTATTGTAACAGAAGTCAGAAGTGTACAGGGTGAACTTATACAAGTTACAAGATACAAGTTAGGGAGTTTTCAGTGTCCACTGAGTTGACACGATTTCTCGAAATGTCTGAACTAACATTATAAAAAATACTTAACTTCACTCAATCAAATCCAAACTTCGCACAGATACTCCTAACATATAGAGCTATGTTATACATTAAAGAAAATGTCAGGATCCCTGTCTGACCCGGTGTGTGTAACCTGTTTTTCCCAAATCTCCTCCCCTCTTGTGTCTGTCATGTGTCTGTTTGTTGTGTTACCAGGTGTTCGTCGTTTGTTTTCTGTCCCGCCTCCACACACCTCCCACGGCCACATCCCTGATTTGCACGCAGCTGCGGCCAATCTTGATCAGGGGACTATATCTGCCCTGCGTCTGCAGGCCTCAGTGTCGGTCTGTTGTTTGTCCTCTGCTGTTTGTCTTGTTTGTCTTCTGCTCCCCGTCTTCTGCTCCCCTTCTTCTGCGCCCCTTCCCAGCCTTCAGTGTCGGACCACGGGCTCCACACCGGTCTGCCATCCTGCCTCTCTGCCAGCCTTCAGTGTCGGACCACGGGCTCAGCCTTCAGTGTCGGACCACGGGCTCCACACCGGTCTGCCATCCTGCCTCTCTGCCAGCCTTCAGTGTCGGACCACGGGCTCAGCCTTCAGTGTCGGACCACGGGCTCCACACTGGTCAGCATCCTGCCTCTCTGCCAGCCTTCAGTGTCGGACCACGGGCTCCACACCGGTCAGCCATCCTGCCTCTCTGCCAGCCTCCAGTGTTGGGCCACGGGACCCACACTCAGCTCAACCCACACGCTACTCCTGCAATAAATTTCCTTTGTTAATACCTGTTAACTCGTTGTGGTCTGCATTTGGGTCCTAAAATCCTGTACTCCCGTGACAGAAAAGGCTTTGAGAATATAGTTACGATAATAACAATTAACTTTGAATTTCTTTGAACTTTCTTTTTCTTTTCTGTGTACTATCATAAACCAATATATCACTAACACATATATGAACTTATTATCTATGTTCACAAGGGTTTTCTGTATATTATACCTGTTGAGATTATTCAAATAGACCTTGTACTTGTGGAGATAATCACTATTTAGTTTCGGCTGCAACACATTCATAATTTTCACCAAAAAATGTCTGGTGTTCAAAAGGTTGTTTAATGTGGCAATATGCATAAACGTATGCATACAGCTTCATACCTTGAATACCAAAGATATGCTCCCAATATATGCTACATATACAGTATCTTAGACATTCAGTGTATTATGAGCAGTAACGTAGATGGCGGTCAGCAGTTTAATACAGGACTACTACATAATCCTGTCCATAGTTCATGAGCTCACTTGTAAGCTCGGTCATACGCAGATGAGTCAACCTTTAAGCATCAATACAAACGGCTTCTTGGTGCCCTCCAGATCTATGTAATCACAACACCGCTGCTTCTGTCAGGGACCAGCCAGCTGAGGCGCCCGGAACCTCGGAGCGCGCGGCCAGGGAGCTGCGCGCCAGGCGACGGGGGCGAGCGGGACGCGCACCTGAAGCCAATCCGCGGGTTCCCGCAGCTGGAGCTCGTTAGGCTGCCTACAGGGAATAAAGGGGGAGAACATACTGTGTTCGACGCGAGTTCGTGCTTTGAGGTCCCGCGGAGCGGTTGAAGTTTCAGACGGAGGATTTCCCTGGGTTTTGGAAGAGTGCCAGCTACGAAGCCAGGTTTGAACTTTCTCACCGCTGCCTTTTTTGAGAAGCAGTTGTTTTTTGTTATATCATTTGGACTTTCCTCGCCGCTGCCATTTTTGGAAGCAGTTGTTTTTTGTTATATCATTTGGACTTCCTCTCTGCTGCCATTTTTAGAAGCAGTTGTTTTTTGTTAAGGAGCGTTTGGACTATGTGCTATCCTTGTTTTGTGAAATAAACTACGCCAGTATTCGGGCTAAAGATATCACGTCTGTGTCGTGCACTTGGGGTCAGAAGAAAACCATAACAGCTTCCTTTCATTGCATGTCATCCTCCTCTCTATGCCTCTCTTTCAACATCCCCTGACAACCTCTACTAAATTCTACAATATAAATATATAAAAGGCCTGCCTTGAAATCCCACTGACTAGTCTTTTGTCCTATTTGTGTCCTCGATGAGGCATCATACACCGGCCTTGGGGCTTAATTATTGCGCTGTGTGCAGTTCACTGACACCATCTTAAACAGTTTCGTGGCTATTGAAGTGCAATTTCCCTCAGACAGGTTACCTCTGCCATGTGGCGCCTGAAAGACGCTCAGCACAAGCAGCATCAACGGTAACATCAGTACAGGGCCAAGAAGGTGGCCACAGAAAAACACAAACAGAATACATAAAGATGAAAATATAAGCCCATAAATGCTAATAGGAAACCGGCTGCACACATCCTGTGATTCTACCACAACCTACCCTTGGGGTAGTTGACACACAGCTATGGGGAAAGCATCCTCGACGGCCGGCTTCTAACCGCTCCTCTCATTAGTACATGGAAGCCGCTCTGGCACCACGCCGTCTGACCCGGTCTCAACCTCCTGTCTGTGGCCTTCTCACGATGCAGAATTAGTTCGCCAACATTGGTTGGTGGGCTCACATCCTCCCCATAGCTGTAGCTAACCCCCCCGAGGGTTCAACCCATTAGGATGAATGCTGTATCCCCTATAGCCACAACCTGCCTGCACACGGCTGCGTTGTAATGCAGAAATGTGGTATTACATTTAGAATACAAAGTCCATAGATGCCAATGGGAACGTTTTCTTCTTTGACCTCAATCAATGCATTCGCCGGGAATCAATCCCACTATGCTCCACAAAACCACCAATGCACGTGGTGTGCAGTAAGATGGGAATTCCACTGGCACTGAGGCGATGATGCATCTGCGTTTCGTTAAAAATTCAACGCGTCCTCATCCCGAAACAACAGAATATGTCGCTTCCCAATGTCTTCCAAAACCACGCCGTTGCATTTATAAAAGCTGCAGCGGTCGCATGGTGGCAAAACAAACGACAACGTGGTTATGTTCATGTATCAAAACTACTTGTTGTTTTTGCTAATTATTATGCTTAAACGTTGTAAGTGATCAGTGTATCTGCGCTATGTCTTCTCATTGTTTTTAAAGGACCCCTTAAAGTTTATAGCTGTACTTAGTTTGATTACAGGAAGCAGTATAATATGATTACTTGGAAAGACCATGTTACTGACCACACTAAAAAGTGATGAGGCAAACAAACCACATCAAATTAAACACACTGCTGCTTTTCAGGCACTCGAGCAACAGATGGCGTGTGTGCGTGTGTGCGTGTGTGCGTGTGTGTTTTTGTGTGTGTGTAAAAAAACGGAAAGTAGCGGGAGCAAATGTTTTGCAATTACACGATTACACACACTGTGAATTATAATTCCTCTTCCACTTTAATACCACTCAAGCTCCGGTTACCTGTTGAAAGTAGGCCACTCAAGTTACGGTGGCTGAGTCTTGCTTTCTTTTTTTTTTACTGTGTAGACACAGTAGCGCAATGCAAAGCAGCGTACACATGTCAACTCAGGCTGTTCCAGCTTGGACAGGAATGAAGGGATGGATCAAAGGGAGGGGCTGAAATGATGCACCTGGCCCATTTGATCTATGCAGACACAGACGTGCCCCAAATACCTAATGCAGACCATTCCAGCATCACGTTATGCGCAGAAAATGTCAACAGCTTTGAGGTTCCTGTCAGCGTTTCACACTCACCACTTTCTCACATGCTCACACACACACACACACACACACACGCAGTTACCTGCCACCAGCAGCTCGGACATGCATCTGAAAGCACACAAGACCTTCAGGAAGTGAGCTCTCTCTGAAAAAGCACAAGCAGGCCTGGCTGAGCTCGGAACCAGCTGTGAGTTCACATTTTATGAACCCCTGTGCTGGTTTCAAGATGGCCTCCTGGAGAGTGGGCTCCTCACCAATCTGGAAGGCTGGTGTTTTCTATGAAGGAGCAACAGGAAGAGAATCCATCGCTGTGCTGAATAAAAGTGAAACTGCACACAGTCTATTGAAACTGACTGATTTATTCATTGTTTCACATAATTGTTCCGTATACTCAGCTGATTAATAAATCAATTCAACCAAAGAAATGAATTTGGATGACTTTTGGTTCAATCAATGCACGGATCTTGATGGCACACTTGTTTCCACACGTCTCTGCTATTTATAGAAAACGCAAAAGGAGGGATCCTGATCAGATGCCTGACCCCATCTCTAAGGCTTTCGACTTGCATCCGATCTCATTCTCTACCTGAACCCTCACGACGTTTGCAGATGACTGGTAAAACAAGAGCTTGGCCTTCAGTTCCTGGATGTTAATATTAACATTTTGGACGCCATAAGATGTCCTATTCATTTCCACTCAGCTCCGCCCTCTCGTCTCATGTCTGGTTTAAAAGAAGAAAACAAGACGGTCAAAATACCCGAGACTTCGAAATTCGTAAAGACATCACAGTGACCGCCTTCACTTCTTTTATACACCCCACGGCTCTACTGCCCTCATCTTTGTATGAATAGTTCATAAGCAGGAACAATGTCTCCCCAGCTGGCCAAAGGACATTGGCACACTAGGAGGGATTGACAGCTTATCACCTCCAGCATTGGGGATGGGTCACTAGTTTTACTGCAGAGCAAGCAATACATACAGAGACACACACTCATCACTCCGGTGGTTGAGAGCCGCTCGACTGGGTCTACTCTGGAATGGATCAATCGGAGCACAGCTGGATAACAACGTTTGATGCTCCTGAATAGGGAACAAAACATGTTGTAGAAAGAATAGCGCCAAAAGCAAGAACACAGTTATAAAGCAAGAGTTTCCAATCCACCTCTTAACGGGGACTGACAGTGTTCAAAATAAGAAACACAATTACTGTATACCATGTCCACAGCTGCTATCTGGTTGACCTTGCACCATATCTTGCTAAAATTCTTGGTATTTGATTGATGTAAATTATTGCAAGATACAACAACAACAGCAGGTACAGTCGGTGCATTTTTCAGACCACAACAAACATTTTTTTTTTTTTTTTTTTTATCTCTTCTGTGAAGCCTCATTCGTAATCCACCAATCGATAACATCCAACAAAAACGTCTTGTTTAACGGTCCTGTGACAAATGATTATATAAGTAAATACCCACCGACTGATAAATACCGACCGGTGAATACTGACTGCTTTTGCATTATTTCAAATGATTTCAGATGTGCTAACCATCCACAAACTTTGTTCTAACTCTAGTCTGCATGTAAACATCGGGGACGGTCTCTTATTTGTCAATTCCTCGCTCCTCAATCCTTCGGAAGTAGTTCTGAGCCTACATATTGACGGTCATCCCAAAGCTCTTATTTCTGCTCTGAGGAGTGAGGCGGGATCACTGAGGAGCCATGAGCGAGGATGCATGAGAGCAGCCTTCCAGGAAGTGTTTTAACGCTCGACACGCCCCCTCATGGTTCATCAGTTATTTGATTGGACGCTGGAGTTTCATACCAGAGTGAAGACGGATCACAGATTTTAAACTCAAGTTACATATTTGATTTGTTTTCTGATTCACCATCTGGTTAAAATATGTTTATTCTAGGTCTGAACAACAAAAGGACCACAAACAACTTTCTTTGTTTAAAAAACAGATTTGTCTTCTCTTCATCTGTTATTTCCCGCAATAAATTGTATTATAGATACAGTTATAGTCAGAGAGAGTCTGTCGCTCTATCAGCAGAAACAATTTTTACATGATTTATCATCATTTCCATTCAGTCACGTGAGACCGTTCATTCCTGAGTGTCGGGCTTGATGAGTGATGACTTCACAATCAGAATTTCAAAACATTCAACTCAAATAATTCATAAACAAGACAAACGCAGATAGACGGTAGACATCGGTCCTCTACTCTGTTAGTGATGATAACTGTGTCTTAGTACAGTGATGATAACTGTCTTTATTAGTATTAGTACAGTGATTAAAAGTCTCTCTAGCTGTTAAAGCCGACTGACAGCAGATCCAGATGTGATCAGTGGCCGCAGTCATCAGAAACAGATGCTTCAGAGGAAAGGACGTCTCATTTTTCTTATTTCCTCTCCTCTCGTGGTATCTCTATGCATCCCTGGTGGGAGGGAAACGGGGATGCCATTAAGAGACTTGGGATGGACCCATTGTCAATATCGTGGTATAAAAATGTCAGCTGCAGTCTGACCTCTTAATTAATCTGACCTGAGCCAATAGGAGCTTCCATCCCGTCCAATCATTTGAATAGGATACGCAACTTTCTTTGCAACTTTGAGAGGAATTTCCAAATGGTCTTAATGGTGTTAAGGCCTTCAAGTCTGAGCATATAAGAATAATACATACACGACTACAGGAATCCTGCTGAAGATTTGACTCAGTTCAGTTTTGACTTTCTTTTCAAAGGAACGTAAAATAATCATTGGTTTGCTGTTGACTATGTAGGTAATCTGACCCCATGCACTGCAGTTTTAAAACCATCCCCCGAGTGAGATGTTTTTGGCCTATTTTTTGTCAGAGACTCAGCCTCAAAATGATCACACACACACACACACACACACTGCAGACAATTGCAACGCAGACAATTACTATTTCACCATGCAAGTCCCATCGTGAAAAAAAACAGCCTTTTGATCAGCACCACGGACAGCAGCCGAAGCGCTCAAACACACGGGCACACCATTTGTTGAAAGGTCGATGCCCATGAGGGACACAATAATAAAGCGGCAACAAAATTGTCCCTGACTATCTTTGACATAAAGGGCTGTATCATTCCCCTTTCTTAGAAGGGCACAGGAAGTACAATTTCTGTCTTTGAACGCAGCTGTAAAGCAGCATTGATTGATTTTTTTGATTATTTTCCTGCAGACGAACATGAAATGAACACAACACCGGCCTGTCATCCCCTGAAAGAAGTCAAAATGGTTGAGCTTTTAAGCAAGCAGCTGGTGACGCTCACAGCAACATTAGAATTCAATTGAAGTTGTGTTTTGCTCAAGGGATGAATGCAAGACCAATATCTGCTGTTCTTTTAGCTCTTTTTTGGTCTCTACCAACTCCTGAGCCAAATATCTGTTCACCAGCTGGTTGCTAACTTTGTAACTTCGTCAGACCTGTTTTGCTGTAACTGTGCCTGCCCGAGGCAAGTACACAAAGCGTGTGTATTGGAAGTGATTTCTTTGCGTTGTCGGGTGGTTCAGACGAGCTAGTTCACTCAGCAGTGAGATGAAGCGTGACAAGGGTCACTGGTTTATAACGTTTGTTTCCTGCTTGTTTCCCTGAAACCCAGCAGCAAAGCTTTAGAGCCCAGAGGGTGATTTGGATGTCGACGGTAAGACACGCTTTTTATTTATCATCTGACCGGGCCTCCCTGCGTCCACCCTGCCGCCCACCTGCGGCGGTACACGCGCCGCATCTTTGCCCGTGACCAATCCCGGTGATTTGTCAGCCATGTGCATCCGAGTGAGGCCTAATCTGCTGTATCTGACAGCTGACAACAGTGACTAAGTGCCCACACATTTGGTATCGACTGTTTCCCCAGGGAAGCCATCGCTGATGGACTGGAAAAAGGTAACAATGCTGTCCTCCGGGGGGATGGGGTGAAGCAACCAGGCCCACCCCCGTAACCTCACCCACCCGACTGCCTTTGGTCACACAGCGTGACTGGAGAGTCAGTATGAGCGTCACATCAGGCGCCCACTTGATCTTTTCATCTTACTTAATTAGCATTGCAGTGTTATTCCCAGAGGGGAAATCCACAGATTGTGTGTGTGTGTGTGTGTGTGTGTGTGTGAGAGAGTCAAATGCAGAAAGGCCATTAGGTAACAAAAAAAGTAAGGTTAGAAGAGAAACAGAGAGTTTGTTATAATCTTCAGCAATGAGAGGAAAAGGTTTTTTCATATTCAGTCGCAGTTTTGAACGAGAACACAACTGCCTGCAATTACCTAAAAAAATATTTAGCTCATAGCGTTTTGGATTTGACTGCTAGGTGGCAGTGCAGCACGGTGGCTGTGTGTGTGTGTGTGTGTGTGTGTGTGTGTGCACATGCAGTCTTTTCAGATGAGAGGACACTGCTCTCCCTGGCCAGTACAAACCAGATTAGGGGGATAATCCCGATTTAACAGGCTTTATTATCTTTTATTTAGTAGCATCCGGGTATCCATCTCCACTGAGGTCCTGTCCCCTGACACTGATGCACATTGTCCATAGTCTTTGATTAGAGAGTTTCAATTAAGGACAAATAAAACATTGTTTTTCATGCAGTGGTCAGTTTTGAGATTTTGGGCTACTTGTTAACTTGTAATAGACAAAATAAGTGTCTTAATGTCAGTAATCAATTGGGGACATATATCTATATTTAAAGTAAGTGTACTCTTTTCACTTGTAGTGTCTAATAAAATGTACGTACCTTTATCTTTAAAGGTCGCTTTATCCCAATTATGAACCAGAAATCTGCTCTTCAGCACTTACATATGCCACACTTTCCAGTTTCACTCCTCTCTGTATTCAGAAGGTTTCAACAGATCTGATTTATACAACATGTTACTAAAAACAAGGCAAAAATGCATCCATCCAGAGTCATCCATAACAACTCTATTCACCTGAGGTGTATCCCTTTTTTTAAATCTGGGAACTTAAACTTAAAATTTGGGGAACTTGCAGAAATACAAGGACGTGTTAGTTTTAGATCGGAGCGGCCATATTTGTCCAAATGATTAAATTACTATAATCCAATTCTCTCTGGTGCTCAAATTCTTTGAGGAGGGAAGGAGACGGGGCACTTTGATGGTGCTGATTGCAGCGTAATTGAGAACAAATTGATTTGTATCACCTTGCATTACACTGTATCGATTCACCGTCATTTTGTTGCAGGCTAATCAAAGTGGTCAGCGGCCATGGGTCGTCTCACGCCGTTGATCCCTTGTGGCAACCCGGGATGTCGGACTCCAGAGCTGCTAAAGCTTGAGCCGTCTCAGAGCCACACAGAACAACGATAATGCCCAAGTGTTTTTTGCATACGTCTGCGTGCATCAAACAGATTGAAGCGCCTCAACCTCCGTCTCCGCCGACTCAAATATACACACGGTAATTTCAGAAACGCGGTCGTTCCACAGAGCCGTGACACAACATTGCATCATTTTTATTTCCCTTCTTTTTTTGCAACTCGCCTGCTAATGCAAAATAAATTGCTGCCTTCCCTCACGAGCAAATATGCATCCCACATTTTCTTGTCATCGCGTCCAATCTTCTTGACAAGTGGCTCAAATATGGCCACCCGATTCACCACAGCGTGGAGGAATAAATCTGCGCCCATCTCCATCTGTCTTCAAACGGTGAGGGGGTGCGGGGGAAACTCTCTCCATCTTGCCGCTGGCGTTCATGGTCAGTCGTGGCTGTTTACCGTGGCTGTCCGCTACATGCTGCGTAGCCCGTGGAGGACTTTATCGACGGCCGTGCTCATAACTCAGGCTGCTGGCGCCTCACGGGCCGTCATCTGTTACCGCTTCATCCGTCTCCTACGTGACGACCCGCGGGTGACCTGCGGATAAATCGCGTGCGGGGCCTCGCGAATGTCTCCAAGGACAAAATTAGATCGGTGTGTACCTGACAGCCTCATGAAATATGGAGTGGGCCAATTCCTACTGGCGCTGGGCTAAGCTGAGGGGCTTTAAGGTGCCCTAAAACCTTGAGGACAACGGCGTCAAACGGCATGCCAGTGAATAAATAATAAATAAATGAATGCCCTGCTGGCGTCCCGTGCATTTAAGACACACACATCAGCTCAGCTCGACTTGTCATTACTGTGCATGCAGTAGCTGCAGCAATACTACTAATTCTGATACCTGCATGTCAATTCTCCCTCCAGAGTAGACTACCTCTTCCATTTGCATAGAGCGGCAGCAGCAACTGTGGACACAGAGCGCCGCTGGCGCACATCCCAGGTGTACATAGCCGCCGGCAGTGTCTGCTCGAAGACGAGAGGATGTTTGTTTACTTTAAATCTGCTCCATACCGAGGCCTCCACCGCTCGCTGCGGTGTGATGTGGCGTGCATACCGTGATCGCGGTGAGATGCCCTCCTTTTGATGCCTGTCTCCTCGCATCTCCCTCCCCTCTGTCTCTCTCTGCGGAGAGCTGCAGAGCTCGGGGGAGCGCTTGTGGTTCGGAGCCCGACGCATCTGCGGATCCGTCCGCATGTCAGGGAAGTCATTACCGTCGCAGACCTGCTAGACAGCCCGGCTTTAGGGAGCTTGCTTTCTATCTCCCTCCTCCTCCACCTCCCGTCCTTTCCAGCATCAGCTGGGATTCGGTGGAGGCCTGTGAACTGGAAGCACCAGCTCAGCAGAGACTGCTGGCTGGCTCTTATCCCGAGGACAGGGATTTAATGAGATGGGTTGCTGTGCCCACGCATGGCTGCCATTAGCACCGAAAGTAACAGATAAACAGTGGATCAGTCCATTCTCTGATATCCTTGGTGACCTGTGACCACGGAATTAATGGAGCGACCACACCTTGGCTAATAAAATATACACTACCGTACAATGATACAGAACGGCTAGGCCACTGCACCAGCAGGTTATGAATTATACACACAATTTCCATTTATTGCACACAGATAATTAGTCTTGCCCCAACAGCTGATTTCTTTTTATTGACGAAGCCATTTATATAATCAAAAGATTTACTGCATGTGATCATGCAATGTATTTAAAATGAAAGATATGCACTATACACTATAACAGTTCCAATTAAATGACAAAAAAGAAGAAAAAAAAGAACTTAAACAAGAGAACCGTGTTAAATCTTTATATGCAACACTCGTCATCTGCTGAGGTGACGACACTAAACACTGTGGGGCCCGAATGGAGGGATGTTAATGTAGAGTTATGCACAAAGAGGGAGCCTAAATGTCAAATAAAATAATACACACCATCCAATTAGAAAATCCCCAAACTGCTTTACATCATTCCAAAATGATCCACACACACACACACAACATACTGGGGAGACTCAAACCAGTCAAATATAGCATTAACAGTACAAACGTCTCACAAAATGAACGCAGTGTCCCTGTATTCTACACTATAAAAGGTTAATGACACACAAAGGGGCCTTAAAACCAAAGTAATGCTGACAATAGGCCTCTTCAAACGTCCGGACGGTCCAACAGCTTCACAAGCCCCCTTCACCCAAAACCTATTATGAGTAATGCGGGGCCTGTCCGGAGCATGCAGGCCAGACAGGAAGACTGTCAAAAAGGTCACCTTACTCATGAATAATAGATAATGCCACAGTGCAGGAGATATGAGATCAAAGATTGGACCCAACGGCACTGAGTGGAGGTGGCAGCAGGATGTTAATGAAGGCGGCTGCAGCTGGTCTGGCTTTGGGTTCACTCGAGATGAAGCTCCCATCGTCTGCCTGGTAAAATACTTTGTTGCCTGTTTGGATAAGTGCAATTTAAGTAGGCTTTATGCCTATCAACCAAACCTTCTTTGCACAACGTGGTGTTTGCTCTAAAAACTAAGAGCCAATTAGCTTTTTGGATTTAGTGGCAGCCAGCCGTTTCCCATCATGCCCTGGGTCTTGCAATCGGTGCAGCGCCCGGCTCTGAAAACTGAGGACGCCTCGATCTTGTGAGGTTATCGTTGCCAAAGTGCGCATGACTGGTAAAGACACAACTCTAACCAGCATGCATTGTGCGGCTCAGGATAGTGGCAGATGAGGGAATGAGATGCAGCTGAAGAAGTGGGCGGGGAAGGCCAAGCAGAGCAGTCTGTAGAAAGTATGTAAAAAAAGGAAGAAATCCAGTATGTCTCAGTACATATATGAAAAACACAGTATGTCCTGTCACATTTTGCAGTATGCAGGTTTTATGGCTATTCTGACCCATAATCCTCTGCACAGCGATATATAACTAAGACAAAGTGTGATTTGGAACGCAGTGACGCAGTAGAGACATAGGGGGAGCCAAAATGTGACACAACGCTCATTCGGGATGAGTCGGGCGGAATCGATTGCCGATCAACGCAAGCCCGTTAGGCTGGTGTCCAACGTGATCCCGACTCGCTCTGACGCCATCAAGTCGGCAACGATAACCTCACAAGATCGAGGCGCCCGCAGTTTTTAGAAGAAGCGGGAATGTGGCTGAAGAGGCAAACAGAGATGCAGAACACGACTAGTTTATTCATTTAAATACTCATGTATATTAACGCAATCAACTTCTGCAATCCTCACTTAACACTATGCAAAGGCATCAAACAAGCCTGACCTTTATTGCAGTAAAACACTAAATTAGCAGCATTACATTTCTTTTTCTGAAAACAAATGAGTCAAACAAATCTGAACCAAATTCAATTGCCTTCTGTATCGGGGTGAATGATCCAAAGCATATTATATTTTTTCCTAACTTTTTTTGAGGATGCTCTCATAATAGAATTGGAGCACAATTTCCTGCAACGACCAGACATTCGGAGGGAATTGCTTTCCCTAGAAATGGTTTTGATTCCCTGAAATGTGTCCCCAACCAGGAATGAAGTGGCAAACTGATGTTCTTGTTCTTGACAAAAACAAGCCATTAATGGAACTCCTCTCTCCTGAGACGCCCAGAGTCACAACGGAGGGCAATGAGTTGTTATTCTCTATTTGGACGACGCAGACGTATGGATATAGAAGTGAGCGTGCGTTCACACTCAAACAGAGCCAACGCACTGTGTGGGAAGCATCAGGAAGCATGAATGACGCCAGTTCCATAAGCATTGGGAACCTTTGTGAAAGTGGGCTGATGGCAAGTATTCTTTTACACCTTGATGGTAAAAACTAATGCATTGATTTATTTTTTTCCCAGAATATGTATATCCCTGGGTACACAACAGACATGCCCTCCGTTTGAGGCGCGAAGGCGGTTTCATCGCCTGCCGTCGTCACTAGCCGCAGGAAAGAAAAATCACACTAGTGGCTATTTTAGTATTCGCAAACATCATTCTTTTCCCATGGGTTTATGAATAAGTTAGCTGAATATTTCTTGGAAGGTACACTACTCGGGAATGCTTGCATCACGGAATGTTTCTGCGATTTCCTCTTCCTCCCATAGAACCCGGCGTTATAGCACCGGTGCCGGAGGTGTGATGCTGTTGATGCGATCGAGAGGGAAATCTGTGAAAAGCTGACGGCCTAGCTTTCCCACCGCTTGACTGAACAAGCCACGAGCCATGCCGAAATGTGTGCAACAGGGAATAGCTCCTCCTGACATGTAAACTAGCTTTAGAGCCATTAGGAGAGATTTGACCTTAGGAAAACGTAATGTCGCTGGGGAACGTTAAGTGCTCCAGGCACTGCAGAGGTCACCGCGGGCGGTAGGGCAGCAGGAAATCATCTGTTCGGCTCAAAAGCACTTCACTGTGCTTTGCTGAAATGACACAAAAAAGCAGTTGGGCTTGGACGTTATGGAAATCTTTCTTGACCTTCCCATTCTGTTGGGTTCAAACTGGGTTGTAGAATGCACGCTATATATACGGTGACATCATGTCTAGGTCATCTGGAGAGCTGCACCCCGAACCAACCAGTATGGTCTCTAAAGCCAGGATGGCCACATTTTATTCACGTGGTATCTTTGGTCAGAACTTTAGCTGGTTAGCTAGTCAACCGCACGGCCTGCGTCTCGGATTTGTTCAGCAATTCAGGGGCCATATTTATAAAGCTTCCAACTACAAAGAGTTGCTCCTGGTGACGAAATTCAAGGAAAGTTCTTTGAATTATTATGACCTTTTGCATTTATTTTTTCCCATTTACAGTTAAGACAAGACCCCGCTGAACATAAAAGTTATTAAAGAAGCATTTTAGCCCTTAAGAGGGCTCCAGAGGGGAAACATTGTTCGGAGTATGGGTGATAACTTTTAAGAGGTTTAAGAGTTTCTTCAGCGGAGGAGACTATAGTGGGAAGACGAAGAGGGAGAAGGAATGTTCCCCAGTCGCTGATTGGCAGTGACTTTATGAAACGCTACGGATTAGATCGTGCAGGGATAATGTTTGTGGTTTGTTCTCCTTATAAATGTACTCGCTCCCATCCAACGCAATAACGCTTTTACTCCAGATATGAACTCCAGATATGAAAGTGATCACAGAACTAGGATACTTGGCAAATGGAAAGATGCAGAATTCTTCGCTGGTTTACAGATTTACACGCTGACCAAAGCAGCTGCTTATATAGACAGGACAGCAATAACAGAAACTAATTAAACTATTTTTTTCCCCTATAAATATCAAAGAGATTTTGTACTAAAATAACCAGTATTGTAAATAAATATAACAATGTGAATACGCCTTTGTATTCAAACATTTTATTGGCTGAATTTAACAAAAGCTTATGGCTTGCAAATGAACAAAATTCACAAAAGGGATATTTATTGACGTATTTTACGCCTAAATTAACCACAGACTTTATTCCTGCTATACCTACCAAAAGTAATGCGTGTGAAACGAGAAGTCAACGTGGATTTTATTTGTCACCTGACATGCACAATGTCGTAACAACACTTCCGTTGTCATTTTAACCCAAACAACGACCTTTTCCTCAACCTAACCATGCAACTTTGTTGCATTCCTAACTAAGTAGTTTCCTGTGAAGAAGGAAGTTTATTTTGGAAAGACCGTATGGATGCAGCGAGTGGAATGGCATTTTGGTCTGATCATCAGGCCAGGCAGATCCGGCCAGTGCTAATGGAAGCTAGCATATCAATGTGGTCGTCTGACAGCTTCCCCTTGGAAACCGCTCTGAGATTGTCCTCTTGAGCAAGATGTGCCGCTCGCAGTCAGGAGTTACTTGATTGGAGGGTATCAAAAGTAGGTGAGACGGCTAAAATGGACACTGATGGCGGCGTGAAGGATCACTCAACTCCTCTGACCTGCACTTTGCGAGGAGGGGAGAGGCGAATGAATGGGGCGGACGTGTTGCTTTCCCAGGCATCGGGCCATTAGTGTGACTCTCCTCGGCTGCAGAGAAAAGATGATGTTGCTGCACCCTTCCACACACACTGTTGGGGATTTCCCTCAAGGCCCCGAATGGGCCTGTGTGTATTAATCTGGCTCCAAAAGACTAAAGACAAAAGATGTTTAGATTGGAATTAGATTAACCCTTCAGAAGTATCTTAGTGATAGAGGGTGATGGGTTTTACCATTGAAGGAGACTTTTCCTTCACAGGACAAGGCTCACATGTCCCAGGAACATGTGGACCAAAGAACAAGTTCATAACTCCATTATTTATATTTTTAATCAGGTTTTATTGGCGATTCCCTAATTTTTCACACAATTTGGAACCTTTTTTTAGGGTCCTCCCATGATACCTGTTTTTTGCTGTATGAGAAGTTCTATAGGGTAAAATAAAAGAAGAGTACTTCAATTTGCCTTGTATTGTTGTATTTTAATATATTTTGATGAGAAGAATATTTGATCAGGTACATTATATTAGGTGAAATATACCTAATGTTAGTGATAGTGTAACTATTTTTAACCCTCGCTGCAGATTTCAACCCACGCTCTTCCGACCACACTCAACTCTCAAGCAATGTAGCAAGTGTGCATCTAGTTTCATAATGCTGACACTTACAAAACTGTAATAACTTCAACACACACACAAAACACATGTTCGTAATGCTAGTTAGCTTCGTCGAGCTCGTTGAATTATTTATCATCAATTGCTGTTGCTAAGTCATTTACGACATAAAAGGAAGCTGCTTGGTTCGAGCCGCCTGTGCAGTCTCTTTTAGCGTGTGCAGCCTGTGAATATTAATTTTCGGAGGTACGCTCAAGCGGCGAATATTTGCTTAAGAAGCGACGTTTGAAGTTGTTCCAGAAGCACAACGGGGAGCTGGAACTTATGGCGCCCCCCAAACAAAAAGAAGAGACTATACTATTCCTTATAGTTTGTAAGCTGTTCACATCTGTTTCTTTATCCTAGTTGGATGAACTTGAAAGTCAACACAAATTCAATCGCTCAGCGTGGATCCGCTTTATGATCTGTATGCGCGCCTCGCCTCCGCACTCACAATGCATCCCCTCAAATAAATAAACAACTATGTAGGGCATAAGCTGACTGCAAGACAGCCATGAATATTTGATTCAATCACCTTTTAAAATGCAGATATCCGTGACCTTCCACCTTGACTTTGTGTTGGAGAGCAAGGGGAATGTGCTGCTGGATTAGGATGCAATGCGGTTTACGATGTACGGATCACAAACCCTTCAGGGGGACGACAGGTACCTTTTACATGTCGCGGGGTCACGCAGATGCCGGGATCCTCCAGAAAGACAGACAGAGTGCTGCTGTGACCTCGCTCATCACACAAGTGCTCAAATGACCGGGTGGAGACAACAAAGAAGCCGGCTCGATGTTCTGCTTCGGAACGCCGCGCCGCTTTCGGCCCCCGACCTCCGCAGAGCTCACGGTTCCCGTTGAAGACCTCACCAACCGCCAATGCACGATTCCTTTAGAACCAATTGAATTTCACTCACCTGCCAAGCACAGCAGCCCAGAAGATGATACCCCCAGCATATCCCACTGTTCATTATATTGCTCGGATACAGTACGGATGGTGGAACCCACGAGCGCTTGAGCTTTACATTTTTACATTCCAGAAACATTCCCAGTATGATTTTACTGGAGCTTTGTGCAAAACAAGCCTGGGGATTATTTGGATCATTTCCAGGAATCTTTCATACTTTCAAAAAAAGAGGGGATTTAAACGTGGTATTGAGAGGAGCCTTCACATTACTTAGTAGAGTGGTTAGGGTTAAATACAATAGGTTTTTATTGAAATACCTGTATTTGTACATTGGTATCTGAGTATAAAGCGAGGAATCTTTGAGTGTGTTGAGAACTGTTCATCTGATCTACTTCACACTTGGTGTGCTGGGGAGGACGGGCACTGTTGGGAGTCGCTGCGATTTCGACATGTAACTTAGTCAAAATGTATTAATATTTAACAAGTCCAGCATGTTGTCCACAGACTCACTGGCTGCTGGTCACTTTTGCTGCTGGATGCTGGATTTATGAATGTTATAAAATGTCCAAGGTCCAGGGAGTTCAGGGCATGCCTCTCCTTAATTTCTTTTGATCAAATTGTGTTCATTTTTAGAGGTGTGGAGGACAAACTTTGGATACGAATAATTTACAAACCAGTGGGCATTAGTGTAAATAATATTTCAAGCAGTATTACATAAGAATCAGGTTAAATGTTGCTATGTTGTATGGATGTTAGTACGTCCTGATAGCAGGTGGCACCTTGCATGGTAGCCCCTCCCATCAGTGTGCGAATGTCATGTAGGGTTAAAACGCTTCAAGGGGTTGGAAGACTAGAAAAGATCTGTACCAGTCCATTTACAACATTTATACAATATAATACAAAACAATGTGTTGAAGTAAAAGTAAATTCACTCTCTTCTGTCTCAACCTCTGTATCCACTGCCAGTCCCTTTCTCTGTGGCTCCTCAATTGTCTCTCTTGTAAACATGCATTAAGATAGTCTACTACATTTATGTACACCTTTATTTCATCTTTTGGGTGAGTTAGCATTATTTGGGATTTGAATGATAGAAATGTCTTAAACATGCAAATTGTGTGTTTTAAAATAATAACACGAGGTTCGGATTATTCAAAAATTGTATGAGACAGATGTTTCGACATGGTTTTGCTGTTGTTAAACGCGTCCTCTACTTACTTCAATTTGTAAGGACATTTCTCCCGATTTTTGGAATCTTCGTTCACCGCAGAGGCATTTGAGAAAAACAAGGAAACGGGTGGTGAGTAACAACAATACTAGCGGCCATTTGGGGTGCGAGTATTCCCTCGAATTCACTCTGTACATATCGATGCTGTGATTTTGTTGTGCACACTGCCTTGAATTTCCATTTGTTGGTGTCACTGCACAAACCACAACTTAATCGGAAGCGCCCAAAAAAACAAAAAACAAATGAACACACAGCGACTCATTCCTCCTGTCGAGCACTCAGACACAGCGCTGCACTGAGGCGGGGATGAGACACCATGCTCTGTAACCCTCTACCCACATTCCCTATGCAGATGTTGGCGAGTGAGAACGCAACACTTTCCCTCACCTCCTCCTGTGTTTGCAGTGTTCTTTTCATCGCTTATGCATGAAACCCTGAATAAAAGGAACATTTCAGAGGTTTTCTCTGATGGTAGTTAGTACTATTACGGAACATGCTGAGTGGGAGCAAAACAACATTGAATTATTGATCACTGCTAAAAGATGTACCCAAGGCTATGCATTATTCAAATTTACTCTTATTACTGTCTCTGCTTTCCGAAGGTAAATAAAACAGGAGGGTGGGGGGGTGTCAGAGCGTCTCGTTCGTTTTGTGGTTTCAGCAAGTTTCCTGATTTCTCGGCACCCTCATGCCATCGCCTTGCAGTGAATTCCATCTCCTGAGAGCAAAGTGGACGGTCGCACCAGAGGCCCGACATCTGACGTGGTTCAGGAAATATGCTCAGGAAATGGGTCGAGAAATAAGTGCTACAGGAGACGGCAAAGGTGTAAATAAAACAAGGACAATAGGGAGGGAGCGGGCACAGGAACAGATGCTTCACCGTGTCACATTGTTCTCCGTACGGCTCGGAAGCTGCTCTAATAAAAAGGATTAAAGCTATGCATCTCTGTTGTCGCGAGGCTAAATGTCACCCTCAAAGCGTTTCATTTCTATAGACATGCTTTCATGTAATGACCGACCTAATCCGTCTCATTTCTTTTGCACTCGCTCCTCTATTAGTTTGACTTATCCTCTTTTCAGGGAAGCACTCATGAAACAGAGCTGCGTGGACGAATCTTTTTTTTTTTTTATTATTATAGCCCTTACCCATATTATGCCTTTTGAAATTAGGTCATTGATGAAACGGATAGTCGTGGCATGAGAGCTAGATCTGGAGAACAAATTGAGGTGTTAGATTCCTTTGACAAGAGGGCAGGTCTCAGAGCAGCTCATGGGCTGTTTACGGTTGAATGGCTGCATCTATTACCACTATCACTCCACAGTGCTTTTCAGCAATGCATTTTGGGAAATATGGAGAAAAAAAGCTGCCAGACACCGTGCCGTGTCTACAACGTCGGCCGAGGCATGGCCACCCCTGTTATGGTCAATTTACAACGGCCATTAGAATTCTGCTGGTTCTGGCTGACTGGACGTACAGAGGGAGGTCAGCGGTTTGACTTTAGATTTGTCTGCCTCTTTTTTTTCACCCTTGGATGCCAGAAACTTATTCAAGTCGGGCTTTTTTAGTCCGTGGAAAGAAGGCAGCGGATGAACAGCGTCAAAGAAGTTCAAAACCACGGACTCAAATGGTTGACAATTTAATCACCAGGCCCTGGACATAAACTGATTAAATGCTGACAGCAGCAGCTACTAACATTACATTACATTACATTACATGTCATTTAGCTGACGCTTTTATCCAAAGCGACTTACAATAAGTGCATTCTACGGTTACAAACAAGAATCAGAACAACAAGAATCAAGAAGGTACAATTTCGTCAAAGGTTCGACTACAAAGTGCTATCAGTAAGAGCCATTTCAGTGCTACTATAGGACTAACCCCGGACCACTTACTGGATACTCAGTACCCTGGTATTGACCATATGCACTATTATCTAATAAAAGCAAATATGTTTTGGCATAATGCCACTTGAATTACTTTATTTTACATCATGAGGAAAATCTGAATATATTAATCTGATTGTTTAGTTGTTGAGGATATCAACGATAATCTCTATTATATGCTTTGTAAATAAAGTAAAAAACAGTGGACTTCTTTTGCAACGTTTGGTCATTGTCTGCTCTTTTTCCAACACATGTATGGTCATAATGGTCCAAAATAATGTTTTTTTTTTGAAAGCCTTCTACAAACTTAGGGAAACACATTGCATGCTATAACACAGATTTGGTTTGTATGATTATGGTTGTAGTTCATGTATTCATTTTTATTTGTTTGTATTTATCCATCTCTGCATTGTACAAGAAAAAAAAGAGCAAGTAGTACAATTTAATTTTTATTTGTTTGTATTTATCCCTCAGCATTGTACAAGCAAGTAGTACAATATACTTGGTCACCTCCCTAAAGTGGACTCCATGACCACGACCCTGTATCTGAGAAGTATTAAAACCCTGATACTGAACAAGTCTGTAAAATCTCCCTGATCCTAATCCATTGGTTTCCCTACAGCACCATCTCTTCCCATAGCATCTCTGTTTAAAGTGACTTAAGCCTGCATAAACATGTGTGGTTCTGTTAAAGCACACAGAGCTAAAGTCCCGAGAAGTCCCCAGTGACTTGACACATAAATCTAAATCCAGTTGATATGTATTTTTTTTAATCCTATTTGCCTATAAAAATCTGTAATATACAAACATAACTTCTAGGAGGATGGGATGGTGTATTGCAGACAAAGATATTGCATACAGTTCTGCTTCAATAAGCGTGTACAGGAGGGAGGCAACCAATTTGAGTCGGAGCAGGTCGGTAAGCCAATCAGAGCATGGTTGTCGGACTTTAAATATGTTCTCCTCTCTGCTGCTGCTGTCAGTTGTCATTTCAGCTCAGACCGCTGAGACAAATGGTAGTTGGTTAGCTGACCTTTGGTAGTTAGTATAGTTAGTAGATCAGCATGTCAGATTCGGGTGTTGATCCGTTTCGACAAGAACCAGGTCCTAGGCTGGAGGACCTAACAGAGTGCCAACCCGCTGGGCGGGCGTCGCAGGAGCACTCGAGGGGCGCAGTAGCGGCTGTCAGAGTGTGACAGGAGTATATCCTTCGGGGGTGACATTGCTGCGGTGTTTAAGTCACCAGACCCGCAGCTAAACGGGGATTTATCGATTGGGCAATTTCTGGTAGCGTTTGGGGTTTACCGCGACGTGATATGTACGGTCTTCCCGGAGAGAAGACAAGAGATGGACATGGCGTTGATCGGGGATCTCAATTTGAGATATGGGAAAAATATATTTTATCAGTACCATAAATCCTTTGCCAGTAAAGCTGCCCTATAGGTGTCACAGTACAATAGTCTGCTGGATTGGGCCACGCTGGACACAGAGTTACTGTTTGTGGTCGCTGGTGGAGTAAAAACATTGTCCTGTAGTTCTTGCGGGGATGTCGGGCACCAAGCGCCGTTATGTCCGTCTGCGGCATTTCAGCCACCCTTTCGGGGTTACCCAATGACCAATTCACAACTCTCCCTGCCCCAGCGCTACCCTGAGACCCGTGAGTGCAGTGGCAAGGAGAGCAGATCATCTGCGGTAAATTTAATGAAAGCGTGTGTACCTATTTCAGATGTCGTTTTCTCCACATTTGTAGTTTCTGCAGAGACGCTCGTCCTCGGTCAGTCTGCCCCCGGCTCATATCCAGGAGTCGGCCAAGAGGGGGGAGACCTCGTGGTTTAAAAACATTCATCCATCGACATTAGCCAGTGAGCTGTCCTCCCATCCAGACTGGGTGTTTGTAGATTATCTGTGTCATGTGTCTTCTGTCTTATTGTGAAGTCTCGCCTTGTGTTTCCTTGTGTGTCCCTGCACTTCCTTCCCCTGTGATTGTCTGTTGATTGTCTGCCCTGTGCGTTGATTATTCCCTGCTGTGTCCAATCACCTTCCCCTGGTATTTAAGCCCTGTTTGTCTAGTGTCCTGTGTCGGATTGTTAATTGTCGACAGTGGTTCATGTGTGGTGAGTGTCGGTGTGGTGCATTGTTTTTTGCCTTGTTTAAAGAATAAACCTATGATTACACGGTTGCTCTGGCATTTGGGTCCTCTTTTTCCCGCAGTCGTGACAGAACAATCCGACCAGTACTTGGACCCAGCCAGCAACCGTTTTGTTTTTCCTTTTTGTGTCTGCTATGGGGAGCCCACGGCCGATCCGGCTTTATTTGCCTGGGGGCACTATGACAACTACGAGGACCTAGATCAGGAACCCGTTGTGGGGGTCCCGGCTGTCTTTCGGTGGGCCCCTTAGCCACCAGCGGGGTAAGGGTTCGGGCCCGGAGGCCCGATCCTCGGGCCCTCGCCGGCGTAGGGGTCTCCCAGTCCTGGCTGCTGCCTCGGGGAGGCAGTCGACCCCAGCTCCCCGTGAGCCGCCGGCACCCTGGCCGACCCAGGCTGCCACCTCCGTGCCAGCCCCGGTCCCGGAGCCTTCCACGTGCTGCTGCCAGCCACAGTCCCGATCCCGCCACCGGCCATTGTTCCTGCGACCAGCCACCATGACCGACTGCTTCGGGACATGGTGGCGGCCCTGCTAGCCCTCTACGCCCTGCCAGCCCCGGTCCCGGATTCTGCGACTGCGCCGCTGCCAGCCCCGGGCCCGGATTTTGCCGCCTGCTCCTCGTGTTCTGTCGGCGCCCCGGCCGACTCCTGCTCCCCGAGACGAGGGCTCCTGCTCTACGGAGCCCTCGTCTCCGGAACCCCCGGAGACTCCTGCCAGGTCTACCTGCTGGTGCCATCCGACCTTTGCAGCTCATCCAGAATGCAGCAGCTCGACTGGTCTTTAACCTCCCGAAATTCACCCACACTACTCCGCGACCTTCACTGGTTACCGGTGGCCGCCCGCATCCGCTTCAAAACATTGGTACTGGCGTACCGTGCTACGAACAGATCTGGTCCAGTCTACATCCAGGACATGGTAAAACCTTACACCCCAGCTTGTGCGCTCCGCTCGGCTTCTGCCAATCGCCTTGTAGCTCTGTCACTGCGAGCTAAACACTCCACAAAGTCTCGACTGTTCTCTGTCCTGGCTCCTCGATGGTGGAATGAGCTCCCCATTGACATCAGAACAGCAGAAAGTCTCTACATCTTCCGTCGCAAACTTAAAACACATCTTTTACGACTATACCTTGAATAAAGGATGTAGCACTGAAATGGCTCTTACTGATAGCACTTTGTAGTTGAACTTTTTGACGAAATTGTACCTTCTTGATTCTTGTTCTGATTCTTGTTTGTAACCGTAGAATGCACTTATTGTAAGTCGCTTTGGATAAAAGCGTCAGCTAAATGTAATGTAATATTGCTCATCATCTGGTTACAGCAACTCCTTTCTTCAACACCACCACCAGTGTCTGGACTCCAGGGGGGGTTCTGCCTGCGCAGATATCAGCATCGTTCCCCCATGCTTATCCTAATTCAGGATGGAGTCCAATCGCCAAAGACTTTGCACTATTCGCATATTTGCAATTGTAATACATTATTGTTATACTCTAATACAAGTCCTGATTGAAATAGGGTTAACATTCAGTAGAGTCCTCGGCTCTTCAGTAGGTGACATACCAACTGCATTTTAAACATTCTTGCCAAATGCTATAGTTGCCTCCGGTTGTAACAGGGATTTATTTTCATATTCTCCCCAATAGTTTAGGATTAGTCCCAGATAGCCGTGCCATTGCCTCTCTCCAATAATCGTCTCATTACGCACAGCTTCCCGTGACCTCTGCAGATGAACCAGATTAATCAGCTGCACTCGGGTCAGCGCTACCAGGTGGTTGCGCCTGTGTTATAGTAATGACGACCTTCTTTGTCTGAGAAGAGCTCCGTGAGCTAAAGCGGTGTCGAGTCCTATATGGCGGCCTCACTTAGCACAGTCTCTGCATGTCCTTTGAATTAAAAGTATGCCAGTTTAAAAGCTTCAATCACTGTTTGAGCCTTAGATCCTTAAAAAAAAAACATTTTCACATGCCCATCAAGAGAAAAAGTTAATTACTTCCTAAAACAATCTGTTCTGCAGTCACGTTGGCTGCTCATCTTTTGCATAAAGTTGAGGTTTAGGCTGCTTTATGCAAATCAAGGGCATACAGTCAGAGCTGCCGCTTCTGGAAACCTGAAGAACTTTCAACCAACTGTTGTCAATCTATAATTAAAGATTATCAGCAACGTCACGCAAACATTAACCAACGTAGCCCTAACCCTCTACCCTAACAAACATTATTTAATATTAAAGAAAGTTTTGGATGAAATCCGATAGACAGCCCAGCAGACAGCTTTTTTCCAACATATAAAGCCAGGAAGTGTTTGCACGGATGCAGGTGGGTGCTCTTTGTTGTCTTTGTTGAATGGTAGTCATGTATTTATGTGCCACTGTGTGTTCGCTGTCGAACTTCTATCAGTTAAGGAATGTAATTAGCTTGCAGGGGGAGGGGTCACAGCTCAGTGTTATGTTTGTGTCTGTCAACAGTCCCTTGCGGAGGATCACTGGTGCCAATCAACCAGCAAGACGGACAACTTGAAACATGCTCAGTACTTTTATGAGGAGAAAAGGGCCAATGACCTTCACGCCTGGCGGGGAAAAGCGAAGCTGGTAAAGACCATCAAAGCAGAAAAGTGTGTGTGGGGGCTCCTGTTCAGGTCTCTGCGAAAATGGCCCCTGATTGTGTTTTACTGTGTCGCTATCTCATTGTCAAAAAATCAATTGCGGCCTGTCACTCAAGTGAAGAGCATGCCGGTTCCCTTTGGTGCGGCGGAATGTCAACATTTGCTTTGCATTCTGCGCAAAAGGACATGAAATGTTAATGACAGAGTTCAAACATCAATCTACAGAGCGGCAACAAAAAAATGAATGTGTCTGCGCTCCGAATTTCTTTCTCTTTTGTAAGTGAAAATAGATATTTGAGTCACCGTCTGCAGCCCCTTTCTGATTGAACAGAAGCTCTGCAGTCTTATTTAGAAAGCTCCCATGAAGTGCAACTCTCCAGATGATTCTCACTGTTGATTTACAGCCATTCACTGAATTCATGAATCATCAGACACCTTTTTTTTTTTTTTTTGCAAAGTGCCCATGCATTGCTTTTTTGAAGGGTTGGCAATTCAATTCCGAAGGCTGTTTGTCATAATTACAGCTTAGAAATTAAATCAAGCAGTTTGACAGCGTGCATCATCTCAACTGAGCAATCTGGGTAGGATGATGATTATGATCAGGCTTCATCATTCACAATAAAGGAAATGTAATTTGATCAACAAAAGACTCATCTTTGAGTAAACTTTAACGTACGCCATTCCAAAACAAGTAAAATAACTTTCTCAGTAGTATAGGAGTATTGAGAAGTTTGAAATATCTATATGATGCATAACAGCAAGTTTTAAGGATATGATACATTTTGGGCTTTTTCCGTGTAATTATTACACCACATTGAGGAATTTTTGATTTTATTTCAGGGCCCGTGTTAACAATTCAGGCCAATCTACCTTGGCTGCGTGTCAGCTGCACTTCCACAGATTCAGGGTCTTGTTTTTTTTTCAGCATGCAGCTCATAATAAAATCTAAATTTTAAATGATTTTTTTTTAACAGTATATTGATGCATCAGCAACACCACTGTAGTTTTAATGTCTATAGGTGTAGAAGTCCTAGGACAAGAAAAAAAAGGGAAAAAAACACTACATGTTTAAAAGCATATTTCTGTGGATAGCATCCCTTCATCTTTGAACACAAGGTTTTTTTTATTGTGAAATCATTTCTGGACAGTGAATTGCCTTTTAACCTGAGGCCTAAAATGAGTGAAACCAGTTTGAGTCATTTTGATACTTCCAGCACCTAACTTAAAATAATGCCAAGATTATTCATTATAATGAAGCGAAACATTCTGGCCAAAAATAAGTACGTAAAATGTGTAAATTAGTAAATCACAAATATAACGTAACATAACTTCAAAATAACACTTTTGGACATGAACATTGGTCTCCTGGTTGAAAGTCCAGTGTTTGTTTGCCCCATAGAGCTCACCTCCCAACCATCATTCGTATTCTTTCTTGCTTTTTATACTACTTACACTGATTGTAGCAAATGATCACATCTACATTTAAATTGTAACAACTTACAAATTGTCATGTCAATCGTTTTCCATTTGGTGTGACCGGGGCTGGAATTTGAAAGGCATCTCTACAGGGCCTGCTAACCAAGAATTATGTTCATCTGATTTTAGCTAAATGGGATTTAGATACAAGTTATGATTAGGTAAACTTGTAAAGAAGTGACATCAGCCTCCAATGAAACGCTTTTGAAGAGCTTTTGTCTGTTCGTGATGAATAGTGCGTCCGCACTTGGTCTAAATATTGTTTCAGAGGCTGTTCCACACTGTCAAGATAAGTGTTTCTAGGAAAATACTAGTGCACATAAACACAATGGGAGTGTATTGCCAGGAGTGGGAGGATGTAACTCAGCCGGGCCGCTAGCCGACTTACCGGCTCAATCCTCTTCATGAAGCCGCTCTACTCCTCTCGTCGCCTGTGTCTCCCCCCCCTCCCCCCCTTGTATCCATCTGCCTGATGAGGAGATCAGGATCAGGTGTGTCTCGTCCCACACCTGATCTCAATGCTCTCCTGACGAATGGGTGGAGCCTTCTGGCTGCTCTTCCCCTCAGGCCCTTCTTCTTCTTCTTCTTCTTCTAGGTTTATTGGCATTTGGCAAACAACTGTTTGGTGCATTACCGCCACAAACTGGTATGGAGTGTGGGTCAGGATGTCTAGCACTTGCCCTATCAGCAGATAACACTACTAACTAAAATAACCAATGACACATCAAACAAACAAAACCAAACTCAAAATAAATACATAAATACAAACTATATATATATATATATCCCCCGTATTGTATATAGTACCCAGGGGTACTACTACCGTATTTGAGAACCACTACTCTCGACAGCACATATTGGCATTTCAATCAGAAGAAACTAGTTATGAATTAAATAGATTTATTACAACGGTATAACAATGGAATAGTGCAAAGTCTTTGGCGATCGGACTCTATCCTGAACCAGGATGAACAAGGGGCAGTGACGCAGAGTTCTGACCCGGCAGAATCCCCCTGGAGTCCAGACACTGGTGGTGGAGGTGAAGAAGAGAGTTGCTGCAACCTGATGATGAATGAAGAGCATGACTGCCTCCTGACTGGAGGTGACTGTGGTGGAGGAGGGTCGCATCGGTTTGAGCTGAAATGACAACTGAGGACAGCAGAGCAGAGAACCCCTTTAAGGTTTGACAGCAACGATATGATTGGCTTAGAGACACAGCACCGCATCTGGTTGATTGCTTAAAAGTGGACGCCCCCCAGATCAGCTGATACAAGACTGAGACATTTATGAATGACCCGTGGTGTCAAGAAAGTCTTCCTTCCTGAACTACCGCTTAAGCTCCATATCCTGATCTGTCAATGACAGTCTAGTGAGCTTATTAGATGTTGACCATCAGTCCCGACCAGCGGGTTTCCATGTGGCCAACTCGGAAGTTGGCATAACATATGACATTACTCCCAGCAGATTGTCATGAAATTGTGTATGGATTATCATCATCAAGGCCATAAAAGCACTTATAATTTGAATCACCCATCTGCCTAAGAACTGCACATTCACCTGTTAATTTGCATGGAGCTCGAACGCTGCAGGGCTACTTGAGCTGCAGGGCTACTTGAGCTGCAGGGCTACTTGAGCTGCAGGGCTACTTGAGCTGCAGGGCTACTTGAGCTGCAGGGCTACTTGAGCTGCCGGGCTAGGGTTGTTGTTTTCATCGAAAGGGACAAAAAGTAGTACATTTGTTTTCCATCTGTGAAGGTAATTTCAAGGTTGCGTGAGCCCAGGTGTTCATGACATTGTCAGCAAACGAAAAAAAGGTCATTCAGAAATACACAAGGCTATGTTCCAGTTGTTTTTCATGTGCCATCCTTACAGTCATTCATCAGCCGTCACCACGGTGGAACGAATCCTGTGCTTGTGTGCAGCACTATGGGTAGCTGAAGGGTGCCTGCAGAGTTCACATTCCACTGGTGTCACTTGTTAAAAATGGATACTCTGCAAGATGCTCTTCTCGGTGCAGTGAAAGTGTTTTTTTGTCGTCGGCAAAAGCTGCAGACGCGGTGACATTTGAAAGGCAACACAAAGACACAATATGGTTCTGTGTTTTTGCCTCCTGCCGGTGTTGCAACCTCAGGTCTCGGCTCGGCAATCCGACCGGCGGCACTCCACAATGAAGCGAGGCTTTCATTACAATGGCGCAGCTTCCCATCCTAAAAAAAAACTTCTCCAACCACACATGTGTGTGTCCGCGATGCTCAAAGCAAAAATGAAAAGCCACCCACCGTGTCTAAGTGTTGTGATCACTCTGCCATTGTTGTCGTTTGGGCTTTAGCTCCAGAGCTGACACAAATATTGTGCAATGATTTTACACATCATAGCTGCCGCAGATTAGTTACTGTGCATTAATTTTCATGGTGGTTTATGGATGATAATTACTTGGCGTATCAGGCTCAGAAAGGCATGCAAATGAGCAGAGTTCATTAGAGGCATTAGAAACACGTTACCAAATTATGGCATTCTGCTTGGCTTTGCCAGTGACAGACACAGATTTGGATGCACTAGCCTGTTGCCGGCTTTCAAAAGCCAGAATTAAGAACCAAATTACCCCTGTAAAATAGATAATGGGTGTATAATGAGCTTGGTGGAAAAACAACAGTGGGGGGGAGGGATGATGAGCCAAATCTCCAGCAGCAGACATTGATCAATATCAAAAACACTCTCAGTACCTCGTGATGAACGGAGGTGAAATATTTTTCAACTGGGCAACATGGGCACACAATGAAGTGATGTATGTTAAGTATGCATATATCACTGAATGAATGACATATAGCATAAAGCAATCATTATGAAAGATATATGCCTTTATGTTAAAACATTTTTGGTTCATAGGCCTCTTTTTTGGGAAAAGCACAGTTATAAATAATCAAATGAATGATTCCGCTGAGGTTCCCTTTCAATTCAGGGTCCTGTAACGTCAGCAGGTTCTCACTCCCAAGTTGCCGCTTATATAAACCACGGGTAGAAGTGGAAGTCAAGTGACGTATTATGAAGAGCAATAAAGTGAGCATCGGGAGGTCAGTGTGAATGGATGGGTAACAAAAACAAACCCAATTTCACCCAGGAGAACAGCATTTGAGGACCGTAGGATGAGCTGTGGTGTTTTCAAAACTTTCTGAATTTCCACACTTCGACATGTCCGAACAAAAATAATTATTAAAAATACTTAACTTCACTCAATCAACTCCAAACTTCGCAGAGATACTCATATAATAGTGCACTATTACTATAATGACAGATATAAGATAATACAAGTTAACTTTAAATTTATTTTTTCAAGATATCATTTTTTTTTCTTTTCTGTGTACTATCATAAACCATTTTACCACTAACATATATATATATATATATATATATGTTATTTTATTTTACCACTATATATATGTATATATATTTTTCAAATAGACCTTAAAAAGACGAGCATTTAACAAGCGGTAATAGACGAGCTAGCAGTAAAAAGACGAGCATTTAACAAGCAGTAATAGACATTAGCAGTGCCGACAATACCATACTGAGGGTTTACATAGCGTGTCATGTATTTGATCCTCAGGGCCACTGACCCCGATGCCCAGCAGCGTTACATAACTGCAATTGCCCCTTGGGGAAAACTTCTTCTCAAAACACAAATGCATACAACGACAATAGCAAAGCAGACAACTGCCACATAACCATGGAGAAGCTCACCATGCAACACAATGACTGACTTGAGGAGCTGTGTCCTTTTCTGTTGGAACATCATCAAGTGGCACACTTGTGAGTTGGACGCTGTGAGTTGGACTTTTGTTGGACGCCTTCTTTCTATTTATTCTGGTTGCTCGCTTAGAAAAGTGACGCAATGGAAGAGGAAAAAGGCTGATTGGTTAAGTGGAAAGAGTTATCCATACAATCCCTCCTCAAGTAGCTACAAAAAACTAAATAAAGTGATTTCCAGAAAATATTACAACTAAAACTTGTGTTCTGTTTAAGAGAGAAAGCGCTTAAGTCTCCAGTCTGATGTCCAGCTCACGAGGTCGGAGGTAGCCCATGTGTGGACGCGCTTTGTTTACATGATGCAACACAGCCGTCCGCTGTGCACCTTCGATACTTACGTCAATAAAGCTGCCGTACTCAACGAGTTTGGAGTGAGAAATTGTCGTGGCTTACTAATAATGTAAATTACGATTAATTAACATCATTAGGGGCATTAATGTTACACGTAACGTCTGTGCATGTCGAGTGTGTTGTTACAGAGGCCTGTCTGGATTGAGTCATTTAAACATTTATATCCCGGTAAACAAGATTTATTTAACATGGGCAAATCACAAATCCTGATTGCTTGTTAAATGCTTGCTATCTGTGTGGAAGTACATCTCAAGTGATTACTGCTTTACTGCAATGAAAGCAACTCAGTAGGCTGGAAAAGAGATGTCTGCCATTCTGATTCAATTGTATGTTTTATTCACTTAATGCAAGCTGAGATTTAAATAAACACACACGGCTCTTTGTGAGTTGTCGAGGTTGGGTGTTAATGTAAACTGCTTGCGTTGCCTCAAGTGACACTTCGTAATTAACAGACAAATGCAATGGTTTAAAGATGACAAAACAGAGTTTTTTAAAGTCTTTATCACAAACTGCACAATGCTGATGAAGACCTTTAGTTTACGTGTACCATGAAATGCTTTTTGTAACGTGGTAACAAAAATCAGCATCTTTGCAGTTCACAGGTATAATTTATCATACGCGTGAATTAATAGCTAGATGCATGAAGTACTGTAGAATGAACAGTGAAACACAAGATGGATGTGTTTGCTACCATCTGAAAATGATAATTCAACATACATATGTAGATACCTTGGCTACTGACAAAATTCCCGGGTTATTTGTGCAAACACCAACAAAAAATATAAATAGCTTCGCGCTGAGAATCACTCAATGTGCGTTCCATATATGCATTCAATCTGGATGTCCAAATCAACTCAGGAGAGGAGGAGGAAACGGAGGGGGATTCCTTTAAATCACCCATTAAATACTGTAGATTAACAAGCGATATTTTTTACATGTTGTGAAATACATATTTGTGGATATCTGCCTATTTGCTTTGTTTCCACAAGTTAGACGAGCAGATCAATACCTCTCTGTTACGGTCCTCCGGCTTTAGGCAGGGCTTGCTCTGTGTCTGTACTCTGGCTTGTTGGTGTCTCTGGTCCCTGGTAGGCGGAGCTAATCAGAGTGTCAGGGGCGACTGTGGCTCAGTGGTTAGCAAGTCAGTCTTTCAATCAGAGGGTCGGTGGTTCAAACCCCGGCTCAGCCAGTCCATGTCGTTGTGTCCTTGAGCAAGACACTTAACCCTCATTGCTCACCGTTGCTGTGTCTACTGTATATCATGTAAGTCGCTTTGGATAAAAGCGTCAGTGAAATGTAATAATGTAATATAATCAGCACAACTGGAAGCGCCTGGCCATTCTCCCAGGAGTAACCTTTTTATCCCCGGTTGAGCCCCAGCCATTGTTTTCAAAAATTCTGAATTGTTTTGCATACCCATACTAAATACAGAATATCTCCTCAACCCCAAGGGCTATTTGCATAATTTCAAAAGATATAATATACAGAAAACACTTGTGAGACTAGTTGTAAACTAAATCTGCATCCCAGAATTGTTAAAGCTCACTTGATAGTTTAATATTGAAGAATTTTATTAAGGGTTTGCTTGAACCAGATTAGAAGATTAACTGAGAGAAATACATACTTTTCCCTTTCAGGTCCAATTTTTATATTTGAATATACCTGCACATATATACCTGGGTGTGTGGTCAACAAAAAAAAGACAGATTGGGCTCTTAACATTAACAGGTATTTCAATTTCAGTAAAACAGGTGCATTTTGAGATTACATCACAAAACATCTGGAGGCACAAGAGCATCATCTGGGGATTAGCTCGAATCAGACCTGCCAACAAACACTGACGCAGATAATTAGTTGCAAATATGAGGAGAAACAAAGCAGTTTGCCACATGTAGACTCTGAACAGCGGCTCCTCTGGGCATGAAATCATATAGTTTAAGTCAATAAGTTTAAAATCCAGCAGGGATTTCCACCCGGAGCTGTTTACAAGGTTGCTCAGATATAAACTAAGGAGAGAAAAGAGCCGGCTATAATTGCCGGAGACCAAAACCTGTCAGGGTAGCATTTTGGATTGGTTTGACTAAAGCAACAACAACCAGAGTTTCTTTTAACCTTTATTTACCTGGTTGAGTTACACAGGGAGCAACACCTTGTTTTACAGGAAGAGTCTGCTCAGTGTCACAGTTACACACATGGAAGCTTCCCAATACAACCATAGTCTGACCAGTGAGCCACTGAGCAGCTCCACTGGAGTGGGTGTGAGCTAAGGGCCTCGCCAAAGGGCACCTCACTCACCTCAGTGCTAATGAGGAGGAGGCAAGCGCTGATCTTTCACTATCCCAACCAAGATTTACTCTGCCGGTTCTGGGACTGAAGCAGTGACCTTCTAGTTATAAACCAGCTTCTCTCTCTCACTAAATTGCCTCCCACATGCAGATCCTTACAGTGAATAAAGAAGGTGTGGTGTGGCATGTGTGCGGCTGTAGAAATATTTGAGACGAACAGAGCTTTGTTGTAAGTTTAAAAATGAGGATCCACCTGGAAGACAGAAATAACAACTATGGTTTGTCAAAATATCAAAGGAATCATAGGGTGGGCTATTGTCTCAAGCCCTTTAAGTCTTGGTCGGGTCATGATACACTCGGGTCTTAGTCAGTGCGGTGGTCTTGGTTTGGATGGTTTTGACTACAACACCACAATGCATTGCAGCAGTAGTATGAATACCAAAAGGGCCCCCAACTCAGTGCATTAGAGCGAGGATGGAACTGAGGTTGAACTGGGTTTGTCTGTGTTTTTAATCTTGTTGAAGACACACCTGTGTGTCCTTGTCTGTGGTATTCATACAAGCCTGTTTTCTGTGCATCTCTGGTCTATGAACTCAGCTTTAAATTCTAATTTGTCTCCTAACACTTGCTACACTATCACACACACACACAACATCAGACGGATTATTGCAGTAAAATAAATTACGAGGCCACTAGCCTCCTGGATGATTGCACCATATATTGTGCAGTAATGTTGAGCTTTGACTCCTGTCCAGAATATAAAAATGCAAAGTCCATTGTGGCCTAATATTAAATGAATTATGAACTTCATGAGCCGACTTTGGCCACTATGTTGGTCAGATTTTCACAACTTAGTGCATCAGTGGAAATTATATATCAAATTGAGGCCCAGCTAAAATTCACTCCGTTGGTTTCCATGCTGCGCTATGAATCCTCGCTGAATAACTGCTGTATTACAAACTGATTCGTCCTTCAACATGCAGGGATAAGCAAATCTGAAACATGCATTTTCTTGCTGCAGCCGTTAAGGGTTCCGTTAGGGCTTCTTCAGTGAATGTCAGACCTAAAACAGCCTCCACCACCGAAAATGACGGACAATTATGTTTAAAAATGGAAGGTTAATTAAAGTTCGAGAAGTTCCCGTCTCATCCTGACTGCTCACAACTCACAAGGTATTGATTCCCGCGTGTGAAGTGCGGCGCAACTTTCCCCATCGCACAAATTAATTCTTCACTCTGTGACAGAATCATCTCGTTTAGCAGGAGTTATTGCTCTCATTAGCCAGGACACTCACTTCCCCTGTTTGTCTGCCCGACTGTTGACCGCAGGTTAATGAATAATAATAAATAATAGCATACTAATGATTATGCTCGGAGGGCTGAGCATGACAGCTACTCGGTCACAGAGGGACACAACACCCAAGGGCGGTAGAGACGGCAGGGGAACCGGGAAGGCATTACCCTCTTTTATCTTCAGGATCGTCAAGGGTCCTTGAGCCAATTGGATTAATCTGGAGACGTTATACGCAATTGATTGGTGCGCCATTGAGCGAGTACAGCCTTGTGGGTCTGTGTGTATGACGAGACTGTTACCTTTCAGACTGCTGGACAAGCGAGCAGTGTTTTTGAAGGGATCATCATACATGCATCAGAGCAATCTATCTCTCTCTCTCTCTTACTCACTCTCTTTCAAGGCTGCACTCCCGAGCTGTGAAATGTGCTCAAAGTATTGGGAAAAGGTGTTGCGGTTGGACCTCACATGGACATCTGATGGAGGCTTGACAATGTGTTGAAAAATAAATGTTTCCCCCAGAGTCCACGTGATGGAAAAATGCGTGGAGCACCAGCGTTAACGCCCCTTCATAACACACAATTCCCAATTCATTGAATGTATTGCCAATAGAATGGAAAAGGGTGGAATGAATTGCAGAAAGGAGACTAACATCTGTTTTGTAGGTCAAAGCGACTGCTGATTCAGGTATTACCAAACAAGGGAGCTTTCCTCACTACAGACGCCCACATCCACAGCTGTTGCAGTTGACGGTGACTATTGAATTCTTTGATAAAAGTGTCTGGCCGTTGCTTGCTACAACTCATTTCCCATCGATTGGTACGGCCAGTGTTTACAACCGACACGAACATATAATTAGGACGCACTTTCCCATCCATCCATCCATTTTCGTCCGCTTATCCGAGGTCGGGTCGCGGTGGCAGGAGGTCCAGCAGGCCGACCCAGGCTTCTCTCTCACCCACAACATCTACCAGCTCCTTTCTGGGGGATCCCGAGGCGTTCCCAGGCCAGCTGGGAGATATAATCCCTCCAGCGTGTCCTGGTCTTCCCCGGGGCCTCCGACCAGTTGGACGTGCCTGGAAAACCTCTAAAGGGAGGCGTCCTGGAGGGTTATATATACCAACGACTTCTTAAAAGGGACCCAAAGAGTCTTGATGGGGGTGGAGGAGGGACAGTTTGAGTTTATGCCTAGGGACCCAGTCCATTGGACACCTGGAACGGGAAAGAAAATGTTGGAATCATGGATGAAACAATTAAACTAAAAATGGGGGGACCGAGAATACTCACCCTCAGCCAGTCGAATATTTTAAATCTTTCACTTACCTTTGTTTTATCAGAAGCCGAAGAGGCACTGCTAGAGAGGGGCCTCTTCTTTATCCCAACTCCACGGGTAGTGGATAAAGATGAGTTACAGAGAGACCTCCATAGATACCATAGACGCTTAAAGTTACTGGACCACTTTGAATATAACACAGATCGAACCCGAGAACCCTTTATTGATCCCTCAGTGTGGGAGCCTGAGTGGGAGTCAGTTTCAGACCCCATTAAAACATTGATGAGGCGGGATGTACGGAACTTCGAGAGAGTCCAGTACCAGAGCGAAAAGGAACAAAATCTATCTGAGGGAGAGAGAAGAGCATTGACCCAGTTAAAATGTAACCAAGATATTGTAATCAAACCTGCTTACAAGGGATCTAAAATTGTAATTATGGACCGAAATCAATATTTAACAGAAGCTAATAAACAATTGAACAACACAAGACACTACTTACCTTTAGCTGGATCATTACAGCTGGAGACTCAGACCAAGATTCGGGACTGTGGGGCAGGGGCGTGGTTAGCGCACCTGCAGCAGAGGAGAGAGGGAGAAGCGCGCTCGGGGAACAGCCGTGGCTCCCAATGAGCGCGTGAGTGTCGGTGTGAGCGCGGCCATAAAAGGCCGCGGGGAGAAGAGTGTGAGGTCGGAGTATGAGCTTGTGGGACAGCGTGAAGCGAGCGAAAGCAAATAAAGCCTGTTACCAATGCCAAGATACGTGTCTGTATTGTGTTTCGTGAGCCATGGATCCCCGGGTAGGGAGAACTTTCGCCACAGTGGCGCCCAACGTGACTTGCCGCGGGGGGATGGAGTGGCTCGGGCAACAGACTGTGTACCCAGCGCAGACAGGGATGGCGCTGAGCCCAACGGTGACCCGCATCGCGGAGATGTGACGGGGGCCGGCGGGGGACCGACGAAATCGGACGCCGGAGGAGCACCGCAGACGGTTCCGCGCGGCGCGGCTGGGGCCCGGGGACTGGCCCCGCGGGTTCGCGATGGAAGTGCGGGACAAGGCGGGACAGTGGCTGCGGCCGGGAGGCGTGGGAGGAGTCGACGAGGTGCTGGAGCTGGTGGCAACGGAGCAGTTCCTGGAGGGACTGCCGACCCGGATGGCCGCCTGGGTCCGCGACCGCCAACCGGCGTCGCTGATGGCCGCAGCCACCCTGGCCAAGGAACCCGGCCGAGGAGCCGGCGCCGCCGACCGCCGACGCACCAGGGGGGCTGACACCCGCTCCCCGGAGGCAGGAGCACCTGGCCAGGGACCCGCCGGACCAGTCGATAACTTCCCGGAGGAACGGCAGCACACGGCGGGAGGAGGACGGGGAGCGGCGCGGCTGGCTGTCCTCCCGGAGCCGCCAGGACCACGGCCGTCGCGCCGATCGGGGGCTGCGCCGGGACAACGAGCGGCTGCGGCGCGAGCTCCGCTGGGCCGTCGAGGACCGCAGGCGGGACAAGGACACCATCTCCCAGCTGGGCCGGCGACTGAGGGCCGAGCAGGAGGCTCGCGCCCGCGCCCAGCGGCAGCTGGCCAAGGAGCAGGGAGAACTTTGGTTCCCGTCCTGGTTGCCGCCCCCCTAACTGTTCTCTCTCTCTCTCTTGTGTTGCAGGTGGCTGCGTCGAGCGGAGGGCGGGGGCCGTTTGTCCCGGGAGAGGAGGCGAACCAGGAGACCCGACCTCCCGGGGCGCCAGATCGCCCTCTGTTCGGACCACGTCCCGCCCCGATGACCCACCAGATGAAGGATGCCAACGCCCGGACCACCTGCTGGCATCTGGCTAGAAAGCCCATTAACTTCATGGTGGTCCATAGGTCGGGGACGCAGATGGTCGGGGCTGACTTCCCCACCCGCTCAAAAAGGGGGGGGGGGGGGGGAGTTGGTTAGACCGGTGGCTCCCCGGCCTATGTGGGGCAGGGGCATGGTTAGCGCACCTGCAGCAGAGGCGAGAGGGAGAAGCGCGCTCGGGGAACAATGAGTGCGTGAGTGTGGGTGTGAGCGCGGCCACAAAAGGCTGCGGGGAGAAGAGTGTGAGGTCGGAGTATGAGCTTGTGGGACAGCGTGAAGCGAGCAAAAGCAAATAAAGCCTGTTACCAATGCCAAGATACGTGTCTGTATTGTGTGTCGTTGAGCCATGGAACCCTGGGTAGGGAGAACCTTCGCCACAGGGACATAGTCCAAAACCTTTGGGAAAAGAAAGTAATTAGTGCAAAGCAAAAGTATTACCTGTTTGGTGAGGATCCTCCACGGCCCAGGAAATTCTATCTTCTACCGAAGATTCATAAAGATCCTGGGACGTGGACAGTTCCTCGCCAAATTCCTCCCGGTAGGCCAATAGTTTCGGACTGCGGGAGCGAATCTTACAGAATAGCAGAATACATTGATTTCTATCTGAATCCCTTGTCACAGCGGCACAAGAGCTACATTAAGGACACATATGAATTTGTAGAAACCATAAGGAAAGCACGGGTTGCACCAGGGGCAACGCTCTTCTCAATTGACATCGACTCTCTGTACACAAATACCGACACAGGACTCGGTCTGCGAGCAGTTAGGGAGATTTTTAACAAATATCCAGATGCTGCGAGACCGGATGAGGCCCTCCTCACTCTTTTAGAATTAGGCCTGACAAGAAATTACTTTGAGTTTGACTCCAGGTGCTACCTACAGGTGCACGGGACCGCGATGGGGAAGAGGTTCGCTCCGGCCTATGCGAACATCTATATGGCGGACTGGGAGCGGACTGCCTTCCCCAAATGCGCGAGAATACCATCTCTCTACACCCGGTACCTGGATGATATATTTGGCATCTGGAGTCATACCAAACAAGAATTTACAGAGTTCATTTCCACCTTGAATGCACATCACACGACAATCACCGTGAAATACAACTTACAAGTACAGAAGATTGAATTTCTCGACACAGAGGTTTTTATTATGGGGGGGGGGGGGAGGGGGAAGGGAGGTTAGGAACCAGAGTCTTTTTTAAACCAACAAACACACATGCACTCCTGCACAGGTCCAGTTACCATCCAAGACACACCTATGGGGGGATCATTAAATCCCAAGTCATAAGATATCATAGGATCTGTACAGTAGAAGAGGATGTGGAGTCAGCAACAAGAACCCTGTTTCGAGCCCTCAGACCAACGGGATACAGTAGAACGTTCCTCAGAACAATCAAGGCTGAGGTAAAAGAGAACTTGAGACAGGGTGATGGACCTGGTAGGGGGAACAAAAATATGGAAAATATGATTCCTTTTGTGTCCATTCTCTCCCCGGCCTCCTTAACCCTGCACTCGACAATAAAGACAAATTTTAAGGCACTTCAGACAAATTTTGGCAGCACCAGAGTGCCTGGGAGCCACAAACAGAGGTCTTTTTATTTTTGGCATAGTAGACAACCACAGATCTTGGGTGGGACCTCGTAGAAGAGATGGGGGGACCGTACGATCCGTTTCTGTAAAACAAACAGAGAACAAATTAGAAAAGCAATATTTCAAACTGCTCCAGGCAGTCCATCATGCAGAGGTCATAGAAAACACGCAGCTATCTCAGAGATTCCCAGGGGGAATGCTGAGGCAAGTGAACAGATTAACCTACTTCATCAAACCTTCATCTCCTAGCACCGAAACTAGGGCTAAGGTTAAAGCCAACACAGATGAATGGATGAGGGTCAACATGACCATCCTAAAAGAGCACTACAACCAGGTGATAGCAGAGATTCTACAGGATCTGCCTCCTGTGAATAAAGCGGCACTAGACAAAGCCATAACTTATGGCCAAACCAGATACCGTAGCCGGCTCACTCCCTCATCCATTGTCAATTTAACATCATTGGCACACAGTATTACGACACTGCCTCACCTAGATCTGCCCTCTGACCTCAACCCCCAGGGCCCCCAACTCTCCCAGTCCTGGACCTAATCCCAACCCACAGAATCTGGGCCCTAACCTCAACCCCGACCCTGCTCCTGGCGCCCGTCCCTTTTTCGAGGGTGTGACCCCTAGCTATGCTGCCATCGTGGGAGGGAGACTTACCAGGGAAGTGCAACCGGTGTTACACCGGGAACCTAATAACAACAGAGAGGGGCCTCAGTCCATCAGGTCCCCATCACCACCCCTCGTATGGAACTACACACCTCCCACATTTCATCTGGGATCCGTAGAGGAGGTGATGGCTAGCCCATCGGGACAAGAGAGTTACTTGGAGGCCGGGAATATCTCTAGGACAGACGTGCAGAGTTTGGGGGTGGCGCGGTGCGTCCTCAGTAATGTAGCCATTAGAGGCTCAGACACCATCTCCTCTCTCCCAGCAGAGACGGGGGAGCTGGAGACGCAGCGTGCGGCCCACGAGGTCACGCGGCCGGGTTTGGAACCAGGAGAGGCTGAAGGCTCTTACCTGGTCCTCGGGGTCAACAAATTCCCCACAGACAGTGACTGCCCCTACCGCTCTGCAGTGCCCACATACACATGAACAGAGTTACCAAAAAATCAACGTCTGGAGGTTCACACCAGTGAGACCAGTTCTAGTGCTAGGTGACTCAAATCTGTCCAATATCCATGAATACAACTACCCTCTGGTACAGATTGAAAGCTTCCCAGAGGCCCAGATCCATCACCTTAAGGGCATTTTAGAAAAACCGGATCCCTGTCCTCCTGTCCATAGGCCTTAACAACTGCATCAGACTCAACCAGCCCAGCACCATCTCAAAACAATTCCGACAACTAGTGACTGTGTCCAAAAGAGTCTTCCCCAATTCAGAAATGTTCGTCCCATTAATTCAGTTTTCTCAACAGTTGCCACAGGCAAAGCAGAAGCTAATTGACCAGACAAATAATTTCTTTGAAAAAAACTACAGAACCTTAGAGGGGGTAGAAACTCAGCGGTTCGAAGTGCAAGCCTTGGATCCATCACTTTGGACCAAAAATACGGCCTCGGAAATCTTCGAAAGTTGGATGAAACAATTAAACTTTTAACTGGGGGACCGAGAAACCTCCCCCCAACATCCAACATTTTAAACCTTTCACTCACCTTTTCCTTGGGAGAATTTCAACAGAAACTGCTAGAGAAGGGCCTTTCTTTTATACCAACCCTAGATCGAGTAGAGAAGGATGAGCTGCGACGGGATCTGTGGTATTACCACAGACGCCTCAAGCTGCTCAACTATTTTAAATTTGCCAAGGGGGGAGTACAGAGAGGTTTTACAGAACCCACCAACAAATATAGACACTTCAATCCGGACACTATCAGTAACACCTTAGTGGACCTCAACCAATTGGGCTTCGGAATAAACAACCCCACCGACCAACGGCCACCTCTCCCCCATACCAACCACTCTCCACCAACCAACAACCCACCGACTGTAAGGACAGAACAGGCTCACCTGATCCCAACCCCAGTTACTCGACAGGGAACACAAATCCCTCAGAACCCAATACGACCCCACAATGACCCGACCAAAACCCGATACCTTCCCCCAAATAGACCTGGATACCCCTACCTTACACCCCGACCAAGACAACCACAGAACAAGACAAAAATCCCCCCGCTCATGCAAGACATAGAGCAATACAGACCAGGACAACCTTACCGACAAAGACCGCTGAAAACACAGGAACAGAGAACCCGACCCCCTCTAAGAATCCAAATAACACAACCTGTGGAACAAAGCACCCAACCTGATCTGACAACAGACCCACAATCTGACCCCCCTCAACCCACCCGTACTTATGCCCAAGTCTTAGCAGAAGACCCACCCAAAAACCCAACACTACCGAATAGGCCTTCCCAGGAGACAAATCCACCACGGACGACTGAGACAATCGACCTTACTGGACCTGCATACCCTATCGACCCGTCTCAACCCATCACGCTCCCACAAACTCCACCACTGCCCCAGAGGATCCCAAGGCCTCCTAGAAGCACCAAACCGCCAGGTCCATCCAGACCGGTTAGAGAGGAAGATTTTGAATTAGACCCACTCCAAAATCCAGCAACCGAACCCCTAGTCAACTTCACCCGCCATGAACACATGGGTAACAAGGGCAAAAACTGGACCTTGACACCATCACGTCCAGTCCTAGTTATCGGGGACTCCAACCATAGCCGACTGCCACCAATCCCTAACATAAGGATTCAAGTTGACTGCTACCCGGGGTGCAACATGTCCCAAGCTATTTCTATCCTTAGAAATAACACCCCACCACCAAGGTTGTCATCTTGAACCTTGGACTGAACGACAGGTCACAAAGGAACCCAACCCTCATGGAACGAAACCATAGAAGACTATTAGCAACAGCCAAAGACATGTTCCCATATGCCGAAGTACACATCCCAACGATCAACATACCAACGGGAGTCAAACCCAAAGAAAGGAACAATTTAATCACCCTGAACCGACTCATTACGAACACCCCGAACGTCATACCCCGCCTCAACCGGGAAATGTTCCGCACAACAGCGGACAAGATCCACTGGACCGCACATACGGCCAAACTCATGTGGGAGAACTGGCAGACTCATTTAAACACAAGACCCAACCTAGGACAAGGCAAGTCAGTAATCAATCTCTCCACAACATTTCAACTAATACTAGAAAGAGGCCTTTCGTTTATTCCCACACCAATTAACCAAGATAATCAAAGACAGGAACTAAACACACAATTGACAATATACCATCGACGATTAAAACTTCACAAATTTTTGAAAGACGCACCAAAAACAATACCGCCACCCTTTCAACCACAATCAATTTGGGAACCCGACGACACATCTCTTCCATTATATCTCCACCAATTGATTCACGCGGATCGATACACAATTAAAAACTTTGACCCACGACCCGAAAAAGACAATCTTAATGAAATCGAGAGACAGGCGTTAGAATCACTTACAAAAAAAACATCCATCGTCATCAAACCAGCTGACAAAGGAGGAGCAACAGTCATCCTAGACAGAAACGATTATATCCAAGAAGCCCTAAGACAACTTAATAACACCACATACTATACTGTTCTTGAGAAACCCATATACATGGAAACAGCAGAAGAAATAGATTTAATCCTAGAATCCATGGTTCAAAAACGTAGTATAACAAAAAAACAACAAACGTATCTAACCACACCCACACCACGTAAAAGACAATTCTACCTCCTCCCTAAAATCCACAAAGCTCCGGAAACATGGCCTACCCCTTTTGTAATACCCGCAGGACGCCCAATCGTTTCAGATTGTGGTAGTGAGAGCTACTTAATAGTGGAATTTATAGATCATTATCTAAACCCCCTTTCTAACCGTCATGAGAGTTACCTTAAGGACACATATGACTTCCTTAACAAAATCAGAACTATTTCTATACAGGAACCATACACACTATTTACAATGGATGTGGAGAGCCTGTACACAAACATAGACACCAACATGGGCATGATAGCCATCCAAGAAACATTTGCAAAATATCCAGATCAATCCCGCCCGGATAACGACATCCTTAAACTCCTTCATCTCAGTTTAACCAAACATGACCAAAAACAATATCTCCAGATCAAAGGAACATCTATGGGAAAGAAATTTGCCCCGGCTTATGCGGACATATATATGGCCACCTGGGAGGAAACTATTCTCCCTAAATGCCACAAACGCCCCCTAAACTACTTTCGTTACCTAGACGACATATGGGGTCTCTGGCCTCACTCAGACAACGAATTTCAGACATTTATTGACACCTTAAACAACCACCATCCCTCAATTAAAGTTAAAGCCGTAACCAGTAACACAGAAATATATTTCCTGGACGTAACTACCTACAAAGGACCCGACTTTGAAACTACCAAAAAATTAGACACAAAGGTATTCTTTAAACCAACAGATTCACACGCCCTACTACACCGCTCTAGTTTCCACCCAAGACACACATTCCAAGGGATTGTAAAATCTCAATTAATCCGCTACAGGCGCATTTGTTCCCAAACCACTGATTATAATTCAGCGGTTGCCACTCTCTTCAGAGCCTTACGAGATAGAGGCTATTCCAGATCCTCACTCAGAATAACACAAAAAAATACACAGAAAAAACCTAAACCCTTAACAACACAACAAACAAGGAACAACGAAATACCAATTGTCCCCTTCGTTTCCACCTTCTCTTCTCTGGCTACAAGAGCTACAAAACAGGCAAAACATAATTTTTAAACAATTATCAAAGACACACCCCTTGAACACAAAGTAAAAATAATACCAGCCTATAAAAGGAACCCTAATCTTAAAAACATGTTAGTCCGAGCAAAACTACAAAGACCAATCAACCCCTCATCCTCCTACACAAATGCTACCAACCACACTTCAGGGAAAACACACCCCCTCCCGAATACCCTAAACCTAAAACACTCCAATTGCATTTATTTAATCAGATGCAACAAATGTGGAATCCTCTACATAGGAGAGACACGGAACACCCTAGCTACACGTCTCGCACATCACCGATACAACATCCGCAATAAACTTAAAAGCTCCACCCATTTAGTACAACACTTCATCCAACATGGAGTGGAAAATCTTTACCTTAAAGGCATTCAACAAAACCACCGCTGGACAACTGATCAAAGATGCATAGCTGAACGTTCTTGGATACACAAACTGGGGACTTTATACCCGAAAGGCCTCAATATTAACTATAACAACAGAAGTGAACAGACTAACTAAACTAACCCATTTCCCCCCCCCCTTTTTCTTTTATCTCTCTCTCCCTCTCTCCTTCAACCCCCCTTCCCTCTCGACCAGGACCCCCAGAAGAAAGGACAAAAACAGTCGAAAGACCTGAAAAATTAGCGGAAGAATTACTGGAAAGGGTTAGGGTTAGGCTGGGGAAAGTACCACAGCTATGGAAGACATCCTGCGTGGTGCCAGTACCAAAGACCCCGCGGCCCAAGGACCTCAACAGCTACAGGCCGGTGGCATTAACATCCCACCTGATGAAGACCCTGGAGAGGCTGGTCCTTGCCCATCTCCGCCCCCTAGTGAGCTCATCCCTGGACCCACTTCAGTTTGCCTACCAGTCTGGCATCGGGGTGGATGACACCGTCATCTACCTGCTACAGAGATGCCTCTCTCATTTGGAAAAGGCTGGAAGCACTGTGAGGTCATGTTTTTCGACTTCTCCAGTGCCTTCAACACCATTCAGCCTTTGCTTCTGAGGGACAAGCTGGAGCAGACCGGGGTGGACCACCACCTTACTGCATGGATCCTGGACTACCTCACCAACCGTCCACAGTATGTGCGGATACGAGAGTGTGAGTCAGATCGGGTGTCCTGCAGCACGGGGGCTCCACAGGGAACCGTTCTGGCTCCATTCCTGTTCTCCATTTACACCTCGGACTTTAAACACAACTCTGCCAACTGCCATCTGCAAAAGTTCTCTGACGACTCTGCAATCGTCGGCCTCATCTCTGCCGATGATGACAGGGAGTACAGGGAACTTAACCAGGACTTTTTAGGATGGTGCCAGCGGAACCGCCTCCAGATAAACTCCAGTAAGACCAAGGAGCTGGTGGTGGACTTCCGCCGGGGCAAACGCTCTCCTCCGCTACCATTGAGCATCCAGGGACTGGACATTGAGATGGTGACGTCTTACAAGTACCTGGGTGTTCACTTGAACAATAAACTGGACTGGTCCGACCACGCACATGCACTGTATAAAAAGGGACAGAGCAGACTCTTTTTGCTGAGGAGACTGAGGTCTTTTGGGGTGCAGGGAGCACTCCTGAAGACCTTCTTTGACTCTGTGGTGGCATCAGCCATCTTCTATGGAGTGGTCTTCTGGTGCAGCAGCATCACAGCCGCTGACAGGAGGAGACTGGACAAACTGATAAAGAAGGCCAGCAGCGTGCTGGGGTGTCCTCTGGATACTGTGGAGGTGGTGGGAGACAGGAGGATGATGGCCAAGCTCTCATCCCTGATGAACCACGCCTCCCACCCCATGCAGGACACCCTGGCAGCTCTGCACAGCTCCTTCAGTCACCGGCTGATTCACCCCCGGTGTGTGAAGGAGAGGTACCGCAAGTCCTTCCTCCCTGCTGCTGTCAGGCTGCACAACAAGCTGACCTCCCAGTAGCCCACAAACATTCTGGACTCTCAATACTTGAACACTTTTTTTTTCTTATCACTCTGGTCACTTAATCCATTCTGGTGCAATATTTTGTAATACTTTGTAATTTGTATATTCAATATTCTGGTCACTTTAATCCATCCTGGTGCAATATTTTGTAATTTGTATATTCAATATTCTACTGTACATTCAATTTCTTCTTTACTGTTTATTTTTTTTATTATGTTTATCACTGTTTATTTATATTACTTGATTTTTATTTTATCTTTACGTACTGAGCAATGCTGCTGTAATCCTGTAATTTCCCCACTGCGGGACTAATAAAGGATTATTTTATCTTATCTTATCTTACTATATCTCCCTCCCCCGTCCTGAGGGTGCTTTCACCTTTGTTATTTCTGTGGGATTGCAATGTTACAAACTGTACCAGAGTCCACCTGGATGTGAAACCTGCCAAACAGTAAACAAACAAAAAAAGCAGCAGGATTAATTTAACCAAACCAAACATCTTAGACCTAAGAAAGCACCCTTAGGCCCCCTTTACAATATTCGCTGCACAGGCTGTCAGACAGCAGAATCGAAGGTCAACAGCTAGCAATCAGAGGCCTTCTGTTGCTTGATTCTGGCTGAAATCAAGGACCCATTGTTAAAAACATTATTGTGAATTGCTCCACATTTGCCTACAAGTATTTGTATGTGACAGAGATAAGGGAGGTTTGTTGGAAAACCAAATTTCTGTGCCACAGTATTTTTGATTTATTGTTTGGAGGCGACTTAAGTACATTATACAGCTGCCTGGGTGTTCATATCTACCAGTGACTAACATCTTCAATGGAGTGCCAAGCACCCACATGACAAGAAAAGACACTATTTCTGGCTGTTGTACAAAATCAGATTTCCTTCCCACCAGTGTGATCAGGTTCATTTCAGGCTTTCTTGGAATAAAAAACAAACAGACTGTTTGTAAGAAGTGGTCGTAGTCACGTGACGTCACCCATTGGTTTGTGGACTGCCGTTTTGAATCCTCAAATTTAGTATTTTGGCCGTCACTATCTTGTTTATTGGGTCCAGAAGTGACATGAGAGGGTGGAGTGCAACCAAATGGCTAAATAAACAAATTGTTGGCAATCAAAAAGTAACAATTAACTTGCATGAAGTGCAAACACACTGTGAAAGTGTTAAAGTTGTGAGATGACAACCCAGACAACTCCCAGACCGGACAACAGCACGGTAGTGACATGTCAATCACAAGGTAGCCCCGTCCTAAAGCATACCCGGATTTATTTTCTATTTCACTCAGAATTAGAATAATTTACCAAATAAGCATCATGCTGTATTGTTGAACACTAAAAACTATAGATTGAGACCATAATCTTTTTACAATGTTTACTGAGGTAGTAAATCAAGTGACAAGTCATTCTCTGTTCCAACCAGAGGAGTCAACCACAGTACATAAAAAAAATATAAACAAAACGTTTTTGCGTTAAAGAACCGATGTTATGATCTGGCTGTTTATCGCATAATGCAGTTAAAATATGCATGGACACCCTTGTGACTATTTCTGATGCTATCTTCCTCAGCACCCATGAGAAGGTAAAACTGTCTGATCCCAGATCTTAAGCCCTAGGATGTTGTTGGACAGGGGTCAGCAAAGGTGATTGGCTCTGGAGCTACGGCACTTCCAGTCACAGCTATTGTGCTGCAATATAAGAAGATTATATCCATCTGTCCATGTCCAGACTTACTTATTCCGTCAACTCAGTTGAGGATTACCCTGATCTACTTAGGATTTCAGTGACTGTACACTTTAAATTGCTGGAACATGCAAAAATGTCATTTTTGCTAAGGTGCCATAATTAATTCTGTGGCGTTGTTATGTCCCATGCAGACTCATGACATTTTGTAGAGGTGAAATGAAATAAGTTGTTTGATTTTGAAGAGGTATGTTTGAAAGCATCAGAGAGAATGATTAAAGTTTTTGGCAAATACATCAATTGTTTCTTAAAATCTTAAACCTTCCTTCCTATATATATATATATATTCCTTTATATTTAAAGAAGCCAGTTAATATTTGGCACTTTCAACTTGCAAACTTGTCCAAGACGTCCTGACATTCTCATCCTCCACCTGGAGGGAAAATAAATGCATGAATAAGGCGAATCAGCCTAGGGACTACATCATTGTTTCCCTCACCTCTAGGATCTGCAATCCCTCCAACATCTGCTTGATCCAGCTCGCTACATCCTGAACCATGCCCCCCGCTGATTACAACATCTTGAGGAACTAAAGCCAATAATGAGAGAAGCAGGTGTGTAGAGCTGGAGGGCTCTGTTAACTAGGATTTCAGCAAAGCACAAGCAAATTAATTCACCTTATAATTGGGCGGCCAAGAAAGCGTACAGAGAGAGTTTTGGGGCCTTGAGTGAGAGCCCATGTAGAACAAACATCAGGTCTGCAATGCTTGATTTGATTTAGATGGAGGTACGTTTCCAGTTTTCTGTTTTGACACTTTCACTTTCTCAACTTTCCAAGACAAAACTTATTTGTAAACTTTCATCGCATGAAAATGTTGGCATTACTCTTAAACACTGTCAAGTTATACCAGATGCCTAGCTGCCATTTTAAATTGTCATGTGTTTTTACACAATGGAACAAGGGTTCACAGCCCTACTAGCAACTCTGTGAGACTGTACTTAGGCACTGTGGTGCTTGAGCTAAATGCTAACCTTAGCATGCTAACATGCTAAGTGACAATTATATTATTCTGATGTTTATCAGGTTTGGTTCACTTTGTTCAACATCTTCGTTTAGCTCGTTAGCATGCAGACTCAAGTACAGCTAAGGCTGATGGGAAGATTTGCCTGATGATGGCGCTAGATGTATAGTCAGAAAACCACCAAAGTCATTACAATTCATCCCAAGGGGAACATAAATGTCAAAACTGAATTTAAGGACAATGCATTTAATAATTGTCGAGACATTTCATTAAATTACATCACAAATGTCAAGCTAATGCTGACACTAGAGAACATGTCAGGGGATTGTCTCTGGAGACAATGTTCTGTAAATGAATGTCTCTGGGTTCTATATCCTGTAATTCATTGCCTCTGGGTTCCATATCCTGCAAGTCTTTGTCTCAAGGGACCATGTTCTGTAAGTTAATGTGTCTGGTACCATGTCCTGTACAACATTTCATGTAAATCCATCCAGACCGAATGTGAAAAGGATCTTTACAAACAGTCTTCTTTTCCTTAAGCAGGATTAGCCTACAGACTGCATTTTCTCACCAGTTCTGATACATCCCCTTCTGTTCCTCTTACAGCCTCTTAGAAAGAAAAATACAAGAGACAGATGACAGTAGCAGCGCGGCTTCTGGCCATTCTGTAAGTATTTGCCTTAATGCAAGTGGAGAGTTCATCACTTTTCCCCCTGAAGTAAGGGTTCCGCTGTGCTCCGTTTGTTCCTCAAACATTTATATATTTCAGAGCCTGAGTTGTAGCTCCATGACCTTTCTCACTTCCCTTAAATAGACACTGCATATACCGAAGAGATCTCAGCTCGACTCCTTCCATTACGTTGGGTGTTGTGATTCCTCCATGGCAGGTAATAACACCATTAGTCCTGACTATGTATCTAAACTGTTGCCTGAGCTGAGGGTACATATTGTGGTTGGATGGATAGGTCCTAACAAAGCTTTGTGCCTGGAGGGAATCCCTGAGCAGCTTTAATGTCTTTCTGGGTAGAGGTAACTGCAAACAAATGGTCATCCTGTGTGCAGCTGCAGGTTCGCCTCGGGCGAAGTGGACCAACATATCGCTGAAAATGTGCTGGATCGATTCCCTGCAGGCTGAAGGTCTGTTGTTGTGAGTCTAGGTTTTACAACCATGGCTGGTTGAGTTTAGTTTTCATTCATCATCAATTACATTGTTCTGTTTTGTAGCTTTGACGGCGATATTTGTAAAAGCTACTGTTTCCATCATTTTTTTTCTCTTTTTCCAATGCCCTTGATCCGTAATGCACATCATGATCACAGCAGCGGCGGCAGGCACTGAGCGCAGGCTGTTTACGGAGCGCAGCAGGAAAGCGTGCACTCCAAGCTCCATCTGAAAGGGCAAACTGTGCTGTGTGCACAGCTGGCTTTTTGCCTGTGTGTAAATGTAGGGGCGATATGAGGACACACTGAGGCACATTCACAATCTGCGGCACCAAATGTCACAGGTGAGGAATGGCAACAAAAGATGAATAATGGACCAGTGTGATACATCACCAGTTGGATATTGGAATTCAAGCACATAACTTAGGTGTAACTGAGGTGATCATAATATCTTGGCTACAAAAATAAGGCCTGTCTTACAATTCTGACTTTATATGGTCTAAATCAAATTTGATCTGTATGCCCACACTTTTATACATTCTTGAGCACTGTTTGCATTGAATTATACATATTCTTTCATTATAACCCAGCCCCGGTGTTTCCTGTAGAGTATTGTACGTTTCTCTCCAAGGCTGATATGGAAAGGTTAATACATGCTTCTATCTCCAGCAGGCTGGGCCACTGTAATGATCAGGCCTGTCTAGAGCCCACATTACTCCCAAATATTTGAAATGGTCTGTCACAGAATGAATACATAGCTTTGTTTTTTTTAAATCACTGAAAGGCTTTGCGCTATCTCATCTAGAAATTGTTGCCTGCAAGGTTCCTTACATCCTGCGGCTGAAGCCTGAGGTCAGAACTAAAAGGCGTGGAGAGGCAGATTTTCTTTGTTATGCCCTCAAACTATGGAACGGCCTGCCAGGGGATTTAGGGACTTTAAATCAGTTGACATTCTTAAATGAAATCTTAAGCTGATACACTACCGGCAAAAACATAGTTTTTCATGCACTGGGCATATTTAAGGGTTAGGTTATTTTGCTTCCATAAAGTCTTCTTTCAGAATAGTGGAAAGAGAACATCCAAAATACACATTAAGGTGTTCATTTTACCACTTTGTCGATTTGTGTCTGTACATTTCTGATGAATTCACCAAAAAGTATGACAAGATGATACCTCATTTGCATATTTAAACACACAATTTGTAATCAGAAAACTTGTGTAAGAAAAAAATAAATAAAAGAAGAATTATCAAAAAAACTGTGTGGATTTAACTTATTGCCTATTTACACATTTAGTAAACAAAAAAGGTTACCATTCATTTTAGTTGATCCTAGCCAGCTTGTAAAAGTAAGAATTCATTCCAATATTCAGAATCTGTTCTATTTTAGTCAAATTTCTGAGAAATGCCTCGCAATTTAGCAGCTAAATGCATCGTTTTGTGTCAACAGTGGGGTTCTCAGCAGGCCGTAAAATCAAAACAAAGACGTTACATGGAGCTGTGAGAGTGTTTTTGTCATCTCAAGTGCATTTTACATAAAGTCATTTAAACCATGGTAAGTATTAGAAATGTGATTATTCCAGCATTTATATCACTTGAGAAATGCATCTCAATTCTTTTATGATAACAGTAAAACCGGTAAGATGGAAATTATAAAAAAAAAAAAAAACACTCTCAACCCCATCTTAAAAGTTCAATGTACAAAATATCTGTTTCATAAGAGGAGCTTTTTTCTGTCATTCTCACTTATTCCAGACACGTCGGCTTCACAAGGAATTAGAATTACAGTTCATAGCTATTAAATAGTTGGGTGTCTCCATGTCATTTTATCATCGTTTAAATGGGGCTTCAGTTTTCCATAACCAGAGAGAATGACTGCTGCTGAAGCGCCATTATCTTGCTGAGAAGGGATGAACTGGGGCCAAATGGAGTAATGCTCGTGGGGAGGGACACTGTGAGGAGGTCAGGTCAGCCATTCAGCTGGGACAGTAATGGCCGCCTCGTGCCTCGCCCCGACAATGACAGCGATGATTACAGTTAGGCCCCTGAGCCACATGAGTTCCCAGAGAAGTGGTGGTGGACACTGTCACCTGGTTCAGGTCTTAGGTGGATTATGGCTGACAAACACAAAACAGGATAAATCACCTGCTCATCTCTTGCTGGAGGTGTACAAAAACATACATTCTCTACATAATCGTTACACAGCACCTTTCTTTTCTACTTGGCTGTCGCCACTAAAAAAAATAAATCAATAAATTGTCGTAAGACAGGTCTGTGGAAAGTTAAGAGATCCACGGGAAAATATGCATGCATATACTGTGATATATACATACATTCTGTGTGATACAGAAGGCTGGAGCATGTGCACATTATGTAAATTGCGAAAGACAACATGATTGTTAGTAGAGCTGTCCCTTTTTCAAAAACTCCAGTTGGAACGAATGAGAAATAACACAAAATGTCAGGGGATGGCTTAAAAGAGGACCCAAATGCCAGCAACGGTGTAAAGTAAAAAAAAAAAAAGGTTTCCAACAGACTGGATCAAAAACAGGCAGAGGCGCAGCCAGGAACCAAACACACACAGTACAATCAGACACTGGGGCAGGCGACAAACGGTTTAAATACACAGGGAAGGTGCAGGTGATTAGACACAGGAGGAAACAATCAGGGACAGGCAGACAATCACAGGGGCAGGAAGTGTGGGGACACAGAGGACACAAGAGACACAGATTTCAAAATAAAATAGGAAACAACCCAAAACCGTGACACACAATTACTAATTAATTTGAACAGAATTCGTTAGCCTTATCCTTTATGAAACTAACAATTTAAAAACGTTAATCAGCGGATTAATATTTGATTGAAGGAAAAAAATCAGGAAGGTCTGATGAAGTAATTTTGCATAATAACTATTTTCTGCTTGTTGCATGGAGAGTGAGTATTTCCGTAGGGCAATAGACCTTCAAAACTACGGTTGTTCGTTTTCGGGATAATGATCTGTCGGACAAATGGGCTTTAGGTCCAATGGGACTTTATACAGACTATTCGGGTTAGGGATTAATGGGCTGACGAAATAATGACGTAGAACTGAGGGAACATATAGAGCTGAGAGGACATAGGGTGCAGAAAACATAGGGCTAAGGGAACATAGGGTTGAGGGAATGTAAAGTTAAGGGAACTTAGGGCTGAGGAAACTTAGAACTGAAGGGACATAGGGCTGAGGGAACAAAGGGCTGAGGGAACAAAGGTATCACATTAATTATGACAATAAAGTCAATTTGGATTTTTGTATCATAGTCATGCGTAATCAAGCACCAACTTGTCTTAAACAAGCAAGAGTACGTTTTAATTCTGACGTCAAAACATTGATTCCTGTCAGAACTAGGCTTCCGTATATTCATAGAAAAAATAACACATAACAGAGGAGCTTTGAACCCGGACGCCTATTTCATCTGAGCAACATTGTGTGCAGAGGACAAACAATAAAGTGTGTGCATATCTGTGAACAGCATCATACACTTATTATGGGGGCGTATTGTCATGACGCATGCCTCTACAAAAGATTGAAAATGGGATTGTGCGTTGTTGACAATGCAGGGAACAATTTGTACAGCGGTGTGTTCCGTGTGTGAGAGAAACTTATCTGACAGATATATGAACGCTGCAGCTGAAAATGTCTGGCAGGAGATTTCATCCATCGGCTCCCCCCACCCAAAGTCAAGGATTCTTGTGGAATGAAAACCCGGGGGGGGGGGGGGGGGGAGTGGGGATTTATGTTTGTGCAAAGCTTTATTTTGATACATCCGAGTGACTTCACATATTATGGATGTGTGGCATTACATAATGCTCGGCTCAGACACCCATGTCACAGTTATTCATGGGTGGAAACACTATGAATCCCATCGCTATTTATCAGTTACTGACTTCGACTTCTCCCCGTGACTCTAATTCTGTTAGACTTCCCAAAGCATATCAATCACTTTCGATCTCACAACAGGAGCAATTATGTAAATCTGGAGAATAATAACCAAAGACCATAACACGTCTGTTGTTTCTTTGCTTGGCTGGCTGGTGTAACCAGGAAAATGAAGCATCAGTTTCAACCTTTTTAGTTTCTCGCCACTTCACTGACGGTTGACAGCAATATGCAATGGTAATTAAAGCTTGGGAGTGTATTTACCAGGTGAACTCTCTCTCTCTCTCTCTCTCTCTCTCTCTCTCTCTCTCTCTCTCGCGCTCTCTGCACCCACCCCAGAATAAGACACTATGCATTAGTTATTTTTACATAGTCCAAGAGGACTAACACCTGCCAAAGGGACTTTTCACAATCTGGCAACTGGCTTTCGACTGATCTACATTACGAAATGATTAATAAACATTCATATATACATTAGGACAAATTAATAAAGCCTCTCTAAATGTGCCTCATTGCGCTATGTGTAGCCTTTAAAACGGTAGAATACATATCTGTGCTGTTGTGATGAGTGTTTTGAAATAAAAGTCGTTCTAGTCTAGCGTGAGAAGTGGTCAGGTTGTATTTGGACAATCGGAGCCGAGACATGGAGGAGGATGAGAGGAGACAAAGGATGTAATGGTGCTGTAGTGTCTGCAGCAAGGCCTGTCGAGACACTCATCCATATCTGTTACATACATGATGATGAGCTAAATCATTCCATCCATCCATTTTCATCCGCTTATCCAGGGTCAGTCGTGGAGGCAGCGGGCCCAGCAGGCCGACCCAGGCTTCCCTCTCACCCGCAACATTTACCAACTCATTCTGGGGGATTCGAGGCCTTCCGCAGCAAACTGGAAGATGTAATCCCTCCATCGTGTCCTAGGTCTTCCCCGGGGTCTCCTCAGTTGGACCTGCTTGAAAAACCTCTAATGAGAGGCCCTCGTCCACGAAGATGCCCGAACCACCTCAGCTGCTCCCAAACCATTGGTTCCACTGTATTGACCTCACATTTCGGGCATATTTTTTTTTTTACTCGTGTGATCCGTTTGCACATCAATATATTTTTTAGGACTTTTGTTTTGGTCATGAACATTTAAAACTTGAATATTACACAACAAAAAAGATAAGTGAGGTTGATGTCACGTTGTGCAGAACGGACACGTTCAAAACATACTCTATATTGTACAACAACACAAAGGCGGCGGAGTCCGGAACCAAGGCGACAACCTTTATTACTCTTTTCAACGTTGACAAAGGCGCCGCAGACCAGATCCACTCATTCAGTGATGACCTTTCACAATAAAAGCCCTGGACATAAATGCTTAACTGTTTACCAGAGGGAGCTCAGATTCACTCGGAGCGTTTCACTTAAAGAGAACTCAATAAAGTGATTAACGGTAGCTTAGAGTACGGCAGAGAACCTCAGAGAGACAGGCTGCCAGTTCTCCGCCTGCTCAATATGTATTCAAAGCTTTTACTACATAAGTGTTGCAACTGTGGCAAATTTGCCAGCATGAATAGTTTTGATGCAAAATATTCACAGGCAAGTAATTCACGCCCCCGTTGTGTGAAGGCCTCCGGATGATTTTATTTTGTGAACAGCTCACAAACATAACAAAAGAGAAAAGTCCCCGGAGAGGCATTGTTTATGCATTATTCAGACTTTGATACGATATAACAATTGACAACCTCCAGTTGTACGTCTTAACAAATCTGATTATGTCTTATTTGTTAACTCGTATCGGTTAAACACACTATCAAGCAAATTGGCTTGTGGATTAAACAGAGAAACCAAGTGTCAGGATGTGGTTCTGGACCCAATAGCAAAACCTCGCACAACGGTTAAAGTATAAACAAAAGGAATTTATTGTCTCTCAAACAACACAATACTCAAAAACTCAGGCCTTCAGGCAAAACTCAACAAAACATAAACGGAAAGTCTCTCAAAAAACAAAACTTAAATACTCAGGCCTTTGGCAATACTCCAGTATGGCGGTGTCTCGTGTCCAGCTCGTGAACAGGAATCTGCCGCTGCTTCAGCGGCGTCTCGAGTGTTGAGTGTTGAGTCTGGGGCTGAGCATAGCAGCCCTCACAAGTGCAATCTCCCGACGCTTGTGTTCGGGCAGAGGCCACTCTTAAGCTGCTGCCGTGATTGTCTCTAACGCTCCGCAGCTGCGAGCGGTGGCCATCTCTCTACCAGCTGTCCCGCATCAACCTGATCACAGATCCAACACACCATCTCTGGTCCCAGCCAGCGTTACTCTGGCACCCCCTGGCGGAGGTGCACTCAGGATCCTTACACCAAGACCACGCAGAAGAGCTCCCAGTAGAGGCGGCCGCATGTCCGCCAGGAGGAAAACACTTCTCAACGAGAACAGCAAAGAGACGTTCAATGGCATGAGCAATGCAGTCTAAATGAGCTTTTTCCTTGTTACTTTAATGCTGCATTTCTGCATTCACACAGGTGAAAAGAAATGACTGCTATTGGAAATAAATCTGCGCCGTTGACTCTGGCAGCACGAGGATTGATTTGAATGCACCCGTGGTGTTTCTTTCGTTTCTCCTTGAATTTTCATTCTGCTTCTCCTGCACCGCGGCCGTGGCCCCCGGGGCCTCTGCTTCGGCCTCACAGGCTCACAGACACGTGGATGGTGTGAAAGGTAGGGGGGAGGGGGGGGTCAGGACAGTGTGTGTGGAGGATATCTAGAAAGGCACGTTTCCCTCCAGCCGGAATAGCTCAACCCAGCGGGGGAGTTCTGATAGCCTGTCCAACGTTAGCGACCTCATCCCCACCTCCAAGTAATGAAACGGAGGGATTTTGGATCTGCTCAGGGAGAGAAGAAAAAAAGAAGAAGAAAAAAAGCCTATATGACTGAGTGGAAATAGGAAGGAGGAGGGAGTCTTTTTGAAGTTTGGTAAACGACCTCCATCTGTGTTCAGCTCCTTGCTTGTGAGGCTATAACGGTGCAAAGTGTGCCCCGCCGCTCCGCTCTGCCCTCGTCGCTGGCTGCAGGAAAGAAACTCTCCCTCCCCGCCGTCTGTTGGGAGAACACAGATGATGAAAGCGCCATAAAGAGATTAAACGGTGCACTTTCCCCCCGTGTGGCTGCCGGGGTGTACAGTAATTGCCGTCGCAGCCTAATGGGACCTGCGGCTCTGTTTAGGTGGACATTTTGAAGGGCCCTAATGTCGTCATTATCTCCTGCCGAGGTTACGGACGCGTGTCCCCTCGGGGGGTCGGCTTGTGTTCCTCCTCCTGCAGAGGACTCACTCTCCTTTGGAGCCTCTGCTGGGGGAAAGCTTTGGAGATAGTCACTGGGATTGCTCTATGAAGAAAGAAATAACATTATTATGATTTTGGATATCTTTTGTATGTGTTGAACGTTGAAAACACCATTTCTTACTGAATCCAAAGCTGTTTGCTGAGCTTTCCCTTCCTTTATTCACAAACAGACTTCTGTTGCTATGCTTGCCATATTTTGTTCTTCACAGAAGAAGTAAGACTACTCCGAATCGTCAGTGGTAAGTGATTCAGAATAGTTTGGCCTGTACTTGCAAATGGATTTCCCCCCAGAACTTAAAATGGAACACTTGGAATGTGAATGTCCAATCATTGTTTATCATAAGTGGAGATTTATGAATTCCTCAGTGCTTGCTATATTGAACCAGAAAGGTTTTTGTCTCTTTAAGGGTCTGATACAGCCATTCCTCTTGACATTAAGTGGCACCCATTCCAAAAGTAATTTTCACTTTATCAATTAATCAACACGTTTCACAATAAATCTGGGGCCCCTCGATGTCCACGTTGCTCTCTTGGTCCGTTTGATAATCCGGCCTTGGGTTCTGCGGGTTAAACTCAACATTAACAGAACAAGAACAAGGGACTCATTTATCTCCACTGCAATTAGAGTCCTTCATTTGCTCATGAAATAGTGAAGCATCGTCCGCTCTGTGTGTTACGCTAATGAGTAACAGTTTTGCATTTCGTCAAGCCATCAACTCGTCCTCCACTCTGATTGACCCGGGTGGATATTGTAGCAATTTGTTATGCATCTAATTATACTTTTATGTGGTTTTATTGTGCCACCGAAGTTTTATAGTTTAATTACAATATGATTTTACTGTGACCCAGCCTTCCTTGCGAGGCGGTAATGCTTAAAATGGATTGGTCAAAAAGACCTCTTCAATGCGTATCCAAACATCTCTGTTTTTATTTATTTTATTCAGTCTAGAAGTTCTACTATAATTAGAAATATCTTATTAAAGGTAACATCGCACCTACCTGTTTGGAACAGACAGGATATAGTCCAAGTTTCAGTGTGTATTCTAAATAAGGGAATGGGCTCCAAAAAAAAAAAAAAAATATATATATATATATTCTACGTCATCAATAATGTATTATTAGCCAGCTTGCATAACTGAAGGTGAATGCATGAAGCAGTGGGAATAATAAACGAGCAGCATCCGTCTCAACCCACGAGACCGCCACTCATTCAAATGCACCGAAGAAGAAACCCTCCGGCCTCCACCCACGAGCCGACGCCCAATGAACTGACAGCACTGCAGGTCAGGTGAGTCAAGGCTAGCGCTCGATCCCCGTGGGGAGGGGGCTCCGCTCATGAAAATGTAAACGCTGGTCCCATGTTGTGATTCAATGCAATTTGTGCAGCCGTGAGCAGTGGAGAATAAACAGTGATTGACAGGCAGCCTTCCAGTGGGATGGCCTTCGTTTTGGTTCTTTTAATTAAGGTGTCGGGGGAACGCAATCAGGATGATTGAGAGGAGAGCTGTTTTTATGTTAATACATGCAATTGATCTTGAGAGGAAATAAAAATGAAAAGTAGCAGCCAACTTATGTTAGAACTGAAATGTTTGACCATTTCTTCAACAAAAGATTAGTAGGCAGATCCAAAAATATCACCGAATACATTATTGAATAAAATTAATTAGTAAACATAAAGATTAGGCTTTATATGTATTTTTAACCTCCTATTAGGTGTTATCTTAATTTATTTTTTCCCATCAATGAGTAGGTAAAAAACTGTCAAACCTTAATAGCAACATGTTATTCTCCTTTAACCCCTTGCTTTTCCAAATCTTTTTTTTGACACCCTTTGAAACCAGGGCATATTCAATAGTATCCCCATAGTGTAAAAAACACTTCGGCTCCATAGTTCGAACCAACACGGCACACTTTGATTACTTCTGTCAAAGCCCTGATCCAATCCTCTCGTTCTTACCTTTCACAATAAAAACCCAAGACATATACACTGCGTAACTGTTTAACAGAGGGAACTGACATTTACTCAAAGCATTTTGCTCGAAGGACACTCAATGAAATAGCTTCCAGTAGACGCTGTTCTGGATCAATAGGATACCAGTAGTTGGTCCTCTGCCTTGACAACCAGTGTGACCAGATGCCTTGCTCTCCACGAGTTATGTGGAGAAAATTTACTTCAGCCAGGCAGTGAGCTGAAAAGGCTCGTGTTTAGCGACCTTAGCTCCCAAAGGTTTTAGGTAAACTTTTGTTTTCTCAATCTCCATGCTCCACTGATGTTAAATGTACGCCCTTGACCAATCACTGCAAGGACATGACCGCCTTGTTACCTATGCAAAAGGAAATGTTGCGCACGGAAATCAGAATCAGAATCATTTATTGCCATGTTTGTTTTCACATTCAAGGAATTTGTCCTGGCGGAAGGTGCATAACATTTAACATTTAACAATAAACATGTATCAGTAAACAGAGTACAATAAATGGGAATGAACAAATATTTACAATTGAACAGTAGAATATAAAAATAAGATTAGGTGCATGGAATGTGCATAGAATGTAAGTGTTATGTGAAAGTGTCAAGTGTGTTTAAATATGAAGCATGAGGGAGTGTGCAGGGGAGTGTCCAGTGGGAGTCAGTCAAGTCAGTGGGGGACCCGGGCTCTGTTGATGAGCCCGACTGCAGACAGGAAAAAACTGTTGGTGTGGCGTGAGGTCTTGGTCCTGATGGACCGCAGCCTCCTGCCAGAGGGGAGGGACACGAACAGTTTGTGTCCAGGGTGAGAGGGATCAGCTACAATCTTCCTCGCCCACTTCAGGGTCCTTGAAGCAAACAAGTCCTGGAGGGACGGCAGATTGCGGCCAATCACCCTCTTGGCAGAGCGAATGATGCGTTGCAGCCTGGCCTTGTCCTTGGCAGTGGCTGCAGCGTACCAGACGGTGATGGAGGAACAGAGGATGGACTCGATGATGGCAGTGTAGAAGTGCACCATCATTGTCTTTGGCAGGTTGAATTTCCTCAGCTGCCTCAGGAAGAACATCCTCTGCTGCGCCTTCTTGGAGATGGAGCTGATGTTTAGTTCCCACTTGAGGTCCTGGGTAATGATGGAGCCCAGGAAGCGGAAGGACTCCACAGCTTTGACGGGGGAGTCACACAGGGTGAGAGGGGCTGGTGGGGCTGAGATCTTTCTGAAGTCCACAACCATCTCCACTGTCTTCAGAGCGTTGAGCTCCAGGTTGTTTTGGCTGCATCAGGCCACCAGGTGGTCAGTCTCCCACCTGTAGGCGGACTCATCCCCACCAGAGATGAGTCCAATGAGGGTGGTGTCATCCGCAAACTTCAGGAGCTTGACGGACTGGTGACTGGAGGTGCAGCTGTTGGTGTACAGGGAGAAGAGCAGAGGGGAAAGAACGCAGCCTTGGGGGGAACCGGTGCTGATGGACCGAGAGGCTAAGACGTGTTTCCCCAGCCTCACGTGCTGCTTCCTGTCAGACAGGAAGTCTGTGATCCACTTGCAGGAGGAGTCTGGCACGTGCAGCTGGGAGAGCTTGTCCTGCAGCAGAGACGGGATGATGGTGTTGAAGGCAGAGCTGACGTTCCTGGGGAGTCCTGATGCTGGATGATATAGTGGAGGGCCATGTTGACTGCATCATCCACAGACCTGTTGGCTCTGTAGGCGAACTGCAGGAGGTCCAGGAGTGGGTCGGTGAGGGTTTTGATGGATAAAATGGATGAATATAGTTAAATCTTGGCCATGACAAAAATAAAGTAGTAAAATAAGCAAAATGACCAACTGATTGTCAGTGGAAGGAAAAGTAGAAATCGATATATGAATTCATCCTTACCATTGGGATTGAAATATTCAACTGACAGTATTATGTATTGATGTATTCGGATATATTTTTGACTGGATAACCTTTCACTATATTTTGCCAGTTTTGGGGCTCCACAGTCTTCAAGAGGGAACGATAATAAAAGCGTTATTCCCAAAAGAGCTGTGTTTCACAGATTGGAATTCTTAGCATGTGCATGTTTGACATGCTGGTGTTTTCAGGTTCTCCCCTGACTGACATGGTTCCATGCCGGATCCCTCGCACAGCTCATCCCACACAACACTGCTCATCCCTGTCAGCTGCTGCCAGCCATCCCATGCAAAACACCAGAGAAATGTTCTGCTGCAGACAGACAAGACACACCTAGAAAAAAGAGGAAGTGAATGTTTTTTTTGTTTTTTCTCCGGGCTTTGTGGTCAGTGGTTTTGAGACTCATAGAAAAGTAAAACCTGTGTTGAGTTGCCTTCGCGTCTGAGCATCTTTTTCCCAGCTGCCCTTGGTGTTGAAGTGAGAAATTGTCTCAGGGCCTGGCCGAGAATCAAAATTCTAACTTTCGTTGAAGTAAATGTAAAATTTTTCAGATTTGACATTATTTAATATCTTTATCATGTCAATCCCGAATCCTGAATTGAACCTCACGCTCACGTTCTCCCTCAGCTGTTTCATTTCCCATTAATATTTTATTATAGAGGAGATTGCGATTCATTTTGAGGACCTTGATTTGTATGGTGATCAAGATGAGGACTAATTCTGACTGATAGGCTAACCTTCGGTTTACTTTTTCAGAAAGCATTTTTTCCCTTTTTTTGAGCCAGGTAAAGTAAGCCGTGAGGTGCAATCGGCAGATGGCTTTGTTTGCAGCAGTTAATTGGCTTGTGGGCTCTTTTCCTCTCCCATTTACATTGTTCTAGGAATTTTTCTCTGTGACCACCAGTCCGATATTACAACAAATCAGTCTTGAAAGTCCAAACAAAGGAAATGTCATATTATAATTTTGATACCGTATTCAAAAGAAGTTCCATGATTAACTCCAATCTGCAAAAAACACAAAATGTATCCCACTTCAAGCTCAAACTGTCCTCACTGCATTACAATAAACACGTGTTCCATCGAATTTACTATGACAGACAACATCCAGTCGCGCACACAATGCCACTTATTGTTGTTGACAACAGCTCAGAGGAATTTAGAAATAGGGATCCGATGATGAATGAAAAGCATGTTTTATGGAAATGTCCTCCAACTCTGAGATAAGTTCTGAAAATCTGCTTCTTTCATCATTTTTGATGCCGTCTCTAATCTTGATCAGCTACGGCTAAGACTTCATCCTTTCCTTTCCTGAATACAGAAATCCTGACAAAGTCATTTTGCAGCAGGTGAGTTCACACAAAGCAGAGTGGCGGTATGTATTTATTTAGCCTAATACGGGTGTGTAATACAGGTATGTAATACAGCATATACATCGCCTGGGTCTAAATCACTGCACAAATAAAGTCAGAAATTAAATTGCATGTTTTATTCTGCCACGGAATAAAAGGCTGCTCTGTAAATTACATTTCCAGTGCTTTCTCATTTGAGAAAAAAAAAATATATGGCCAAGAGGGAGGTGCACATGTCATGGTTGCATGGCGGCACCTGCTGACTAATTAGGCCTAAATATAGGCTGGTCAAGCATTTTGAAGCCTTGTGTGTTTGAGACGTAACTTGCAAGCCAAAAAGCATGTGTTTTACAATCCATCAACGTTTAGTATGAAGACACTCCACATCAGTGAGAACACTCAAAAGAAATGTGCCACTGTGCAAAACACCCTCGATGAGTTCCTATCTCCTTGGAACATGCCCGTGTTTCCTTACATGAGTGTTTCCCGTTCTCACTCCCAACTTCTCAAAAACCGGACGCCATACACCAGCACGTTCTATTGCCAGTGAGAGGCTTCTGCAAGTGTCCCTTTGAAGATCACCACAGTTTCTCATGGTGGCGTTAAAGGAATCAGATGAGAATCCCTCCTATACTGAGGGATTATGGGCCGTAGTGGATAACAGAAGCCCGAGCCGAGTCGAGCGGAGCTGTACCAAACATGGCTTAGGTGTCCACAGAACAGGCATCCAATCCTCAAGTAAGTCGAGTCCCACACGGGTCCCAGGTAGATGCTGGAGAGACGGTGTTTATTGGCAACTCTGCCATCGCTCCCCGTGCAAAATTATACCTCACACCAGTACAGTCCTCTGAAATCATGTCACATTGCCTTTATTTTGCACAATTACTTACTTGCACACCATTTCTATTGGTAACCAGGCCACTCACTGTGTTTACATGCACACACTAGTCCGTTTATGACCTGGTCACTCAAGTGAGGTGGATTCTCTGTCAACACGTGTAAATGTCAGACCTGAGTTCACTTCGTAAAAATCTGGCCCGGAATCCGGGATTACTTCCACAATAAAACAGATTAGTGGTGCATGGAAAAATCCCCTCTTTAATCTGTAGTCAGGGCTATTCTGTTAATTGACTTACTTATGGCAAAAGCATCCGGGACGCTCAGGTATTACATGTTAATGTAAACACGTAATCCGGATTAAACGGGATTAGACCAAATTATACCTTCCATATGGCCAATAGGCAGGTAATCACAGAGTAGTATCTTCTCCTTGTGGAAATTTTAAAAGCCAAATATATCCCCCCTCCGTTATTCAAGGACATCTCTCGGTATTATGCAAAGTGCTAATTATTGTTTTGGTTTCATGCTTCGCTCATGATAATGATCCTCAAAAGCACAGCGCTCACCTTGGGTGTCTCCGGTTTTCAGACTCTGGCTCTGTTCTTTTATATTCTGACACGTTCCGATCATTTAGAACTATCCGGGCTCAAAATGATGTGTCACACACTTCATTACCACGCAGACGAATGTCTTCTGGTACTATTGCGACTCTCATCAAAGGCAAAACCATTAGAACTAGGGGTTAAAATGAACCCATACAGCGTGGCCGTCACTCAAACTTCTTGACTCGGATCCAGCTGGAATTAGCTGCAGATGACGCGACGTGATATCCGAGCGGAGGATAAGCGCTTGCCTGTGTCTCGGAGGGGACACATTAAGGGCCAAAGGGCTGCATTAAGATAAGGCCCTGATGGATGGAGTATTCAGTGTGTGTTTCTTGTTCCACCTGCCAGAATCAAGCAGAATCTTCTTCAAATTGTCTCCCAGTCAAGCGTTTGAAAAGGTAAGCGTTGCTGGACCCATCTAGGCTGTCAAGCACGCTTTTTTCTTCTTTCTTTCCAGGAGACATATCAAAACAATGTGGCATTTCAAAAATCGCTGCCGATTTTGACTGCCGCTGTCTCCTGAACACATGCACCGTCTCAGACTAACAAAGACGCCGCTGCCTACTTATTTTTATCCGGTTATTTATAGGCACCTTGGCTTGGTCTTGTGGTACAGGCGGCAAGTGAGACAATAGAGGAACTGGGAAAACAAACACAGGGAAGAGTAAACCAAAACGGGTCTCATTTCATTCTGTGTTGCGACTCAAACTTTTTCCCCAAAGTAATTTGGCTTTTTGTTGAACTCTATTTTTAAAGCTGAGAGAGAAGCACCAGCCCCAAACAAACAAGCAAACAAACAAACAATCGATAAAAATGCCGCCGGTGATGCAGATCGCACAGACTGTGAGAGTTTGGCTGCTCCTGAAATATGAGCTTTCGGGAAAAAAAATACAGACTTATGACTTACATATTTTACATTGACATATGTACAAATCAATTATTTGCCCTCATGTTGCAGATTTATCTTGGAAGGAGTGATTTCACACACACACACACACACTATTCCTAGATGAGGAAAGATTATTTTTGGAGCACAGCAACAAAGTTCCAGCCGTGCACTCTTATAATAAACTGATAGGAACAAAAATGTGCGATTCTATTTGTAACTACGGCACGTGTGATATGCAATGCTCGTTCTCTGGCTTTGTGTACTGCTGTAGCGCTCATGGTCCACTTACTATCCTTAAAACCCTAAAATTGTCAATTTAGGGTTAGTGAAACCCTAAATGAGATAGAAGTTATACAGGAAAAGAAACCACTATTATATGCGTTCCTCAAAATCACCAGACTCCATTGACAAAACCGTCATTTTTGCTGATGATCGTAAACAACAATCTCAACAGAAACCCAATCTTTGTCTTTCCACTGTTAAAATAATCACTGACTCTGGTTTGAGTTTGGAAGAGAGAACTTCTAAGTAACAGATATAAAGAATATGAAGTAGTCACATTTTTACTGTCTACTAATACTTTCTTTCCAAACAAATTTGCAAACCCACACATCTGAAAGTCTTTTTGTGTGCAGGTTTTCAATAAAATAAAATACCTGCATGAAACGTTGGTGGAAAAAGGATATTAGCCACTATGTACGTGCCTCCTCTCCTGGCTCGATTACAAATCTGATCCCAATTCCTCTTGGTTTTCCCGGACTACGTGCACAAAGGGGCGGTTCCACTCCAGTCTAGAGGGCTGAAGCTGTGTGGTAACAGATAATGCCAGCCTCAGACCAAACAACTTTTCAAGCAAATTTAAATGTTGAATATAAATGTCAGAATACAATCCTGATAGTTTTGCTAGAGTAGTGGCACGCTCCCATGAACTTGAATGTTTGGGGAAAAATGAAGATTTTGGTCTTGTCTCATGTAAATATGAATAAATAAATAATAAATAGTTTAACTTTGACAAGTTAAACCAACATCGAAGGGGAGTTGCTGAGTGAAGAACAGTGCCTACCTGACACACGAGGAAAGCTGTGGTCGAAAGCTGCTCCATTGCTCAGCTTCTCGGCTCCACCAGGAGCAGGACGGGAGATATCAAACAGAATCGAGTTGGAGAAAACCTCTGGTCTTTGAATAAAACAACTACTCAAAGACACATTGTCTTTAGATGAGAGAGGGTGATACACTTTTATCAATCCACAATGGTTTGTCACAATACAAAATATATTAAAAAAACGATTTCCGTGAACTTATGAACTGAGTGTCTTCTGGGATTCTTATTTTATTTTAGCAAGTTTGACATTTTCTGCTCATGTCAGAGAGGGACTAAATGCTGACTGACAGTCTGTGATTACCATCGATTTGAAAGTAGAGGGAAACACGAGAGGTCACGTATCACTGAGAAATGCCAAAGGCAATTCTTCTCTGGTTTGATATGTAGAGCCGATGGAATCCTTTGCCGAGGAATGTGAGCTCCGCAGTGAGCGAAGCCTTTATCGGAGATAATGAAATCTCCAGACCGAAATCAGCTCACAAGAGCAATACTGTGTTTCACTTATTGCCAATGGCACCATTCATTCAGCTCGCATAACAGTTTTCAAAATGCAATTTCTGGCTGGGTTTGACAAAACTCCACACAAAAACATATCCACAAAATGTTGAATATCTTCCATCTCTTGCAAACGTAAACACTTCATTCAAACCATATAAAGTTTTCGCAACTTTACACACAAATACAAAATAAGTGGTTATTTCACAAACTGCATACTGATGTTAGTATAAACACTATTATCTACTACTGATAACTGATAACAATATCAGGTGCAATTACTGTAAATTACAAGGATACAGTTATTGCATTATAAACACTATAAACAAAATACAGTGTTTTGCAATTTGCATCCTCTCACTTGCTTACATTCCCTGATTTGGGTCCAGGGAAAGAGGGGCAACACTAAAATACACCCAGGCAAAGAGAGTCAAGGGCAACAGATTAATAGACAAAGGACAGCAGTTAAAGGAAAATATCATAATTAAACCAACTAAAAAGGACTTTAAAGGACTTTCGTATTTCATATTAGAAGCATATTAGAAGCTGGGCCTGCAACCAAAGCTAGCCGTCAAACCCTGTAATCATGCACACCAGCATTATTGACATCTGATAAAACAGTTCTTGCTGCGCCTGCTTAAGCCGAAAGTCCTTTAGTAAAAAAGTAAAAGCAGCACAGATTAACAAAACAGACCTCAATATTACACCAACAAGGTCACACTAACAACCCAGCCCACACCATAGACTGTATATAATAATTTGAATAAATGGACCATAATTTACTAAGTGAACATCGTGCTGTATTGAAGAAGACTTGCAACTAGAGATTGAGACATAAACTCATGTTTACAATGTTTACTGAGGTCATAAATCAAGAGAGAAGTAGAGTAATTTTCTATAGACTTCTATACAATCTGTTTTATTTTTTGCAACCAGAGGTGTCACCCCTTGCTGGCCAGTAGAAAGAATGCAACTTTAAGGAACTTCTGCATTGGCTTTACTTTTACGAACCGTAGGTTGCTGCCTGGTGCACGCTGCTCGTGACGAGATAACGCCACACAAACCAACACACAGCTTTGAATGCTGCCACTTGGCTCTGGCTGGCTGCCTCCCCTGGCCTCTTCACCACCAGGTCCTAATGAGGGATTGAGCCGAGCCATGTACGTTACTAGGGAATGAAAGTAGCACCTGCAGAGACCACAGGGAGACACAACACACAACAATACCAGGGAGAAAACCCCATAATGCACTGGGCAAACTAACAAGATGGAAATATTTGGCAATCTGGAAAAAACATGTCAGGGTGGATATTTGCATGCATACAGACATGTGAGCAAAGCAGCGCTTCCCTTCCTCTGAGAGCTGTGCGTGACCCACAGAGACAATCCCTTGTGACAGGTGCCTCGGCTCCACGCAGGCCTTGATAAAACCTTGAGATTGCTACTCGGCGTCCGCCTGCACAGTTGGATTCCTTGTGGGATTCCATTAACATCATCTTTTCATCACGCGGGTTCATGAACCGCTGTAAGTCTGGTTCTGAACTCTCGAACTGCAAGAGGATAGCAGACGGAGCTAAAACTAGGTGTAATCCTTGTCTTCTGTGTCAGGAATATTTACAACATGGATGTGTCAGAGTGCCAGTTCCCACTCCCCAAGTGCATAATGTCTTTTCAAAATAAACTTCCAATCCAGGTTTACTAAGTTGTGATGTGCGCTTGGTTAGGCTAAGGAAAAGATTGTTTGTAAGTTAAAACATCTGATTTGTGTAAACTAAAATAAATGAGTCATCTGACATGGTTTCATACAGGACATGAACAGTGGTCTCCTTGGTGAAAGTGCTTTGTTTGTTGGTCCTGCATAAGCCTCCACTCCACTCAGTCTTGTTTTGGGAAAAACTGTTTCCGTCATAGTTTTTATTGACAAACATAACACTCACAAGTTGTCCACATTTATTTCCACACACGATTGTGTACGCAAGTTTAAAAAAAAAGGTAAAACAGGAAGAGTAAATGGTTGTTATAATCCAGATGGACAGAAAGCTAATTTACTATTTTAATAAAATTGGACCAGTAGACCCACCATAGACTGCTGGACCATAGACCCACTATAGACTGCTAACAGATGTCTCATTTTAAGTAATTTACAATCAAGCTGTTGCATCTTTTTAATAAGCTCCTTAAATATTTATCCATTCTGAGCAGCCAATCAAAAGGTGTGCAGTCAAGTCTATCTGGTTTTGTCTGCTTCTGCAACAAAAGAAAGGTCACTACATCTTATCCCCATCAGCAAGTGGCCAACCTCAACCTGAACTATAGCAAATTGGAAGCCACTGCAGTAAATGCAAGGGGTTATCGTTCTGTGTGAGAAGGCAGATATCAATTTATTATCAAGGCCAAAGTTATGAAATGGTTTGAATGTTTATTAAAAATCTGGACTGATTAAATCAGTAATATCAGACACGGCTATTAACCGATTTTTCATTTTCCTCTGAGCTTCTTTGCCCACATGAATTCATGATATTGTTATTCAGCAGTGGAAACAAACTCAAATGCTTTGAACCAGTAAAAGCAGCCAAAGCAGAGAAGCAAAGGTTGAAGGTTGTTCCAGCAAGGATACCGTAATGTACTCGTGCATCAAAAGCAATTGATGCACGAAGCAAAAAGTCATTGTTAAGAAAGTTTGTGGTCATATTTTTTTTTTTTCAGACACTGAAGATAAGAAGATGATGGTAGTCTAATAGCTCCATATAATGTTGGGGTGAAAAGTAAATGTAGTTCTATCTGACACTCCATTTTGTAGGGTGTCTCATAAGTGGGCGATTGTGGCTCAGTGGTTAGCAGATCTGTCATTCAATCAGAGGATCAGTGGTTCGATCTCCGGCTCCTCTAGTCCATGTCATTGTGTCCTTGATCAAGACACTTAACCCTCATTGCTCACGGTTGCTGTGTCTACGGTCTACTGTATAGCATGTAAGTCAGTCAGCTAATTGAAATGTAATGTAATAATTTTCTGCAAGCCAATAGTTGACGTCATTATGACTACGCCCATTTCTTATGTACCGTCTATGATTCTACAACAGGATAAAGCAGATGTTTACACCAGAGGATGTGGCATTAATACCAGCTATGCAGAATAAGTCATGCCAGTTGGTAGGATTCTACTGAAGGCCTTTCCTTCACACTGGTGACTCTCTCATGAGAGGTATGTTGTGTCGCGTATTGTCACAATTATGGAGAACCCTTGTTCTTATACATTGTAACATTTTGACGAATTACAGTTTCTTCTCCCCTCATTGAAAACCTTTCACCCAGCTGCACCAATGAATCTCTCTCAGGGCCGTGTGTATATCCGTATATTTACCGGACAAGTCTATTTCCTTTTCCCATATTCGGAAACTAGTCCTTCTAGACTACATCAATTGATTTTTGTATCTGGAGCGCTTATGAATCATCTCAGGATCTCCATCCACGGCTTGAGAACTGCCTCATCAAAGTCCTGCTGTACTTTTTCTTGCAAGCCAATCAGAACAGACTGGGCTTTTCCAGGAGGGCAGTCTTAGAGACAGGCACTCGAACCGAGCAATTCAGACAAAAGGTGAAAAGAGGTATATTCAGACCGACAGCATGAGAGAAATAATGTGTTTTGCATGTTAAATATGTTATGTTATTATAAACCTCAACCACAAGTATGAACCTGAAAACAAGCATGGCGCGCCCCTTTAAGCCTGTGAATCTAACTAAAAGCTTTTCGACTCTTAATCTTAGACTTTCCAAATCATGTCTACACTTACATCCACGTACACACACACTCACACACTATTATGAGAAAGACCTAAAGCTGAGTAATAATATCTCCACTTTAAATAGGCTTAGCAGAAACCACAGCTGCAAGCATTCAATGTTCAACCTTGTCCATACAGCAAAATGGTCAAATCTGTTTATGAGTTTTGCAAGCCCACTAAACACAGCAGACACAGGCTCCTTTATCACAGGAAATGTGCAGCTTCAAGTTTTTAAATGCACATTTGTGATCGGCCCGTGTGGGTCCTAATTTTTCGTTTTCACTGGCGTAAGAGAGTGCTGACACTTTTAAAGTGTGAGCGGTTTGTGATAGTTCTGCTCAGTGTTCAAAAGGTTGGCTTAGAATTAAGAAGGTAAAAAGTATACATCTTCAGTTGTACACTGACCATTTCATCACAAGTAATTAGTTGACTGCTCTTGTATATAAAAACTGCTTAATCTCAAAAATTAAATCTGCCCTGTTAGAGGTTTATTTTGAAATGTAATAAATTAAATACATTTAAGACTGAGCTACATCTAGGACTGTTCTAAACCCCGCCTCAGGAATAAAGTCAGGAAAAACTGTGTGGGATGAGTCTGGTGTCACCCATGCAGGTCCATCATACCATTAAGTACAGGCAATGTGTGTATGAGGGTTGTATGTTGCAATAAATTACTAATTTCATCTTGTTGGAACATTTGTTCACAGTTGAGAAACTCATACGTAATGCATAGGGTGACATGTACTGTAGGCTCTGTGGGACACACTCTGAGCACGAGATCCCAGAAATATGAAATATTAGACACCACCATAAAACCTCCCCAGTCCATTACTTACTTTACTATATATTTTTTTTTGTTTATGTATGTTTAAATATGCAAATGAGGCATTTTTCTTATTAAATATAATTGCATTGACATAATAGAGTTAAACATTTTTCGAGAGGGAATTTAGAATAGTTCTTAGAGTCACACCATACATTTGAACATACTGGCAACAGCTATAAAATAAATACAGCTATAAAACAGCTATAACAACTATAAAATGAATACATCATTTTCTTAAGTAAAAAAAGAAAAGCCAGTTAATGACTTACGTTAAGGCAATTTGTCAAAATGTTATGTTTACAAATGCAAATGAGGTATTATGTATTGGGAATTTTTGCTGAATTCATGAGAAATCTCAGGATGCAAATAGACAAAGTCGTAAAATAAATAATAATGTCTTTGGATCATTCTTTACACTAGTCTGAAAGAAGCCAAAATAGCAAAATAGCCCAAGATCTCAAAATTGACAAGTGTGTGAAACACAATATTTTTGCCTGTAGTGTCACCCTAAGTCATTTCTTTATTTTATGGTAATTTTTTTTAGAAATTAGTCTTTTACTTCCTTATTTTTCCCCTTCCGTTGTCATGCGTGTGACTGGCAGAGCATCCCAAATACCAACATTTGAACTCATCAGCCTCTACATCAGCATTGATTAAACTGTGATATTCAAGTTATGTAGATTATGAAATAATTGTGCGGCAAGTGTGACAGAAACACAACCCAAGGACCCTCTGTCTTGGTAAATAGCATTGTTCTCGCCGAATTCACACAGCAGAATTTCATCTACAAGAGAGAAACGCATCCATAATTCATAACGAGTTTCCCTCTGATGGCACATAATCAGTTTTTCAGACACATTTCATTGGAGTAATCAAACATTCAGACAGTTGGCAGCAATTCGCAGAAGGACACAAACCACCGAACGTTGCATCTCGGCTTTGTTGTGTGCATGATACACATGTAGCCTTGCAGTGTGCATGTGCACACAGCGTGCATGTGCATGTGCACAGCAATGATTACTTCATGTAATGGTGCTCACGGGCTGTGAAAGCCAATATGAAAGACTCCGGGTTGTTTGCTCGTCAAACACAACAAGGATGAGCGGCTGCTGGCAACAACAAGGCCGTGTTCGGTGGCATTTATTTACTGGTTATCCAAGTACACCGACAGTTTGGTGTTAGATTGCGTTACATATGAAGCTCAAGCGTAAGTTCAGTAAGGAAGACACTCTTTACTCATTCATTCATACGCTCAGTCTCTAAATCTCACAGCGATTACTCCATCAGCTGATCGGGGGCGTGTACGTCAAATGAACCAATTGGAGTCGGTGCAGTTTTCGTAAGCCAATCACAGCGTTGTTAAACTTTAAATATACATTCTCTTCTCTGCTGCTGTCAGATGTAATTTCAGCTCAAACCGATGCGTTCGTCCAGTCAGCAGTCAGCCCTGCTCATCATTCATCATCAGGTTACAATTGAATCCAATTGACAAAGACTTTGCACTATTCAAATACATGCAACTGTAATAAATGATTGTTAAACTCTAAAACAAGTCCCTCCTGATTGAACTACAGCTGGGTAATCAATGGAAAACGCCATGAACATATTAGATTTCCAATGGCATCGCTAGTCATAGAGTCATATCAGTTTACAACATGTCAGTGTGCTGTGAAATCGTGCAGGGCTGCCAGGAGTGCATTTGGTCAGACAGATTGGAATGGTAATTTGTAAAATCTCTTTACAATTGCCCCCTTTTGAAAAGGGTCAGTTTGCCCAAATGACTTAAATTGTCTGCTGAGATTTCTGGTTTTTACTTTGGACCCAGTTTTTAAAGGAAAATAGCTTAGCTTCACTAGTCAGGGCCAGCTAAGCCTTCTCTGCTGGCCTAAACAGAATCACAAAGTTTTATTTTATAATTTAATTGTTTTTCACAAATACACTACATGTATTATAATTATTTTTCCCTATTAGCTTATTTTCTCATTGCACAGCTCCTGTCTTTGTCTGTTGCTCTGCTTCCAGTTGCGCTGCTTCCAGTTTCTGTTAAGGAGAGCTCTCATCCAATCAGATTTCACCTCAATGTCTCTATGGAAGAAGACTTCAACAAATCATATCTTTAGTTTGACATGCTGGGTGTATTCTTTGACGTCCAGGGCCGTCTTCGATGTGGCCTTTGACGTGTGATTGGTCGCAGGGCCAGCGTGACCATGATCATGCGCAGTGATTGGTCAGTGGACCAGCGTGACTTAAGTAGCTGCTAGCTAGTTAGAGTAAGAACAGTTCAGGCAGAAACACAAGAGAAGTTATGACATTTTTAATGTGCCGGTACGCAGCCGCAGCCCGTTACCCAGTACGTCTGATATGTATGTGATTTCATCGGCACAGAAGGCCCAGGGAGAAAATGCACGGTCCGCCACTACAAAGTGGTATCCCCAACACTGAACAGTGACCAATGTTTTTAGAAAGGAAAAATATTCCCCTCCATTGTATCAAGGTGGTGGCAGAAATCTCAAGTCCCTGGTACCCAAGTACCTTCCCTGTAATACATACAAAATATAATGATTTGAGCTCCATACAGTTGTAGCTAAATGGGGCTTTCTTGAAGCACCAAACCGTAGAGGCTATTGTGTCTTAATTCACAGTAGAAGACAGCCATATAAATAGAGTTGGTGAACACTATAATCAATAAGACTTCCTGAAAAAATGACATTTACAACTTCCAACCATGGACCTTTTTCTCCCTTTCAAATTCAACCCTAGCTCAACCCTAAGGCACCTTTTTTAAATTACCAACCAAACTATTATTTGAAAATGAGGTCCATTAAAAGTGACAGTCTGTTCAAAGGCGGTGTCACAAAAATGTTTCGTGAACACTGTACGGGAGCTGAAACACAGAGTGTTCGTGTGCAAGAAGCCAAATTATCAGCCATTTTAAGGGAACTTATGAACTGCCTTCTCTCGTCTAGATTGGACCCACTATTATTTCCCAAACCATATCTCACTTTTTCAGAAGGTTGACTAAATGTACAGAGATGATAATGCCATTTTTAAAAGGCTGAAATGTGAGTGTGAATCAATAGCTAGACATTGCAGTCCCAGACCAAATAAACTTGCTCCATCTTGCTGAGGTTACATTTAGAAGCGTAGGTAACATTTCAAAGTAAAAGCACTTCCCTGTCAACAGCTATGGTGAAGGTATCACATATCGCCAACAGCAGATCAAAACATTTCCATCTCCACACAGTTCGATACCTCACTGTGTTTTATTCACCTGTGTTCTCTTTGTTTATTATGGTGTCGGGGTATAGTAATATGGAAAGCATTTTCCCCCGTCTCTGAGCTAAATAGCAATGTTTATTTATAGATTTAACATGAACTGAATGGCTTCCTCGTATGCAATTATCTCCGCCCCCACAGGACTATTGTAAAAGACTAAATGATTTTCTAAATTGTGTTCTGTCGACAAGGGAGTGTTTATCATGTTAAATAAACACCTCCCCTCCACTCTTTCCCAATATAATGTGTATTTTGAGTAGAGGCGTTCTCTTACAATGATGTCTTCTTAACTTCCCATCTCCTCAGCCCAAAAATGTACAATGCTTCCCATGAGCGCGCTACGAATAGCCGTTTCATGAAACGATGGTTGGCTTTGTGTGAGCAGATCCCATCTGCATTTCCATTACGGACCCCCGACACCTTTGTCAATGTCCTTTTCACCCAAACCCTAAGTTTCTATAAAGGACAGACTCCTCACTTCTGCTTCCCAGTGAAGCTTATTCACTGTTTGTATGTGGCCGTTACTCACAGAGTCAGTGATTCAGCAGAAATGGTGGAATAAAATGGTCGTAACTTGCAACGCCTTTCAGCTCTGGACAAAATGCCTCCCCCAGTTCCATAATATTAAAGGTTAACTTTGATCATGTCATCTTCAGACTTCCCACCAGCACGGCCGGTGCCGTCTGAATCCCACCACAACCCCCTGTTTTTATGAAGATGTCAACAGTCATCCAAATAATCATTTACTACTGGGTGTCTGCACACCTCCTTGCTGGATGACAAGGGAATCAGAAATCCCATTAGAAGATAAAGAGCTTACCTTTCTCAGGGTGACAGGGTAGCCTTTGAGGGGGACAGTCCCATCCGTCATTGTTCACGTCCAGAATATTGGAACCTCAAACAGGTGTTATGGACAGAAACAGCAGCCGAATATCTGCAGTTGCTGGTGTTTGCAATGAAAGCTATTATTCGGCATTAATTGCTTTCATTGTAAATGTCTTTCAATGTGTGTTTGTTTGTTTATCATACTCTGTTTAGCCGCTTTATGTGTAGTCCTGTTAATTTTAACATCTGATTTCACCTCGTCATTGATATTATAATGAATACTTTTAACATCTGGTCAAGTGGCACAACAGGGAAATTAACAATTTGGATTGGTACATTAACGTTAATGTTGATTAATGTGCATTGTAAAATTGGAAACAACATAACAATTTTTGACAGAAATTGAACAAAAGAGCTGCAGACTTGAGACCTGATTACTGTGAGTACTGACTCTAATGACTTGACTTGAGATTGGAGCCTTGCATGGCCTCAACATGGTCTCAGTGATAAGAGTAAACTTAAATATTATGATTTCATGTCACCATTAAGACATTTACTTATCAAGACACCCGAGAGTTGACTTGGACATTTCTTAAATTGACGTGAAACTTGACTTGGACTTATCTTGAATGACGTGAGACTTGACTTTTGCTCATCTTGGATGACTGGACAGTTGACCTGAACAAATTGAGGTGAACTACATTACAAATGTTTTTTGGACTTGACCTGGATTTATGGCGAATGACTTGAGACTTGACTTGGATGCATCTAAAATGATGTGAGACTTGACTTGGACTTATCTTGAGGAGCTTCAGAGACTACCTTGAGACTGGGTCTCATCTCACACTTGACCTGAACAAATCCTGAGTTACTTTCGGCTTGACTTGGATTTCACTTGTATACATTGAGACTTTTTTTTTATATTTAGAAGCATGACCAAAACAAATCAACAATTACTTTCAAGATAAATCCAAGTCAATCTTAATTACTTTCTGCTTATGTCAAATCCCTTTGAACTTGACTTGATCTCGGATGACTCGACACTTCACCTGAACCAATCACAAATCACTTTAGACTTGACTAGGACTTTTACTGAATGACTGGAGACATGACTTGAATCTGCCTAAAAAAACTACCTTAAATCATCACTATCTCACAACCGCACCTCCACTACCATAACTCTCCATTAAAATCCATAAGCATTACCTTGGAATCAATTTGGATGAATCCCTTGCCACATAATATCAGTGTAGCTTGGTTCAAAGCAGAGGGATACTGTCAGTCTGCTGAATGATATTGACCGAAGCTGCTGTGCATTTACGGTCAAACATCAGGGATAAGTTAAACCCAGTAACTGTATGAGATCCAGATACTCTCACTGTCAACGTACAACTTAATATCTCAATTACTGCACTGAATTAGTGCCAGCATTCCCTCTGAACTAAAATGGACTGCAATACCTCATTACTATGCTGAAGATGATATACACTCTGTAGCATTCATAATTCATACCAATACGATGTGCTCGCAGATTCCTTTTACCGCTGAACTTACTGTACTTAAAGCAGATTTCATTCAACTGCTTTATTCCTTTATCCTTTCAGCTGCTTGCAGACCAGCACCATTAAGAGCCACGAGAAATAAACTTCTCTTTTATGGATTTTACAAAGACAAATGTTTCAGCTGTAACTTATAAAAATGTTTATTTTTACACATATTCAATCCATTTATGAAAACTCAGGAGATATTGTGCATTGTATTTTGCTAACATGTACAACTTTCACTCCACTATATTTTGTATTGGATTTCTATGTGGCTGAACTTTGATGACTCTGCACAAATCACATTCCTTCAGTGACCTGGGTGTGAACTCCACTCTATCAAAGAGGTAATACTCAGGGCACGTATGCTGCATCTCTTGAGGCTCATGTGTTTGAAGGATCATCCTAAATAATATGGAATATTAATTGTGTGAATGGAATAAATGGTGTGAATGGAATAAATTAAAGATGGAGGGCATAGACAAATGGAGGTTGCACGTGGTGAGGGGTTGGAACAAGCATGCTGTAAGAAGGGACTATTTTCTTGTAGCACAGGAGGGTGGAGACACTGGATGTGAGAAAGCTAGTAGGAGGTTGGACTGTTAACTGAGTAGGACTCCGCCCCTGTGAAGGGTTTGCATGCTATGTTATTTGTAGTTATATCGCACAGACAGCTAACTGCTTACAGCACGGCTGAGAATGGACTGTGGAGTGCCTGAAGTGACACGCCCCCGGCCGGGTACTACATTCTGTTCATCATCTTTTTAATAAATACTTTTTATTTATAACAAATTGAATCCTGGATTTCTCTTCACATGATAGCCCAAGGTTTTTGAACTTAACAGTTGTATATAGGTTGTAGTGGCTATTGTTTGCTACTGTTGGCAAACTTTAGGTAGACGTTGCTATGTAACGTAGTACTCTTCTTGTGCTCCATAGGCTCCATAAAAAGAAAAAAATAAATAGCAAAATAAAAGACAACATATAATACAATACATGTAATAACTAAAATATGAGAAGCATTTAAACATCCATCTAAGAAAATACACAACAAACAAACAAAGGGGCGACTGTGGCTCAGTGGTTAGCAAGTCGGTCTTTCAATCAGAAGGTCGGTGGTTTGATCCCCGGCTCCGGCAGTCTGTGTCGTTGTGTCCTTGAGCAAGACACTTAACCCTAATTGCTCACCGTTGCTGTGTCTACGGTCTACTGTATATCATGTAAGTCGCTTTGGATAAAAAACATGTAATGTAATGTAACAAAGACGGTGCACAGGGGTTAGATTTCAATTTGTGTGTGGTGTGTGTGCTTTGATGTTATTTAGGATATGATTTGTTCATGTCATTTAAAAAAGCGAATAAAAAATGATTGACATTGTACGTTTCTGCAGGATACATTGAAAGTCGATGTTTCTGAACCAAAAAATACATTACAATATCATGATTGCACAATACCACATGGTTACCGCTGTGAAATGATTGATTAGGTTTGCCTAAACCTAATCAATCATTTCACAAAACGACGGTGTTAATGTTAGAAAAAAGCTCCTGTTCTGTGGTAAAATGATAACGCAACGGAAACACGGCAACTATACAACGTAACGGCATAACGTAACGTAACAACAATGTAACGGCGTAACGTTAATTGTTTAAATGCGTTTCCCATTTTCTTAAGTCACTTGCTCTGTTCGTTTCTGTCATTATTTATTCCTGGCGACCGAGATGCTAAATCACATCTGAAAGATTTGGGCTCCTTTCCTCTACTGTGTAAAGACATCCAAAGAGAGACTAGCACTCGCTGCACGAGAGACATTTAAAGGGCCATTATATAAATTGTGACTTTCATTGACCTCTTTTGGTGACCAGTGAGTTGCCACACCATCAGCAGGTCTGCGGCACAGCTTCCAGTGGCCTACCATCGACACACTCAATAAAAGGGACAATGGAAGGGCTGATTACAGCGGAGATGGCCAGATGGCGTACGGGCTGAAACACAAGCTCTGGAAGGCAGACATTTTAGTGGCTGACTCTGTAATTGGTGAACTCCCGCAGATGTGTTGTGCTTTTATTTTACTGTTGAGAAAAAGGGGTTATGATCCTTAATATGAGCCGAATTGAAGCGCCAAACAGTCTAGCTGTAGAGGCCACACAGTCAACATGTTCCCTCAAGCTTTAAACCGCAAGGCAAAGCCAATTAGTGCTGCCCCTGCACAGAAGCTGTTTAAAAGTTTACCCCAAAATAACTTCATCATCAAAGAGCTGGGGAAAGGAGCGGCCCTTCAAGAGATAACTACGCAGATGTGCACTGCACAGGCGAGCGAGTGAGTCAGCGTGAGGAGATCACAAATATTTTGAGATAAACCCAGAGTATTACACTGGATTTCCGTGAGATGCAATATCATTCAGTCATCAGCGTCTCCCTGTGGGTTTGTGTTAGTAAATGAGTGGCACATTGGCAGGAGACGATGGCCTCTAGTTCCACATTTTTAAATCAAATCTTAATTTAGATGGACTCCTGTGAAACACTGTAAACAACTTCAAATGAGCCCTTTTTTTAAATCATAAAAAGCCTTCTAATCTTGTCTTAAACCTCAAGCTAAATGTCTCTAAGGCAAAGCTTCTTTATTTATTTCTTATTTAAACTGTATTTTTACCTTACTGGCAATTCAAATCATTGATAACACTTTTCATGGCTCCGACGTGGGGTGGCGGGAACTCCAAACAGATTTACAGAAAAGTTTATACAGCGAACGCAAACAATCACACATTACATATTCAAATTGTATTTTTCGAATTGGAAAAATATCAACATTGGAAAATATCAACATTGTCAACGCTACACTACAACAGCATAAAGCTTGTTTCGTAAAAATCAATAACAGCCTCCCATTCCTTGTCTAAGGAGATCCTTTATACCTGATGACAACCCCAGCTTGAGACTTTCTTCTGTTTTTTGTTGTTGCTTTCTTTCTGATTGAACTTCTCTAGGCCATGGCAATACCTTATTGGAATTCTTAATTTAGGTGGTGTTCCCCTTTAACATTACTGATTACTTTTCCTCTGCTGCAGCGATAAATCAAGTGCAGCTACTTGGGATCCTCACACATTTCCTCTAAATGCTAACACCTCAACATACGTATTGAAGGAGCCCAAACACCATCCTCAGCGTAGCTGCTCATATTTTCCCAAAGCCTCAGTAAGCTCATTTCAATCCATCGGATTTTAACCACATTTTAAATATGCGTATTTAAAAAGCCTGTGTGAAACCCCTCAAAAATTGAAAAGAGTTGTGATATTGCAGTATTAGCAAGGGTGGACAAGTTGGCTTATTAGTGTGACAGTAAGATGAGACGGTGGCAACGGACTTACAGACGTATGTTTTAATACGTGTTGTAATTATTCTCCCTGGCATCACCCATGGGCCTTCGAAGAGCCGTTGTGGAGTTAAAAGTGGGTCGGTGATGATGCGGCCTAACTCCCTAATAATTAAAAAATGCGGGGGAAAAAACAGCAGAGGCGTGTTCAGTTGGTTGTGATATGCAACCTCACAGCTAGATGCTACTAAACCCTAAAAGCTGGCCCTGGAACTAATATCTGAGGCATCGAGGTCGTTCCTTAATTGAATCCATGCTGGAGGTCATCCAAGGTGACAGGTGACTCCACCCTGTCCGAGCATATGGAAGCAGTGTTCACAAAGACTGAAACTACAGCTCCTTTAACGGGTAAAAACACTTGACCTAAATCCCAATGTAAAATAAATGTGTCACAAGTAAAAAAACAACAACAAGCTGTTAAAAATTGATCACTGGAGTCCTTTATATAGCACAGGACTTATGAATGAGCTGACACGGTTCTAATCCTGCAGGGAGCTCACACACAGGCCTTTTCAGAGGAAGATGGTGGTGCTGGTGTGCTGCATTTCAACGTGATGGATACTCTCTAAGTGGTTTAATATGAGAACCTTCATTAGCAAATATGCAGGCAACGCCCAGCACTACATCATGCATATTCATCAGCACGAGGCTCCGGGGCCCTCGGCGCCTCACCTGTGAAGGAGACCCAGCCGGCCACATTGAGCTTTCACATAATTTAATGAAGCGCATGAAGTTGAGCATAGAGGCCACATTCGTCTTGGCTTTAAGACCTTGGATTGAAGTGTCCAGCGGGACGTCTGCTCTAATAGCGAGCTCTCATTTCCGTAGATGAGAACTCGGGCGATAATGGATCCGGTTGGAGCTGACAGCGACGGCGGAGGAAGGTTATTTCTGGTGCACGCTCACTCCACGACTTGTTTTTCACAGTTAAACCCACACGTGCGCTCCAGGATGAAGAGGTCAACCGTCTGTCAGCGCGGGGGGAGACAACATAAAGCGCGTCGCCGTGTGGTCCGGCCGCTCTGCACAGCAGGGATGAACCGGGGGGAATCCTCCTCATTTTGTTTCCTGTAGATTTACACTCACTAATCAAACACAAATAAGGATGGCATCCTTCATGCTGACAGCACATAGCACCCGGGAGATTGGAGTCATTTGATCTGGATGGCTGGCTCTCCCCCGTCGCAGACTGTTGTGTGTCGCGAGGGGCTCACAAATCCCGTTGTATTAACACTAGCTCGGCTGAGAAGATGGGATCTGGGCCTCGGGGCAGAATCCGCTATCGACCGGGCTTTATAGTAGCCTCTTTGAACACATGGCGGTCTGCAGGGAGGAAACAGTTGATACATCTCCAGTCACCAGCACATACACACATACATTTAAAACTTGTATCATATCATTGAATGTCTGGACATGCAGTGAACAGCGAACCAAAGTGGACCTTTTAAAGGTTTTGACTGCCATCCAAGTAGGAATGTATAAGTGCGTGAGGTCTTGGCGAGCAATTTTCATTCAAGTGCCTGAGCGCCATCTTTGAGTCCGGTAGACAGTCCTCATAATACATCCATGGGTGTACAGTAGCTAATTGTCTCTAGTTTATTGTTGTTGGGTAAAACTCACCTTTTCTTGTGTTTGAATACAAGCAATAGTTTGTAGACCACCACAAGAAAAGGATCCGTCAACAAAAAAAGAAACTGGTGAACAGAGTGGAGTACGTCTAGTTCTACACAGGATTGCTATGCATACCAGAGGCGTACAAATTCATAGGGGGGGAAGGTGACACCGAAGCTCCAGTTTAGGCACCAGTTTATGCAGAAAAAGTATCAGATCAAACATTCTAACTTCAAAAACCAACCATTCCCTGTTCAATGGGATATCTTTTGTATATTTGTAGTTATTAGTGTGATTCGACTTTCTGCATCCGGGACTTCTCTTCGCACAATCGCCCTAAGATTTATTTAATTTAACTCAGTCCATATGTCCTCTTTATCAGAGTCTAACTGATGTACTTTAAATAAAAGAAGTGGGCTGAAATAGCTGTGTTTAATTAGTTCATGGTCTGTGGATATTGCAGGTAATTAAAATGACAAGACTGTAATTCAGCCCTAAAGGCTTTGTCAAGGTGTACATCCAAACCTCATTAATTAGTGGCCCCGCTGCGTTCCCACAGCATCAGCTGACCACGCTCATTTCACTTCGCCGCGTTCCCACGCGCTGCCTCACCAACATTCACATGCTGCGACGCATCTGTCACAGAGGAACGTCCATCGATGCCAATGTCATCCTTTTTGTGCTCTGCTTTTTTTTAATTATCAGGCAGCGAGAGCGCTCTCTGCACGGCTGAGGGCCCGGATGATGCCACTCCCAATGAATTAAGGATGACTGGATGCTAAAAATGTCAGGCGGACGACATCAAAGCAAAAAACACGCAGGGGGATCGATTCCGCGTCGAGATCTGAAAATGGTTTCATAAGGTGATGGCATTCAGATGATGTGCGCCAATTCATTAAAAGGGGGAGGGGAGGACGCAGTCTGAGACACATCAAAGTCTTGAGACCTTTAGAGCTAATTAATGTGTCCTTTCTGAGAGTACTAATGCTTAGGTGTTATTTATTTAAACATCTGCTTCATGAGGCAGCATGTTTGTGTCTTGCTCCGGGAGCAGACCGCTCTCAATCCCAAATGTTGTAATTAACTGTTAAACAAATGGAAGGATGTGACACATGCTCTGAGTCCTGCTGAAATAATAATGAATAGCTTGAGGTGGATAATTAAATAGTTTTGCCTTGTATTCCAAAATAACTATCTTCTTTTTCTTTTTAAATTATGCACCGGCGACAAAAGAGATAAAATATCACAATTATCCTGTTGATCAGCGAGCGGAGGTCATGGGGATTTAATTAAAGTGCACGTCTTTGTTCCAACAGTCTCCGAAGGTTCAAAACACGTCAGGATGCGTCACAGGCAAACGGGTACAACATGATAAATGAGGCGACTAGAATTTACTTCATTTAATTTCACTCGTATCGCACCTTCAAACTGGAACAAGGAGAATGTACAGTGTAACAAAGGTGTATGGCTTGGATGATGTTTTTTGTATATAAGATTTAGGGAAAACTTGACTTTAAAAACCGCTCTTTTAGCCATAAATCATTACTGCAATGTTATGGAATACATCCACCCTGGTTCGAATCACCTCTCCAGGACGACTGTGGGACAAAGCAGTGTTATCTCGCCGGTACATTCCGTATAGTGAGAGGCGGAGGCTCTTTTTGGCAACCTTTCTGGACCCCTTTTTACTTTACATTCTCCTGGAAAAGGTTTTTAATCAGAAATGCTTTCACTGCAGCAGTTCTTTTACTGACACAAAAGAAGTTCAAGCGGATGTTCAGTGTTCTACGTTGCAACCGTGGAGATTGGGCGCAGGACAAAGCTTGGTATTGGCAGCAAGGCTTGAGGACAACATAATGGTAGACTCCAAAAAGAAAACCTTCAATTTAGAGTTGTTGTTGCTGTACAAAGGAATGTCTGGGGCCTTACATGTATAATAATAATCATACTTCACATGAAGAAGTTATTTAAGCAGCAGTGCAAGGTTGACTCCACACTGACAAACCAGATTTTGTCTTCCATAACGTGTTCTACAAGAGTGTAATGAGTCTATGGAACCCCGTCGCTGTTTCTTCAAAACACAGATACATTGACTGGTTCGTTTCTGAACCAAAATAAATATGTTTCATATCAGCGTTCCTGGATATGTGTATGTCAAAGACTGAATATAAGATAAGTCATCACCCATTGGTTTGTGGCCTCAAGTTTGTGGAATTGGTTGTTGCCATCTTGGATTTTTGCAACCAGTGAACAGAAGGGACCATATTTGGACTGCGGAAGAGTGACGATCCCCTGCTTTATGTTCTGTTTGACTCTAAATGGACCATCATCTACTAAATGAACATCATGCTGTATTGAAGAAGACTTGACACTAGAGATTGAGACATAAACTCATGTTTACAATGTTTACATCAAGAGAGAAATAATTTTCTCATAGACATAGAACTAGAGTCATGTTCTGACTTCAAATGAGTATGTTACTATACAGGATCGCCTGGGTGAAAGTCCTGTACAAACATAATCCGGGAGGAAATAAACTTGAAACATAATTGATGCAGTTTCACGGCACGGGAATGCAATCTCAAGTAGACCATGCTGCTTTGTGGTGCCGAACAAGCTAAATGCTAATGTCGGTGTGATAACATGCTCACAATGAGAATGTTAAAATGTTCAATGCAGCATTTAGCATGCTAGCATTTGCTAGCTAGCATAGAACAGGCAAAGGCTGATGGGAATGCCATTCGCTCCGCAGGTTTTTGGGCAAGATACCGGCGCTGAATGAAACTTAAGACGTGTTTATTGCTTCTCAGTATGAATTTCTAAATTTAAAGAGTATCCAGCTTGGCTGACTCTTAAGGGATAATGATTTGACCACCCAGGTGCGTCTCCCTGTGATCTTTTAATTCACTTGGTGTTTTTCAGTCTGCCAGCAGTGGGTTTACTCTTCTAAGGATACTGCCATCAGTAGGATGATAGGGAAATGTCACAGATAATAACATACCATTATTCTTCAGACAAAGTCTTACCTCTGCAGGCACCACACAGCACAGCTGTGCCCCATATTATATATCCTATTTGATTTGTCTTTTATAGCTTGTTTTGAACTCTGCAGGAAAAAAAGGGGCTGAGTTATTTTTTTCTCTCCCCTGCACGCCTCATAATCACATTTTTGATGCAATGTGAGATGAGCCGCCGAACCTCGATAGCTCAGGTATTTCACTGCGGGGAGGTTTGTTCTGGCTTCAGTCCTGGCTGCCGAAGAGGGCAAGATATGGAAAATTAGAAAATAAGAACCCGGAGCTAGGAAGTGAGGCAGAGCAGGTGATAGACAGAGGAGTCTATAATTGAGAGAAACTCTATGAAGGTGGAAGAGGGGAGAACTCAAAATGACTAAGTATCGTTCTCCTAAAATGTGCCTCTAGACACCTGAGACAGAGGAAGTTGAGCTAAAGTGGACGGTGCAACACAGTGAATGAGCTAATTTGATAACCCTTTCACGACACTTTGCCCTTGGGTCAATGTCGCAAACTCACATATCAAAGTTCACCAAAGCTGAACTTGATGCAGCCTTTTGACGCCACTACGGGCAAATGACGCCGATTCCTTGGACATCAACTGATTTTGCCAGGAAATGTCAGGGTTTTAAATGTTGGTGTGATTGGGTTGTGATTGTGGTTTAAATAGCGCTCCTATTGGTAGCTATTATGTCTTACAATGGATTTACAGGTTAAAGGTCAAGCCAAAGAAGTAACACTGAATGTATGCAACAATATCAATGAAGTAACACTGGATGTATTATGCAAGTATATTAATTAATACAACTGAATGTAATGGGTGAGTTTAGCAGATATAATTATTTGAAAATATGACTGCAAGTGAGGTAGAAAGTAGAGAACACTCAGGAATGTGAGGTGCAATAATGAGGGGGATGCAGGATGAAACTGGACACGTAAAGACCGTCTGAAGATGAGCAGGAAGAAGGATTTCTATCTTGACAACTAGAGACTTTCTGAGAATCAACGGCTTTTCTAACGGACTATCGATCAGACTATAGGCAACGGTAGTCTGGACAATTGGATGCATTTGAGGCCCTGTTCAGAGGAATATTCTTTGTCGTACTTCAAAGCGTTATTCAATCTGTGATTATGTTTGCTACAATTTTGAATAAATCATTATTATTATAACTGGAACCGTCGATTCGGCTTGATTTTCTTGACTGACCTCTTGACCGGTGACTCGCCTAAGAGAAGGCCAGAGACCCCACAGTGACCAGTCATTAAGGTGAGACTTCACTGATTTGCTTCCTGGAGTCTGTCGAGGAACCCTGCAAAAGAAGGTTGGATCATCACAACATGTGACAGAATTTTAATTTCGCACTGGAGCCAGACTTTGAAGCCATTTCAAAGGAAAGCGAATGAGCATATTTCCCAAAAATGTTGCACTACTCAATTAATGGGTAAGCTGAATCTGCAGCTTTAGGAGGTCGTTCCAAACTGCAGTGGCCCGGCGGACGACCTCGGCCTGTTTACACGGCAACATCCAGCTGCCGAATAATGCCGCTGCCTCGACAGATGCAGCTTCCCACAAAACGAATGTCCGGCAGCTCCTAAAAAAAGGGACTAAATGTTTTTCTCAGTTTTGGTTGAGGGGAGGCGGGGGGCAAGCACAGAGGGGAATCTACGCCCAGCCAAACAACGGAGGTTATGCGGGAGCCAGCATGATAGCGAAGGCCAGAGTATTTAGTAATGCTAGGGATTTTCAGAGCACAGCACTCCTGGGAGAGATGACTTTCCACCATGTACCAAACTCCCTGCCAGTCCTGGCAACAGACAATGCGCTGCAGAGATGTGATATGTATAATAATGGAAGCAAATCAAGCCTGGGCTCTCTTTATTTATTTTATTTTATTATTTTTGTCCTCGGCTGTGAAAACACTACAAGGGAGATATTAATTGTAATCCCACTCTACTCCAAGGTCAACCGTTTTGTTTGAACGAGTAGGGAGGCATGCTAAAACAAAAGCTCACTGTTTTGACTCAGGTTAAATCGTTAAACAGGATATTTGAGTGAAACAAAAGATATTTCGGTGGTTTTTCAGCGTCCACTTGGTTATACAAGTGAGCTTATGTAATGTTGCATCTCTTTTAAAAGGAGGAAAATAGTGTTTTTTTTCGTAGCGCCTGCGAGATGAAGGTCCCCCAGATCGTTCACTGCTTCACTTCACTTAATGAAATTATCTCTATAGGTTTTTTTCCTCTCCTCCCTTCAACGCCTCCCATATTCAATTCGCAGATCTATTCTGGCATGTAATGAAATAAAGTTATTACCGCTATCAAATAAGTTGAGCGATGTAATGAGAGCCAAAACGATCTGAATTTGTGTTTGGATTTCACAAAATCGAATTAATCATTGTGACGACGACAACAAAAAGAAGAAGACAAAACCCGGGACAGGAGCAGGGCGCTGTATTTACATACAGACGAGTCACATTGTGGCCCCGTCTCACACAGGGGCGCGCGGCTGAAATGCGCTTGACTGACGAGCCTTGTTATCTGATCTCGTGCCGGGGTCCTTCAGGTATGTTATCGCCAAGACGAGCAAAGTGGCAGAAAGTAATTTTGGAGCACAATGGGAAGCTGTGGAAGTGAAAGCGCGTTTAATCGAGGCGACAGATTTACAAATCTAGAGGTTCCACAAAGAATTAAAAGCTGAGGTTGCGTACCGAGGCGAGGCGGGCCATTACTTGCCTCAAATTCAATGTCATTCTTGTTCATTAATTTGCGAGCCTGGCGAGGACTGTGCCGCTCCTTGGTCTTGCCCATCCCAAGATGAATTTTTGAGCTCCGAGGCCAACACGAGTGTGGAGGGTCAGGTGTTTCCGAGACACCTTGACTTTGTCCTGAGCAGCTTGTAATGACGAACCTGCAGGATTGGGGTTCGGCGCTCTTAAAAAAAGCTCTAAGAGTCCAACTGCTCAGCATCAAAGAGCAGATAGAGAACGCTGTTGACTACCTGGTGAACAGAGAGGAGCAGTCAGCAGCTAAAGAGACGAATGTTGGTGGGAAACAAACAGCTAGATGTGCAAATAAGTAATCTCCTATAAGTATCGTCCTTAAAGGTGACGATGCATCCAGCGTGGATGTGTTGTGACGCTCACCTGATGGACAATGGAGGGATTTCACAGGCTCAGTATACCCAGGTGCAACTGATTAACGTTGATTCCAGGAGCGTTGACAGGGCCTCCGCCTGCCGGCGTGCTGCGATGATTTCATCAAAATCTAAAATGTATAATTTAGTTTGACATAACGAGTAGGCTGTGTCTTTTCACCGCTCAAAAGGTCAGTTTATTTAGAACTTGTCTATTCTCTTGGTGGCTGGTTGGAAAGGTAAAAACAATCATGTAAGGACCCCAACATAAAGCAACTACAGTATATAGATTTTAGATTGTTTTTTAATGTGTGTAGAAACAATTACAGATCATGACTTTAAATCTATCTAAAAATTAATACAATTATAATTGCACAAGATTTTTTTTTGCTCGAATTGTTAAGCTCTCTGCAGTTGTCACAAACAAACAAGCCTGTCTCCGACACAATAACCTTCCCATACAAGTGAACTGCACTCTCAGTTGTGTTTTTGAGGGAAATGTTTTTCCCCTCAAATTACTGTTGCAGTTCCAGAGACGCTGTGAACTGAAACAAAACCACTTGGTGAGGTTTAGTAAAACATTGTGCTTTGCCTTTACGTACATTACAATTAGTCAACGTTGACTTTTGGTTTCACACGGGACACAGACAGCGGTCACCTGTGTGAAAGTCCTGTGTTGGTTTGAGCCACCGCATTCATGTCAACCTTCTTTGATTAGAAACGTATCTGCGATGCAGAGAACTTGTTTCCCTCAAACGTATTGTACGGTGCAGTTTGCAGATTCCTCTCTGGGAGACGTGGCTGCACATGGCGACTTTAATCATCACACCAGTCACTGATCCCCTCAACTGGAATAATAGCATAAACAGTAGTGCTGCTTTGTGCACCTCCGTGCCAGAGCGTGGGGCAGTGGAGCAATTTCTGACATCTTGAAAGTCTTGTTGTCTTGCATCAGTTTTTAGGGTCGTCATGCTTTTTTTTTTTTTTTACATATCGAGTATTTGTTGCAAACGTAAACCACGCAACACACGCACAGGTGTTGATCGACTAACTAGACCTCCTCTCTGGACGGTGTGGATGGGATCCTTTTTCGTCCGCCCACTCGTTCTTGTGGCTTTTTGTTTCAGAAAAGTGATGTTATATGTTTTCAATGTGAACTCATCAGGCATACATATCTGTAGCTTAAAATGAGACCCAGTGTATAGACGAAAGAGAGACTTTTGCAGACTTTCTATTTATGCTGGTAAATATACTATGCATAAAATATATTACAAATTAATATTGATTGCCGAAGAGCAAAACCTCCTATCTGAAAAATCAACTTTTTTTGAGAATACAATTTGAATGCTATTTGTTAAGGATAGCCAATACATATTACACAAAAAACAAAAATACAGAAAGTGCAGTTTTTCCCCAACCTTTCCTGGATCATTTTGCCAATAGGAAGTTTTGCACTTTGACCATTGATAGCATAATAAAGCTTTGTCTGAGGAAAATAACATACAGTGCACAATATACAGATTCAGAACTGAAGTAATATCATTTAGTAAAACAAAAAAACAACATGGCAGATCTTGAAGGGCTCTGTGAACTACGATCAAGACGATGATCAGAGCGAGCGGGAGTCAGGCGGAGAGGGAATTTGCGTCCGTGCACGTGGGCTGGAAACACCGGCGTGCCTGGCGTCGTGTGTGTGCGTACCTGTATAGTCTCGCACAACTTCACACAGAAGCAGATGTGATGCAACAATCGCGAAACTATTTTTCCAGACTTCTTCAAACATGCTGGTGTATGTTTTTTTTTTTCTTCCCCGCTCTAATACTGTAGCATTCAAGGGTATTTGATTGAAGCACCCACCCCACATACACACACTCGCTACGACCGACTCCGGCTCTGATGACACTCACTGAAACGTCTGCACCGTTGCTGTGTTTTTTCTTCCTGGCAGTGGTGAATCTCTCAATACTGTTTCCTGTGTGAAATGTAATTTTTTTTTTTTTATGTGTTTTTGTTTAGATGTCTGAAATAAGGTCTGTGGTCAATACAGGCTTAATAGATTTTAATGTTTTGTTCTGCAACATAAAATAGGTCCTTAAATCCATCTTAAGTACAGTACAGAGACCCCCGGTGGTCCCCCTGTACTGTGAACCCCCCCTGAAGTATATGGAGTTGGATTTTGTGTTCAAGGAAGTAAACATGGGTTATATGGATGCTGCTGTTTCTGCAGGTGCGTGTGTGTGTGTGTGTGTGTTTGTGTGTGTGTGGTAGGGGAGCAGGGAGCGCCAGGAGTTATGTGGCTATGCACCCTATTCTTTGTTCTATTGGTGCTTTTGATTGACCAACTCTGGTGTCTGGCAAATATAAGATGAAACAATAAGGTAAATACAGTAAAAAAACAAATAAATTAAATAAAATTAGAAAAAGTGAAATATAAAGTGTAAAAGAAGTCATGATAACACCAGTAAGAGAATAGCAATAAGTCACATAAATAAATATTAATTTAGAAGTAATACTAACACCAGTGCCTGATAGAAACTAAAAAAGAAAAGTAATATTGTGCAAGATATTGAGAGGGATATTGGAAAGTAATAATAAGTAAGTAATATAAAAAGTAATATAAGTTATACATATATACAATATATTCAAGGGTTCAAGGATCATTTATTGTCGTTATGCAATGCAGGGATACACAACAGAATCCAGTTGTAGCCCGTTGTAGGACAACAAACACACGACAAAACAAAACAAAGATAGTAGTTCATTCCTGAAGAGTCCTCCTCCTCATCCACCAGCACCTCCTCCTCCTCCACCAGCACCACCTCATCCCTCTCCTCCTCCACCAGCACCACCTCCTCCACTAGCACCTCCTCATCATTCTCCTCCACCAGCACCACCTCCTCCTCCTTGTAATGCTCTCCGCCTGTCATGTGCAGCGTGATCCGGGATGAGCGATCCAGGTCTATGTGAAGACGTGGGCTCAATCCATGGATCTTATTGTTCTGCCTCTGGTCCCAGCTATGTTAGCTTAGCTTGTGTCTTGGCTCTCCTCCCTGAGGCCGTTTGGCAGGTCAGGCTGGTTGGTCAGCCATGGGCGGTGAACATCTCAAAGTCTGCTTGCACTTCATCCCCACGCTTCCTTCTTTCAGATGATGAGTATTCTCTCATATGCCATTGGTGATGAACTTGAAAAACCAATATAGAGACAAATATAGCAACAAATCATCTGATCTGGCCGCTGCATGTACATTGCCATAGCAAAGTTAAGATTGACAGTAATGCAATATAATAGAAGTGCATAATTACTCGCAATTACTGTAAATGTCAGTCAAAAATACATTTTCCCAGGAACGCAAAGACCCCACCATCTCTGCCGCACTCGCGGATGCACATAGGGAACAATTAACATCCACATCCGATTGCTCTCTCTTTCACGTCTTCGCACTCATTGAAGCCATAAAGTTTGGTGGGCTTCTCGTTAGCCACATCCCAGAAGAGCATTTACTTCACTAATTGTGAAAGTAAGGGAACTCTACATTAAACTACTACATTCTGCTACATTAAATATTCATGATTCCCATATATTTTTACACTGCGCCGCTTAAATGAAATGAAATCAGCGTTTCATTGGCATTCACCACTTAATTAATGTGACATCAGGTCTGTGGAACGGCCTTGCATGATCTCTACTAAAGTACGGTCGTACTTTCCGCTTCCTCATGCTCCCGGGAGACGGTCAACCCTCAGACCACTTGTTCCCAATGTTTCCATGCGACCAGTCCCCCACAGACCTCGTGAGACAGAGCAGAGCCTGCGAAGGAGCCACCAGCAGGAGGAAGCTTGTTATTTCCACCTCACACAGAGAACCAGAGGAGCTTTGGGAACCTCAATCGACCTCTGCTTTTTATACAATTTGAGAGACCCTTGTTGAGCGTATTGAGCGCTCCTCTGTCTGGAATGCCTTCGGTTTGATGATTATCGTCACGCAGGAAATTTGTTCGGAATGATCCTAAAATCCAGTAGTCTGTGCGGGAATACATATATCTGCTTTACCTCGATCAGTGATTTGTGTTGCGTTTTAAACGGAGGTGCATTATTACCGCATCACCTGAAGGCAGAACACACAGCCACCCAAAAGGATTTCTTCTTTTTCAAAAAAGTGATGCCTCTAAAACCACGGCTGTGACTGAAATAATGAGCGAACAGTTTGGATGAGACTCTGCAGCCAGCAGAAGGGACAGACTTTCCATTAATTATCTGCAAAGTTTCTCACCTCGATGCAAAGACTGCATTGGATGGCCTCTTCAGGACACTGGCTTGGTGATCAATATTTCTTATTTCGAGGATGAATGGGCTCAAGTGGCTTTTCTTGCCAAATGAAGGCAATACAACATATGGAGGACCAAAACAAACAAAAGGCAGTACAACTTTATCGGACAAGTGAAAACATGGAGTGAATACATAAGCGAATAAATCTTTATTGTTTTTTTTATGAGCAATCATAGGGAGTGCAAACACCAAATATTTTATCTGGCAAGCCAACAACATCTTATATCAATTTAACTTCACACGACAGCTCGTATGAAGTGTTACAAAAAGTTAAGTCATTTTTATATGAAGTCACGCAGTCTTCACAAGTAACTACTTTTTTTCTAGATTTAGTCAACAAAATGTGTTGGTTAGGTTCAGAAAAAGATATGAAAAATACTTAGTTATGTTTAGGCAATTGGTAGGAGACCCCGGGGAAGACCCAGGACACGATAGAGGGATTACATCTCCCAGTTTGCCTAGGAACGCCTCGGGATCCCCCAGAATGAGCTGGAAAATGTTGCAGCTGAGAGGGAAGCCTGGGTCAGCCTCCTGGGTCGGCCTCCTGGGTCGGCCTCCTGGGTCGGCCTCCTGGGTCGGACCTCCTGGGTCGGACCTCCTGGGTCGGCCTCCTGGGTCGGCCCGCGACCCGACCGTGACCCTACCCCGGATTAAGCGGATGAAAATGGATGGATGGAGGTTTAGGCAATAAAAGCACATTGTTAGGTTTAGGAAAAAAGATTGTGAATAACTTAAGTTAGGTTCAGGAAAAGAACTATAGTGCCGGAGCAGCTGTCAGGTTGCTGATGCAACACTGGCAAGTCTGAAAGCTGAGCCCATCGCTTGTCAGAAAATATATTTATACAATGATGCTTCACACTGCTGCGGCTGCTGGAAACTCTCGAGTTAATTTACTTCCGCCTGTGATCCTTTCAGCCTGGTCTTGTGTGCGTCTTATCATCCTCCTGCTGCATTTGGCTTACATGCTCACTTTTTTTATTTCCCGCCTGCAAATATTTGCCTTTCGGGGATTATGACAAAGATGGGACTGAAGCGAACAAGTCGCCCTGTGCAAGAAAGACATGGCATTATCTCACATTAGCCAACTGTCTGCTGATGATGATGAGGGGCATTATTTAGGACGGCGACAAAGAAATGGTGTGCAACGTCCTCTGCCATTAACGACGAGTCCTTTGGTGACTCGACAGTTGCAGGAGAAGACAGATCCATTTTTCTTGATCAAAGGCTGCATCCGCTACTCGCCCCCCTTGGAAATCTCTGAAGCTGTTTAACAAATGTGTCAGGTTAGTCTGACTTTTAAACAGTGGATTCATTTTAATGAACAACTCAGACGTCAGATTTCTGGAATTCAAATTAACAGCATTTTGGCTCAGAGCCTGGCTGCGCTTTGAATAGAGAAAGTTGGCAAGCTGCTGTATTTTTTGGTTTGTCAACTCAACCCACAAAAAAGAGACAGAAACGTTAGTGAACGAGCCACTCTTGCCACTGGTTGACATGTTCCTTATATCACCGTGAGCCAGCCCTGTCTCCTTGTTATGTTCCCATCCCATGAAACCGCGATGTGGATGACGTTCCCAGAGGGAACTTATTTTGTAGGAACATTCAATGTCCTGTTCTCCCTGTGTTTTTCTTCCGTGGTGTTAACATACAGTTTAAACAGCCAGCCAAACTCCTTTTCAAGAGCCAGGAGTGCAAGCGTACGTGCTCCTTTATTAACTTCCAACATCTTAAATCAGCTTGACAACGTTGAATCGGAGTGAAACTAGAAGTGAAAATACAAAACATCTTAACTGTGTAGCAGCTACATATAAACAGCCTTATGTTCATAATTCACCTTGAAATGCTAAAAAAAGTAACTATTCCTAATCGTACAACCCATGAAGAATATAAAACACTCAGTCATTGCTTTCTGAGGAATAAAGACAACGGATTACTGTGGATTAAACATGGCGTGCCACACGGCCGTGACCATGATCCCTGCAGTTTACAGCTCTTACCTTCCTGTTTCTCACTTCCTGCTTCATTACAGGTATCAAAATAAAAGCACTACACCTATTTATGCATGACACAATGGAAACACATCTCAACAGTTAACTTAAACACTTCTTTAACATATTCCAGGCAGAACATTCATGCCGTTCATGTGCTAGTGCTTTTGTTGCCGACACGTAACCAAACATGTCGTAGTTTGGAGGCCTCAACCTAACCAGGAACTTCTGTTTGTCTTGGTTTTAATTCCGAAGTCAATTAGAGCCAACCACGATGCTTTTCACCAAACCTACCGAGCTGTTTTGTTGCCAAAACACAATGTAGTCTTGTAGCGTTTGTAATTTTGTATAAATCTACGACTTCAAATCATGTGTCTCCAACTGTTTAATAGTGCAACAGTAATCCGGGAGGAAATAGGTTTTGCCCTGAACTTAATTGAGAATGCAGTATAGTCGTTTGGCAGTGGCGGGCTGTGTATTTTGCACCTGGGCCTTCTGTGCCGTCTGATATTGTTTACATAAATAAGCGCATGCCGGGGCGCTGCGCCATTAACACTTTCTTAACGAACAATGCATGCATTTCACGTCAACAAGAACCCGCGTCAAATGGCCAGGAAACATGGGATTGATAATAAGCCTTTGTTTTCTAATAAGTACAAAAGTGCAACTTCATGTATTTTCCTATTACATTTATTTATTATTCATCCATCACTTCAGAAGCAACAAAAACACATCTTTAAATATGATTTATTAATAATTTAACTGTACAAAGCTGCTGCAAGACAATGTGAGTGTAGTTTCATCAGATTTGTGGTCTGGCAATATATCCCAGTGAAACAGCACATAAGATATAAGATTTAATATTAGTGATCAACTAAAATATGGCTCAATACTTGTTGGTGCACAGACTTGCGTGACTTCACCAATTTCTAGGAAAGAATGCAGACAAAAACTATAAATATCATATGTGGGTAAACACTTTAAAAAAATAAATGTCATTAGGGTTGTTTGATTTAACATTATTTTCATTATTTAGATGTATTGGCATTTTTTTGTCTTTGTCGTAAATGAGTTAATAAATGGTTTGTGGAAAATACTTTTTTTCTCGTATCGATGGGTTCGATGACCAATGCGACCTGTTTGGCTTTCTCGTTCACAACGTCTACTTCTTCTTCCTACTGGAGTGTTACAGCCATGTGTCGCCAATAGCGCCAACGTCTGACCAAACTACATTGTAGCCCAGTTCATTTTTTCCAAACCGACTGATAGAAATGCGCCTAATTCCATTTTTTGTTGTGACATTTCGAAAGTTGCTAAAAACTTGCTTGACAATTGACTGGAAGCACAGCTAGTGCAGCACCCAAACTACCAAACGTAGCGCCTGGCAGAACAAAGAACAGAGAAGCTTGGCCTCCAACAAGCACATAGCGAGTGTGAATTCATTCTCTGTTGAGGTGGACATTATCTTTGCACTGCAAATGGAATGAATGTCTAATATGGCTTCTTCAGAGATGTATGCCTTCAGTAGGATTGAATACATTTGGGGCTGGGAAGGCCGGAGTGTTTCAAGACATTATCGCACCGTTGCTTTTGGTCCGTCTGTGGGTTTTGTCGTTGGTAGGAAAATCAACAGCTTCATCCCTCAGAGGTCAAATGTGTGATATACATTAAATCCAGATAATTACTTAAATACCTCGACGTTCTTATAAAATGTGACAAGAGTCACACAAAGTAAAACGGAGTCGTGTAAAACGGAGCTGTTCCATAGGAGCACGGAGCTGTGGGCACACCCGTGGGAATTCTCTGCGAGGGTTATGGAAATGGCGACGTGCCGCGTCACCCCGTCTGTCTCCTGTCAGGGATCACCTTTTAGCTCAAGTGTCATCCCGGTGCTGGTCCTTTTGAATGGCACCTGCTAACAGATCCTGCTGTTATCTGCGCTGAGATAACGCTGTGAGAGAGGGTGGCTATACCCTGGCACTCGCCTGTCAACTCTATTAACATCAGAAGGTCCTGACACCCGTCTGAGGCTCTCTCGCCGTGACAGAACACGATCCTGTGGGAAAGGCTGAGGCATCTTGATTTGCATCTTGGGGGAAAGAAAGAAGGAAAAAAAAATGGCTGAAAACCCAACCATCACCTTTAACTTTTGAGTGGATGTCACCTTTTAAATTACATCATCACGTCTCAGAAGTAAATTTTTTCAAACTCCCTGCTCTCTTTAAAGGAAAATCACTGTGTTGTTTCTCTCATTTGGGGGATAAAAAATGGACGTGAGGAGCAAAAGCACTTCAGCAGCTTATCAGGCTCACCTGTGCTGCACAAACCACTCCTGCTGTGGCAGAATGCTGTAGAGTGGGAGCGATGCTTTCCTTTTCACAGCCTCAGGAAGCATCTTTTATTGTGGCCTGCATTGTGTGGATGGCTGGGTTTGAGGCTTGCACGCACACAGAAGCACTATGAGAGAGGGGGTGCATATTAAATGATACCAAACTGCATTTGTTTATGTATTTTAATGCAGGACACATAAGACGATAATAGAGGCAATATCACTGTGATTAGCAACCTTTTAGAAACAAAAGCGTGCCCTCGTCAACACGGAAAACGATGAACATATTTATGTTAAATTATCTAAATATTTAACTATTAAATACCCGGGTCTCTAAAATACAATGAGCTTCAAAACTTGAAGCTGCTCTAATCAATATTTTTATATTAATGATGGGTAACATAACTCAAAAAGGGTCGCTGGTAGTGATGAACGCAGAAGGAATTCTCATCTTCAGGGATAACGTGTTTACTTAGTTTCAGTTTACTAACAATATTATTCAATTCTTATTTTTGATAGTTTAAGTTAGTTGTTATAACCCTGAAAAGAGCCACAAGGAGAGTGAATATTGAACTGAAAGTCCTTTCGGGGTTCAGGAAGATGCCCTGGGTATGCTGAATGTGTACATAAGAAACTGTTAAAGTTGATTTGGCCAACTTGTGTTTACAGGTTGCTCTGCTGCCCCCAAGTAGCCAAAATAAATCATTCTGGTTTGAGAATAAACGAGACACCGTATAATGACCATATTTCTGCCCAGCTATCATTGATGTCCAAGGATGATGATGTCATGCACGTCTGGCTGAAGGTGGAGATATTGCTACTGACCAAAGTATCTCAAAAGCCAATCCGAGATACTTTGTCAACATACCATGAAATATACCCTACATATTCGTGCTCCCCAGATAATTCATCCTAATGCCTATGGTGACCCCTTACCTTTCCTCTAGTACCTAATTAAACCACAATGTTTACTTGCACATATGAAAATAAAAAGCACCATTTCATAATTGCCATGATTTTTTTCTGAGCACATTCACACTCCCCAGAGGATGACCTCTTTACCTTTTGGAATCCTCATGAGCTTTCCTCTAGTGCTACCATTGAGCTGCATTGTCTTTGCACACAATATATGTTGTAATAGTTAACAGAAGGGCTTAATATTGACTCAATTATGCACATTTATGCTCCCAAGGGGATGAACCCATTTGTTTCTAACAAACGTTCAGCCTCTCTTTAAGTTGCATAGTTTAGTTCGACTAAACCTCAGGGATAGCAGAACCACCAGTGACTCTCTGCTGCATACAAAAACGTTATATTAAGGGTGATTCTATACAGCCTCAAGACATCATTAATGGGACTTTAATTCATACTCACTGACACATTGGGTTTCCTGACCTAATCGTGAGTTAATATCAGTCAATTCATTCCTGAGACTAGAGCGGGATTTTCTTTGCAGCATATTGGAGTATCCAGGGATGAAGTTCATGTCTATGTTTTAACATCTTTTAATAATAAGTAAAGCAAATTGCTATTAGTTGGTAATTGTTGGCCACCCAGAAAAGCGAGATGTGAATTCCATTCAGTGAAGAACATTATTTCTCATTTATTTAGGAATCAGTGACAGCAGAGTGCCATGCCCATCATAATAAGCAGCTGTCATCTTAAATATATTTGGTTCTTACATCACCTGTCTTGGAACAGCTCCTGCTGAAATTTAGGGGAATTAATATTGCAGCGTTGTGTCTTTAATTAAGCATTAGTCTTTAATTACGGCACGGGATGGAAATGAGTGAATATGAAATTACAGAAGGTTTTTTAAGCTTCCCGAACGCACCGGGAACAATACTGCACAGTGGGGTTTGCGGATAATATGCTGAAGCTAATTTGTTCTCGCTGGCATTTATTTCCACAGATAACTAGGCTTCAGAATATTCCAGTGTGTGGTGGCACGGTAGTTATACTGCTATGGGCTCTGGATGGATTTCAATATCTGGCTAATTAATTAATTGACAGTAGACACCTGTGTTAAAATGTAATGTCCATTTTGTGCTTCACATGGCTCCCACACAAAATCTTTGAACAGGCTTTTTGGAAAGAGGTACAATTAATCAATGATGATTTGCCAATGAGCCTCAATGTGGCAGAAAGGATAACTCTGTGGACTGGCATGGTTTGACCTTTCTGATATAAATGAGCTCCACTTTGCCAACGTGCAGTCATTAATCTAAAAATGAGCTCATAAACCCAAAGATCTCCCCAGAGACACTTGGCCACAGTGTTTCTCATTATCTAGTCACTAACTACATGAATATGCACACTATTCCGGTTTCGCCCTTATTTAAAAAAAACAAACTATTCCTAATCATATTTTTACACGTCTAATAAAAATTAACATTGCACTGATACTGTTGAAAAAAACACAAATACTCAGGCCACAATTAATTAATTTGTGACCATGGGATAAGATTTGCCCTTTAAATTCTATTAATTCCCACGCTTTGGTTAATTTGTATGCACAAGAGAAGCATAAATGCTGATAACCGGCACAGCACAACTCAGTGTGTATCAAACTGAATCCAACTACCCAAGTGAATGTTTCCAAGCCACTACTACGCATGGCAGATCCACTGGTTACATGTTGTGTAATTGTTGTGTTCATTTTGTGCTAACATGCCTTGTATCAAATTTAAAACATTGTCATTTTCGGGACAAAAGTGAGATATCAGTGTGCATGTAAATGTAGTCAGTCACGTTTTAGTACAGTCAGTTTCGGAATTGTGTCTCGACTTTTTCCATTCAGGTTTGAATTGTTTGAAAAACAAGTTTCTTCAATGAAACATAAATTGGAAAGAACATCTATTTTGTGAAGAATGATCAAAGTTGGGATTGAGTTATAGTTCACCATGTATGCAAAATATGTGCTATTAATAACGACAAACAAAAACAGATCAGAAACAACGGACACTTGTTGTGATGGGAGCAAACTATAACTGCCGCTTACATCGACTCATCACAACCTACTGACACACAAATTGGAGGACAAATGGTTCGCTGTGAACACCTGCTGTGTTAGAGTAACTCTGTGACGGCACACTGGCCTCTCTCTTCTTATGAACTGTGTTTTCCTTTTTGTTTTGGCTCTTGAAATGTCACGAACAGCAGCCATGCTGGTTTGTGTTGATGCTCCCGAAATAGAAAAGGCACAGTGAAGCACTTTGAAGGTCCGAGGATAAGTTTGAATATATACGCTCATATATGCCATTAACCTGACCCGTCAAATAATTTGCATGATTTATGTTTGGTTAAAAAATATAAAGTAATATGTCGACATATTAGGAGTACCTTTATTTGCTTTCTTGTTGAGGCGTACAGGAAACAAATCCCCCATTGGAGTCTATCTTTTTTCCAAACCACTTTAGTTGTACTCACACCCACTTTCGTATGACGGAAGCCTGGCTGTGATTGGTTAGTACGTATTGTGTCTGTGAAGAATTTTTGCTGCGACAAATGTGTGTCATTTTACTCATTTAGCTGGCTAAATACACCATTCTTTCATGCTACACTGTTCACAGATTAATGAGCCAAACAAAGTTGTCACTCATCTGGTGATAGCAATGTGCACTCCTACGCTGTGACAGGAGTGTGCAGATGAAGCATCAAGTTGTTACATTTTACTTATCCAGCAGGTCGATTGTTAGCTTGATTGTCAATTGTTAGCTTGATTGTTAGCTCCACCATGCTTTTATTCTACACAGGTTAAAGAAAAGGAGCCAAACCACTGGCTGTATCCTCCAAAGCAACCACTGGAAAATTTACAATGACAGCTCATGACGAAAATCTTCCTAAAAGGAGCCCCATGTCATTGAACTTGTATGATCCACGTGTTGATGAGCACTGGTTTAATAATGTGTTTTATTTACAACGGGACAAGATTTATTTATTTGGATTCTATTTTTTTTAATTGTGCTTTTTACTAATTTCTACTCTGGTGAACAAAATATGTTTTGATATTGTGCTTTGTTTCTGGTGTCAGATTATTTATAGCAATAGTGATGAACACTGGTTGGAGCGGCCCCCTTGGATGTTTTGACTTGGGTCTTCAACGGAGTAGAAGTAGGAGCAGAACTGCCACTAATGATCAGCAGCTAGTTACATGTTCAATTCTGAATGAGAATATGTCAACCATGTCATCTTACCTTCATCAAGAAAGCAAATAAGTGTATTTTCCATAATGTCGACCCAGTGGTGCTCAATATGTAATGAAGATCGATTTTAGATCGGGAGAATTTTAAAGCAAATACGAAGATTGCACAATAACTCCAGCTTGTTTAATGATTGTAAGTAATCCTGATACCGCCCTCCTCTTGAACTCTGAACAGTCTCTTGGTACTTGAGGATTTCACTGGCACCTGGGACACAAAATGTTCCCTACAATCCAACTGTTGCAGCCGGTTTCTTCAAAACCTGTTCAGAATGTCTTCATATTCATTCAAATCAACATGCACCCCCCCCCCCCCCGTCTAACACCTCGATGTATTTCCCAAAGGGCATTTTGGGGGTTTATGCTCAGGAATGAAAGCATAAAGCATTTGAAAGGTTTAGGGTGTCAGTCTCTCGCTGGCTAAGAATCTCCTCATTCAGAACAGGTACAGCTTTGGAAGGAATGCCAATAGATTCTTTTTTTCTAACAGTTCAAAGTGAGTGCTGAAAACCCACAAAAGTTAATAGAGTTTGTGTAGCTGCATAGCTGCACATCCTGTATTCAGATGAGATAAGACAATATCTACCAAGGTCAAGGAAGTGTGCTCTATCATATGTTGTTATCTAAATGGCATCCTTTATAGCAGTGGTATCAAACTCTAGGCCCGCGGGCCGAATCCGGCCCGCCACGTCATTTTATGTGGCCCGTGATGGCTTGAAAGGCATGATCACTAACTTACCTTGTGTCCTTAAGAAGCACTTTGGGGGTTTTAATTGAGTGTAAAAGGGAATATTTCTAACTATATTTTCTTTGTGTTGGCATATTGTGAGATTCTGTACCATCTCAGGCTCAAACTGCACCATCTTTTCATTAAATCAATTTGAGAAGTTGAAAATGTTCCTCGCTTTGGATCTCGAGTGTCATTCAGGGGTGATGGTGCAGCCAGACCAGTTGAGAACCACTGCCCCAGACCACATGCATGTTCTTATTAGCTCACAATAATTTGTTGAACCAGAGTTATGTCCTTCTCAACTGTGACAAAAAAGCTTTGAACAAACAAGCGTTTGATCTTTGTCTTTGCTATTTTCTTCTGTTTTAAGTTTAATCTTCGATTGAGTAATGTGGGTTTCTTAACCCTAAATCAAATGGATTTATGTCATAATAACAGATACATTTGCTTACATATAATTTTACATTTATATAAATGCATGTACAATATGTTTACCCTTGAATAAACAATACAAAGACAGTATTTAACAATATGTTCGGTAATTGAGTTAAATTGATACAGTGTTACAGTTACAACCGGCCCTTTGAGGGTGACCATGATGTTGATGATGGTGAAAATGAGTCTGACACCCCTGCTTTATAGTATCTACTCACTTTTGGTTAAGGGGCACTCACTATTGACATAACCAGCACTTCATTATTATTAAAAACTTTGGACATGTTAACACAAGAGAAATAGACTTATATTTGTCGACTAAAAATGGTTCAATATTAAAACTGTGATAACAAAGTGACTTAGCTTTGAAATGGAAATGAGGCAAAACAAAAAAAGCCCCAGCAAGGCTGTTGTTCATCTTCAAAGTTTCTTCAACTTCCTGTTCACAAGTCAGTGTCCTTGTCCTTTCTCTGGAAATAGAGAATTCAAATATATGGAGAGCTTAGATCTCACAATTACGTTTGTGTTCTCTTGCCCATACCTTTGGGGACATGAAAGGCTTCACAGTACGCTGATATATCAAGAAAACCTTTGTCCAGGATTGGCCTGCTCTTCTTTTCATCACAATTGGGAAGTGATGGGGCGACTGTGGCTCAGTGGTTAGCAGGTCTGTCCATGAATCAAAGAATCGGTGATTCAATCCCCGGGTCTGCTAGTCCATGTCGATGCAAGACACTTAACTCAAATTGCTCACCGTTGCTGTGTCTACGGTGTATAGAATATAAGTGGCTTTGGAAAAAAGCATCAGCTAAATATAATGTAATAACAATTCTTGGTTTTGTTTGTTTTAAAACAGGATGGGGTTATGAACCATTGTTTGAATCAACAATAAATGTTACATTACATTTCATTTAGCTGACACTTTTATCCAAAGCGATTTACATGATATAAAGTAGACACAGTATTGGTGAGCAATTAGGTATAAGTGTCTTGCTCAAGGACACAAGACCACGGACTAGCGGAGCCGGGGTTTGAACCACCGATCCTCTGATTGAAAGTCAGACCTGCTAACCACTGACCCACAGTCACCCCATTTAAGTGTTTAATGTTACAAATATAAAGTATACTAAAACTCACTGACAGACCCCAGGTTTTGTTATATCAACCCAGACACCAGTTGGCATTGTATATATCTGCAAAGCACAGGATACATTGAATGTCCATGTTTCTAATTAATCTGCTAACAAGCAATGTGTTCGCTAAAATATAAAATTCCTATACAAGTGTGGACCATTTAATCTACATTTTGCTTCCAGTTGCATTCCTCCAGATCAGTAATGTAATATTTCAGTTTTGTTTCATTTTAGATAAAAATGCTTTCCATCTCTGTCACCAGCAAGTTTATATACTGCAGAAGCTAGGTGCCATGCCATTGTTTTGACTTTATTTTAATGTTCTGGAAAAATGTGCCATTGGATAAAGGACCCTTGTTCTGAAGTATACAATCAGAACAAGGGTCCACTCATGAGCATTTCTGTATCTTATAAGCTTTCAAGCACATCTTCATGCGGTAAATAAATATTGCGCCGGAGGACCAGCTGTAGTAGATAATGGGAGATTGTAGCCGGCCGCTGTCATCCTGGACACAAATTGTTGGAGTCCCGTCCGTCTGGCAGGAGGCCGCGGGCCCTCAGGACCAAGACCTCACGCCACAAGTACAGTTTCTATCCAGTTGCAGTTGGGTTCATCAACAAAGCCCGGGACCCCCACTGACTGACTCTGAAGCTCACATCCCCAGGACAATTTCAAACACCCTTGCACATCTCTTCTTTTCTTATTTAAATACTGTAACACGGTTCTCACTACCGGGCGGACCACAGACCACAGAGGCAGCGTTGAATGCAAAGTGAATCTTTTATTTTGTGTTTCTCCGTCTGCTCCGACTGGCTCGGCTCGTGCGCTCTCGCTTCCTCTCCTCGCCAGTCCCGCTTCTCCCTATGGCGGGCTCTTTTATCCCCGCCCACCCACACACACACACACACACACACACACACACACACACACATTAGTCCCTGGTGTGGCTCATTTCCCCTGATTCCCCGCACCTGTTCCCTGAGCCGCCCTTCTCTTTCCCTCCCTGCAGCCGCGCTTAACCACGCCCCCACCCCACATACCCCCACCGCCCGACTTAGGCCGGGGAGCCACCGGCCTAGCCCACTCCCCCCCCGCCCCCTCGGAGCGGGAAAGGAAGTCCGCCACAACCATCTGCGTCCCCGGCCTATGAACCACCTTGAAATTAAAGGGCTGCATAGCCAGATACCACCGGGTGATCCGGGCGTTGGTATCTTTCATGCGGTGGAGCCATTGGAGCGGAGCGTGGTCCGAACAGAGGGTGAACTGGCGTCCCAGGAGGTAGTAACGGAGGGCATCGACCGCCCACCGGATGGCCAGGCATTCCTTTTCTACGGTACTGTAGCGGCCCTCCCGCTCCGACAGCTTCCGGCTGATGAACACGATGGGTCGGTCGACCCCCTCCACCTCCTGGGACAAAACGGCCCCCAGCCCTCTGTCCGACGCGTCGGTCTGCAAGACAAAAGGGAGAGAGAAGTTAGGGGTGTGGAGAAGCGGCTCCCCACCGAGGGCCTGTTTCACCGCCTCAAACGCCAACTGGCACGGCTCCGTCCACTGGACCGGATCTGAAGCACCCTTTCGGGTGAGGTCGGTTAAGGGGCTGGTGAGGTCCGCAAAGGCGGGGATGAACCGTCTATAGTACCCCGCCATCCCCAAGAACCTCCTCACCTCTTTTTTGGTCTTGGGCGGCGGGCAGGCCTCAATCGCTGCCGTCTTGTCTACCTGCGGACGCACCTGCCCTCCGCCCAAGCGGTACCCCAGATACCGTACCTCCCTCCGTCCAATAACACACTTCCCCGGGTTGGCGGTGAGCCCCGCACGCTTCAAGGACTCCAGCACCGCTGCCACCCGCTGCACATGCTCCGCCCACGTGGTGCTGTGGATGAGCACATCATCCAGGTAGGCGGCAGCATATGCAGCGTGCGGCCGCAGCACCCTGTCCATGAGCCGCTGGAAGGTTGCTGGCGCCCCGAACAACCCGAAGGGAAGCATGTTGAATTGGTACAACCCGTACGGAGTGGAGAAAGCCGTCTTTTCCTTGGCCTCTGGCGACAGGGGAATCTGCCAGTAGCCCTTGGTCAAATCCAGTGTGGTGAAAAACTGTGCCGTGCCCAGCCGGTCCAGGAGCTCGTCGACCCGGGGCATTGGGTAGGCATCAAACCGTGACACCTCATTCACCTTGCGGTAGTCCACGCAGAACCGTATAGACCCATCCTTCTTCACTACAAGAACAATGGGGCTACACCAGGCGCTGTTGGACTCTTCTATGACTCCCATCTCCAGCATTGCCTTCAATTCTCTCTGAACCACCTTTTTCTTGTGCTCAGGGAGTCTATAGGGCCGTGACCGTACCGTCACCCCTGGGGTGGTCTCAATCTGATGCACCATGAGGTCCGTGCGCCCTGGTTGAAGCGAGAACACGTCAGCAAAACGCTCCTGCAACTTGGCCACGTCTGTTTGCTGGGCCGCGGAGAGGTGGGCTTCACAATGGAGCGAGGCGGGAACCCCCGATTTCGGTACCTCAGGCCCCAGCTCCTCCCTCTCCGGAACCGCGGACACCAGCGAAACAGACTCCGCCTCCCTCCACGCTTTCAGGAGGTTGAGGTGATATATTTGCGTGCTCCCGCCCCTATCAGACCGCACCACCTCATAGTCGACCTCCCCGACCCGCCGTGTGACCACAAAGGGCCCTTGCCACTTGGCGAGGAGTTTGGAGCTGGAAGAAGGAAGCAATACAAGTACCTTATCTCCCGGTGCGAATTGTCTCAGCCTGGCCCCTCTATCGTACAGGCGTTTCTGCCGCTCCTGGGCCTGGCGCAAATTCTCTCGTGACAGCCGACCCGAGGCGTGAAGCTTTGCGCGCAGGTCCAGGACGTGCTGTATTTCGTTCCGACTGGTGCTCGGACCCTCCTCCCAGTTTTCCTTAATGAGGTCGAGCACCCCACGTGGCGTCCTGCCAAACAGCAGTTCAAAGGGAGAAAATCCCGTGGAGGCCTGGGGAACCTCCCGCACTGCAAACAAAAGAGAGTCAAGCCATTTATCCCAATTACGCTCGTCCTCGCTAATGAATTTACGGATCATGGTTTTCAAAGTCCTGTTGAACCGTTCCACCAGCCCATCCGTCTGGGGGTGGTAGACACTGGTCCGAACTGACTTGACCCCCAGTAACCCGTAAAGTCCTCTCAGTGTGCGAGACATGAACGATGTGCCCTGGTCAGTTAGAATCTCTTTCGGGACCCCAACTCGGGAGATGACCTGAAACAGCGCCTGCGCAACACTCTTTGCCGAGATGTTGCGCAACGGCACTGCTTCCGGATATCGCGTTGCGTAATCCACTAGGACCAACACGAAGCGATATCCGCGTGTGCTCCGGTGGAATGGCCCGATGATGTCCATGCCCATTCTTTCGAACGGCACTTCCATCAATGGTAGGGGACGCAACGGCGCCCTCGGAATGGCCGGTGGATTTACCAACTGACACTCCGGGCAGGACGCGCACCACCGGCGCACATCCGCCCGGATGCCCGGCCAATAAAATCGGGCCATGATCCGGTGCAATGTTGTCTCATATCCCGTATGCCCCGCCATTGGGTTACAATGAGCCCCCTGGAAAACTGTTTCCCGGTGGCTCTGTGGCACCAGCAACTGGGTGTCCTCTTGCCCGGTCTGGGTGTCACAGCACACCCGGTATAACCGGTCTCTGATGACTGAAAAGTGCGGATATGTCGGCGCTGCGTCAGGGCGCACCAGCTGACCATCAATTTTCATCACTTGGTCAAAGGCCGAGCGCAGGGTTTCATCCCGAGACTGCTCGAGTGGAAAATCTTCCAGGGAGTGGAATGTGGGAGCCGGCGGAGTCTCCGCTGGAGGCTCAGCCGGTTCCCCCTCCCCGTCAGCAGTGTCGGGCAAACCCGCGTCGCCGCTGAGCACCGCACACATATCGCACTGTCCCGTCTGCTGTGACCGCACCCCCCCTGTCTGCCCCATGAGCTTATCAAAACCCGGCCAATCCGTTCCCAAGATCAGGGGGTGCGAAAGGCGGGAGCTAACCGCAACCTTTAGTCTATGTTTTTTCCCCCCATAACGAATTTCCACCGGAACGACGGGATATTCGTGAATATCCCCATGCACACACCTCACCCTCACCCGTGCTGCCTCCACCAATGCCCCGGTTCGAACCAGACTCTGATGAATCATAGACTGCATGCAGCCCGAATCCACCATCGCCTGGTGTGTACCCCCCTGGATACTCACCTGAACGCGGTACGTCGCTCCTAGACCTGGGGAGGGAGCTGGAGGGCCGGCAACCCGAACCACCTGCCCCACTTCCATCAGTGGGCATTCCCTCCGGAAGTGCCCTGGCTGCCCGCATCTCCAGCATCCCTGCCCTGGCGCTTGAGGAGGCCCCGGTGGATTGGGAAGGGCGGCGAGGCTCGCCATCATCTGGCCCAGCGCCACCAGCGGCTGGGCCGGAGCCTCCGGCTGTTGGTCACGCTGATCCATCCCGGTGCCCAGTCAGGCGCCACTGTAACACGGTTCTCACTACCGGGCGGACCACAGACCACAGAGGCAGCGTTGAATGCAAAGTGAATCTTTTATTTTGTGTTTCTCCGTCTGCTCCGACTGGCTCGGCTCGTGCGCTCTCGCTTCCTCTCCTCGCCAGTCCCGCTTCTCCCTATGGCGGGCTCTTTTATCCCCGCCCACCCACACACACACACACACACACACACACACACACACACACATTAGTCCCTGGTGTGGCTCATTTCCCCTGATTCCCCGCACCTGTTCCCTGAGCCGCCCTTCTCTTTCCCTCCCTGCAGCCGCGCTTAACCACGCCCCCACCCCACAAATACACTTGCCACTTTTATTTTATAATCTATACTTGTTCTAAATTACTGTTATTGGTTTGTTTTGTTTGTTTTATTTTAGGTCTATATTTATTGTTATGCATCTTTCACCGAGTTTGTGCAACGTACTTGGCCAATATTTAACACATAACCAGGCCCAAGGAAGGAGAACAGCTTATGCAGCAAATCATTCAATACAACTAGCTCCATGAATGACAAAACAAGGTCTGAATTCCACTCTGTGTGTATCTAAGGCCGCAGGAGAGAGATGTGTTCATTTAATGATGCCTACAAGCTGTTTAATGTCACACATCTACTCCCAGCCTGTGCGATAATGGTGAAATGTGTAGGTGACAAACAGTTTCACTGCAATTCATAATTAATTTAGACGACACACACCTGTTGCTGAGCTCCATAAAATACCAATAACGGAGCTGCTGCGTCCTGTTTTCAATCTAGTTTACCAGGCGGAAGTTGTTTATAATACTGGCTGAAATGGCTGCTGAATATAAATATCCACTTTCTTTCTCATTTAAAAAAAGGTTCTGTGGTTGTTTTATGAATCATACCATCTCACTGCTTTTTGTTTCTTCTTTCTTTTTGTGTGGTACTTTTCACCTTCATGTTCCGGATCACGGAATAGAGACAGACTGAAAGCTGTCACCATTTGGCCCCCACAGGCGCTCCATTTGGCTCCGTAGGTAGTCCACCATCCTGCTCTCCAATGAGCATGTATGGTGGGTGAACATCCAGTGCAGGGACATACTGGACTGAAATTGAAATGGAGAGGCCTTTCATGTGAGCAGTCAGAGGGCAAGAGCTGAATCTTTTTTGTTTCCATGGTATAAAGAAAACTGATGATGCTGGAGACCTTCAAAGCCCTTTAGGATGTCGTGCTGACACCTTCCTTTGTATATGTAAAATATTTAAAGAATTGGATTGGCCAAGTCCGACAGGCGGCAATTAAGCTCATTGCTGTCTGCGGCCAGAGTGGCCCACACCCCTGCCAAGGACCGAACAGTAACTACTGACCTAAGAAACCAAAAACTACAAGCTAGCAGGCTGTTTCAGGTCTGGAACGGAGCCTTTCGGGAAGTCTTATCAAACTTCCTGATGGCCAGTATGACGGTCTCTGTCGGGTTATGACACCAGTCCCCACCTGATCCAGAGCTATTACAAACTGCCAAGCACAACCAAGAGTCTTGAAATAAAATAAAGAGTCCAGTTCGTCTGAGGCCGAGACAAGACCGTATAAAATGCAACTGATTTTCAGACAAGACCTTCAAAATATGGTCTTGAGATTGAGTACAACAACATATGGTTTCATTCAGTTGGGACTAAGAACTCAAGGCCTCTGTGCTACTTGTGTGGGTTCCACCACTTCTTGTAGAAATGAAGGAAAGGCAGTGTATCTGCTAAACTTGCAACACTCAGTCTGGTTGTACCCTTAGAGTTTCCTTACCCCCGAGCAAACAATTTAACACTTTGGGACGTGGAGGGTACCCCCACCCACAACCTGGGGCTAAGTAATCTCCACTCCAGAGCAGGGTTGTTCAATAACATCCCAACAAGTTATGCGGTTGCTTGCAGGTAACAAGATGAAGCTATAGGCTTGCTGTCGTCTCGGGTCAAGGTCAGCCCAGGGCTAACAAATCCAAATGTGGAAAGCCCATCAAGACATTGTTACCTTTGCTACTTTCTCTTCTGTGTACAGCATGCTCACTCAAGCTGAGCTCTCAGCAAGATTACTTTTTCACACAATACTGGACTGCTGAACATACAGTAGATGGTGATTTTGCTTCTTCTAGTGTTATTGTTAAGTGCTTAAGTGCAAAGAGCCTATAAAAACAGACGGACCACAGCAATACAACTGACATAGTGTATGGTATTAAAAGATAATGAGCGTTGGGTTAGCATTAGCAATAGAAAAAATGGGATCGTAAGTAGGCATTAGTATGCACATTTTCGGCATGTTACCACGTAAATGTATTCGGCCAGATAAGAAAAATATTTATACCTCTATAATCATCAGATAATTCAGTGTTTTGCTCTCTGTTGTGGATAACTTGATCATCAGAAATGTCTATCATTCTATAACACAGAGACATTTTGCATTAATGTACAATCCAATAAAATCGGGGGCGGCTGTGGATCAGTGGTTAGCAGGTCCATACTAACAATCAGAGGATCGGTGGTTCGATCCCCAGCTCCGCCAGTCCATGTTGTTGTGTCCTTGAGCAAGACACTTAACCCTAATTGCTCACCGTTGCTGTGTCTACGGTCTACTGTATAGCTTCTAAGTCGCTTCGGCTAAATGTAATGTAAAATAAAATCCATGTTAATACAATAATGTATCATTTGTTCACTTAAATTAGCATTTTCTATGTTAACACTGTTTACAGAGGGGCTGAATAACCTGCGTTTTAAGCATTAACAATTACCAAGTTAACCCATGTAATATTGTGTTTACCAGCTATCAACATCAACTTCTTCCACCATCAGTGTTGGCAGCACCCTCACAGTACTGACTGGTTTACCACTGACAACCATACTATTACTTCAGAAATGATTTAAGTCTCCCCAATCTCTATGAAAATGTGTACACTGTCAAGTGAGGATAAACTCACTGTACTTCAAAATGAAAAATGAGGCACATATACAATTCAAACAATGAAAAAATAAACTCTTAAAAACATACAAGACGATATTACAATAAAAAGGGAAAAACAAGAGAATGTGTTATAACGTTTCCAAAGCTGTCAAGTCTGCTTTTAATTCCATAGTAAGTAATCATTAGATGCTTGATAACTTGTTCTATAGTGATAAGTTAAATTGATGATCTGTCCGGTGTGCATTCAGTGAGCAGGTCAAGGAGCACGTCACTGCTGCAGCACAGCGTGGAGTTCACTACACTGAATATGAACGTGTTTGACAGGGTGTTAACAACAGGGCACTGAGTGAGAGCAGAGATGTCACACCCACCAGCAAAGGAAACCATGATTGTATTGCTCATATTGGAAATTGTATATTTAAAGATGAGGCAAATTCCTCATCTTGGGAACAGAGCCGTTTCAAAAAGGCCGCTGTATTGCAATGTGTTGGCGTGGTGATTCAATTAGGGTTATCTTTTAATGAACATCTTACAGTTCTAGTTTTTTTTGCAATTGCCAATACATGTGTTTGTTTTGTGCAATTGCTAATACTTGTTTTTGATAGCAGGGCCCATTTTCTTTCATTCAAAACTACATCAAGACTTTTCAACATGGCACACATTTCAACTACACACTAATTGTACGCCATCAAAAGCACTTTCATCTTTTTGGGCTTCGTCATAATAATAATTATGTAGGAAGAGAATTCTGCAGAAAGAGAAGTTTCATCAGATATACAAACAAAAACTTTTTGATTTTTCTCCACAGCAAAACAGTGCTAAACGTGCAAGCCAATAGCTTGTATCCAGATAGATTTGGAGAAAGTCTGGACAGCAAAAAAACACAAGATATGCAATCTGATCAGCTGGTTTATGGTTCTGATTTGATAAACCAAACAGATATACCTGCAGTCTGAACGTAGCTCAATTGTGACATTTCTTCAGAATAACATTCACACTCTACTGGTAATAATCTTGCTTTCCACCTCCTAGATCATGCTCGCATATGAGTAGATATTGAAAAAAGCCAAATGACAATATTGGTAATAACTGAGACACACACATCTTACTTGCAATACATCCATATACATACACAGACAGATTATGAAATATTGGGACCCTGAACACAGACAAGGAAAAGGTCCTCCACCCCTCTTACATAGCAACATGACCTTCAGATTAAAACTTTGAATCAACAAAAACTGTTTTTTGTATCTTTATACACATTTTGCATCTTTGTATAATGTATGTTTTCTGTCCTGTATTGTTTTTTTGGCATTTGGCATCTCTCTGTAGTGCATTTGCATTTATCTGTAGCTTCTGTCTCTTTGTGGTTGTTTTGCATCTTTTGGTAGTTGTGTAGCATCTATTTATGGTAGCTATGTCACTTTTATTGTTTTGTATCTATATGTAGTTGTTTAATATGTATTTTTAGTTGTTTTATATCTCTATGTAGTTGTTTAGTATTTCTTTGTAGTTGTTTTGTATCTCTCTGTAGTTTTTTAGTATTTATTTGTAGTTGTGTTGTATCTCTTTGTAGTTTAGTATTTATTTGTAGTTGTTTTGTATATCTCTGTCGTTCTTTTGTATTTATTTGCTGTTGTTTTGCATCTCTTTTTGGTTGTTTTTGTGTCTCTGTAGAAGTTGATACTCTGTAATCTGTGTTGAAATACATGAGAGAGCTTAAACTAATTATGCAAACACCTTTCCAAAGTAGGTACTTGTTGTGCTTCATGTAGATCAGATGAGTTTTAGTCAATTAACAATGGTCGATTTTTATTTTTCTGTAGCTTTGATTTGATGTGTCTGCATGCAAATATATGTGTGTGCTCACCTTCTTATCTGGTGATAGCAGCCAGAAAAATATATTTTCTCCTGCTAGCATGAATGGTCATTGGTGCTTTTATTTCCTTTTATTTGAGTTCAGAGGATCGGGGGTAAGTGAAGGGAAATGAGTCAGAAATAAAAACCCTATTTGCAATGAAGTGAATTATATTAAACTGCGAGTAGTCAGGTAAAGGTGATACATTCTCACAGATGAAATATTTTCAGCACAGAATATTCCATTGCAGAGCGAATAACTGCATCATATCCACACTGGATATCCCATCTGATCTGTTTGCAAACCCTTTTGATATTTGCTTGGATATGATAAGCTGAATAGTGGGTTCTAATTTGTATTTCTTTCCTCCTCCTGCGTGTGGAACAGGATTTACATTGCAGTGCCACTGAAAAAAGCTACCACATCCTGCATGTAGTGTCGTTAAAATCAAGAGCATGCAAACACCCACAGGCTGTCTTCAGCCTTGTTGATTTTGCCTGAGGTCCCTCGGGAAAGAGAAAGGTATCTGCTTTTTCATGCGCACAATTTAAATCCCTCCAATATAACCGGGATTTCTTTCTCATTTTGGTCCCACAGGAGTCATCTCTGTATTGATTTCCAACTACGGTTTAGGAATAGATTAGCAGTCTGCTGTTGGTAATAATTTAAACACAGGGTCATTGATTTCAGGATTACGACAATTTGGGTCACAGAGGTAAATGATAAAAAATAAATAAATAAAGATTGGGAACCAGCAACATGTAGATTCTGGTGGACTTGCTGGTGCAATGATGATATTACATTATCGAAGAAATAATCTACAATTTTGAATTGTAACCCAGAGAGGATACGTGTATGCCCATGCCATCTCAATCCAGACTGAAAGTGATAGGTTCATTCAAATGTTCCTAACATAACTCGTGTTCTCATGGTCTTACGCTGCTGTTTCAGCTAATGTTTAATCCCCTTTTCACCGAGGGGATTATACTACAAAAGCAGGAAATGTCCCAGTAAGGTGAAAGCCTTGATATGTCACTCGGACAAAACCTGCAGCAAATCAAGTGACAGCACAAAAGGAATAAGACTCGACCGCTTGAATAGATTTTCAATCTGTGAAAGCATAACTGGAAGGTTATATTTGCATGAAAGGTGCTGTTACGTACATTCAAAGCTTCTCGGATGGTCATATGTTATGACGTCATCATCCAAAATGAAAGGTGGGTTCTTTTATTCATATAAATGGAACTTTTGGCGCCGTTAGATGACTACTGTTGGGGAATCAACAGAAGGCGCAGGAGCAGGAGGAGCGGAGACACCCGGGACGTCGGCGCGCGCGGCCAGGGAGCTGCGAGTCAGGCGACGGGAACGAGCGAGGCGCGGGCTGGCGCACACCTGATAGTAATCGGCGTTTCCCGCAGCTGAGGATCATCAGCGGGGCGGACAGGGTTAAAAGGAGAGACCTGAGTAACAGGCAGACGTGGGAACGTGCCAGAGAGGAGGCTGCAGGCTACAGCTCCAAGCAAGCTCCAAGCAAGCTCCAAGCAAGCTCCAAGCAAGCTCCAAGCAAGCTCCAAGCAAGCTCCAAGCAAGCTCCAGTGGAGGGATTCCGCAAGAGAGCAAGGAAGCCACGCTGTCGGGCATAGAGACAGACGTGCGGAAGAAGGGTGACTTACCTGTCGCTGTCAGTTTAAAGACAGTTGTTTTTTGTTAGTAGTTTTTTTTGGGACTATGTTTTTGCCTGTGGTGCGAGAATAAACAACGCCAGTCACGGCTAACGGTACTAAGGCTCTGTCGGGCTATTGAGATCGTAGAAAACCATAACTACCCCGTTAATACTGCAACGTACCTCCCTTTGTGTGCAACAAGCGGGCTTTTGTGGCTTTTAAAAAGGCTCATAGCAACTAAATTGAAGCAGAATATTTTGTTAGATGAAAGTGTGCATTTTGCAGCCACCACTGGAATCTGATTCTACATAAAATAATACCAATAGTATATGTTTACCTTGATTTGTATCTGCAACTGTGCTATGCTTAAATACTGGATTTGAACAGATTCTGCAAAAAAAAACAGCTTGAAATTCAATCATATTGTAATTGTAATTATAAAATGTGTATGTAGATATTGTGTCCAAAACAATTGAGCTTTCTATCTGCTCATGTTGGTTTACTGCACTGTTAGATGATGGTGCCTTCACATGCCACAATGCTTGCTGTTATCGATGTGTCGCGATAATTCCAATGGGGAAGGGGCACGGAAATGAAGGGACAATAAAATAAATCACGCAATTCATCCATTCACTCATTTACTCCCACTACAACTGATAATAATTCTAAACCTACCAAGTTAAGCTTACCATTTCCGCAACTGAGTGGAGCCTTCCGGTCTACTTATTGTTATGTTAGTAAAACTGGCGAGTATTTTGACAGCAGCAGCAGCAGCTGACAAATGGTTCAAATTACCCAAAACATCAGAATATGTTCTCGTCTGTTTGTTTTTTTTAGACGAGGTAATTATAATAAATGAAGTCCGGGCAGTGTCAGGTTCTTTGCTATTCTTCCACATATGGAGAACAATTAATCCCTCGTGAAAGGCCCAATTCGAAGACAAACGACCAGACTTTACTTCCCTGTACAAATAACACTAATCTTTGCCAAATAATTAATGCCACGCAATGAGCTGCTGACTGCAGGTTATTCATCTCCACGGCGCAACGTCAAACATGATTCGATATCGCTCTGTATTTCATGCTATTGTTTCAAATAAAATGTGATCTCATCTGACAGTGAACAAACAGGGCCACGCTGACGAAATACCCATATCACACCAATATAAGAGATCTATTCTGTCAGTGGCGATCATGACAATCTGGTTACATGCGAATAACGTCAGCTGTACGTTGTGTTATTGGAGCAATAAAGTCCACTGTAATGGATATTGATCACCAAATCCACACACGTTATAGGGTTTTAACGCTCAATTCAATGGGATGAGAGCAGAGTTGATTTAGAACTTTAGGTTTATTGGTTTATTGAGCCAATAAGATGTTAGTTTGCAGTATATATCTGTTTTAAACATGAATATATCAGCCAGTACAGACTGAAATGGACTCAGAAGATTGAGTACACAGAGTATGCAGTTGTTCTGTAATATCACATAAACATAACCCCAAGGCTTCTGCCACTGTAGCTCCATGAGGGAAAAACAAATCACACACTTCCTACTTGACATTTCTTCTTTGGTTACATTCCCATCCACCTTTTGACGGACAGTACAACGTGTTATGTCTCTAATAAAAAAATAAACTTGAGACGTGAAGGGCTTCCTCGGCTCTCCGGAGGAGGGGATCACAATGTCCTTGTTTTCCAGCCAAGGTGTCAGAAACATAATGGAACATCCATCAGGACTTCACCTGGTCATTCGGGCTCAATTCACGCTGCCGCGGCTGCCTCTCGTCTGTCAAATTCTCCTCCTCTCACAACTCCCCGTCATGGTCGGACATGTTGGGGCTGCTTTCAAAAACAAGTTGCTCCTTTGAAGAATTTGACACGGCTTAGTTTGTACGCCTTATATCCTTGCCAGTGATCTGCAGAGTAGCTCAAAAGATTGGGGTTATTGAAATAACATATTCTGCTCTAATTGCCAAGATCCCTTTTATGAAATTTAAAAGTATCCAGACAATTCCCTCACTAAGGGATGGTGACAGTCCAACACCGCAATGTTGGAATGAAAGAGAAATATGTGCATTTTTCTCTCTCTCTCTTGTATCCAAATATGTAGCAACTGTTTCCAATTATACCTTTTGTGATTCACCTTATTCGAGGAATGTTCTAATTTGACTGCAGGACCCTTTGTGCAGTCTGTGTTTACTCTCTTCTAGCAGCCAGTGACGGACTTTTCTTTATAATGCTCCCTTAAAGTTAGCGTTCCGTCTGCGTGAACAATTTTAGACATCACGATTACAATGTTCATCTTGTTTTCTAACGTTCGCCGGCGCCACGAGAGCGTTCCGAGGACACCCTTAGTTCCCAAAGCGAACAATCCAACAAAATGTTACCCATTGGACTGAAAGCCCATTTGTTTGACCGCCTGTTGTCCCGATAACAAATGGCCATTGTTGTGAAGGTCCATTTCCCTGCTGTGGCTAAGGCATGACCCGCCCTACCCGGCCACTTACCCTAATCCTGATCAATTTGACTCCTCATGCCAAAACCTAACTAACCGACGAAGGGAACAAGTCATTAGAGGCAGAATGATGGGTCATGCATTCCTAATAGAAACAAAAATAAACTTCCTATGGGTCATTATGCATAATAATTAGCCATGTGCGTCTATTTGTGGCATGGAGAGTGTGTGTTTTTAGAGTCATTTAGGAACAATCTGTGTTTTTTTTTAACATGCTGTCAAACTAATGGGCTTTTGTCCCAATGGGACATTATTATTTGGACTATTGGGTTATCGGAACAATAAGCAGTCCCCTGTTTGCCTGCCCAATAACAGTTAGCTAGTTAGCCGCCTGAGCGTGCCACAGGCAGGTCACAGCAAGAATAGAAGGTGAAAATGATCTTTTGCAGGAACATTGACGTCATACGAGCAACACTGCCTGTTCCTGTGTATATGTGTAGAACGTGTCACAAGACATGTGGAAGAGTACAAATTGACTTTAACAAACATACAGTTTTAAAATAAAAGCCCTCTGGCGTCTTTCTGTGGACGGAATCCCTTCATTTAACAAACTTTAATTCTGAAATATCCGCAGGGCAGGACATGAACGGCTCCATAAATCTGAGTAACTGCGTTTAAAAGGCCTTTTTATTTTGACTTGACAAATGAGCACACGCTTCTTAACCCTTTTCTCTCTGAAATAAATAGAAATGTCATCCCTAATGAAATTAAATGAAACCTGACGGGCCATTATGGAAAGCAAACTACAACGTAGAGCCGGCAGCAGAACTCGGCAACTGGTGCCGACACTACTGACGAGACAGACGCCCCGGCATAACCATTCAATATCATTTATGTAAACATCCAACGGTGTCTGGGTTTGAACCCACGGAGTTTTCTCCAGGTGCTCTGGTCTCCTCCCACGGTCCACAGACGGCTTAAATGGGTCTCTAATGGCACTTGAAAATTGCTTTAAAGGTGTGAATGCGAGCGTGAACGAATGGTTGACCGTCTCTTGTGTGTCAGCCCAGAGATCGACCCGTCTGTGGCGTCACCCGCCTCTGCTCTGTAACCCTAAAGGATAAGTGAGTAATGGATGGATGCTGGGTAATGGATGGATTACATATAATTCAATACGCATGCAATATACATTAGACGTAATAGCAAAATGTGCACAACCTTATCTGATACGCTGGTCTAATGATGTCCAGTAAGTGTCGGTCATGAGTGAAGTGCACACAGCTGTCGCAGCCCACACTTCAAGTAATTCCTCATCTGTGAGCGCTCCGTTGTGGTTTCTTCGCAAAACATGTTTAATTCAATGTCAGTCAAGAGGAAGCGGGTGTTATGGTATGTGGGGGGGGGGGGGGGGGGGGCTTCTAATCAGGGCGTGATTTACACCTGGGAGGCCAGGTGAAAGCAATTACGTTGCTGGTAGGAGAGAAAACTAGTCTGGAAGTCTGGAATCCTCAGTATCTAGAAACACTGCCTGAAGGACCTTTACGCTTGATGATTTTTTATTTATTTCCACATATGCCATTTTGACATGCCACAGTTACAGTGCACAGGTGCGGAGGATAACATTTATGGTAATTAATTGCGTTTAGCTGCTTCATTTCCAGCCTGCTGTTATTGTGATCACTGGCTGGCCGCCATGGCTTTCTGAGACAATTGAATAGAGCCGAGGCCTCGTTAGTGTCATTAATTTACACCTGTGCTTTTTCTGCCGAGTCAATGTGCTGGCTGAAAGACCTGTTGCGTGTCACACTGTGAGTTGCTATATGTGGTGTTTGAGTGCGAACTTTCTTTATTCATTTTTCTATTTACTTTCGCATTACTGTGACTTTATTGTTTCATCGAGAAGTGTTTTTTTTTTTCAACAAGGAATTGTGGCAAGAAAAGTCATTTTTAAAATTAAGTGTAGAGTATAAAAAAAGTAAAGGCCTGTATTAAAACTCCTTTATTAAAATCACAAATGTTGTATCGGCAAAATGTAAGTGACAGGAAAACTTAAGTTTTGCTATTGCAAAAAAAATTACCCTTATTATATTTTACATTATAATTTGTGTTGCCATTTAAGAAATCCCTCAACTGCATGGTATTAAAACAATGCATTATCAATTACAAGTAAAATCATTCAAACTCCTTACTGTGAGAAACTTTCAACTGGTTATGAAACGATTTCAATATATTTCTGATGCCTCTATGACCTACTTAACGTTAACAAGACCATCAGAGAGAAGATTGGCTATTTCTATATCGTTTGTCATCAGTGCCACCAGGTTGCACGGAATCTGATGCAATCATGCAGGTTCACCTGAAACTCCTTCATCTCAGGGAAGGGAGGAACGTGAGGACCAGAACCAGGACTGAGCGGGTACACTTGCAGGTTTTCCCAAGGGACTCTGTTGCTTGGAAAACAATACTTACTGCTTTTGTCCATAAGGACCTCCAAAATCACCAAAAAATGAAAGTTCCTTCTAGTAGCTTGAAGTGAAAGTACAGAAGTATTATAGGCAAAATGTACCCTCATCATTGGATACTACATTATACAAGCTTGTTGATTGTTGGACCGTTTGTGTGTATCATATAGCCAATGTACCAACTGTATGGGCAAATATGCAAGCTAGCAATATGTGAAGCAGTCACATGTGTGAGAGTGTATTTCTGTGTTTAGCTCAGTCTCTGACTGAACTCATAACCAACCTGAAAATCCACTTTTTTTGTTTCTGCACAAAGTTGCTTCTTGGTGGAAGAATGTTACCCATATTCTGGTTTAAATGTGCATTGACCTTAGGAAATCTGTGTCTCCTCATGTCTGTCTATTGACTTTGAATGCAATTTCGCCACCTCCAAAACTAACTTTTGGAGCTGGTGCTGCTTGCTAATATTAATGAGAAAATGTTTGGAATACTACCAGGATCAGGTGGAGACATCTGGTTCTGCCGAGTGAGGCCAACGCGGAAGTGTCTTAAAACTTGCATTCTCTCTATTGACCAGCAGGGGCCGACGGCAAAAAGAAGTCATATTCTATAGAAAATGACTCTACTTCTCTCTCGATTTATTCCCTCAGTAAACATGAGTTTGTCTAAATCTCTAATTTCAATTCTTCAATACATCATGATGTTGATTTAGTAAATTATGGTCCGTTTAGAGTAAAATAGACCATATAGCGGGGTATGCTTTAGGGCGGGGCTTACTGTGATTGACAAGTGGCTAACTCTACTAGAGCCGTATACGGCGTCTCTACGTCTCATCCGCATTCCAAATATGGCCACTTCCATTGCAAAAAAAACGTGGTGACGGCCGTAATCCAAGATGGCGACGGCCAAATCTCCAAACTCAACAACGGCGGACCACAAACCAATGAGTGACATTACGATGAATACGTCCTAATATATAGTATATACATTTTCTTTTACGCATTTTTTTTTCATTCAAAAATATAATTTTGCAAAGCGAGTTACCTTCTACAAAAAAGTTGAAAAACCGCTGTGAATGTATTTGCATCATTCCCTAACCCAACTGAAGCCTAAATCTATGAAAACTAAACCACGAATCTTGGACATCAAGTCCAGATATCCCTTCATAAAATAAATTGCTCATGAAGTGTAAGCAGTTCTTGTCCTAGAATATTAACTAGATTTAGTAGACTGAAGCATTCCCTGCCCTCTCAGTGAAGCATTTATCTGTTTAACGGATTCAAGAAGCAATTAGAAGGCAGCAAAGCATGTTTGTGCAGCGCTGCTTATCTGTGCAATAAAACCTGCTCTGTGATTTACAATGCTGGCCCCATTATGACATCTAAATCCAGACATACAACTCATGTAGCGCCCATTTTATGTGACTTTAAAGAAAATCGTCAAAAACTAAATGTGAATGTAAATTTACACAGTAAATTTGTCCAAGTAAATTTTACTCAAATTGAAAAAATTTACTCTAAAGTCTAAGTCTAAATAGAGTAAAATCTACTCCTGTGAGTATTTTTTTTAATTAGTTGGAGTGCTTCAGCATGAAGCACCCAACTATTGTTCTTCGAATCTTTATTATTCTATTTCTTCCGTACGTATTTTGAAAGGTTTCTCCTCCATATGTTCAGCTACAGAAACTCTTCAAATATTAAAAAATTCAGCTCCTTCAGGAGAGGGGTGCTATGACCTTTCATATTTTTAACTTTTCAACTTTTCTTAATATTAATCTTTTTATGCTTTTTTTTTAACATGGGATTCCTATGGAGAAAATCCTCAACTTTAACAGCTTATAGGTTCAGCATACTTTCAGCTAAATATACCATTTCAACTTTAAAATGTAGACATATTTTTCATCTATGACTGCATATTTTTAAATATGTTCTATCTTTTAAGAATTTTAAACTATGTATTTTTGAATTTATTAAATATCTCTCCCTACGGGGCAGAGCTGTGCTTCTCCAATCGCCATGGTAACCATGGCGCGTGTGGGTTTGTTGTCTTTGATGTTCGCTCTGTCTTTGATCTATATTGAGCTATTTTCAGCTTAATTTAGCAATTTTCTTTTCACTTATTCTTTTCAAATATTTAAGCTTTAAGCTTCAGCTTTTAGCACTCCAACACATTTTCAGCAGGAAATGCTCTGTCTAGTTCTATTTACAGTTAGATACAGTTACTTGAATTGGATTCAACTCTATATAGAATTGGATTCAACTCAAAAGAGAATTAGATTAAATTCTATGTACAATTCTGCATTAAATTAGATTAAATTCTATATATAATTGGTTTCAACTCCCTTGAGTACTTCAGTCCCATAAACCGTAGTGAGAGGTTTCATGGTGGCAGAAATGGAACTTAAGGAACCGTAGGGTGGTCGCGCTGTTTTACTCAAATAGATTTTATCCTGAATATTTGCTCCTACGCTACTGACTACGGATAGTAATTATGCTCCAAAATGATGAAATATTACTCCTTCAGAGGAAAATAGTAACTCCGTAAAAATTACTATTAATGCGATTATTGGGAGTTGGGTCATTGAGATATTTAGTGGGGGCGGCGCCAATGTTCCCGTGGGAAAACCATTGTGCCGCTGCAGAGGAGATCATCAAGATGATTTAGAAGTGCACCAGTCGGATGAAAAACAATGTAGAAAGCTGGACAAAAATATGACACTTCATGTATTTATATGTATCTTGATCAGATCTGTGTGGAGCGAGTATGAGAACAATTTAGTCACATACTTCATGTGAGTCATAACTTCACTGAATCTGTTTCCATTGTGCTTTTAGCTGTTCTACCTCAGTCAAGCACATTTTGTTTTAAATATTCAGCAAAACAGGAGGATGTTAATGCACCCTCTATTGTTCTCTCTCTCTCACATATGACCAATCATATTGTGTCATTTATTGCTGTTTAAAGTTCACATTACTCTTTAATTGAATATGTGCTTGCTGCTGATAAAGTTTTTGCCAATTGCCAGAAACACAAGCGCCGTATGATATATGAATACAGGCTGTACACATCAGTCCGGGGTGACGCAAAACGGACCGTGTCAAAGCTGCTAGTGCTTCCTCTTGAATTTCCATCGGGGCGTTGCCTTGACAACCACTTACTGTGCCAAGGAATTGGAACATTCCCCTCCAACAGCATTGTTTGCTGTTTTCCTCATCCTCACCTCCTGCTCATCAGAGATCTTAGGCAGTCCTGGAATTGTCTCATCTCCATGCGTGACACTTGGCACAGGAGCCAAGCACTCTCTGAGAAAATTGGCCCCGTTTTTTTTCCCTGACTGGGGTGCTGGCTGGTGATTCGAGTGCCTCGGTTATTTCACTTCTGGGCCTGTATGCAAGCACCGAATCACCTTCCCATGCCATTTCGGTGGAGTTCATCTGACACGGTGAGCTGGCGAAATGACTCAAGTTTAAGTGCTCGTCTAAAAGATGAAGGGATGAGGGTCAACGCTTCAGATATCACGTTTAAGGGCCCCATTTACTCCAGGCCGGCTGCAACACAGCGTTTCATATTCTCTTTCTGTTGAGGAGCGGTGGAACATGTTTATCCTGGAGTGTGTTTCATATCTCAGGTGCAATTTTAAAAAGGGGGATGAGGTTTTATGAGGCCAAACGGGCTGATAGGGCTGGGTATTACGATATTTAATATACGAGTACTCCAGTTGTACCAGTGTTTCGGATGTGGGTAGTATTCCTGCAGGATTCTGCAATAACTCTTCTGGCATAAATGACAGATGCATGTTTCAGCATTTTGCCACCTAAGCCTTCCGGATGTTAATTATTTGCTGCTTCTCCAACAAATAAGAACAACTTCCTGTCAACAGTCACAGCAGAGCGCCCCAATCTCAAGGTAATCCAAATGTATGAGAACATCTACAAATGTGTTTAGTCGACACATGCACTTTTTATTTTATTTAAGTAACAAAATCAGGAAATGTGTGTTCATTAACTTAACAGGGACTCAGAGAGCAGGTCTCAGCTGGGCTCCAGCTGGTATGTGGGGAACGATCGGCATATGGTCTGGCCGATCGTTCCCCACATACCAGCGAGATCTGATCTTGGAGCGTACAGACTTGGACAGTTGATGCGTCCTGGCATGATCAGAGGTCAAAAGTCACACTCGAAGACAAGTGTGACCACGGCCCTTGTTGGCGTCCACAACGAGCTGATCTGAGATGTGCAGGGCTGATTCAAACACCCGAATGTTGTCCGGTGATGTTGCTGCTCGCCCATGATGCTGGAATTGGAGATTGGGGCAGCGACAATGGGAGAACTAAACTGATCACCGTGCATGATTCCACCACTTTGATTCCCATTGTGCCGACTTCGAAAGACTTCCGACGCAAAACACAGAGTGTCTCGTATCAACGTATCCTCACGCAACGATTCGTATGATATCAAAAGTTACACATTTTTTGTGCGTTTTCCTACACAGTCCAATGTGGATTTCCGCTCGTTGCATGCATACAGTCTTTTCATAGTGAATTTCCGCAGTTACAGGAAAAAACATAGTTACACATTAGGCAACAAAACTACTGAGTTTTGGAAAAGATCGTCATTTGGGTTCCTTTAACTACGGTGGTTCCGTGTCAACATGGACTTCTTGTTTCACACCCACCACCCCTGCCATCAGCCCTGTGTGTTCTTGTGTGGTCTTTATACTTCATTGTTCATGATCATGTGGATAACGCTCAAAATGCACCAGCCTGCACGTACCTATTGCCCGGTGCCGGTTTGAGCCATGCCAACAAATCGTTGTTGAATACTTAATTCGCATTCAATTTGCACTTCCTCATGTCGTTGCCTGCTGGCCGCGTGTTTTCCATTGCGCTATCAAAATCTGCGGATTTAGTAAATTCTATAAAAGATAGATGCTACCAAATATTTTGAGACTGCAAACAAAAAAACAACTTCATAAAATTCCTTCTTCCCGGGAAAGATTGTTGTAAGACATATTATTACCAATGAAGACCTTATTTTTAGATTAGTTCAATTTATACTTTTTAATGATCTGCAGGAACCCTTGTCGAAGCAAATCTTCTGCATCACTTGAAGTGGCAAGTTACAAGCGCACCTGATGTTTGGATGATATGCAGCGTATCCAGCGACACCCAGCTGGTTCCTGTATATGTTTCTGCTTTGAGCTGCATGACTGGTTCCGTCTTTACATTTTCTATGAATTTCCACTGTTCTTACTTCCAGGTTCATTATCAGCCTCCATGCCTCTTATGTATGGATGACAGGTATGGCAGACTGCACAGGCAGTGGAAAACAGTTATTTTTAGCTCATCAGCAGCTCACAGGTAACCTTTAAATCTACCGAGCAGCCAAGAGTACGTCAACAGAGCGTGGGTTGTTAGTATTATAGGTTATTCATACTATCGCATATATATACGCTTTGTTTTCCTCTTTTCTTTTTAGTGGCATACATCAGTCATGTATCATATATATATATATATATATATATATATATAGCAAATCAATCTTGATACTGTCATTTATGGGTGATCTCCAGAACACAGCCATGTGTGTCTTTATAGCAGAAAATGCATCAAAAACTGGTGTAGGAAGGAATTTATTATATATGATACGGTTGAAGAGATATGAAAAGTCTGGGGCCATTCAACCCCATCAATACTTTAGGGCGGTATACTCTCATCATAAGTAGTCCAGAAAGTGGGCCGCGACCCTTTGTACAGCTGCTTCTAATGAAACTGGAGGTGATCAAAAGTGGACGTGGGGCGACTGTGGCTCACTGATTAGCAGGTCTGAGTTTCAATCAGAGGATCGGTGGTTCAAAACCCGGCTCAGCCAGTCTGTGTTGTTGTGTCCTTGAGCAAAACACTTTGCTCACCGTTGCTGTGATTACGGTCTACTGTATATCATGTAAGTCGCTTTGGATAAAAGCGTCAGCTAAATGTAATGTAATGGACGTGGGTCATATCAATCAGGCATCAGGAAAACAAACCAGTGGCTCACAATTTTTATTCAATATCTGAATAAAAAATGAAATAGATACACTGATTTCCTCCATGACGGAGCTTTCACTATATGCCTCTTTTAATTTTGGATGCTTCAGTATTGAATCTGGCCCCTTAGTACAGTCATTCAACCTCCATATCCAACCATGGCCCTGATTTTAACTACGACCTCTAACTACGACGAGGATTATTCCCCGATGACGACTATGTAACCTTGATGATGTTGATTTTAATTGGGCAAACAAGTAGGAAGATAATTCTCCAGGTAGACACACCTACGACACGTGGCAGAAATCTGAGGGCTAACATATGCTTTCCATATGCAAAAGAATCTAGTGTCACATCAGCGGCATGGCTCTAGGGCTGAAGCTGGGAGAATATAAAACATTAAAGGGGAAGGAGAGGGAAAGAAAAGGGGGCGTGTTTAACCCCTCTATCTGTCTCTATGTACTGTAATATTTCTGTTAAAGAAAATTAAGTAATTTATTTGTGCATTTCCAGAGGAAGACATTCACCGGTCACTTAATGTAATAAATACAACATTAGAATTATTTTCTTTTTAACATTATGTTGATAATAAAGGGTGATTTGCTATTTCATATACATGCTCCTTATGAATGCTCAACCCATCCACTATTTTGCAGAGGGGCAGTAAGTTGTCATGTTTCTGTGGTCCTTTTACTGACCACACTTTCGGCAGGTGTTTGATGGCCAGTGCAACCATTTTATAACAAGTTTGAATTGGTCAGAAATTGCGTGCTGCAGATTGAACATACGTGGGAAAAACACACTTTGAAATCAGAGTTTCAGGAAATAATTTCAGTAGACATATGTAAGTGTGGAATCCTCTGTGTTCGTCTGTAAAATCAAAGGTGCTTATGTTATAAAACACATTTGCATATTGGAGACTGTGAAATAAATGTTGAGGGACTTCTTTATATCCTATAGTAATACATATTCCACAACACTAAAATCACTCACCAATTTGACTGCTCTAAATAACAAATGACTCCTCTGGTATACAGTGAGGTCATGATATTGATGGTGGCTGTCTATCCATGCTACTGTTTTAGGGTTATTGCCTCTCTTTTGCTGCTTTGTCTGTCAAAGCACTTTGTAAATAGTATTCCCTCCTAAAGCTGCCCAGTACAACCAGCTCCACTGGAGTGGTTGTGTTTAATTAAGGGCCTTGCTCATTAGCACCTCTGTGGTAGAATTCATTTTTTTTTTTTTTCACTTTCCCCAACTAGATTATATCCTGCCGGTCTGGGCATTGAGCTATATTTCTTTATTAAACCAGTAAAATTGTCTTGCTAACTAGACTGTTTGCATTCGCCACTTTACCTTGCTGCCACTGTGGCATTACAAACAACACCAGTGGCGAAACCACCGGGGTGGCAAGGGGTGGCAGCTGCCACCCTCAAAAAATTGCTTGCCACCCCACTTGCCACCCAGGTTGTCAGAAGTGTCTCCTATAATATACTACACATTTATATAATGGTATTATATTTTTGCTACTTTTGCTGTTGATCTCTTTGGTAACTTGTTCTAAAATCTTTAAGTTCCCCCTCCCCTGTAAAATGGTTGAGTCCATGAGTCCGCTTTGCTCTCGTCACCGTGGCTGCCCATCTCCCGCAACTAACTGGAGACAAGCCTACTGTAGGCTTCCAGTGATGAAAGAAGGTACAGTACTGCTGAATCGTGAATCAAGAAAATGTGATGGGTGGTCATATGTGATAGACAGTTCCGTTGTAATTTCAATCGTTTATTTAATTGCTAGCTTGCAAAAGTCGGTAGCATACAGTAGCTAGCTCGCTATACAGCTTGCTTGTGCTAGCTAGCCTTGAAGTTACTACTGTTAGCTTAGCTAACCGTCTTACTAATGTCTTTAGTACAGTAAGATGGACTGACAGAAAATGTTATAGCAGTTTTTTCTCAGTTTTTATTTTCATTACGTATGTAACTTAACTGTTAAGCTATTCCATTGCTCTTGTCTGTTTTCACTATCTGGATTTGTATAAATAAATATATATAGACACCAGGCGTGTGTGTGTGTGTGTGTGTGTGTGTGTGTGTGTGTGTGTGTGTGTGTGTGTGTGTGTGTGTGTGTGTGTGTGTGATATGCCACCCTTGCATTTCAACTTGCCACCCTTCTGCCACCCCATGTAAAATTTTCTAGAATCGCCACTGAACAACACCCTTACCGTTGCATAATGTTGTCTGTACCATTACTGTAAAAACGGAGCTGAGCCAGAAGGCAAAGCTCTTCATTTACCAGTCCATTTACTTTCCGGGTTTTGGATAGCGACCAACAGAATCCCATCTCGGATAAAAGCGCCCTAATTGAGCCTCCTTTGCCTGAGACCAGCCTCAGAGATGTGAGGAGATCCGGAAGGGGAGGTCATATTTCAACCTCTGCTCCTTCGCGTCTGAAGGGCTCAGGCAATGGGATGCCGCCTGCATGCCATTCTTTTAGTAGTTTTCCAGGCACGTTCAACTGCAAAGAGGCCCCGCAGTGGACCCAGAACACGGTGTAGAGATCATATATCTTGTCTGGCCTGGGAACGCCTCGAGGGTTCCCCAGGAAGAGCTGTATCTCTTCCCTCCTCCCGTGATACGGCGGAAGATGATGGATGTACGGTCGGATGGTTGGCCGTAGGGCCGGCATGTACCAACACATTGTCACTTCCAACTCATCAAATACCTCCACCTGGTCAGTGGAGCTACGCTTGAAACGCTATAGCGGTCAGTTTTGTACGTGGCAGGGACTGCTCGTCAGTTTCCATTCTTTTTAAAAACAAACTTCCAGCTTCACAGGAAGTTTTGGCAACGTACAACCTCGTTAATTCTACTTATATGGATCAGACTAATTTTGCTCCTCTCCACTTTTGGCTGCATGCTGTCCTCATTTACACAGCACTCCACACCTTTGCAAAAGCTACCTGCCTTTTCCACTGACACATTAATCAACCGCACTGTATGAATATGCATGTCCCCTGAATGTTTTAAAATTAGATGCGATGATTGTCTGTTAAGCTCTCACTCATTACAGGTTCTCACGGTGCACCAACACTCAAGGTAATTCTTCACTTAAACTAAAGTGGGAGAGCACTTGAGGAAGATTTGGTCTGACTTCTGTCAGAATGACTCCAAAACGGGAATCGCTGTCTAATTTGACTGCGATATGCTGAATGCTGACACACTTTTAAACACAATGATGACCCCCCCCCCCCCCCCCACCACACACACACACACACACACACACACAGTGAACACAAATAGTGACACACATTGGATTAAAACGCACCCAGCGCCTGCACCCCACCTCCTTTTTGACTAATTTTATTTTCCAGAGTTAGACTTCCCATTGTGTGTTGTGTACTCACAACTGGAAAGTTTCTGGATTCCATGCGTGGCTCTCGCTCGTTCTCTTTGTTTCTAGTCCCCGTCGCTCCTTTCAACCTCTCCCGTCTTTCCTGTCTCCAGCGTTCAACAATAGTTCTCTCCCCTATTTATATAGATATGTGGCTTCTGAGTTTAACTCTGCCAGGCTCATTTGAAAGTCAAATATGCGCTTTCACTTTTTCCCCCCACCACACTTCAAGTGCGTCATGGCACTTAATCAAGCCACTGCCACAGTGCGGCAATCAGAGATAACAGACTGCGAATATATGGGTCATCCCGTGCTCCGCACTGAGCTTACCGAGTGCCACCAGATGCACACTAATGAGGTGGACCCGCCCTTCACTGTTGTCAAGGCTATGTGGCTTCTGTCAGGCCTCCCGACTAGCGCTTATCATAAGACGCCGTGGAAAGAGTAGAAAGGAAGCGACGGCAGCAAGAGGCAGGTGGAGAGATGATGTCTAACGTTCCATTACTGCATGACCCGCCAGGCTTCGTGTGTCACCTGATTATAAAAATACTTTTAATAATACGCTTTTTCATCACGCTCTTGTCAAACGTAAAGACACTAAACACACACACGTACTAGATTTGATTGTATTTCATCCATGCTGAAGTACAAGAACGCAGGTGTGGCATGTCATCTGCTGAGAATCGCATCCGTGTCATCGGGCTGTAGCTGCAGTCTTTGGAGAGAGAAATGGAAGAACCGTTTCTCTAATTATCTCACTCAGTGTGCTCTTTATAATCATCTACTTTAGTCTGCCCTCTTTCTGGGTAAAGGCCCTATACAACACCTAGAACCACGAGATGTCGCAACTAGAGCTCCACCCTCTCGGACCACGTACGTTGGTATTCCATGTATTCGGTAGTCTTTTAGCTGCTAGCTACCTAAATGCATGTCACGTCCATCACTCAGCATCTCTCAGAACTAAAAAGCTTCCATTACATTGAATGTATCAATCCACTCAATGGGTGGAGATTCTTGATCATTCCAAATGGGAAGAGCGTGATTTGGGAAAAACGTCCAGGGCTTTTAGGGGAACCAAAACTGTTTTTCACATCCCAATGGGTTTAGTCTCTTTAGTCTCTCTCTTAAGCACATTGACACTGATGGATCAAGGCCTCCAGTCTTATCTGTGAGCACCGCTTACGTCTCCATTATGTCTCAGTGGGGAAAAGGGACTGTGGGGATATATAACTGCATTGTTATTTAATTATACTCATATTTGCTTTTGTAATGTGTTTTTCATGGCTGGTATGCGTCATGAGATAAAACTTTTAGGAGAAACTATCTTTTCTTTCCCTTGTAAAAATTACCCTTATTTTGAAATTCCCATAGCCATTAAAGAAAGGCGGTGTTGTAAAAACAATTGTAACAAAAAGTATGGGCATCACATTGAACAAATGGTATGGCCCATCCTTTCTTCACATCATGCATTTTGGTAGCGGTTGCAAAAGTGAAGAATAGAAAAGTTTCCAAATTGATTTGAAGTCGGTCGAAGTCGGAGCAAGTCTCTATCTCCGGGGAGTATCAGCTGTACTTTTAAAGTTGCAGCTCCGGACAAATGGCGAGAACAATGGCGCTACACAGCTGTGGATCTTCCTCCTTAGGCTCTGAAGGAGGAAGATGTTTAATCTCAATGGGATCCTCCTGGTTAAATAAAGGTTTAAAAAAGAAAAGGAAGGAGACGAGTAAAATGGACAAAAAGCCGTTCACGCCATCCCTTCTACTGTACGAACACTCTGTGTCCTTTCCTTTGACCAATTGTTGTTTCTTTTTCTTTCCGTTCTGACCACAGATTTCCTCCCCATGCACATTTTTCTTCATATCTCCAAGTTATTTTCATATAACACTGGTTCAATTCCTCTACATTCTTTTCAAATGTAACTGATAATCACTGTAATCATCGGCTTTACTTCTGGTTAGAAGAGATTCATTCCATCATATTCTACGTGATCTGCTACATATTAACTTTTGTCTGCAAAGGATAATAAAGAACTACAAAAGAACAAACAATACCAATATATATATATATATATATATATATTTGGACATGAGGGTTGGACATGACTGTAAATTAATTGATGGGTCAATATCCTTATATCCAAATAATGAGACAGCACATTGTGAACAGGTCATACATATGGGGCATTTAAAAATGTACAGACTAATCTGATTAATCTCTCACAAATTAACTTTGCAAACCATCTTTTGTATCATAACACATATAGGATGGTAAACGAGACAGATCACACAATTGCTTTATTTAAAATAACCAACCAACCATAACCAAAACAAGAGATTGCCAATTAATTTCATGATTACTTTGTGAATGTTGGCTATAATTTAACAAGTTATATTGTGGACCCAATAATGAAGGAGCATATAGATAATGACATTATTGATATAAATTCTAACACCGTCTTTCTCATGAGAATTGAAGGAAAGGAACTAATTGACTAATTGTGGTATCCAATTTTCAGAATAATCAAATAAATCTCAATGTTGGCGATGAAACTGAAGAAATATCCACATCATTAAAAAAAAAGAATACCGTGGAGGGGTAATAATAGATTTTAAATAATGCGTCATTCGAATAATCAGAACACAGTAGAAACCATTTCAACATGACTTAAAAAGTAATTCATCACAATACCTTATAATTGCTTGTCACTTGTGTTTTGCAAGAATCATAGTGTATTATAATTCCCATAATCACCTTGTCAAGTTACTTTTACTGGTAATTGTTTGCATTGAATAAACTGAAAAAAAAACATTAAATCTATGCAAGAACAACATACAGCGTTGCAATATATATATATATATATATATATATATATATATATATATATATATATATAGATATTTGTCTTTAGCAAATGATGAGCAACCGATGAGCACTTATTACCCCATAATAATAAATACAATACTTATCGCAGAAATAAGATAATGTATTATAACTATGTGCATTATAATGCACTTTGATACATTAGTATACTTCTGCTTCATAGTGTGTCATGATTATAGTTACAAAGAGTATGAATAATTAGATTTTACAGTACTATATGCACAAGTATTCTAAGTATGTTTGTATAGCATGATAGACATGAGCGCAATGCATGTACACAATGCATGTACACAATGCATGTACACAATGCATGTACACAATGCATGCCTTTATCCATCGGGCATCTTAAAGAAAAAAGATGCTTCACAGAGAAGTCAAGGCCCCTGGCTTGTACAACAAAACGTTACAAGCCACAACACAACAACATCCAGCAATACAACAATACTGAAAACTATTACTAATCATGCTGATGCAGCAGATTGTGTCTTTCTCAAGCACGAAAAGATGAGCTGAAAAATGTCCAATATGAATATGTATTTTTTGGGGGCAAAAATAACAGGTTTCCCCTCATGAATAAAGCGTGGTTGAGAGTACGCTGAGTGCGGAGCTTCTTAATGTCAGCAGGCGGATGACACAACAAGCTGTCACTCAACTGTGTATGTGTAGAGTTTTGTAATGGAATTATTATTTCTTTTTTCTTTTTACGTGTGTATTTGAGTTGTGCAAATTGAAAACGTTGGTAAACAAAAAGATGCAGATTGGACAGAGACATTTGAGAGAAATGAGTACAAAGCATGGCTCATGTCTGAGCCGTATGTGTCAGAGAAAAAAGCGACAGATTTGTTTGATTTTAATGGCGCTGCAGAATCAGTGGGCTGCGTCGCTTTCATGGTCACAGTCGCACGATTGGGGAGACTGGATGAAATGCATTCAAATTAGCTTTGTGGAAGTCTTTCCCGCTAATATCTTAACGATAGCGTTTAAAGGGAACAAGATGGACTCTGAGGGGGTGGAACAGGATGAACCACGATAGACGCTCAGCTGAAGCTCACTCCGAATGGACTGGAATCGGTTGCTCTTTAACGCTGATATTCACTTACACCAGCTTAACACTGTATATGTATGTTAATAAAGCATCGACTCCTCACAATGATTCCCATGCCGTAATGATGCTTCATAAAATGCCATTGCCTTCAAGGTAATGTTCCCCAGGACGATGTAAATATGTATTGTGCATCCTCTCGCCTTCGAAGCCGTGTTAATGTTGTTGGAAGGCAGCAACCTGCCCGAGGGAACGCAGGCACGATGCCTGTGAAGATCACACGGCCGTGGCTTTGTTGCATGATGTTATTGATAGGTTATTCTTCCGGCTGCAGTGATTATAAGATTCAGCCGCGCAGCCATCGGCCTCAATTCCTCATTAATTCTTTGCCGCTCTGCTGGGAGTGTTTTGACGAGACACAAATCTCAAAGCATCAAAGACGATGGCTGTGAGATATCGATTCCACGAACGACAGACTTAATTATGGTAATAGTTGTACTAATAAAGAAAGAAAGTGACAATTGACTCAGCTGGTACGCTATAAATACCCAGGTGCACAAATACAATGCACTGATGTGTGCGGCTAATGAATGCATTCAGCTAATGTATAGACATTCTTTCACGGTTTCTCATTTAACACAAGCAGTAATTTCTATTAGAGTACAACTGTGACTACAAGTAATTGAAACATGACCGCCGTTATGTTTTTCTGTGTGGAAAAAGCAACACGACTACAATTATTTTTAAAACTAATTTAAATAATATTTAATTATTAGTGTACTCGCATAGCAGACTTTCCATCCAGCAGAGTGGAGCACAAGCATAGAGGCATTTCATGTAAACTCGACTCCATTCGACACATTTTCAGTTTTGAGTGTTGTTTGTAACAGCAGTAGTTTGATAATTTCAGAAATGCAACAAACATGGTAACGTTGTCATGTGAATACGGTAAAACTGTGGGACTGTGCACAGTTGCCCTTTCCAAGGTGCTGATCCCGAGTGCTCTGGAGCTTCTCATGAGACCTGTGTCTTCAGTATCTTGCCTCTCATATACATGTGTGTCCTCACTGCAGAAATGTTTTATTTAAAACTATTAGTGATGCTGTTAAGCTATTTTCGACTAAATATGCTTAATTCGGGCAGCAACCTCTGGTTCTGAAAAGCAAAGTCAAGTGCCTAAAACTTGCATTCTTTCTAACGCTTCTGGTTGTTAAAATAAATCAGGTTGTATGGAAGTCTATGAGACAAATCAAGTCAAATAGAGCATAAAGGAGAGTAAGCTTTAGGGCAGGGCTACCTTGTGATTGACAGGTCACTACCGCTACCAGAGTAGTTTGTTACAAAACATCCGCTTTCAGGGTCTCTACGTCACTCCTCCGAAGTCCAGACACAATCACTTCTGTTCACTGGTTGCAAAAATGCTGATCTCGAGGCTTCGACAAACCAATGGGTGGCGTCACGACAACTGAATCCATTTCTTATATTCAGTCTATGCCTTCATTATGACACTTAAATATGTATTCTTAATTTTTTTTTTGGTGTGGGCCAAAAATGGCTCTTTTGATCCAGGGCAATTTGGAACAAATGCAACAGCAATGAGAGTTGCTTTTTTAAGTGTTGGTTTCGGTCCCAGCCAACACCAATTCAAAGTCTGTCCTTGACACAACAAAGCCTTTGTTTGCATGTGTTCTGTTTCACTCCCTACGTTCCGGCCACGGGACAGGCTGAGCACATCGGATGCATTTTAGCCGCCTTCCCCGGGCGCCTGTCTGAGGTTGGCTGCTGTTTTTTTACGCTTGGCCTCTTTCATAACAGTTGTGACCGGTGGGAGAGAAGGAGGCGGATGCTTCAAGGTAAACAAATGCACACTCCTGTTTACGAGCCGGGACAAGGTGGTGCATAAAGGAGGAGACAGAAGCAGCGCCTTTAAATCATATTTGGGTCGAAATGTTAAAGGAGAACTCCAGCAATATTGCATTTTAGATTCATTTTAGTTGTCATTTCATCAATAGAAAAAGTGTTTTTACCTTGGTGCTACTTTTTTTCCAACTCAGTTATTAACCCTCTAACCATAAAGAGAATATAATAACAATGGGGGCACTCAAGTTGTATTCAGCGTGAAAACTGTGGTTGAGGTTGAAGCATCGTCTGCCCAGTCTATCTGTGGAGTATGAGACATTCACTGTCTGTGGGCTTAAAAGATCAGCAGCTTGGAGTCAAGTTGTTACAAAAGGATTCCAAAACAATTGTTAAATGTCTCTCTTAATAATCAATTACTCAAATTATAGATACGTCCAGATGAAAACAGGGAGGGACAAAATATCCTCTGAAATGGGTTAAAGTCTGTCGACACTGAGGATCAGAATCAGCTTTGACGGCCGAGTATGTCGCGCCCATAAACACGTATGTACCGTTTTCACGGGTTTCATGGAATGAAAGTAACCCTGATTAGGTTTACGAGGAAAATTCAGTTTCTATCGGAAAGAATGCTTGATGTTTGAGTATGTTGTAGATGAAGTCCTGCAAAGATGTTGATATGTACACAGCATCTGTCACTGTCAATATAAATCCTACATACTATACATATAATATTAATGTTATTTTTATATATAATTATTTCATATTAGCACTTATTTTTTCATTATCTGTGTACATAACGGTCCCGTATATTCTTTACCCTAAACTGTCCAGTTTTGTTGTCCTTATCACAAGTTATTTTTATTCAAAAATTCCCTGTATGGGCGCAACATACTTAATATACATACTTAAGCAAGACATTTTTTAACCATTGTTTTGGAATCCTTTTGTAATGGCTTGATTACAAGCTGCTGAACTTTTAATCCCACAGACAGTGAATGTCTCATACTCCACGGATGGAGTCTGGGCGGACGATTGCTTCGACCTAGACCCCAGTTTTCATGCTGAATACAATTTCCGAGTGCTCGCACCGTTATTTTCTTCTCCTCTATAGAGTTAGAGGGTTAATAAGTAAATGGAAAAAAAAGCAGCACCGAGGTAAAAACTGGTGCTCGGTTTATAAACTGCGACATCCTTCGTCCCCACAGACCCTTCTCATCATCACACCATCATGAAGCAATTTCTGGGCCCAGGCAAAGTCATTCCCAAGAGCATCTAAAGGTTGGAGGAAGAGAAACGGATAGGCGTCCTGGCAGACAGGTTGCATTTGTTGCACATATTTTATTACGATATATTACATGACCGCTGGAGTTGAATGTCTCATGGATTACTGTCGACATCAGAAATTATGACAAAACAGTGCAACAAAATAAAAAAACTCAAGTGTTTCCCTCCATTAGAATCCAATTTGTGGGAGTGTGAATGCCTGCGAAGTCTACTTTAAAACGGCACGTGTTTGAGGACTGATCGTAGAAACGTGCAGTTCTTGGCGGATTCAGGTGGGGAAAGAAATTGTTTGTGCAGTGAAATCAAACGATCGTGTGCAGCAAGTAAAAGCGCAACGACACAAAATAATGGACACCCCGGCATAGCGAGAGGCCGGTACTGAGTGCAGTACCCGCTGAGCCGCCACCATGCCCCCACCTGCGCAGCTCGGCTAATGCGACCACAATCGGATCCAAAATGTTCCTCTCCAGCCACACCGCACCTTAGTGCTTAGTGGTTGTTGTTTTTTTCTTTTCTCTTAAGAACAGCTTATCCGCAGTGTGAATAGGTAATTAAATTGCTGGTAATTATGTATTGATCTGGAGCTTAAATGTTGTCGAGGGTTGGCTGTTTAATCGGCAGGGGCTGTCAGTCACTCGCACTGTTTATGAGGGGGGGGAAGAGAAGAGGCTGAGGAGAACACAGAGAGAGAGAGAGAGGGAGAGGTGGGCAAACAGACTAGATAAAGACAGAGAAGGAGACAGCATTATCGTTGTGGCTCTAATCATCTTCAAGTGCTTATTTTTTTCTTTCCTCTAATCTCTGTTTGGTCTCCAGAAAACAAATGATGGGATTGTGTCACGGCTCGGCCGTGACTTATGTTCCTTTTGGGCTGTTTTCTGTTTGTCTCTGGTGTCCCCGGGTCGTCTTCCCTGTGTGTGTGTGTGTGTGTGTGTGTTTCGTGGGCGTGGCTTCCGGCAACTGGCAACCATCTCCACACCTGCAACCCATCTCCGGCACCTGACGTCAATCATCTCATCACCTCCTCTCTGTTAAAACACCCTGGCTTCCATCTCTCCAGTTGCCAGATTATTGCTCCATGTTATGTGGTATAGCGACTCTCGGCCTCTCTAGTGACTCTGTCTACCAGATCTACTCCGCTTGTGTTCGTATGAAATTACTAATCTCTGTTCCTTGTGCCCAGGATTCCTGTGACCGTGACCAGCCTCCCCGCCACCGTCCACGCCACCTCACCGCTCCGCCTACACCCTCCGCTACCATTTAATAAACTGTTTTACTTTTCCCCAACCTTGCCTCTCCGTGCCTGCACTTGGGTCCACCTAAACCAAACCGTAACAGAATAATCTGGCCAACACGGACCCAGCAAGCACGGGCGCTTGTTAACCGTCACCGACCCGCGCCTGGAACCGGCCGGCAACTTATTTTTTTCTTTTTGTGATGGATAGTCCACAGCCACTCCGGCTGTATTTTCGGGATGGCCTGGGGTACATTGACCACGTGGTGGATCCCCGGTACAAGTACCCCAGTGAGAGTGAGGAAGAGGAAGAGGACCTCGAGCTGGACCGCTGGGCCGGTACCCGGCTCGCGTTTGGGCCCCGGAGCTTCCAACGGGCTCAGAGTTCCCGCCAGGGTTCCAGAATGGCTAGCTCTCGACGTCGGGGGGAGCAGACCAAGCCCGTACCCTGGGACTCGGGGCCAGCCTGGACGCCCTTTTACGATCTGCTACCCCCGGCCCCGGAGGCCAGGACCCCGGGCCCTCGACGCCGGCGAAGGAGGAAGGGCTCCAGACCAACTACCCGGGACCCGCCGACGGCCGGGACACCCTCGTCCGAGCCGCCAGTTCTGGTCCCGGTGTCGGCGCCGTCGCTGACCCCTGCTCCCCGTGTCCTGTCGGCGCCCCGGCCGACTCCCGCTCCCCGTGTCCTGTCGGCGCCCCGGCCGACTCCCGCTCCCCGTGTCCTGTCGGCGCCCCGGCCGACTCCCGCTCCCCGTGTCCTGTCGGCGCCCCGGCCGACTCCCGCTCCCCGTGTCCTGTCGGCGCCCCGGCCGACTCCCGCTCCCCGTGTCCTGTCGGCGTCCCGGCCGACTCCCGCTCCCCGTGTCCTGTCGGCGTCCCGGCCGACTCCCGCTCCCCGTGTCCTGTCGGCGTCCCGGCCGACTCCAGCTCCCCGTGTACTGGCGGCGCCTCGGCCAGCCCCGGTCCCAGTTTTTGCGACTGTGCCGCTGTCAGCCCCTGTCCCGAGTTCCCCGACTGTGCCGCTGTCAGCCCCTGTCCCGAGTTCCCCGACTGTGCCGCTGTCAGCCCCTGTCCCGAGTTCCCCGACTGTGCCGCTGTCAGCCCCTGTCCCGAGTTCCCCGACTGTGCCGCTGTCAGCCCCTGTCCCGAGCTCCCCGACTGTGCCACTGTCAGCCCCGGTCCCGAGTTCCCCGACTGTGCCGCTGTCAGCCCCGGTCCCGTGTCCCGCCACGGTGCTAGTCCCGGTCCCAGCTTCCACACCTGTCTTGTCGGTGGTCCGGCCGACCCGGGTTCCCCGAGTCCCATCGGCGGTCCGTCCGACACCTGTCTCGTCGGTGGTCCGGCCGACCCTTGTTCCCCGTGTCTCATCGGCGGTCCGGCCGACACCTGTCTCGTCGGCGGCCCGGCCGATCCTAGTCCCAAGAGTCCCATCGGCGGTCCGTCCGACACCTGCCTCGTCGGTGGTCCGGCCGACCCTGGTTCCCCGAGTCCCATCGGCGGTCCGTCCGACACCTGTCTCGTCAGTGGTCCGGCCGACCCTTGTTCCCCGTGTCTCATCGGCGGTCCGGCCGACACCTGTCTCGTCGGCGGCCCGGCCGATCCTAGTCCCAAGAGTCCCATCGGCGGTCCGTCCGACACCTGCCTCGTCGGTGGTCCGGCCGACCCTTGTTCCCCGAGTCTCATCGGCGGTCCGGCCGACACCTGTCTCGTCGGCGGCCCGGCCGATCCTAGCCCCAAGAGTCTCATCGGCGGTCCGGCCGACACCTGTCTCGTCGGTGGCCCGGCCGATCCTAGTCCCAAGAGTCTCATCGGCGGTCCAGCCGACACCTGTCTCGTTGGTGGTCCGGCCGACAACTGTCCCTCGAACCCCATCGGCGGTCCGGCCGCCACCTGTCCCCCAAGCCCTGCCGACAGTTCGGCCCAGCTCGTCTCCGGTGATTCCCGTCGGCGGTCCGGCCGACACCTGTTCCCAGTGTCCTGTCGGCGTTCTGGCCGACTCCACCTCCCCGGGTCATGTCGGCGTCCCAGGGGAGCCCAGTCCTGCCGGGCCCCGTCCCGAGCCCAGTCCTGCCGGGCCCCGTCCCAAGCCCAGTCCTGCCGGGTCCCGTCCCGAGCCCAGTCCTGCCGGGTCCCGTCCCGAGCCCAGTCCTGCCGGGTCCCGTCCCGAGCCCAGTCCTGCCGGGCCCCGTCCCGAGCCCAGTCCTGCCGGGCCCCGTCCCGAGCCCAGTCCTGCCGGGCCCCGTCCCGAGCCCAGTCCTGCCGGGCCCCGTCCCGGGCCCAGTCCTGCCGGGTCCCGCTCTACGGAGTCCTCGTCTCCGGAGCCCCGCTCTACGGAGCCATCGAAGTCTCCGGAACAACCCCCGGAGCCACAGAAGTCTCCGGAACGACACCCGGAGCCTCTGCCCCGCTCTCTGGAGCCTCTGCCTGACTTTCCGGAGCCCCCGTCTGGTGGCCGTCCTCCGGCCCGCCCCCCTGAGCGCACCTGTCCACCTGGTGGCCGTCCTCCGGCCCGTCCCCCTGAGTCTCCGCCTGGTGGCCGTCCTCCGGCCCGCCCCCCCGAGCGCGCCTGTCCGCCTGGTGGCCGTCCTCCGGCCCGTCCCCCTGAGTCCCCGCCTGGTGGCCGTCCTCCGGCCCGTCCCCCTGAGTCCCCGCCTGGTGGCCGTCCTCCGGCCCGTCCCCCTGAGTCCCCGCCTGGTGGCCGTCCTCCGGCCCGTCCCCCTGAGTCCCCGCCTGGTGGCCGTCCTCCGGCCCGTCCCCCTGAGTCCCCGCCTGGTGGCCGTCCTCCGGCCCGTCCCCCCGAGTCCCCCGCCTGGTGGCCGTTCCCCGGCCTGTTCCCCTCTGCCCAGTTAAGTTTCCAGGGTTTCCAGGTTCCTTCCCTCAAGCCCGTTCCCGCCAGGGGCTTCGGCCCTCCGGCCGTTCCCCCCTCCACCCACCCTTGCCTGACGGTTCCGTGGGCGCCTGGAGGCGCCCATTGAGGGGGGGGTACTGTCACGGCTCGGCCGTGACTTATGTTCCTTTTGGGCTGTTTTCTGTTTGTCTCTGGTGTCCCCGGGTCGTCTTCCCTGTGTGTGTGTGTGTGTGTTTCGTGGGCGTGGCTTCCGGCAACTGGCAACCATCTCCACACCTGCAACCCATCTCCGGCACCTGACGTCAATCATCTCATCACCTCCTCTCTGTTAAAACACCCTGGCTTCCATCTCTCCAGTTGCCAGATTATTGCTCCATGTTATGTGGTATAGCGACTCTCGGCCTCTCTAGTGACTCTGTCTACCAGATCTACTCCGCTTGTGTTCGTATGAAATTACTAATCTCTGTTCCTTGTGCCCAGGATTCCTGTGACCGTGACCAGCCTCCCCGCCACCGTCCACGCCACCTCACCGCTCCGCCTACACCCTCCGCTACCATTTAATAAACTGTTTTACTTTTCCCCAACCTTGCCTCTCCGTGCCTGCACTTGGGTCCACCTAAACCAAACCGTAACAGATTGTACATTTCTGCGTTTCTTTTGCATCCGGTAGGAGCAATTGATGTAGTTTTAACATGCAGACATTATTGAAAGTAATGACGAGCATAACAAGCAAGAGTAAGGGTCAGTGGTGGTGGTGGTTGTGTCAAACAAACACATCCAGCAGGAGACTGCTGTTCGTGTCCCGTTTGAAACCAAAAGTAATCCTTCACTTTACACTTTGTTACGTAGGTGTATGCAAGTGTTTCGGTGTACTGTCGCATAAGAAAGTCCTCTAAGAGCAGTCGTTATTTATTGAAGCTGTGGTTTGCAGAAAGGTACAATGCCAAAAATCAGAACCATTTATTACCATGTTTGTTTTTTACATTCCAGGAATTTCTCCTGGCGGAAGGTCCATAACATTTAACATTGAACAATAAACATTTAACAGTAAACATAGTGGAATGAATTAATATTTACAGTTGAAAGTGTAATATAAAAATACGATAAAGTGCATGGAGTGTGCACAGAATGTAAGTGTGAAAGTGGCAAGTGTATTTAAATATAAGGCATGGGGGTTTCTGCAGGGGAGTGTCCAGTGGGAATTGTCTGGGGGGTGACAGTCAGTCAGTGGGGGACCCGGGCTCTGTTTATGAGCTCGACTGCAGACGGGAAAAAACTGTTGGTGTGGAGTGAGGTCTTGGTCCTGATGGACCGCAGCCTCCTGCCAGAGGGGAGGGACACCAACAGTTTGTGTCCAGGGTGAGAGGGATCAGCTACAATCTTCCTCGCCCGCTTCAGGGTCCTTGAAGCAAACAAGTCCTGGAGGGACGGCAGATTGCGGCCAATCACCCTCTTGGTAGAGCGAATGATGCGCTGCAGCCTGGCCTTGTCCTTGGCAGTGGCTGCAGCGTACCAGACGGTGATGGAGGAACAGAGGATGGACTCGATGATGGCAGTGTTGAAGTGCACCATCATTGTCTTTGGTAGGTTGAATTTCCTCAGCTGCCTCAGGAAGAACATCCTCTTCTGCGCCTTCTTGGAGATGGAGCTGATGTTTAGTTCCCACTTGAGGTCCTGGGTAATGATGGAGCCCAGGAAGCGGAAGGACTCCACAGCTTTGACGGGGGAGTCACACAGGGTGAGAGGGGCTGGTGGGGCTGAGATCTTTCTGAAGTCCACAACCATCTCCACTGTCTTCAGAGCGTTGAGCTCCAGGTTGTTTTGGCTGCACCAGGTCACCAGGTGGTCAGTCTCCCACCTGTAGGCGGACTTGTCCCCACCAGAGATGAGTCCAATGAGGGTGGTGTCATCCGCAAACTTCAGGAGCTAGACGGACTGGTGACTGGAGGTGCAGCTGTTGGTGTACAGGGAGAAGAGCAGAGGGGAAAGAACGCAGCCTTGGGGGGAACCGGTGCTGATGGACCGGAGGCTGAGACGTGTTTCCCCAGCCTCACGTGCTGCTTCCTGGGAGACAGGAAGTCTGTGATCCACTTGCAGGTGGAGTCGGGCACGTGCAGCTGGGAGAGCTTGTCCTGCAGCAGAGACGGGATGATGGTGTTGAAGGCAGAGCTGAAGTCCACAAACAGGATCCTGGCGTAGGTTCCTGGGGAGTCCAGATGCTGGAGGATGGAGTGGAGGGCCATGTTGACTGCATCGTCCACAGACCTGTTGGCTCTGTAAGCGAACTGCAGAGGGTCCAGGAGTGGGTCGGTGAGGGTTTTGAGGTGGGACAGGACCAGGTGCTCAAAGGACTTCATGAATCAGAGTCTGTAGGCCTGTTTGTTAACACTGTGGAAGGATGCCCGCCGTCCGTGGTATTTCTCTATCCATGGTGCTTTCCATGCCTTTCCCCCAGTGCATGCTGGGATGGATTCCAGACCTCTCGGTGAACAGGAATAAGCAGGTACTATCTCACTCATTTGCCAGCCAAAGAACTATTATTTTCATGATATTTAGATTTAATATTCACACTAATTATCTCCAGGCATAAGCCGGGGGGGAGCTCGGGATTAGGAATTGTTCCTGACCGGATATGCATGTCTTGGTGAGCCACAAATAATGTTTGCAGTCCAGTGGAATTCCTGAATGGTTCTTCCATCAAGACTAATGCGAGTGATGGTGGCTCAATGGGGCACTGCTTAGTGTGTGGACGTAAGGAATGGTGGCTGCTCTCAGGCCTGACCAGTGTTGGCGATCGAATCAGCTGTCTGGTGTCAATACAAGTAGAATGTAGGTTTCAGGTTTCATGAATAAACAAAAATACTCATCAATAACCCACAAAGTTAAGAGAGAGTCGGTGGGATCACAAACCGGAGATGAGTGTGCTACTCGAAAAAATGAAGATTAATATATTTATTCAGTGCCTTATGAGTGGGCACGGACCTGCTGTGCCAGTTTATTATATACTGGCTCCGGATTTTATGGTATGATATCCTTAAATTCATAATCCTCTGGTTCATGGCTTAGGAGATGAGCTAATAAATGCTAATAAATAATGGTCATCGTTGAGTGGGAAATACCTGTGCTGTATATTAATATGTAATAACAGGAGACTTGTCTTCTGAAGACGAGGTCAGATGGATGAGTCAACGAAGCATCAAACACAAGAGGCCACAGTTCATAGTTTACTGCCAACCGTTAACTTTTATTTCTTTCACCGGTGACCTCAATTTTTCCCCAACCATAAACCCACATTAATAAATATTATTTTTATAATAACAATAAATCAAATGCCTATGTGTAATGTGAATGTGGTGACGTTATCAACCTCTATCATGTCTTTAGTTTTGACTCTAACCGTTCACATCCACCGTCCCGCAGCAGCCTGAAAACATTTAACTAATTCAAGTTCTTGCAACAGAGTGGATTGGACTTGCCCGGCACCACACACCCATTACACGATGTTAGCAACCTGCTGCTGGTTGCTGCTCAGGGCTTAGTGGAGACCAAAACGCAGCTATAGGAACTGTGAATATCGGACTAACATTTCTCAGGCAGAAATATATGATGCTCTGTGTCGGCTTGATGGGTTATGGTTGACTGTTAATGTTTTTACGGTAATATGTCAGCGTTGTTTTCACAGCTTGGTCTGATAAACTGTATGTAGGTCACTTCACCCATTTATAGACTATAGTTTTGACCCCTTGCGTTTGGCATTTTGGCTATTGCCTTGTTGGTTTTTGGCATCAACATCTTGTTTTGTGACAGGAGAGGGTGGAGCTAAGTACATAAGTATTTTTAAGCAACCAAAAAGGGTACATTTACTTTCATGAAGTGAAAACACACTGTGAAAGGGTTAACGCTGTGATACTATAACAGACAAATCCCAGACTGGACAACGCCCGGCACCGACCTTCCAATCACAGTAAGCCTGCCCTAAATGGACCATAATTTACTAAATGAACATCATAATGTATTGAAGAAGACTTGAAACTAGAGATTGAGACATAAACTCATGTTTACAATGTTTACTGAGGGAATAAATCAAGAGAAGTAGAGTCATTTTCTATAGACTTCTATACAACCAGACTTCTTTTTGCAACCAGGAGTCGCCCCCTGGTGGCGATTAAATGGTACTTCCCCATCGGTTGCACTTTTCAGAACTGGAAATTGTTTCCTGCTTATTCCAAAACATTAATAAAAAGGCAGCATTATTCAGGAAGTTTCCCCCCAAACCATGATCTTTTCCTCGCACTAAAGTTGAGTAACTTTATTTCCGTGTTAATTTTGGCGTCCCTTGTGGCCAACAGCTTTCGATTGCAGGACAAAGGTGAAAACGTAACCTTCCTCACCGCTTAGGTCATATGAATAATTTCTTGTAACATTGACATAACATACTTTTGAGAAGAACCAACAAACAATGTTGCTCTTTATAAAGGGGCACCAAACCACATCTCATGTCATTTTTGAAGGCAATGACTAATTATATACTTTTTCGTTTTCTCGAGAACTTGTCGGATGTCAGCCAGGTGACATAAGGAGCACCGTAATATTATTTTTTTAATGTTTTTTTATGATGATGTGTCTGACACAATAATTCCATCTGCTGAGGTGCTGAAATGTAAAAATGATGGCGCAGTCCTTCATACTTCCTTACCCGTGGAGCACGTGTTGATGAAATTGGCCGCTGGGGTTCCACTGTACAGCTGCGTTTCAGTAATGAGGTTTATCGCTCCAGCACCACAGCGGTTCATCAGCCATTACAATTTCTACCTGTCAATACCACAATTCATATGCAAGGATGTAGAGTATTTGCCACCGCACATTGCCAGGTCAGCGTTCAGACCTGGGGAGGTAATTGCCAGCTGCAAAAGTCAAATGAAACTGGCCCAAAGGAGGCTGAAAGCATTCCATTGTACTTCCCTGCAAATCAGGAGCGCTGTGGAAAAATCTGTTTATGTGTACAAATGTCAAAAAATACAAAAGGGTGATAATCTGACAGCAGCTCGAAAAGTCGCTTTCATAGAGGCAGCAGCATTAAAAAGAGGAAAATTATCCAAATGTTTCTTTCACATAGTCTCCCCAAGCTAAAGGGTACAGTTAACTCTGTTGCTCTGTCTCAGTGTTCTTACTCTTAATGATCAACTATCATACATCACGAGCAATGTACTCTGTAGTTAGCCTTTTCGGTTGGGGGAAGAAAATAATTTTAAGACCAGTAACAAAAACTGTAATGGAATGAAATTGCCTCAAATGTAAACAGTAATACGATATACATTTCCATACACACACTTCATGTTCAGAGCAATTATAAATGGTCGAGTTCAAAATGTGGCAAGTTGTTCTGCTACACTGACAAGTACACCACAGGAAGGGTACGCTCATAAAATAGAACATTAAGCTATCAGTAGAAAATATGATTACACTGGGAACGGGACTAGTAATTATGTAGTGGTTCTAAAGATCCCACGCATAGTGTGTTACAATTATGTCTGTAACAATGTTACAAGTCGTATGTACTATGCACATAAACAGGTTTCTATACAAATGTGGGGACAGAAACCAAAGCAGGATGACTGAGAGCTAATGGGGAAATCAACATGAGAGATTTATATTTGTGCTTTGAAAGAATTACAAGAGTAATGGGTGGAAAATCTTCAATTACCAGTAGATATTAACTTAATTTTATTTTAATAAGGCGGCGGAAAGAATTTCACAGAATCTGGTGGAACAATTGTCTATTTCAGGTTTAGACAGCTCACACTGTTACTGTGTGTTTATGGATGTTTGATGAATAGCAAAATAGTTTGTCAGGCTCTATGATCAATGCTTTGCTGATCTCTTTGGTGTGGTTTTAGAGTTTGTTGTTTTAGTTTAGTAAGTGAGGGAAAATGCACGTAGTTATTCTTCCCATGAGCAACGTTTCCTGATACAACGGTTCCTATCATATCTGACAAAAAGTTACAACTCATTTTTCGTGTATTTTCCTACTTAATTCCAGCAATTTGTCAATTTCCGCTCGTTACATCCATCAGTCTTTTCCAAATAAACCTCACAGGAGACAGCTTTGTTAGGTTTAGGCAAACAAATTCATGGGTTAGGTTTAGGAAAAGATCATACAATATTTAGTTTGGTTTAGGAAACACAACCGTAGTTGGTTTGAGGAAAAGATCATAAAATAATTTGTTCGGTATAGGTAACAAAACTACTTAGGTTTTGGTTAAAATAACTACGAAACCAACATTACTTAAATATGAAAGTTACGATTACAGATATATCAACCTTGACTTTTTACCGTCTTGATACTTCCTGGTTCACCATTACATGGATATAGCTACAAACGGTGTATTAGAACAGCCTGCAGTGTGGCTTAATAACAATCATGTTGTGTTGAAACAGTTTATTTAACCTCCAACATGGATTTTGACAATGTGGCATTAACAGGGTAACTTTCTTTTGAGCCTGGGTTGGCAGTATGTTGTTGATCTTATTTTGTGTTTGCGTGCTGTCGATAAAAGGAGTACCGTCAGGTATCCAGAATGTTGCCATCGATTAGGTATCGTTTCTCGTGACGTCCCCGTTCTGCTGTAATTGTCCAGATCCAATGGCCAGAACGCCAATAACTCAATCTGTTATCTATCAAAGTGGATGATGCTTCTGACCTGGTCCTGAGAGTATTTTATATTTCCTCCTTTTCAAGAAGCTCTGTGAAGGGGTGACTCCGGTAAAAGCTACCATCCTGTATTGATTTCCCTTATTAAATCTATAGTAATCGTAAAAGAGGGCATTTAGAGTGAGAGATACTGATAATACCAGTGGATGCACCTCTCGCAGTCTTTCAGAATAACCAACGCAAACGGATATTCTTCAGGGACCTCATTCGTCTCTTCACTCTATTATTTGCATGCCCCAGGTGGTCGCTGTCTCTCGCTACAAAGCAAATGAACACATTCTCCCCGGGGAACAAGTGGTCTGTGATCGGTAAATAAATCAAACATCATGAGAAGATGGATGCCTATATGTCTACACAGGGTGGGATATTGACCGATTGACTGAGTTAGCCACTGACTGTCATCTGGTCCGTTAATTCATAATTTTGTGTCAATGACACCGCCCGCTTTGCTTCAGTAATTGCTCTTATGGATGAAATGCTCTTATGGATGAAAGTGCATGCGTGAGGGATTAATATAGGCATAAGATAGTAAAGTGACTTTTCTTTGACCTGTAAAAGGGAATAGTGGAGTATTTGTTTTTGATATGAAATGCCTGTAAAACGGTTGGATGGATTGCTACATCACAGACGTTCAAGTTCCCTTCAGAAAAAATATAAAAGTGGGGGTATTCTGTCTCTTCATCCAGGACCATCAACAGTTAATGCCCAATACATTGGTGTATCACCAAAATGCCTTCTAGACTAATGACATGCCAATCAGCCTCAGCAGTATTTTCTTTCTTGCTAATTTGCTAACTCTTCAGGCGACAATTATATAGCAATGGTGAACAATATTAACATTTCACATGCAAAATACCAGCATGTTAGTAATGTCATTGAGGAGGTTGGGTTATTAAAAGGACACAAAATAAACAATAAGCACAGTGAATGGATGGAACAAAGAAACACAGGACTTTAACCCAGGAGACCACAGTTATGTTGCTTTGTGAAAATCAAAAGTAAATATTGACTCATTTTAATTTACATCCTTGACTTAACCGTGATGTTTTACTAATCAATTAGTTGTGTTGTTTAATGACTAAGTCATTTTGTTGCGTTTTTTTGTTTCAATTTACAATGTTTGAAATTGCAACCGTAATCCGGTTTTGGGTGGTTACCCCCCACTCCGCTCAGGCTTCGCCACACTGTTGAAAATTCCATTGAATGGTATTGCTGAACGCAGTTTAATTGTAAGGGAACAGACATTTTTTAGGAGACAGGGTTGCTATCTGTTGAGGCAGGTATATATTTGGAGAATGTAGAGAGCTAGTTTTTTTTAACCGCTGTCATGATTTATTATTCCCTGCAGAATTTGGTTGGGATCTGTGGGGGTGTATCCATGTCGCCGAGTCTCTGACTCTTGATCATTACTTTTTCATGACATTGCCATATGCTGCTCTGATTAACAATTTTGAAACACTGCTTTACTTTCTTATGTTGCAGAGGGAAAACTAGTTACTTTCAGACAATAATGTTACCGTTATTCTCAGCAAAATAAGATACATTATAGAAACATGTAGAGTCGTTAACATGCCTCCACCATGACAACATTTACGTGTTACAGATCATCATATTCTGATGCATCATTATGCATCAGAATAAATATTCCAATAATATCTTTGACCAACATAGCGCTCTGAATGGGGCCATTCTGCATGATAAGTGCTTTTACTCTTGTATGCATTTACTGAAGTGATTTACTGCACTACAAGCATCAGGTATGCATGACTTCTACTTGTACTCTAGTAAAACACTTTATATTTCCATGTCCTTTGTGATCATAATCCAGATCTCGGTGCTATATGAATAGTGGACTGGGCTTTTTGGGGAGGGAAGCTTAAAGAGACAGGCGCTAAAATGTAGCATGTCAAACAAAGGTATATGCAGGTGGACAGAATAATACAAAATAAAGTGTTTAGTGATAAATTAAAGCAAACTAAGGAAATGTCTTTGTTCTCCATATGATAAGCCATATGAAGGTCAGTGTGTTGTACAAGCTAACCAACGCATTAAATAGAAGCCGTAATCCTCCTACATCATTGCAAACTGATAACAATTACATCATCTCACCTTCATTCATGGCCATTAAATCATGACATGACATTTCACACACTTGGTGAGAGGTCAGCTGATTGTACGAGTAACAAGATTAGCCATGGCTACCGAACAATTAGTCTTCTAGGCACTGAGTTGTTTTATAAGCGTGTTGTTGAGTGATTTATTCAGTTACATCTTCACCGCAGAGGCCAGTGTGTCAGCAGGTCAGAGACACTGATACCCCAACAGCCAATCGACTCCGCGCCGAAGACGACAGATCAATAGAAACGGGATGACAAACTGAACTCTATCCCCCTTCACCTCTGGATTGCAGCGGAGTCAGAGAGGATCAGGGCCATGCATCTTCACAACGTTGTCAGGTTGCCGTAACAGCAGGGAGGACAAAAACTGTCAAGCGGTGGAACTGGGAAATCCTTCCTTATTTTCCTCCGAAGAGCTGTGGGAATTGAAATGCAAATCATCAGGTGTGCTGCGCTCGACTGTGGCAACTGACAAAACCTTGTATGTTTTCCCTAGGAGACAGAAGCTGCTGCTTTGTAAGCTTCCAGCATTTCTACATCCACTCTTTTTTTCCATTTCCACTAGTAATTCTGTTTGATCATTATCATCTGTATTATTGTGAAAAAATTGTTTCCCATATATATATATATATATATATATACATACATACATACATACATATATACATACATATACACATATACATATATATATACATATACATATACACATATACATATACATATACATATATATACATATACATATATATATATATATGATATGGCCTGTGACTTGAACTTTCCCATAATGACTTATGTCCCGTATACAAAGCAAGCCAGTTAGGAGTCCAGGAATCTCTGATATCTGTATGTCCCTGACTGAAGCACTGTTGTCATATGGTATGCGCCTGACTAGAGACAACGCATCATTGTTTATCATATGGCCGGAGGAAGGTTACGAAGACATCATGAGGGCTCCTGTGACTGTGATATAAGGAAGGAGTTTTCGATCTGTTCTTTGAGCAGACTTGGAGATGCAATTAGTAAAGTAACACGTTGTATGTCTGTCCCTGCATCTTCTTTGCAAAGAATAAATTACCTCTTGATATGAGCACCAAGATCCGGTGTCGAGTGTGAATAGTTTTTCTACCATAACACAAATGACCATAAGAAAAAGGTCATTTCAAACCAATGGGAGATGAAGGACAATGACTAAATAATGATCACATGCTGTAAAAAGTATATAAAAGTGAGTTTTTAAAAAGGTGAATAAAAAGGTTACAATCCAGGCACTTTGCTATTCTTATCGCAAAAGTTTAAGGGCGTGGGAAACGTTGTTCTCTTTAAATCCCTGCACAGTGTATACCAGAACTTTATGTACAATGAACAGGTGGCATAAAATTAAAAATATTATTAAGTAGATCATGTTCAGGTGGTAAAGAAGATGATCTGACTCACTAATTTACTGCCAGGCTGACACTGGAACCAACAATGGGAACTAAAATCACGTTAGAATGCTGCTTCAGCATACAGATGAACAAATTATGCATTGTAACCTTATTTAAATAGATATAGTTATAGTTTTGTGTGGAATATTCCACCCTGTGTCCAGGCATTGTAAATGTCTGCAAACCATTGGAATAGTTGAATGTCGACTTTTCTGAACTAAAAATAAAATTCATGAATACATTTCATATTTCTTAGCACACTTTTATGAATATTATCATCATTTTTTGTATTTTACATTTTTCTTTGGGGGGGGGGTGGATCCAGGGGGGGCCCAGCCCCATGGTGTTACGGTTTTTCTCCGACCCCAAGTGCACGACAAAGTCAATGTCCAGTTTAGCCAGTGAGCTGGCGTTGTTTATTATATAAACACAGGTAAGCACAGTCCAAACCCAAGAACCAAAACCTACTGTTCCAAAACTAACAGCGACAGGTAAGTAAAGTCCAACACAAAGAACGAAAAACTACTGTCTCAAAAACGGACAGTGACACATAAGTCCACCAGCAATGTTCCCGGCAACACCTGCCTCCTTAAATGGCAGTGTTGCTTAACTCACGAGTTTCCTTCGAAAACCGGAATTCCTCTCTGCAGTCCTCCAACACGTGTAGCGTTACCTCCGAGCACGCACTCACGTCGAACTCTGTCTGCTCGCTGCTCTTATTCTCGGCAGCCGCTCTAACGAGCTCCAGCTGCGAGGAGCGCCGATTGTTTTCAGGTGTGCGCCGGCACGCGCCCTGCTCGTCCCCGTCGCCTGGCGCGCAGCTCCCTGGCCGCGCGCGCCGAAGTCTCGGGCGCCTCCGCGCGCCCGGGCTGCGAGCAGGCTGGTGGGTCCCTAACACATGGCCTCCTATTGGCCAGCCACCACTGGTGGTACGGCAGGAAGAAATCCCTCCTGTAAGGCTTCAAGTTCTGGGTTTGTGTCCGGTGAGCCAGAGCTGCTGGCAGCCACACTCGCTCGGTAGCTTTGGTGCGTGAGAGACAAGCGGTGGCCGGAGAGATTAGCGTATATGATGTGTATCACAACTGGAAAGTAGTTCTTCATTAAAAGAACGGCACTGAAGGCCTTTGTAGATAAACAAGATGTTTCTGCTGCCTAGCCTTTTCCAAGCAAACTCCATTTGCGGAGGACAATTGAGGGAAAATGTTGTATACCCATCATAAGAATGACTTAACCTTGTAAGATTGTGATTGAAAGTCTTGACCTTGACAGAACAAAGTATTTTTCTTTCAAAGTTAAATACATTTGTTATTTTCAGAATCCTCATTACAAACATTGTGAACATTTCAATGTGTGACTTAAAAGATGTCTCTGACCTCCCTGTCCTCTCGAGCCCATTGGTTCCTACTGAAGAGGTACATCTTGACAAACATCTCACAACAATATAATTTCATTAAAAAAAAAGATTAATCATTTTCTTATAAACATTGATCCTGTAGCACTAAAACGCCACATATGTATCAATCTGCAGCTGAAAAGGTTTTCAAAACCCCTCTAAGGGGTAACTATGTCTGTCTCTGCTGTTGGATATAGACAACCCAGTCTCCATTTGACTCCCACTCATTCTATTGAAAAACACGATCACCCTGTCTCAGCTGCCCACTTACTGCTCCTGCATTTGTCTTTCTCATTACCCCCTCTTTTCATTATGTTGCCTTTGTTGGTGGTTTACTATTGAGTACATACAAGGCCATTGATTGTGTCTTGTTTACTGCCTGGTTTTGTCAGAACTTGTTTTCGTGGCCCTTAACATTTTTCTCCATGACAAATTTATGCTTGTTTTGATCCACTATCTGTCGGTGAAAATTGTACTTTGACAGTTTGGTAATGAAATGGGCTTTTTACTATTTGAAAGCAGCCCTTGTCTTCAGTTCCATTTACACAGGAACACTTGCTGCATTTTTACTGTAATTTAAAGCGGGCTAAAAGCCTTGTTTAGAATCATTATTATAATGACTTCTCTATAGCTCAAAGGCTGTGCACAAGAGGCCCAACAAGGTGTCAGAATGAAATGGGAGATGGTGGGTTTGTTTGCCATGTGCATTGTGCACATGGTTTGAAATAATGCCAGTGTACTGTTGATACAATTCCTGTTAAAATGTGCGTCCATGCTTGCTGTGCTCTACTTAAGGATAGGTGTAAACCCTAAGTAGCCTGGGTTGTTTAAACCACACCTGTGGATTAGTTGGTAGTTCTGTCCTTTAAAAATCACCTAAACACCTGTGGAGGTCACTGTGTCTCAGGTTTAACTTTAACCTTAGTTTAATTATGTCTGTATGATGCGTTTAACTGAGGTTTAACTTAAATCTGCTGTATCTTACCTCGCCCGGACCAGGGAAACCGGGGCACCCTCCCTGAGCCAGACCCGGGAGGCGAGCTCGTCGGCGAGCGTCTGGTGGCCGGGCTTTCGCCCATGGGGCCCGGTCGGGCTCAGCCCGAAGAAACACCATGGTGCAGCCACCCTGTGGACCCACCACCCGCAGGGACAGACATCGGGGTCGGGTGCTATGTAGACCGGGCGGCGGGCCGGGCAGGGGGCCTGGGCGAGCCGATCGCCGGCGACATAGACTAGCTCTAGGGACGTGGAACGTCACCTCGCTAGCGGGGAAGGAGCCGGAGCTGGTGAGGGAGGTGGAGCGGTACCAGCTAGATATAGTTGGGCTCACCTCCACGCACAGTGCTGGCTCTGGAACCAAACTCCTGGAGAAGGGTTGGACTTTGTTCTTTTCTGGAGTCGCCCAGGGTGAGAGGCGCCGGGCGGGAGTGGGGATACTCACGAGTCCCCGGCTGAGCGCCGCCGTGTTGGAGTTTTCCCCGGAGAACGAGAGGGTCGCCTCCCTGCGCCTACAAGTTGCGGGGAGTAAGGCTCTGACTGTTGTTTGTGCTTATGCACCAAACAGCATTTCGGAGTATCCGGCCTTCTTGGAGTTGGTGGGAGGGGTCCTGGAAAGGGCGCCGCCTGCCGACTCCATAGTTCTCCTGGGAGACTTCAACGCTCACGTGGGCGACGACAGAGAAACCTGGCGGGGAGTGATTGGGAGGAACGGCTTGCCTGATCTGAACCCGAGTGGTGTTTCGTTGTTGGACTTCTGTGCTAGCCACAGTTTGTCCATAACAAACACCATGTTTGAACATAAGGTGGCTCATAAGTGTACCTGGTACCAGAACACCTTAGGCCAGAGATCAATGATCGACTTCGTAATCGTATCATCTGATCTGCGGCCGTATGTTTTGGACACTCGGGTGAAGAGAGGAGCAGAGCTGTCAACTGATCACCACCTGGTGGTGAGTTGGATCAGATGGCGGGGGAGTCGGCCAGAAAGACCTGGCAAGCCCAAACGTGTAGTGAGGGTGAACTGGGAACGTCTGGCGGAGGATCCTGTCCGGGAGGTCTTCAACTCCCACCTCCGGAAGGACTTCTCACACATCCCGAGGGAGGTTGGGGACATGGAATCCGAGTGGATCATGTTCAAAGCCTCTATTGTGGACGCGGCCGCTAGGAGCTGTGGTCGGAAGGTCATCGGTGCCTGTCGTGGCGGCAACCCGAGAACCCGGTGGTGGACACCGGGGGTGAGGGAAGCCATCAAGCTGAAGAAGGAGGCCTTTCGGGCTTGGTTGGCCCAGGGGTCTCCTGAAGCAGCTGACAGGTACAGGCAGGCCAGAAGGACTGCAGCTGCGGTGGTCACGGATGCTAAAACTCGGGCATGGGAGGAGTTCGGGGAGGCCATGGAGAAGGACGTTCGGTTGGCCTCAAGGAGGTTCTGGCAAACCATCCGACGACTCAGGAAGGGAAAGCAGGGCCTTCCCCAGGCTGTTATCAGCGGGGGAGGGGGGCTGCTGACCCAGACAGAGGATATCGTCGGGCGGTGGAAGGAGCACTTTGAGGAACTCCTAAACCCGGTCAACATGTCCCCTGAACAGGGGGCAGCGCCTGAAGACTTGGGGTTGGATGAACCCATATCCCTGGCAGAGGCCACTAAGGTAGTCAAAAAGCTCCTTGGTGGCAAGGCGCCGGGGGTGGATGAAATCCGCCCTGAGATGCTGAAGGCGCTGGACTTTGTTGGGCTGTCTTTACATTACATTACATTACATTTCATTTAGCTGACGCTTTTATCCAAAGCGACTTACATGCTATACAGTAGACCGTAGACACAGCAACGGTGAGCAATGAGGGTTAAGTGTCTTGCTCAAGGACACAACGACACAGCCTGCCGGAGCCGGGGATCGAACCACCGACCTTCTGATTGAAAGACCGACTTGCTAACCACTGAGCCACAGTCGCCCCTTGGTTGACACGCCTCTTCAATCTCGCATGGGGGTCGGGCACAGTGCCCATGGACTGGCAGACCGGGGTGGTGGTTCCCATCTTCAAGAAGGGGGACCGGAGAGTGTGCTCGAATTATCGGGGTATCACACTACTCAGCCTCCCGAGAAAAGCTTATGCCAGGGTGCTGGAACGGAGGCTCCGACCGTTTGTCGAACCTCGGATTCAAGAAGAACAGTGCGGGTTTCGTCCTGGTCGTGGAACAGTGGACCAGCTCTTTACCCTTGCAAGGATACTGGAGGGGTCCTGGGAGTTTGCCCAACCAGTCTACATGTGCTTTGTGGACTTGGAGAAGGCTTTCGACCGGGTCCCTCGGGGCTTTTTGTGGGGGGTGCTGCGGGAGTATGGTGTGCCGGACCCATTGCAACGGGCCATCCGGTCTCTGTACGCCTGCAGTAGGAGCTGTGTTCGTATCCTCGGCAGTAAGTCAGATACGTTCCCGGTGGGTGTTGGCCTCCGCCAGGGCTGCCCTTTATCACCGGTCCTGTTCGTGACTTTCATGGACAGGATATCTAGGCGCAGCCGTGGGGCGGAGAATGTCAGGTTCGGGGATCTCAGGATAGCCTCTCTGCTGTTTGCAGATGATGTGGTCCTGTTTGCCTCCTCGGACCATGACCTCCAGCATTCACTGGGGCGTTTTGCAGCCGAGTGTGAAGCGGCGGGGATGAGAGTCAGCACCACGAAATCTGAGGCCATGGTGCTCTGCCGGAAACCGGTGGATTGCTCCCTCCGGGTGGGGACAGAGTGCCTACCACAAGCGAAGGAGTTCAAGTATCTCGGGGTCTTGTTCACGAGTGAGGGTAAAATGGAGCGGGAGATCGACAGGCGTATCGGTGCGGCTGCAGCAGTAAAGCAGGCGTTGCACCGGGCCGTCTTGGTGAAGAAGGAGCTGAGCCGGAAGGCGAAGCTCTCAATTTACTGGTCGGTCTACGTCCCAACCCTCACCTATGGTCACGAGCTTTGGATCGTGTCCGAAAGAACGAGGTCGCGGATACAAGCGGCCGAAATGAGTTTCCTCCGTAGAGTGGCCGGGCTCAGCCTTAGAGATAGGGTAAGGAGCTCGGACATCAGGAGGGAGCTTGAAGTCGAGCCGCTACTCCTTCGTGTCGAAAGGAGTCAGCTGAGGTGGTTCGGGCATCTAATTAGGATGCCTCCAGGACGCCTCCCTTTAGAGGTTTTCCAGGCACGTCCATCTGGTAGGAGGCCCCGGGGAAGACCCAGGACACGCTGGAGGGATTATATCTCCCAGCTGGCCTGGGAACGCCTCGGGATCCCCCAGAATGAGCTGGTAGATGTTGCGGGTGAGAGAGAAGTCTGGGTCAGCCTGCTTGACCTGCTGCCTCCGCGACCCGACCCCGGATAAGTGGTGGAAAATGGATGACCTAAAATGTTCTGTTTCCATGTCAAGAATAGAATTTCAAGCTGGGGAAAAAATATTTACATTCATGTTTCCAGTTAAATATCCAAACTACACATCTGTACTCAATTTTGATCACCTCCCCAATAACAAACAAACCTGACTTCTTTCCAGGAGGTCGTATGAATATATGTTGCTTAAAAGCCCTGAAAACCCATCTTCTCAATTAGTGTCTTATTATAGGCAACAGGGCAATGCATTAACAGAGAATTCATTACTTAAGGTGTCACAGTTTTAGTTATGTAAGGCTCCATTGGAGGAATCTATTGGTCAAAGGTGATGTAATGTACCACTGTGCAACAATCAGAGTTTTAAGCAATAGTGTAATCAAAATGTGACGGGTAGAATAATTAATGTGTGAAAATGAAGGTGGTAAATTGGTGGAGCATCATTTGAAAAACAATGACAGAAGTACGTATAGCGTACCACAATAATTATGATGTGTTAGCTTGTGATTTGAAACCTGTTCTCATCCCAGCAAGCGACCTGAGACGGCACCCACCTTTCACTGATTATATAACATATCACCCCCCGTTTAGTTGCCATAAACAGGGATAGAGACCAAAACAGTTGTTTGTACCAGGCTGTAAATATGTTTATACATTTTCGACGTGGGGGTCAGGGACGCTCCACTACGATCACAGTATGCCTCATTATTTTTGAGAATTCAGACACAGGTTTACACAACAAAACCACTTAGTTATGGTGTGTTCACACCGAACGCGACGCGAATTTTTCGCGCGACCAGATTACATGTAAAGTCAATGCACAGACGCGTTTGGTTGCGACAGACGCGAAATTTCGCCGGGCGGCGCGTTAGACGCGTTTGGCGCGGCGCGTTTGGCGCGGCGCGTTTGACGCGAAATTCGCGTGAGTTGAAATTTTCCAACTCGGGCGAAAATTCGCGTCGCGAAAGCCAATCAGCGTTGAGAAGCTCTGCGCGTCATCACCGCCGTCCTGCCGGTTTGAATCAAACAGCTGCTGATCCACCAGAAGTATCGCTGGCAGCGGCCGTCATTCAGACGCTGTTGTGCGGCTACGGATGATATTATGAACCCGGACACGGGGGCGTTTGATGGTCCGACATTAGAGGGACTTCCACAAGAAGGTTAAAGCAGAACTAGTGGTTAGTTTAATGGTGGATGGCGGAAACGGTACTGTTTTTACGGAGATAAGCCACGGAGATAAACCCCGCCCGCGTTAAAGCGAATTTGCGTTGACGGAAATTAACCACATAAAGTCGAGCGAGTAAACTCACGCGAGTAAACTCACTCGTCGCGTCGCGTTCGGTGTGAACACACCAATAAAGTCGAGCGAGTAAACTCACGCGAGTAACGCGACGCGAAATTTCGCGTCGCGTTCGGTGTGAACACACCATTAGGTATAGGAAGAGATTGAAGTTTAGCTCAAAATTGCGTTTGAAAAGTGAAAAACAGCAACATATTGTTGGGACAGAAACAACGGTCCCCTGGGCGAATGTCCTTTCAGTCGTTATTCTACGTCGCCACACTACCGGAACACATGCTCTGACTGTGTAAACGTGCTGTGGATGGGTCACCAATTGGAGTTAGTCGAAAGCTCGGTGCACTTCGTACTGACACCAAAGGGTGCCTTGTGTGTCAGGATCAGAAGCTGAGGGCCATCACAAACAGTGTATTCTTTACTCTTCGCTGTATTTCACAGACGAGGAATTTAATTATAGATTTTGGCAGATGTTTGTAGATGATTGCTAAACAAAGGATGTGCGGATGATTAGAGAGTATGTCATCCATTCATTATCCCTGTTTGGGACCAGTTCTATCCATTGGTCCTGCGTCAATCCCTTTTGTCTTGTGTTGCGAATATTTATATCAAATGGAACAATAAAACTCATCAAACTCACTCAGTGTACAATTTATTTTGGTCGGATGATGGATGGAAAAAGAGCCAAACAAAGCATACGGACTTGGTGTGAAGGCCCTCAGTGTGTCTTTTTTTGAGTGTATTTAGAGGCTGAGTCAGGCTTAATCAGGAACACCTGATAAAGAAAGTGTTCCTGCAGAGGTCGTGAATCCTCCAACACAGCAATATTTTTTCTCCATATACGTTGGTCTAAATGCTTTTAAAGCACTTTTCACAAGACCAGGGTATAGCCCTGCTGCAGAAATACTAAATAACTTTAACCCTAATCCCTTTTATATTGTGTTTGGGGTCCTGGAAGCCCCGAGCCTCTTAAATAAATCATAGTTAACATTGCTTTATTAGCTTGGTACTGCGTTACATTTATTGACTTTATAAATGCTTATAAACACAAAAACTTATTTCTTTTATTAACAATGATTCATGGACATTTCTGTATTGTGTCAGTGTATTGCCAGTATGTGGCAAAGAGAAGGTTCACTTCAAAACTTTACACAGTAAAAGGAAAATGAAAAAAATATCCCAACCAAATGTTAATTTTGCTATAATAAATAGTATTACTTTTACATGTGCAGCAGTGAGCGCCCAATTTTGTGTAAAAATAGTTATCTAATTAAGCAGCCTTGAATAAAATAAGCGGTTAAAAGATAAATCTGGTGGTTCATGAGGTGAACAGACGAGGAAATAGGAATTTATACATCTTGACTGCATGAAAACGAGTTAATTAGACTCTGCAAATGTTTAGTTAATTACTGAACAATTTTAACTTTTCGCGTCTAGAATTTGAAATACAGAAGTTATACATTGATTTGTTTTAAGGCGTCCCATGTAATTGGGCGTGAGGCAGCGACAGTCTCTGTTTTGGAAGAGGAAGTCAACTCCAGATGTTCCAATGGACCAATTAAATTAAATTAAATGGACCAATGTTTCCTTAATAATCCAATCATTTTAATGACTCATATTATATAAAACATATAATCGTCATTTGACGAAATTATTAATGCTTATTATTAATGTTTCTCTAAGATGCTCTTGTAAAAATGTTCTATAACAGTGCACCCAATTATATTGTTTTTATGTAAATATCTGCAAAGTAACTGTCACCATGGGATCTTAAATGATGTTGGGAAAATTACATTAAATGGAAACGCTCCAATTTAAGTGCAATGTTGAGTAGATGTACTATCAGTTGAAGTCTTGCCCCCTCACTGTGTCAGTGTTCCAGCACGGAAGTGACCTCTCCTGCGTGACCCCCCCCCCCCCCTCCCCCCCCCCCACACACACACACACACCACACACACAGCCCTGATAGGCTACTTTTTGTTTGCTGCCAACGCTAAACACCGCTAAGCACACACACTAATCCGCGCTCGGTCCTTAATCCCATGCAGACTACGCTGCGGACCGGGCCAGAACTGGCTCCCCTCGCCGCGATCTCGCTCCGGTGCTCTGTTAGTGCGAAGGCGCAGTGGTTCTAGCTGACCTGCAAGCCTTTCTCTCTCTTTCCCCCATCTCCCTCTCTTTCCCCCCCTCCTTCCCGATGGGCTCTGTCATACCCCATGGTGTTTGTGCCATCTAGGGTTATCCGGCGCTCCATTGCAGTCTTTTTCCAGCGCGCGGACTTCGCACCCTCTCCACCTGCTCGCTCTCGGACAAACAAATAACTGCTGAATTATTAAAAGCCAGCAGGGGTAAAAACTTTTGGATGTACTACTTTTTTTTCCTTCTTTTTTTTTAACTTTCTGCTTGGATGAGCGTTTAGGAGACCAAGAGAAGCAAACAACTACGAGGACATACGGCACCGCGGGGAGAAAACAACGCTCCTGTGCCATGTAGCAGCTCTCTCTCTCTCTCTCTCTCTAAAAAAAGAAGAAACGCCAACTGGAAATACATAGAAAACACATAGGCGAGCACAAACGCGCACCACCAGCGAGCTAGTTATGTTTACTTGAAGAGGTGGGGGGGACTACAAATATGCTGTGAAGCTCCTCGTCGCAGCTTGGCTCCCGGCAACAACAAAAAAGCGCAGGTTTCCACAGCATCTGCTGGTGGGTGAAGGAAAAAAAGAGAAGAAATTCGTCAAGGAGAGAAGTGCGAGAGGAGAAGCGAGATGCGGGCTCGGTAGTCAGCTGGGTTTGCAGTCCGTCTCCTGGAATTAGTGGGTGAATGGGACGGGAGCGGCTGGAGCTTCGAACCGGGGAGAGCAGAGCGTGCAGAGCCGAGGCTGCGGTGGCGCACAATGGATACCTGTCCGTCTCTGAAGGTAAGGAAGCACCTCTTCTTTAGCAGGCTGATGCACGGAAGAGTTGCGGCTGCTCACATATCACATGTTACAGTTTTATTATGTTGCTTTTTCATCTTTTGTTGTTTTTGTGCGGAGGATCTTCTGCTTACAGTTCACCTTCAACTCGGTTGCCTGCGAATTCTCACGGACCCAGTTGGGGTTTTAAATGCAATGTATAGTTTCCTTTGGCTACCGTTGACGTTCCACGAGCTTTCCCATTTCCCCTTATGGCAGGCGGCGTGTGTGCGTGTGCGCGTGTGTGTCAGGGGTGGCTCGCGCTTTTGGACAATTACAGGTATCCACAGAAAGGAGCCCGAGCCGGTGGGAATCAGTTCAGCGCAGTGCAGCTACGACTGTTGTTTACATGCCATTTAATTTGTGCAATTCTTTGAATGCATGTTGCAAGAGCGAGGAAAGGTCGCATCGTTGCATGGGGAATCAAGAAAAGAAGAAAAGCTGAGAGCTCGGATAGGTGTGCCTGACGCATACTAATCATGGGTGTGTATCAATGTGCGCCCTTTTTTTTGGGAGGGGGGCTGACAATGTGTGTGTTGTTTTACGTGTGAGAGAGAGAGAGAGAGAGAGAGAGAGAGAGAGAGAGAGAGAGAGAGAGAGAGAGAGAGAGAGAGAGAGAGAGGTATATTAGCCTCCTCTTTCCAAAATGCTCCCTTGTGATTACTGTAGCTAAGACGTTTATTAAACTCCCTTTAAGTTGCACGAATGGACTGCTGTGTCAGTGCGCGCGCGTGATATATGATTATAACCACCAGTCCACCCCCCTCCACCCCCATCCCCCATTTATGTGCTGATTATTCCTATTGCCAGCAATCCCCTTTTACGTCTCGAAAAAGTAATAGGTATAGTCCATGCACGCGCGCGTGTCTGGTTAAGGGATCGATGGCCACCACGAGGCACCGCGGGAGGGGGGGGGGGGGGGGTTAGCAGAGTAACGCTGCCACCCACTGTAATCACCACCCTCTCCGTGGATTACAAGTGTTGGCGTGGCACGGTGTCCGAGAATCCGAGCGTGGAGGTAGTAGGTAGGTAGGGAGTGCCGCCTCGGCCCGGTGAAGGCTTTTTTAAATTTATTTTCAGGACCGCGGACAGCGCAGATATGTAGGAGGGAACTCTCTGACTCCCACACTGGGGCATTTATTTATCGACATTTGAATGGCTGCTGTTCTCAAAGTACCACTGTGAAGGGATTTGTCTGAAGAAGAGTGTGGAGGTTTTTGTTCTTTTTTTATTTATTGTTTTACCAGGCGAGGCTCTTTAGATCACTGACAAGATTTGACAGTGTTTGTATTCATAAAAAAAGAAGAGTGATCCTGACGCTAAATGACTCACTGACAAGTGCACTCTCTATCTGTGCCTCGCTATTTATTGCCCGAGCCACTGTCATTTATGTAAGTGGAACTCACTGTGGATGGGACCAAAAATAGCCGCTCTAAAAAGACGAATAAAGAGCCTCTTCATTCTCTTTATTTACAGTTTGATGCACAATTTCAACATTATTATTACCGTTTAAGTTAGAATCATTTGCTTTATTTGACTCCAAATAATTTCCCAAAGCTGCTGTAAATGTAACCTTTGAAGGATTTAACTGCAGTAAACACATTGTGGTCACTTGGGGGCAGCAGAAACACAACATTCACATTATCTTAAGTTGATACGGATAACTTGTTAGCAAACAGTTGCATATTTACACGTCCATCAGTTACAGAGCAACACGATCTTTCATTTGGAGTCGTTTGTGTTCGCGCGATGAATGCAAGTGCAACATTCACACACTTTCAGCTCTGTTTTGGGTCTCCACCAACTCCTGAGGAGAATGTTGGGTTTTTAAGTTGCTAAATGCTCCTCTATGTTCACCAACTGGACTCCAGCTGTGTCTGTCTGCTGTTTGGTGCTAAGCAGGTAGTGTACTGTGATTTTTCTTTCACCAAAATCAGATACGACACATTGATATGACACATTGAGAGCATTGAGAGTGAACAAAAAGTTGTGGGTTGATAGTTTCCACATTGCCCTTTGGTGCATTATTATTGTGAAAACGTTGGTTATAGACATCTATGACTAAATATGTACAATACTAATACTAAAAAACTGCCGGGGACCGCTGTTGGTGTTCCGTCCGACAACACTTGACTTCAACTCAACATTGTGTAACTTCGACATTGACTTTCAACAAGTCAAGTGCGTAGCCTACTTAACTTGTGTTGGTTAAAAAAATGGACTTTCATCCAGGAAACCATGTGGAACATGACTTATTTTAGGTTGTCATTTAAGTTACACAAGGTTATGTAACATTACATAACATAGCGTAACATAAAAAACTGGATTTTCACCGGGGACTGTGAAACTTGACTTGTTTAAAGTCAACGTTTAAGTTACGCAAAGTTGTGTTACAAAATATTGGGGAATAAAGCAGAACCTTCACCTAGGAGACCGCTGTTGGTGTGCAGTGTGAAACATGACTTACTCTAAGCCGACGTGTATGTTATGTCACGTTGTGTTACGTTAGCTAGGTCACTAGGGATAGGCAACGTCCCATAGCCTACTCAACTAGGACACCAACATACTTATTTGGGACCCACAGACTCTTAAACCTAACCAAGTAGTTTTGCTGCCCAAGCTGAACTAAGTACTTTCCAGTGAACTAGGATGTTTTTTTAGTTTTTTTTTAAAAGAGGTGCACGTAACAAGCAGAAATTGACACATGCAAGAGTTGGGAGTGAGACCGTTGTTGGATGATCGTGCTTTTCTAGCGAGAACAACACAGGCAGTGACTGTTTAATTCATTTACCTCCTGTTTGTAGTCATCATTATTTAGGTCTTGGATTTCTCATCTCAGTCAGTCACAGCAGAGCTATCAACAGTGCTCATGTGATGTGTTGGTATCACCAGCGGTTATTGTCTGTCAACGCTTGATGCCAGAATGACGCCGCAGGGTTAATGCCTTCTGTCGAGGCTGCTCGCTGAAATGGATAGGCTCGTCTTGACGGATGAAATTAACCTGCAATCGCAGGCAAAACAAAATTTACGGGTGCAGCAATGTATGCTGAGGATGCACTCAGAAGTAGGCCAGTTTTACCTTGGGGAGAAGCCTCGACATTGCACAGAAGGCTCCCGGAGAACGTCGGAGCGCCGTTGTTTTTGCAAGGGGAAAATTATGAGAGAGGTATGGGAGGAATGGGAAATCAGGGGACAATTTCATTAAGCGCCACACACGGTTAAATAATAAGGAGAGGGGGGATCAACTCCTGCTCATGGGAAAGGTTCTTCTTTCCATAAAACTCTCCCTCATGGCAGCGTTACCAGCAGAACGAGCCAGCAGCAGGGAGGAGCCACCAATGCTCAGCGTCAGACTGGTTCCTAAAATGATGGAGCATATGGTGCAGCACTTCTTGGTGAATGGAGTGTTTTAGCCTGCTAACTACAATTAACCTTCCCATTTCTGAAGAATACAGTCCTTTTCTTTCCTACTATTTTGGCAGCCACTGTTTTGATCTCGAGTCTTATCGATCGCCTATGAACCTCTAACTAGCTTTGAGGTAGGTGATGCATCGCACTGAACATTTCTTTTCTTTTTATTCTTTTCTTTTTTCCCAAGTCTGAGTTAGGTCATTATTGCACGGTAATGCAGGCGAGAGAAAGAAGAGTGTGAAAAAGTCATCCGGACGGTGCATTCTGGTGCTGGTGGGAAACTATGATATGCGCATACATAACATCAAAATGCGCAGAGGAGCTGTGTGTTCTGTAATACAAGCAGTATCTTCAGTCCGGATGAGGTGAATTGGTAGTGTTCAGTGTAAAAAGAAAAGAAAAAGGCCGCTGTCCTTTGCCAACTGCCTCTTTTGTCTCAAGTGTGGGACCTGGAGCTTCCCACCAGCTGAGCCAGGATGGAGTTTCCCTGAAACCTTTTCACAACACTGTTGGCTTTTACTACGTGTGAATTACCCCAACAACAACAACAACAACAACAACAACAACACTACCCTCCTACCAACCCACCTATCCATCCATCCCTCCATATATCTATCCACCCATCTATTACTTAAGTCAAAAGTACAAATATATTAGCATTAAAACATACTATAGTAAAGTGTATGTCACCTGTTCATTGGACTAGCGGTTTGGCTGCCCCCTTTTAACTAATCAGTTGTTTTGGTCTCAACGACTTCAGAAATCATCATTTCATGCAGAATATTTTTCAAGACACATATGAGCACATCCTTAGTTAAAAAACAAACATTTATAGTAGTGCCTTTGTGTGATTATATTTGGAGACATTCAGTCAGATTAATTGTTGAGACATGGTTGAACATTCTTATTAATGACATAGACAGACAGTCTCCTGATACATGTATTATTCATATTTTAAAGGTAAACCGAGATAGCTATTAATTTAAAAACAAGTGGCCCTCTATATTACTCTCAGTAATACCCTACCTGCCCTTCAGGTAGCTCTCAGTCTGAAATACGTTGCTTGCCACTGCTCTAAAGCAATGCATCTCTACAACCATGAGAATGGAGGCCGTTTCTCTTTCTCTGGGTCCTTAAGCTTAACTTGCTCACAAAGAGTCCCCTTTTTTGGAGCGTGCTAGTTCACCGGCCTGCTCCGGGTTCCTCGCGGCCACGCCGCTGTGATGTGTCTTCAGCCGCCCAGCAGGAGGTGCTCGACTCCCGAGGAAATCAAAGGGAACCGCGGACTCTCGGGGCGCGGCCATTGTGGAGCGCCGGCGAGATCCTCCGGGGGGTGTCCACGGGGCGACTGCCTGCCTGCCTTTTGTGAAACACGAGACGGAACATTGGGATGTCACTGGTGAGCGTCCAACAAGGGGACACGAGGATGCAGCGGATGTGAAACTGCAGAGCACTTCCAGTCGATTGGCGAGAAGACGTTTTGCGGCGCGGGCGACAGTGTGTCTGGGGCATGATTCAAACTCTTGTTACAATCATCACGACTAAGCACTTTAAATACAATAGGAAAAATCCTACCGTGAGTCAGATTACAAAGGCTAAATTCATCATACCCCCCCCCCCCCTCTCTGTGTTTCATATTCTCCTTTGTTTGGTTTCAAGACTCAATCGGCCACCGTCCTGCCACCTCTTTCTCTCCACTCCCTCAGGAATCTCTTGTTGCTGTTGTTGATGTTGCACTTTACAATACAGTGACCCCGTCATTTAATGGTGGGTTCATTCATCAGAGTCAGCAGTTCCAGCCCACTCAAGCTTCAACATTTTAAAAGCCCGGGCTTGTGCTGCTCCCGGAGAGTTCAGCACCGCTGATGGGCAATCATGTGACGTTCAGTGTCTTACACGTGGAGGACATATACTGTACTGGTGAGTGACATAACAGGGATGGCATTTACACAGATGCTACAATTTGTGTGATTTATTTTATTTTTTATGGTTCAGAGACTTCACTTTGCACACGACCCTCTTCAGCAAGTCAGGTGGTGTGCACATTACTGATGACCTCAGCTGCTTATGTATGTCTGGGGATTTTTTTAATTCAAGACAGAAACAAAACTTTTTGTTACGATTTGAACCATACCGACACTGATCCATGTGACCATCCAAAAATAATGATCATTTTTCAGAAGAATCAAATAAAAAAACACTCCAAGGCATATCACATGACACAAACTGGCCGTTAGCAACTATTTATTACAAAAAAATATTGTAATAAAAAAAAATTGCATTAGTACAATTTAATAATACAATTCTTTGTAAAATAGTCCAGTCATTGACAGAAATACTATGATTAAATAAAAAGCCTCATCATTATGTTCATCTTACTGTATTTCTATCTGCAGGAGAACACTAGCACCAACACCAGGCTATGTTTTTCATTTTTTCTCTCCCCTCAGATGTTTGGTGGTGAAGTGTGCGCTAATTTGTGAAGGCACTGTCAGCTAAATATGTCACAGCTGTTTTGGCATTTATTGAAAGTGGGAAAAAAAAATGTTTGGAAGTGATGCAGCCCCCCAGGTTTGTTTTGATACACCTTCATCATTAATACAGAAATCACTTCCAAATGATTAGCTTGTGAGCCCAACCCCCCTCCCACCCATCCTGTCCTACAGAGGGACCACAGAGTGGTACGGGAACTACAACAACCGGGACCGCCAATCCAAAGAGGATAGTGAAGTCAACCGGGTCCATCTTTGGGACCTCTCTCCCCTCTCTCGCCCCTGACATTTATACTAAACGTGGGACAAATGGCTTCTCATGATGATAACAGACCCTTCCCACCTGCCTCTGATGAGCATACGGGCCAAGCTCCTGCACACAAGATCCAGCTGACGCAGCTGGATCTATGGGAAAATGACTCTAATTTATTCTCTCAGTAAAAATTGTAAACATGAGTTTATGTCTCAATCACTAGTTTCTAGTCTTTTTCAATGCATCATAATGTTAATTTAGTAAATGATGGTCATTTAGAGTCACACAGGCCATAAAGCAGGGTGTGATTTAGTGCGGGGAGTTGTGTTGTTTGGTGTTTTGACTTAGAACCTGATAGTTAATAATTGTATATTTTGGTCACCTACAAATGTCTTGTTCAGCGTTTGGTTGTACTTAGCTCCACCCCCTCGTCTCACTCGTGGTTGCATTAATGGGACTCCTACAGCACGACACAGTTGGTGGGTCGGCGCGTTTTCTCCAAACTATTCTCCAAATGCTCCCACGTCACCTTTTGTCCCACTATGTTGGTGAAAGTCATCACTGGGAGCATGACAGCAGCTCAGCGAGGTCGGCTCCTCTAACTCACCGATGTGCGGCGAGCCTCAAGGTTAGCGAGAATAAAACACAAAGCTGAGCTGCAGAGATCTAAATGGAGGGCTCCTCATGCCGCTGCGGAGCGATAACATTCATGCTCTGCTGGGGATGTCGCCATTGTGAAGAAGCTGTAATTTAGAGAGGGGTTGGAAAAAGCTTATCTTCCTAAGCCCCAGAAGAAAATAAAGAAATAGTGGAGGAAGGGTAAAAAAAACAACAGAAGACACAAGCCACGAGCTACTGTTGATGCAAACAGGAGAAAAAGAAACTCACTGTTTAGCGGTTAAGGTTTTGTGGTCAGAAAGTGAGCAGCCCTGCTTATTATTCATGGGATTGTTGTTAAGACTCAGTCACCCAAAATGGGTCCAAAAAGTCAATTGCCGCCTAGTTTTCGTTCCACCGCGGTGGTCGGCGCAGCGGGAAATGAAAAAAGGAAGACGATAAATGAGATACTGCTATGACAAAGCTTTGGGGCTCGCCGGATGCTGAAAAACCCTCGCCGCGATATAAGGTATTATTCCCTTCTGCCTCGGGTTTCATTTGATCTTTTTTTTTCAAATCCACCTGAACCCCCATGTTTGGACTCTCCGGAGACATTAACATATTCTGGTGCAGAATCGTCAACAAGTAAAAAAAAATATAATAATACATCTTCAAGTGCTCATTATAATTGGCTCTCAAGATTGCAGTTTCGGAGTTGTCCATGCTCTGTTATACATTTTAGTCATTAAGGAAGAAAATGTCCCCAATTCTGCTTTAAAAGTTGAAGTTCCCTCTCAGTAGCGTCTTTGATAAATTGATAGCGGGTCTTTTAATCTCGGCGCGCTCCTTTGGGGTCCTCCCCAATGATTGCTCTGTTGATGGGATCTTTGCAAAGAGCCGTCCTTGTCTCACAGCAGTGGGTTTGCGTCTCTTAGTCGGCACAAGGCTTCGTCTGCACACAGTGTTCCCTCGGCGCTGCTTTCTGAACGCTTTTTTGTTTATTAGGCATTCAGTGGAGAGAAATTGCAGAGGATTAGACTGTGAAGTGTTATTTTTTCACCATGTAAACCTCTGCAGCGCACACACACACACACACACACACACACATTGATGCATTTTTTTTTTTGATTGTGGTTGGAGGTTTAGTTCAGTTTAGTTGCACTTATGCCTTTGTCCTTGACACAGTTTACATTGTTAAAGGAGCTGTTTTTAACATTTAGAGCATTCATGTCCCAGCAAACAACTTTGCTGTGTAAAGATGTAGAGGAGTGATATCTACCTGAGCCAAGAATGAAGTCGCTCTCCCTGTGTGTGTGTGTGTGTGTGTGTGTGTGTGTGTGTGTTGTACATGGACCTTCTCTGTTCTTCGTGGACATCGTCGGGCTGGCCCTTTGTGCTTATGAGTGTGCCACCACTGCTCTCATCAGGCGGTAACGGCTGATAACGCTGTCCAAACCCGACCATGGTGTCGCTGCTGGCTCTGTCGACGCTGTTGCCGTTCGTCGTTTGCACTGTTAGCACTGTTAGCGCCGTTAGCTAGTCGCAATGTTGAGAGCCGTGGAGAGGCATTCAAAAAAGATCTCAGTCTTGCGTCTTGCACCTTTTTAATGGAACCAGCAGACAACTCATTGCCTCAGTAGACACACCACATGTGTCTGTAACGTTTTGTCTAAATACAGTGTGCACACTAAATGTGGTGGATTTTGAGGGTGCTTTTAATGAACGCTGTTATCCCATAATGCAATGCATAAGTCATTCCTGTCGGTACAAATCAGCAAGTTATTACGAGGAACTTTTATTTTTTGTTGGTTTTGGCAGTTTCTGTTTACCCATCATTTTACTGCAGCCGGGTAGGACAGTCCGCCCCGCTCGGTCCTGGTTCTCCTGTGCCTCCCTTCCCTCCAGCGGGCCGAGCAATATGTTCTGGGCATCCAGCAGAGTGGTGTTGGTGTTGGCATCAGTAGTACATTGAGATTGTTTCATAGCTCGCTCTGTTTCTGACTCAAAGTAATCAATTATGCTTGGATAAGGCCATTTTATGTGAATTACAATACAATTCAGACTGAAATAGTGTGTATTGAAGCTGTCATTTGAAGAGCTTCAACAAAGTTATTATTGTTTTAAATATTTGTTTCTATTGTCAATAATTAAGGGAAGAACACCATCTGCCTTTGGCTGCCGGCAGCACAATTTCCTGGAGAAGCTCGCTGTGCCTCCATCGAGCGGCAGTGCCACGCATCTCTGTGATTGGCTCAGCTGCTGGTGAGAGCAGCTGCGTGATTGGCTGACAGTGTACTCATTAATCAACACACCATCCGATCTATAGCCCACCTCACAAAGCCATCTTGCACTTAGAGCTCCTGCACATACATGAACCAAAAAGAAAGCAGGGGCCCATTTTACAAAAGCAATTTGCAAGCACTATTTACCCCGCTAATGGTGCCAATGTCCCATTTCACAAATGACTGCCACTGCCACAAATTGCAGACACATTTGAGAGTCTTGTGCTCAGGCATGGGGTCACAAGTATGGTGGTTCTGTCGATTGGTTAAAAATTGTGCGGAGAGGAAATGATCATATGCTGCAGATTTTGTGACAGGCATCAAATCTACCACTAAACGCTAGTTTCTGCACTTGCGCCTTTAAATTAGGGCCGTTGGTCTTGCTCTACATGTGTTTGACGGGGCCGTGGCCAGTTGTGATAGTTTGGTCTCCTAGTAAATGAACAACAGCTCTGTTTGGGGGAACAACAAATGCGAACAACAGATCTTTGTTGAACTCGGCAGGAGAGCTAGTTAACCGTTAGCTGTTAGCTGCAGGTGAGCAGCGCAGCCCTGCGGGGCTAAGGGTTTGTTGAATGTGTGAATTATTATTTTGCCTTGGTAAATTATGTTTCATTTTTGTCATGTATCTGCACAATTATAACACAGATATGTGTCAGAAGACAGAAGTCTATAATCATACAGATTGTAGGCAGCTATTAGTCTTTATTGTTTCTATAGTGTGAACATAGTCAGTTAGTTGGCATCCTTCCCTTGAACTGTAACTAAGATGTGTTGCACTGCGTGGCCCGTGTTCCACATGATTACATAAAGTGGTGTAATGGTGTTGTAATTAGTTATAATACGCTGCTGGCAAGCACAACCTTGGATGCAGGGAAATTTGCCAAAAAATAGAAGGAAAAAAAATTCAAATTAGACAAGAGCTAAAAGATGTAGCATCGCGTGGCTCTGATGATCACTTTGAGCAACCGCAAACTCCTGATTACCGGAGAGTGTAAAGAAACAAAATCAAGCCCAGTGAACACATTGAGGAGCAGGCCTACCCGCTGTAGGCCACGCTAATCCAATCTGATGAACCAACAGTTGGGATGCGTCTCAGCCAGTATGCACAGTGAGCAGCGACGGATGTGTTGTGAATTGAGACGTTGACTTTTTTTTCTTTTTTTTTGCTTCCAATAGACAATCCGTGCCAGAAGAGAACAACAAATAAAACAACAACAATTTCTTTGTATTTTCTTTTGGCTGGTGAAGCAAACAAAGAAAAAAAGAAGAAGAAAAAAAAAGCCACACAGCCTCAGGCGTTCAGCCCATATAATCCCACAGCAGGCTCTCCTTTAGATGTCAACAGTGGCAACAAAGCCTCAATTTGTTGCTTGGATGAAGTGGGTGCTGAAGAGAAGCAAGGTGACGCAGAGACACACACGGGTAAAGATAATGTGAACAAATTGTTCAGAAAAATAGTCACCTTGTGAATAGTTTAAGCGTGGTCATAGTTGTCACTAGTATTTAAAGTACTGACAGGAAGTTGTCACTTCCTGTGACGGTTCTGCATCGGGCTAAAGCGCCTCGTGGGCCTAAAACTGAGACCAAGACCCGGGCCGTACCGCGTCTTTACAACACGTTCTCATTCAGCACAACGAATATAAGGAGAGAGAAAGTCTGCGTAGGGCAGGTGATGGGTGGAGGTTGGATGGGTCAAACAAAGACAGGACTTTCACCCAGGAGGCCACTGTGCAGGTCACGTGTCACAATTTAGAGACATAACTTCCACACTTTACTCGCGTCAGTTACACAACTAGCGTACCTAGTTTTACTTCATGTTCTCATCTGACCCCAAACCAAGATCCTTTTTTTGTGATTGGTGTTGCTAGTTAAGAAATAAGCGAGAGACCGGCTTTGGAGGAATCTTGAAATCTAGGAAGCGATTGTACCGTCTGCTGTTGCACACACACGTGTGTTATAAGGCAGTTGCATGTATGTGTATCGGGCATCCATCATGCTGCTCATTTGTAATAACTGTGTCAAGACACCTCCCGTGATTCACCTGGTATGATGTTTTAAAGTGCCTCGAGCACCGTAAAGTATCGAGCTGTAACCCTGTGAACATAGCGGATAATCAGTGAACAATGCCCTGCCTGAGCCGAGCTGAGCTCCACTTTGTCCGCATGATTCAGCCTCACAGAAAGGCAAATTATCCCAGAAACGGTTGCTGGGTCCTTCAGCTTGAGTAAACCGCCTCCCCTTCCCTCTAGCAACAATAGTCGTCTCATTGACAGAGACTTGGCTTACTGCCCCCCCAAAAAAAAAGGTCTCACTCCATCATGCAGCTCTTTTTTTGGGCTCAATTTTTTCGCCCGCGTGTTCTTTTTCTGCACCGGCGCTGCATGCGGCGTGGCCCTGTGGCGGTCCACTGCTCCTTCTCAAACAGGGCACCCGCTGATCCCAGTCGAGCGCCAATCCCGGGCCTGTGTAGACAGCCTTTGATCCACCTGTGAGGCTGTGGAGCCTCCATGCATCAGGTCACAGTATGCACAAAGCTGTGTAAGAGGCAGGGCCACTGATGGGAGGAAGGGAAGACAAACACAGATGCTGGGTGATCGGTTAAAGTTTGTCTCCACTGATGACACTTCCACACAGACACCAGGGTAGTGGGAGGTTTACTGAGCGAGGAGAAAGTAACGGCACCTGATTATAGAAGCGCTCGGAAGTTAAAGGGAACTTTTTTATGTTCATGTTATAGTCACAATTAGTACGTGAGCAGCTTTTTCAAGTCTTTGAAAGTACCCCTAATTGTGTCATCAGGGATATTATCACAGTGTCTAAAGAACATTTTAAATTAATAATAATGATATCAGTCAAGTTCATTTCATTTAACTTTGTTTATTGTTCATTTTGTCTCTTTTTCTGGCAAATGCGTTCCACTCAAAATACAAATGAAGGGAACTGGACTGAGAATCTTGTAACCATAACAAATGGGTTGCATGATGGGAAACGAAGCAATATTTAGTCAAGGCTGATGTTTGCCTTCCACTAAAAAGGATGATCCCAGAACGTCCACGCAGTGAGAAATACAGTTTACTGATTAAAAACCTTTTTCCGACGGCCTTTTTCTTTTTCCAGACCTGCAGACATTGAGTGACAATGGAAATTCTTGTCTGCGTCCTTTGCTATCAATGAAGGAGGAGTACAGACTGGGCACCCAATCATCTGGCAACCAATGTGTTGGTCGCTTGAAACCAGTAAACGCAAGTGAAGTTCATGGACTCGGTAGTGGATTCGGTACTGCGGACAAAGGATGGCCTTTGTCACTCTCGTGAAATGTTTCAGCGGGCTGATAAAGTCACGAGAAGAGATTCTCTTTGACAGAGAAAGGCTCAAGACGGCCTCGTTTGCTGACAGTGACGGACATGGACATTGCTAGCAATAGAGCGGTGGACGTCTTGGTTGGCGTCTCTCTCGGGCCTCTGACAGGATGGCAAAAAGAGAGCTGGGGCGGACTAATAAACAACCCAGAGCGCCAGGTCCGCCTTAGACCGGACCGCCGGAACACACGGCGTCTTTGTTCGCGGGCCTGAATCGATAGCTGTGGTAGTTTGGCTTCCGACAAGGCTGTTGTCTGTCTGTCTGTCTGAATGGCGCCCTTCTCTCGCTAACTCCCCTCGCTCTGACACCCTTTAACGTGCTTAACACCCCTGGAATTGATCAATGGCTACAATGACCTTTTAGATTGGGATGCAGGTGTTTCAAAATGTGAAAGGCAATGTAAAGGTTACAGTTATTAGCAAATATTAGCTACAGTTCCGGCTCTTTAGATTCCATTTTTCAGCATTTGAAGAGGCAAGACACACTTAAAGCATTACAGAAATAGTACCACTCGAGAGTTAGATGTCAATTTGTTATCACATCTGCCTTTTTTAATTTACATAAGAGTGAACGCCATTAGCCGACAGGTGTTACCTGTGGGGCCAGTTGTAATTTAAAGATAGGAGAAACAGCTTGCGTCTTTTTAATGTGATAATTGCATGTGATAATAGGTCTTTGTTGGGGGAAAAAATATAGATATATATATATAGAAAGAGATATAATATAAAGATATATATCTATCTATATATATATATATAGATAGATATATATACACACACACACATATATATGAAAGTAGCTCCTCTCACAGTCAAGTGAACAAGTCTAGCGGTAAAAGGTGAAACAAAGCGAGGCCGTGGATCTCCGGCTTCATCAAATGAGGAGTCAGATTATGATTAGAAGTCAAATGAGTTTTCACAAGGGCGGAATGAGCTCAATTATCTGCAATAATGGAAGTTACTGGTGACGGTGCAAATGGAAAGTAGGTGGATTAAACTTGGCCTTTGGCAGGTGCGCGGCAAATTGTCTCTTTCAAGGGTATAGAGCGGCCAAAGAAGGACTCCCTTTGTCCTGCTTGGGGAATGAGGTGAACAAAAGAAAGTATTTAGAACAGTGAGTATGCAAGAAGGGTTTGTGTGTGAGACAAATTCATATATGTGAGTAGGTGCTCATCAGTGTATGTATCACTGTGTGTAATTGGCACGAGCTATTTAAGAATGGGAAGATGATCGGATCCCGGATCGTAAGAGTCACGGCCCGGCTCACAGATCAGATCCCTTTGTCGTTTGATTATAGCAGCTGGTCGTCAAGGCTGCAGACTTTTCTTTTGTCTGTAAAGTCAGTCAACCATCAGACAGTCTAAATGCTATCCTTTTACTTTGTTATAGTTTATGGTGTTTTTTTCATAAAGACACACAATCAAAATGAGATGAAATTTAAGATTGCATTTTTATTGATTAAAACAAATCTTTTCATTAGTAGTTTTAATAATGTAATATTCAAGCCAAGTGTAAACAGCTCATAATTCTAATATCTATGTATGATGATGTGAATACATCTCCTTCAAACAACTGGATTTATGTATTTAAGTTACTCATGTGAACAGATCATGATAACGTTCTAATTTAACGTTGCCAAATACTCATTTTCACTGAACAGAGCCTGAACGCATCGTAATGTAACCTCCGCTCATTGTCCATGAGCCACGTAATAGAATATAGGCGACAGCAACAGATGTAGTTAGCTATTATTGCGAGACTGCGTGACGCAATCACAACCAGATGTTACGTAGCTTGCTCACACAAAGATAGTTTGCAATATGATATGAAGAGGAAGCTGCACACAACTGTGTGCATTTTGTCTGTCTGAGGGAGATGTGAATGCAGCAATAGTATGTGTTACTAACACAAGTATACACCACGCTAGAAACCTGAAACTAAAGTGGTTAATTTTGAATCATTGATTTTCCATTTACGCCAGTGATGTTCCCACTGATACAAGTCAAGGTGTCTTCAGAGGAAAAGGCCTCGATAATGGACGAGTTAAAACGGTTTGGTGGGACATGAGTTTGACTGAAACCCACGAACCTTTAACAGGATTCATGCGGTCATGGAAAACCTGGAAAAGTCATGGAACTTTAAAATGGTTATTTCCAGGCCTGGAAAAGTCCTTGAAAAAAAAAATCCCAATGTTTTGGAAAAGTCATGGTGGTTTGTTAAATTCATATGTTCATGTCGTTCATTTACGCTGAGATTGAAATAATTAATATTCTTTTAAAAGAAAAACACTCAAAATACAGGCATACACTGAGTATATCTATACATGTTTATTCTTTTAATCAAACTATTGTCTCATTCGTTTGTGTCATTTAAGGAATACTGTATGCTTTGGAATCCTCATTGTTAGTTTAAATACTAGATTTTATCACTTTTTCATGGACACACCCAGATTTCACAAAATGTTTGGTCATGGAAATTTGGTTTAAAGTCATGGAAAAGTCATGGAAGTCCATTGGTCAGAATGTGTATGAACCCTGCTTTAAGTATGAAACTACTGCGACTTTGACTCTCAGCCAAACCCAGAATGATTCAGGGAGTTGAGAGACGGACGACGACATTGAAACGTGCCAGTGATTCAAGACTTTATTTCATCAGAGCTGTTGCTAGGCTGTTGTCAGGTGGCGCACCCCTGGGGCTCACTTTATACCTTACTCCACACTATTCCCTGCCTTTCAGATTTGGGAAATGGTGAAAATGGCACTTTAAGAGACTGAGCTGCAAACTAGCCAGATGTGGGAAATTATTCTCTGTAAACATTCATCTAAACTGAAATCAACACATTGCATGAATATTGAATGAATATTTTTCTCACCAGCTTTCTCAGCCATCTGACTGTATTGACTCAGCGTGTATGGTTGAATTCTGATTCCATGCAATTTGTATCCAACTTTTTCAATTACTTAGTGATATTGGATTAGAAACCGACACTATCTGCACTGGCAAGTGTTATTGCTATTTATTAACGTATTTATTATTACTACCCTAGCTTTAAAAATAGCTGATTCCACTCATAATTTGCACTTCACGGCTGATGTAGGAAACATTCCTTAATCCTATTCAAGTTTAAATGATATTGCATATCCAATCCGTTATGCTTTGCCTTCTTTAGTCATTCATGGTGGAACAAGTTGAACCAACTGAGCACTTCATTTTGAGGTATTAGCTGGAGGGTAAAGTCCAATAACAATTAATAACTCTGAGGTGGGTCTGGCAATCTTTACAAACAGAAAGTTGAGATTTTGCCACCCACCCACATCATAGTAATTCCCATGCAGTCCCTAAGTACTATATACTCAAATTAAAGCTGAATTAGTTAAATGGCATGGGGCCTATATTCTCTGATCCCACTATGTCATTTCCTAAATAGGTATCTCTGCTGAGAGGAAGGTGCGCTTTCCCCTCACATGCCCGCTCAGTATTTATAGAAGTTCTCGCGTTGAATCCTTCTGCCGACACAGGTTTTCTGTAGAGGGACTTTAATTCCTTGACCTGCTTGTCCCTTTAAGAAGAAGTGCGGTTCCCCCCTACAATGTTTTTTCCTGCTGCAGTGTTGGGGATGCTGGCTTGTTTCTCTACCACACTAACACTGTTTGTTTGGCTCATGTCTCTTGAGAGAGTACATTTGATTAATATATTTTTTCAAAGTGTATTTGACTAGCAATTGCCTCTAAATTAGTAAATTAGTTGTTTTTTTTTCACTCTTTCTGGAGATAAAACTACCTAGATTAAACTACCAACCATCATCAAGTACATCAGCAAGAAAGTAAAACTACTTCACTGATATAATGTATATGTCTTTTAGGATAATAAAACAGGTCGGGGAACTTATATATATATATATATATATATATAGTACCTCGACCTGTTTTATTATCCTAAAAGACATGGAAATATCTCTTGACCAACATGGGACCTTTAATTGTAGATTGTCCATTACTACAGTCACCAAAGTCCAACGGACTATACTTCCAATCAGCAGTGGTAATAATATACGATGGGATGGAAATGTGTCCAAGACCGGTTTGTATTCAAAGCAATCTCCAGCACTTTTGATTAACAGTTAAAGTAAACACAGCCTTGCTTACCGCACTTCGTTAAATGTCAGCCAGCCTTCTTCTGCAGTGTGTGAGCGCTGTGCAGAGCAGCACGCCCACTCAGAAGGAAGAACATTGATTTTTCTTTCTTTTTTTTCTCCCCTCGGATAACGAGGCTTGACCGACTTGGGTGCTTGCCTGAGTTCGATCGCTTCCCTTCTCAGCAAGTTGTCCATACAAATCTCAGACTAACGCGTCCAAACTCCAAATGGCTCCACACAGATGTGGCTGTCTTTAGAGAGAGAGAGAGAGACATTGAAGTCTTCATACAGGTTGAGAAGTAAAGCGCCGCATGCCCAATCAGGGGGGCTGGAAGAGAGAGTCAAACAAATTGGGAGAGATTTCAGCCGCAATCAGCGGGAGCTTGATTGATTAAATGCAGCCCTTTTGCACCCAAGCTGAGTTTTTACAAGTTTTGGACAGTTCCACATTTAGAAAAGGCAGAAGCAGCTGCGAATACTTCATTACAACGTCTCAAGAGGGGAATTTACAATGCTGTGTGACACGGAGCCATGCTGTAGCTGGAGGGTCCAGTATTTCATCGCCTGGATTTTCCTCATTGGAATTAAAACCAGGAAATGAAAAATGGGGCCTTTTTCGTGGGATTTTGTCCTCAAAATAGAGTTTGTCATGTAAAGAAGGGAGCGTTCCAAAGTACGAATATTGTGTTGTTTCAAATGCATTGCAGAAAGCCTGTGTTATGAACTGGAACGTGGAGTACTAAATATGGGGGTGATTATCAGGCAAGGATGTTCCGATGAAAGACTTAATTAGTTTGCATTATGGGAAATGTAGGAACAAGGATTTTGGGGGATTGACTCATAGAGCCGCTGTAGTTTCGGTTTTGATCATTCCTTTGAGTTTTTTTTACTGAGCCAATCAAATGCAACAACTCCAATCTGCACCACAGCAAAAGGGGAAAACTCTGCGTAAATGGGGGTCAAATTGTGTTGATGAGCTCATTTTCAAATATCTTATCAAAGAAGTGAATGGATTAATAGCTGCGTGTCTTAGCCATGAGAGGAAAAACATGTCTCTCTCTCCAGAGCCTATTAGAGTTGTTGAAGGAAAGATGATGAAAACAAGGTGGAAAAAAACACATGTTTATGTTTCGGCATACAGAGCAAAATGTCTGAGTGGTGTGTACTTCAGTAACGATACTTGTGTAGGTTTTTTAGTCCAAACAGTGATCTTTTCCTCAACCTAACTCTTTTGCTAAACCAAAGTGGTTTTCCTGTGAAGACGGAAGTTACTTGAAAAATACCGCATGCATGTAAGATATCATACAAACCCTTGTATGAGTAATGAATAATGATACAGGGCCATAAGTGTTTTTTAATCGCGAGTGAGCTCACGGTGCTGGTCGAGGCCAATACACAATACACCAATACACATGCGCTATATACCTAACTATAGCGCATGGACCAGACTGATGGCTGTCTCTCAGCACTCATCCTCCCCCAAGCATGTCAATATAATACTGTACAGGAAGATTGCTTGACGACGACAACAACAACAACAACCGCAGCAGAGTGGTGTCATCTGTCCTTTTTCCCAGCATGCCCAGCACTCACAATCCGCTGCCAGTGGCTGCAGCCTGCATGCAGGCTGTTATAAATAATAGAAAGCCCTGTGGATTGGGAATACGTGTACCAAAAACAATGGAGGCGCCACACTGTTTCGGCCGTGCCAAGTTTACATCGCGCCCCATTACACATTAATGAGGCGCAGGGCTATTAACCTGCTTTGATTCTTTGAGAGAGATTTCGTTTTTTTTCAGGCCAGGGTTTTTGACATCGACCGTCTGTGAGGACGTTTCATCTTTTTTTTTTTAACATTTTTTTTCAAGTGCTGAATTGACTGGAAGCTTTCGTCGATGAAAGGCGTCCGCTTACAGCCATGCAACTTTAATGGCCGAGGTCCGGGTCTGAATAGAAAAGATACAGTTTACTATGAAATTGGGTAGAATCTGGCTCACAAACCTCTTCTGTGCTTAAACAACAGGCTCGTAACAGTTTTTTTTAGTACTTCTTGCCTCACATTAAGCCTTGCCTGTTTGTACAAGGAGGCGTTAAACTAATGAATGAACACCGGCTTCAGGAGCGCCGCTGCCCTGCTTTGCCGAGTCATTCCACGCTCACCATGAGGCCAACTGTCCAGCGTGTTCTGCCACTGGAGGAGGCAGCAGTCAAAACTGTGGCTGCAAGCTGTCCCCGGTCTCGCCAGCGTCTTGCATACTTCTCCTTATGTTGGGGACAAACACAATCAGTCACAGCTGAGGCCAATCAGGCCTCTTCCAGGTACCGTCCCCTGAGCAACCCTCAACCACACCCCTCTGCAGCTGAGCCCAACCACGCTCCCACCACCACCATATTTATAGCCATGGTTGGGGCCATAGTTTCTACCCAACATAAAGCTCAGTCTGATAAAGGATCAACTGAAATAACCCCCTGCACTCTCTCTATTAGGGTTGTTTCACTAACCAGTGGGTGGCTCCACTCTTCAAATCGCCTTCTGACAATAGGGGCCCATTTTGAGAAGAGAGAACTATGCTGTTTGTTGAGGATGGGCTGCTATTGTGTCACATAGTTTTCTTTTAACTCACCTTTTGGACTGATTTAATATCAGTTACTATGGATCTGGGAGCATTGGGACAGATATACAGTATGCAGAAAACAATGGCTGATCACAGCTGGATCAGCTGTCAGTCGACGTTAACAGCTGGAGAGACTGTCAATCACTGTACTAATAAAGACACAGTTATCATCACTGTATTAATACTAATAAACACACAGTTATCATCACTGTATTAATACTAATAAAGACAGTTATCATCACTATACTAATAAAGACACAGTTATCATCACTATATTAATACTAATACATACACAGTTATCATCACTGTATTAATACTAATAAAGACACAGTTATCATCACTATATTAATACTAATACTAAATGCACAGTTATCATCACTGTCAGAGTAGAGATGTTTTCTCTCTGTAATTTCCTGTTTAACAAACTGCATTGCGTATTTATATACAGTGTGTGGTATTTACACTGTGTTCTTTGTTGTGCTTAAGGGATTGATTTCTACCGGCAGAATGCATTTGTCTTATTTATTAATTATTTGCATCTTAATGTTTTAAAATTCAGATATGAAATAACCCAGAATATGAGTATGGTTTATTAATCTATTTATTAGGCTCAACGTTTTGGGGGAAATAGAGGTGACATAACTCATCAAACCCGACAGTCAGTAATGATCAGCCTCATGTGACTGAATGGAAATTACAATATTTGTATTAATTAAAAAAGAAAACACAATTATTTTGTTGTTCAGACCTACAATAAACATATTTTAACCAGATGGTGAATCAGAAAACAAATCAAATATAAAACTTGAGCCAAATCTGTGATTCATCGACACTCTGGTATGAAACTCCATTGATGTTGAGAACAATTAGATCAGTCTGATCGGCTGCAGCGTCCAATCAAATAACTGATGAACAATGAGGAGGCGTGTCGAGTGTTAAAACACTTCCTGGAAGGCTGCTCTCGTGCATCCTCGCTCATGGCTCCTCAGTGATCCCTCCTTGTTCCTCAGAGCAGAAATAAGAGCTTTGGGATGACCGTCAATATGTAGGCTCAGAACTACTTCCGAAGACGGAGAAAATGACAAATAAGAGACTTGGGATGTGGAGGCAAGTTCTAGCAAAGTCCATCTGGGCTTAGGGAAGCCCCCCTGTCAAATCATCAAGTTTGAGGCTTCTCGCGCTGAACTTTTGAGCAGCCGGTCCCGCTGCTCCTGGACCGGAGGAAGCTAACGCTAGCTAGCTAGTCACCTGAGCTAACAGCAAGCTCGATTTTTATTCTCTGCAGACTTTGTTTGCCTTTGTGACATTAAAATCGGGGTTACCATTCGTTGAAAAAGAAAAAAGGGAAACAAACAGAGAATGGCACATGTTCAGAAAACACTTCAATACCATTAAGGATTTAAGATGGTATACATAAATGCAAGCATAGGCTTTTTTAAAGGGGGCATTGGAGTCGGGCCTTATCCTCACAACAACTCATATTTGTGTGATTTGTATCATGTAATGATGACTACAGGATAAATGAGAATCGCCGGTGGCGCTAGATGACGGCAAGGCATTTACAATAACTTGTTTTCCTGTGTTGAATGCCTTTAACCGTCTCTGAAATCCTGCCTGAGCTGACACTGACAGGTGACAGGATGCCATTCTACCGCTGCTGCAACCTCTTTCTACTTAAATCTGCCTTTCATTTTCTGCTTGCCTGGTTTTATTTAAAAAAAGATGCAGATGTGTGACGTTACGCAGTCTAAGCTGGCAACTCAGCTGATCTAGTAAACAAATGTGTTCTAGTTGTTTTCTTCATTACCTTTGAGAGTCGGGAGAATTATGGAAGTTTTCTTGGTTTTGTACCAGTGTTGAATCTTCTCTGGAGTTGTTGGTCTCACAAACAGATTTTGCGTCGGTGCCCTACTAATCATACCATTTGACTAGAGTTGATCTGTTAATGATGCCAGTATTAGAAATGCCTCCGATAGAGCCTAAAATGCTGGATCGGATATTGGCAAGTACAACAACATATTCACGGATCCGATATCAGGTCATTGTATCATTTATCATAATGTTCGTTGTTTTTGTGCCATATACATAAATGGCATTGGCCAATGCACAATTTCAAGTTTCGGAATCGGTATCGGTATAGGCATGGAAAACAACGCTATCAAGATATCTATATGTTTGACTACACAGACATTGTGATTAGACCCAAAGATTACATCACTGTAGCAGTAAACATGGAAGAAGGTTTCACCACAGTCAGAGTTTGACGATCTACGCCTCCCCTGGCTCCGTCAGGCTGTTTGCAGTGCGTCATGGTCAATGGAGAACAGAAATCACGTCAGCAACCACAAAGGTACCAGGTGTTAGCCATTCACTAGAAACGGACCTCAGGTGTTTGCTCTGTGCTCATCATGACACAAAGGACTCAAGTTATTCCATTTTCTCCATCCGTCTCCCTAAAGGTGGTTTATTTCTACTCGCTGGCTCTGTTTAATGTTCAGATCCTCAGGGTATAAATTCATGTTGAATATTGGCGGCTCAAGGTAAAGGTTTATGGGGTCAGATCGGTCTCATAATTCACAAATGCGCACAGAACAATTCACAAATACATTCCAATGCACAAATGTGGATTAGTATGTATTTATTTGTGGATCGCACTGCATTCGTGTGTGAATCGCTACACATTCGTGTGTGGGTTTTTTGAGACTCCCCTGACGTCGCCAGATCCACAAATGCGTTTTTTCAACATGGACCTATCTGTAGCCAATCAGATGTCGCCCTCATTTTCAACCAATCACATCACTGCCGTCCTGCCGCTGCGGAAGCAGCTCTGGCCCCCCAAAGAAAAATGTATGACCCATACTACAATTTCTGGGGTACTCTGGTTATGAAAACTAACTTTGGGATTAGGTGTTTTGCTATTAAGGTCTGTTGAATTAGGTCATACAGAGTTATTACAATGAAAAGCAAATCTGGTCTCAAATATCCCTTTTTTCTTATGAAGTTGCCTATTTATACAGTCAACATTATCTTTATTCAACTGCTTTTGGTTTACCTTTAACACCTTTCTCTCTTTTTATTACATTGCATTTTTTCTGCACAGTGGAGGACCATATGGTCCATTTTTGCCATTTTCAGTTTTGCAGTTTGACATACAAAAGCCTCTGAAACCACATCACAACATGGGCATTTACCACAGAGGTTAAGAAGGATAGGAGCTGAGGCAAAGGGATTGCATTCTAGCCCAGTCTGAGTCTTAACTGCTGCAGAACTTCACATTTAGAAGTAGCTGCAATTTTAAGCAACGCTTGGTTTGGTTATTACTTGCCTACAGACAGGCAGAAGGGCTTCAGCTGGCACGCACAAGAGAGAGTAAAACATAGTCCCTATCTGTTTGGACTGTTCTTGGAAATGCTCCATGGAGCCACACCGCCAAAGCTATGAGCACCAACTTCAAGCAGCTTTTATTTTTCATCGTCCTACAGCAAATGGAGACCTCAAGGACAGGTGCACGGCATTCCATTCAACTATCACAGACAATCTGGCTCGTTTAAAGCCGTTTATGTGCTTCTCTTATAGTCAGCAGATGTCTAATTGAGGTTAAAGGAATTATGGATGAATAAACGAAGCCTTGAGGGAAAACACACATCTCTGGACTGGTATTTGTCTGCTAGACGTAGCCAGTTGGATCTCTGCAAGAGCTCACTCCGTGTACTGTATGTTTAATTTAAGAGCGATCGCATGTGCTCGCGGAATGCCAGTTTATTCCTCTGTGGAGGTCAAGTCAAGGATTCAGAGTCCCCCGGTAGGCTGTGCCGGATTAGAGGCGTGTTTGTTTTTGCAACAAAGGAATGAGCTTGTAAGCTAACAGTGTTTCTGAGGCGATTGTGCAACATGGTGTGAGTCAGACTCGCGAGGAATGTAAAGGAAGCCAGTTGACGGTTCTCACTGTTTACATGCGGTGTCCTCGCTGTGCTGCTGGAGTGCGTGTTCTTCCTCGAACACTGAAACATCTCATCAAAACATCGCTCTACAGAATCACTCGTGGTCAAACTGAAGTGTTATTCTGCTGTCGTTTTGTGTATTCAAAATATATGGCATCATTTTACACGGTGGCTATTTCGTGGCGTCTGATACAGAAGCACCGAGGCACCCTTTAGCATCTGTATGGCACCCATGTAGACCCATCTCCATCAGTGTAAGACTTAGAACAACTGTTTCGTAGTTTAAATAGGTAGAAAGTCTGTGCAATGCGGATGTGAGGGGAGGCTGGACGGGTCTAATAACCACAGGACTTTAACTCAGAAGGTTGCTTGAAACCAAGTCAACCGGAACTTCATTTACCTTACTTTAGCTCATTACCTTCTTTGCTTTATTAATACTTATTTTATATAACAACCGTACCTATTTTAACCCCAACCACGATGTTTTTGTAAACACATCCAAGTAACTTTAGCACTGGTTCCCTCTTGAATGTCCTTTTTTTTCACTTTTGTTATTTCAACACCTGCTGAGTCACTTGCCGATCCCACACACTCAGTGATGGTACTCGTTTTGTACAAAGGAGGGGGTTCTGGTTCACATTAGCCGTGATGGCAGACAGATGACCAGATTGTCACAGCAAGAAGCTCAAGAGAAAACTGCAACATACGGGGTGCTGTCATTGGAAAAGAAATGAAGAAATGAAAAGAGTTTGAAAAGTTTACGTTTTTTTTTATCTCTGTCTTTCTTCACAAAGTAGGAAAACTCAGTCACGAGAAAGAGGAGCTGTGAGTCTGATGTTTTAATAGCCACGTTGTGAAAGCAAGCTTTTCTGCCCTTTAACACACCCGCTGTGTCAGACACCTGTGTGTCGAAGAGACTCGGCTAATGAGAGCAAGTCTGACATTTAATAATGAATGAATTAAGAAAAGGAAAAAAAGATGAACGGACGGACAGTTCATTAGATTGTGGGAATCATAATTTAACAAATAAGTGAAAAGAGTTATCTGTGGATTAAAGGCTCACTTTATTTTTGTATGCAATCAGTTTACCCGTCGTGATACGAAATACACAGCTGTGAAAACAGTTGTGCAATGTCCTCTTTGGCTCTGGAGGAGCTGAAAAATCCAATGACCCATACTAGGGACTACAAGTAAGGTCATCTCTGCCTCTGAGGCTTTGATTTTTAACATTCTTTTGACACTTTTTTTTTCTTTTTTGTATGTCCTATTGCAAGTTGCCCATATTCCCGTTCATGCTAAATCACATCTACATATAAGAAGCATCAGGTCTGCACTCTTGTAGCGGTGCACAATTCTCCTGAGAGGACAGGAGCGTATATGGAGGTATATATGGGAAATGAGCGGTTCAAAGCTGAGGGAGTTGACAGATGATATAGCTGGACACTAATGACCTCTCATAAAAGCTTCACTCTTGCTGTAAAGGTCGCTGTCCAAGGTGCTGAAAACCCTCTCCACTCAGTGGACACGGTTAGACAGTTAGTTTTCTTCATGTTCTTTCCTGCAGTTGTTGGAATAGGATGAAGGGGGATTTGACATTGAGTCTTTGTTTGTGCTGATAATTCAAAACTTGCTTCCGTTGGTTTTTGATGAGATTGTATGCCATTACGGAGAGTGCGCCCTCTGTCTAAGGGGCCGAACCATTTTGAAGTAATATGCAATTGTGATGTGATATCTTAAAGGATATGGTGCTTTAAACATAATTATTCAAAAACCTATCAAAATAATTATGGTGCGATTATTATTATTATTTTGCGGGGGATCTGTACCAAACAATGATGTTTTCTTAAGTCTGTAGATTGTGATGTGTGGTGTGATTTGCAATATCTTTGCAGCACCACAATATTAATATATTGTATTATGACACATTTCACAACCTGCATATTGATTTAGATTAATTAAGTAGCCCTAGCATCAAACCTCAATTGTACGTATGTGTGTCCCCACACGAAATAATACTACATTTGCAAAGTAATATAACCATTAATGTATGGATTTGGTGTGTTTGGTCTGTTTTGCTGCTCGTCTTCCCTCCAGGTAACCTGATTCCTTCACACTGCCCAAAAGCATGCAGATTTGGTTAATAAGATATTCAAATTGCCTGAAAGCGAGTTGTAAATGAATGTCTGTCAACACGTGTTAGCGCTTTGATAATTTGTTGACTCGCCCAATTGGAGCATTGCCAGGGCTCCAGCCCCCTGCGACCCTGCACTGGATAACCAGGCTCATATAATGGATGGATCTGTTCAGGAGTCATTTAAAAGTGAGCGAATGTAGAAGCAGGCTTGATATCCTCAGGCATTGTTCTCCACCGATACCTTGGCGCCTAATTAATCTGCATTGTTGGACTGAATTTACAAACCGCACTCTGCCTGAGGAGCTTACACCGTAATTAGGTTTGTAAGGGATTAAAAATGTCAAAGATGTAGCTTGATAATCCACCAAAAAAACACGACAGACTACACAAACCACCATTTACCAAAGGTTGGGTAAATGTCGGGCCAAACAACATTTGGTGTCAGAAATGCAATGCTTTAAGCATGGAGTGTTTGCTAACTTCTGCAAATGATGTGAATTGTATGAAGGGGATATGCATTGTGTGTGTATATATATACACACACACACACAAAGGCATGTAATGCATGAAACAAAAGACTCCCCAGATCTGTGAATGCACTTCCATTAGTGTTGGTACAGTAGATCATTAAACAACTAAGAGGCACTTTCCGTGCTCTCAGAACTAAAACCAAACAGAAATTTGTCCATAAGTATTTTATCCATAATCCACAATCCAGTTTATCAAAACCTTCGGATAAAAAGGACACACCTCTGGAATTCAAATCGGCAGAACCACACCACATAAAGTCGGGACTGTCTGAATCTATATCAAAGTCTTTATAGCAGGGGTGCCCAATACGTCGATCGCGATCGACCAGTCGATCGCCAGGGTAGTGCGGGTAGATCGCATGCCATTAAAAAAGAAAAAAAAAAAAAGTATCCTCCCTACGGCATTTGTGTAAATCAATGTCAATCACCACGGACGGTGCGCCCGCATGGTCGGACGCTTGAATGCATTATTTGCGCTTCGCTACTCCCGTGAGTTTACTCAACTTTATGTGGTTAATTTGCGCCATTCGCTTTACTCGCGGCTGAAAGGGGGCAGGGATATCTCCGTGGCTTATCTCCGTAAAAGCGGTACCGTTTCCGCCATCCACCATTGAACTAACCACTAGTTCTGCTTTATAGTTATTGTGGAAATCCCTCAAACGTCGGACCATCAGACGCCCCCGTGTCCGGGTTCATAATATCATCTGTAGCCGCACAACAGCGTCTGAATGACGGCCGCTTCCAGCGCTGCTTCAGGCGGACCAGCAGCTGTTTGATTCAAACCGGCAGGACGGCAGGACGGCAGTGATGATGCGGAGCTTCTCAACGCTGATTGGCTTTCACTACGCAAATCTTTCGGCCAAGTTATTCGCGTCATTCGCGTCTGTGCATTGACTTTGCATGTAATCTACTCGCGAATAATACGTGCCGCATTCAGTGTGAATGCAGCATAACCCTGGCTGTTTCTATTCAGTGCAAGTCATCAGAGTAAAATGTAATGACCAAAAATGTACAGAATTATATTGTGTCATAAAGGTTTATGCAGTTATGCAAGGTACGCCAATATTGTAAATATAAAGTATACTCTGTATATTTATACATTAATAATGCTATTTATTAATATATATCTATATAGATAGATATTTAGCATTATTAATGTAAATCTTTTTTAGCATTATTAATGTAGATCTTTTTGACTAGGTCAATTTAAAAGTAGCTCGCAAGCCAAAAATGTGTGGGCACCCCTGCTTTATAGGAACTGTACACCTCAAACCAACGTGGGCAATTTCACTTCAAAGCAAACTGGAGGTAACTGCTCAGGCTGTTGCCACAGGGTACATGCCGCAGCCATTATACACTATGAGTTCTTATAATGCATTTGGAATTTAAGCACGTTAAATATAATACACTTTAGGATTTATAAGGGCACATGAGAGTAAAGGCCAACTTTCTTCAAATTGAATCCCAGAACCACACAAATGTCAAGGCTACAGTTATAAGCCGGCATCCCCGGCTGGAAAATGTCCGGAAGCTGGATAAAAATATCTCTGCAGTTCCAATGCATCAGAGTTGGATGCTAAATTTGTGGAGACAAATGGAGGCGGACTGGGTCCCCCTCCCCCTTTATTTCCCATCATGTATTGCAGTTGTGCTCAGTTTTAGCATATTGCATTCACCCATTTGTTGATTGCCACTAATTTAGAAGGATATGGTTGCCATCATTTTCATGCAACACAGGTGCATGTGATGTAAGTATGGTGAGAATTAAACCTGAATTATTTATATATTTTTTTTTTGGGAAACGTGGGGGGCTGCTCAACAAGTGGAAAAAAAAGATTATCACGTCGCTTTTAATTGGAGTTTCTGTCCACCTGATGAATGCTAGTCCATCATTCACCTTCCTTTCAGCTCTGTTTTGGTCCCCACCAACTCCTTTGAGGAAAACATTTGGCTCATTAGCTGCAAAAAGCGCCAATTTTAACTTACTTGCTGTTTTTAGACAGTTTTATAAGGGTGTTTTCTTGAGCCTGCTATGGCTGGAAACAAGGTTGATGAGAAAGTTGAGAAGTTGAGCTGAAAGATCGTGAAAACCTTTTGTAAAGCTAAGGTGATCTGCATCTTATCTGTGGGGTTGTCACACAGCACAGCTGTAATGGTAACTTCAGTATTTTTCAACCTGGACCCTATTTTACCACGTGTCAGTCTTAATAAGTTATTATGAATTATTTGAATTGATCCAATCTCGTTGCAGCAACCAAACATACAGAAAAGTGCTTTGTCCTCCACCAACTGTCTGGCTCAGATTGTTAATAGAGTCAAAAGTATGGCAATAGCCTGCATGGACATGAACCGTTTTTCTTTTTACGTTTTGCTTGATCAGGTCTGTCCGTTCGCTCAGAGAAGTCTCATTCTGAAATATCGCACCGCATCCGCATTGTCGAAATCAGCTAAATATTTCAGCCTTGACATCGAACACTCCTTAATTGAGTGAGACAACACTCTGCAACGCTTTCTGTACTCCAACCCTGCCAACAGCGGCGGTCCTCTCTGCGACTCTCACTCACATTTCCAACGACGTCTTCCGGCAACACTAAGACTTCTCCTTGAGCGAGTCTCGGTTAGACACACTGACAGACACATCTTTTATTGTCTGCAGGGTCACCTCTGTTAACAATCAGCCGGTCAGTGGGAAAAACCAGAACTTCCATCGGACGTACTTTCACTGAGAATCACGTGATGGACATACATGGCAGGTTGTTTAGCAGCTGCAGGTGGCGGCGCTCTCGCTCAGTGACGGAGCCATTCAAAAGATTGTTGTGGCCATTACTCGGATACAAACACATGGGAAAATAGGTTCCAGGTTGAAAAATATTGAAGTTACCCTTTAGGCAATTAATGATTAGCACCTGTTGGGTATGTTATATGTAATCCTGTGCTTTATTTAGATACCACAGCTATTTTTAATCTGTGACTATCTTTGCATCTTTCTCTTAAAACATCTTTGAGATAGTATGAGCTAAATAAATTAATCATTTGAAGTTATGGAGTGTGGATAATGGGTTTCTTACATCTTCGACACCTCTTTAAGACTTTAAACAGACTAAATGGGTTAATCAGTTCTTTTCAGAAAAAGGATTTCAGATGATGTTTTTTATTTGTCAGTACTGAAATTAAATAGTTATACCAATCCTGACTTCAACTCTATCTCTTAGGAATGATTCTCCTGTGCTTTGAATTGATATTTAGACCTCTTTTTTTACAGCGCTTTCCAAAGGGAAGAAAAAGTCAATCATTGATCAAACATTTTCTAAAAGCAAGTCCAAAAACGATGTAGATTAAATTAAATTGAATTCCCCTCGTCCCAGGATGTCTGGTGAGGCTAAACCATGTGAGCAACAGATGCTGCTCACGTGGGTGGTGTTCATGTGATTTGCCAAATATTTGTACACCTCTCTGAGTGAGAGGACGCATCGTGTGGAGTTTAAAAGCAACTGCGAACCAGGAATCTGGTCTATATTTTATATTGGGCCTTCAGGAAATGTTTGCTGTTGATACATCTTGACTACACTGCTCATAATTGGACTGTTTAGGGAATATTTGCTTGTATATTGGTTTTCTTTGTGTCCAAGTTCCTTGGATTGTATTCTCCTCTTGAGACATGATGCAACAAGGTATTTCCTGAGGAACAATACCAAAAAAAAGCAGTTGGTAAAGATTTTGAAAGAACAGTCAGAGGCCCACATAGCACATGTGCATCAATTTCTTCAACTTTGAGACTCACTCTGTTCCCGGAGCAAAGCAACTGTTGAAATGTCTAGCCTGCCAAGCAAATGCATAAGCAATGGCTTCGGTACTTACAAAAGGTCAGAGGATACAATGAAGCAGTCTGATTTGAAGGGCACTCACTGCTGCGTCTCACTGGACTTTGGCTACATTTCAAAGAAAACTGTCAAAAGAAAAAACAGACAATACAGCTAAAGGCAAAAGGCAACTGGGGAGAAAGGGTAAATTCATTACTTGTCCATGAATATTTTCAATTATGTATTCAGGTACTCTTTTTTTGTATCACTATCAGGCCACATTTATCTCTCACTATGTGTTGTTGAGGAATAAAAATCAGCGTTGAATGGAAAAACACGACACATTAATGAATGCCTTCGATACTCAAGACCTTTTGTTATATTTGCCAGAGGGTAAAAGTGCAGCATTCAATATTTCTGCCTCGACCTTATCTGTCTGAGCACAGCTCATCTCAACTCAGCTGACTGTATTTGTTCAGCCAGCCTGTCTGCAAAAATAGTTTTCCTTTTCTTTTATGTTGATTAATTGGGAAACTCAGTGTCATTGATTCAGATTGTGCCTCGCTCATCCCTTTTTCTAAATAAAAAAAGAAGTCTTCAGCCATGCCACGCATTGAGCTAATAATGAACGCAGTCATGATGATAGTGGGGCTAAATCAAAAGTCAGGGAATGAATAACCAAAGTGAATGCATTATATTAAGGGGCCATAATATATTAAACTCCATAGGGCAGCTTTCATTTGTCTGATCAATGCACAAGGTAAACCATGCTGTATTCTGCACACCATATCCTGTAATTGACAGATTGTTAGTCAAGTAGCAGCAACAATATGCGTTCAGAAATATAATACAAATATATATATAGAAATGAGGCCATCCTCCCTCCTGAGTCTCAACAGGTTAGTGTGGTAGTTAAATGCATTGTGTACATACAATAGAAGAGGTAGAACCCTCTGAAAGGGTCCCAGGTGAAACCTTTTATAAAAAAGAATAAAAAAGGGTTCTATGGGAACAAGCCCGAGGACCCTGTATGGTTCTAGTTAGCGCCTTTGTAATTATAAGATTGTTGGATCATACATGGAACGCATTACTCTCCAACTGAAGTTCATTAGTTCCAAATGAGAGAATCCATTATGGCTGCGTGAGTCATTCCAAAGGCACTGAATGAGGTTGACAGCGCTGCATGGGTACAGTAAATTGAGTGTCGTTAGGCTGATACTAAGGGACATGTATGTGAAAAGAAAATGTTGTCGCTAAATCAGCAACAAACATGTATTATGTGACAAACAGATCGCAGATCGTGTGACGTGACATTAAACTTGCACGCGGGTGGTTGGCAGCATATAGATGGATCCAGGCATAATGTTGTCGGTACATGGTGCTCTATGTGCTTTTGCCCTCCGAGATACCAGTTTGCCTCAGGCCCTCGTGGATTTTCTAGTTTTTTCCCTCAGTTTTTGGTAAGCAAAACGTAAGAAACACCGCTACTGCCTGAGGACACGCCGCAGCTACATTAGCAAAAGCAGCTTCACAGCCTTTACAGATGGTAACGGCTCTGCCTAAAGTGGGGGGGAAGCCAAGCGGTTGACGGCTGTGCAAATGAACTGGGCAGGCAGCTTCTGCGAACTTTAAGCCTCAGCTGCACATGTTGTGTGGCACGCCGCCGTGCTTTCATTTTAAGGGTCAAGTGGTTTACGTTAGCCCCATAAAAAGATGGTGTCACTTTAATTGAAACAAGAAGTGATTCACATCCACTCGAGATGAATAGTTGGAGCTCCTCGCTCAATTTGTGTGTGTGAGTGAGAGAGCATAGCGGTGTACGCATGTGAAAATAATGAGCTTCTTCACACATGGAGCCTAATAATGGCCGTGAAAATAATTACATGCAGCGGAACATTGATGTGTGAAAAAACAAAGGCCAGCACGCTGTGTAGCTCGTGTTGCCATCAGCGCCCCTAATTATCTGCGTTAGCCGCAACTGGGCAGCTGGAGGGGCCGCAGTGTGACATATGATGGCCAAAACAAAGCCTCGACCCTTCCAACCCTGTGCTGGAGTGCCGCCATAATTCGCTCTCAATCCACAGAAAAGAAATATCAGATTGCAAACCGACCTCCCCCCGCCAATCGAAAATCCCAGTGCCGCCGTAAGAGGCTTTACCACTGACTAGAAGCGGGTGAATAGGGATAATTTAATGAAACATTAGGAGAGAGCACTCCACGGTCCTTAAACAAATTGCTTTTCTGACTGCCAAGCTTGGCTCAATTTGAGTTGCCTGAAGGAAGAGCCGAGTGCAAACAAGAGAAGGGAAGACGGAGCTGTTTTCCACCTGCAGCGTTTAGAGGTTGAATGTAATAGCTCCAGAGAAAAAAAAAAACAATTGAAATATAGAAGATGAGGCTGTCCAATGATGGGTAAGCCTCCCTGTGGATTCATGAGAACCTTCCGCAGGACAGATTAAGTGCAATGGGAGGCTGTTGGCACCCTTCCGTGTTATCGGCAGCCACTTACGGGCACAAACAGGTGGCTGCTGGGTATTGGCACCTTTTCACTGGCTAACTCTAGGTGATTTAAGGCTGGGCCTTATTAAGATGTTGGCAGGGGCCCCGGGAGCCATTTTTGTGGCATTGCAAAGGAGATTCACCTCTCATTACCCCTTTGTGCTGCACAGTATTCTTAAGCTTGGGATTTGAAGCTGGCCACTGAGTAAAGCCTTGAATTAGCTTAATTAGAGGAGTCAGGCACATGACTTAAACTTCACGTGGAGAGAAAGTCACAGGCAGGCACTCGGAGCCGATATGATTATTGCGGACCGTCTGCTGTGCAGGCGTGGTCGGTTATTTATGTCCCTGTTTGCATACATGTGTCCCTGTCTGTTTCTGCTGGATGTACATCTGTGTGGCAGTATAATTGGGATTCAGGCATATGAATTCGATGTCGTGCATCTAATGAGGGCAGAGAGAGGCACACAACCGTAAAAACATATGTCTTCATTGCACATTGTTGGCTATACTCGGATCCAGTGGGTGTAAGACAGCAATCTGGCGATGTTCAGAGCAATTGGTGTGTGTGAATGTGTTTTCAATAAGTTAGATCCTGTTGAGCAGGTGGCCCCTTGCATGGTAGTGGAAGGCTGAGTGTTAACATGAGTGGTCGGAAGAGTAGAAAAGTACTATTTAAATGAAAGTACATTCATCAATATTATAGGCCACTATCAGTTCAAAAGATTTTCACATGATAACTCCATATCATTACCTTATCTTATGTTCCAAACGTGTTCTCTTTTCTTTCAATACTGTTCGCAGTAATGCCAAGTGACATTAATAATATCCAAGTTGTCATAAACCATCATTTTACAGGTGAAATTGAGAACATACTGTAAAGACCTGACTTGTCTCCCACCCATCCTGTAATTTACGTGGAAATAACACGGTATGTTTCCTACTTAAACGGTTTGTGCGATCATGTCTCGACGACAACACACTGTGTTCTACTATTACAGGGAAACAAGCGTTGAGCTGACATTAGTTGTCAACGCGTCGTCAAGCTTTGTTAGTGCCAACTCTTGGGATGAATGAACGGTGTTTTTTCTGCACATAATCGAGAGAGCTTCACAATCACAGGCATTTATTTCCATGTTGTTGACGCGTGTTGGGCTGCATGTTCCATGTTGAGTGGTGTACGACATGCTTATTGGTTGCACTGTACGTTGCCCTGTCAAACAGAAATGAGAGCCCTAAGGCGCAGGCTGCTCATTACCAGTTGGAAGCAGCGAACCATGTGCATGTGTGTGCGTGCATCTTCAGGAGCGTCCGCCATTTAAATGAATTCCTTGACCTCGGCTCTTGACCAAACAGAGAAAAAAAAGAAAGCCAATTCTGTTTTCCCTCTTCATTATTCTCCTGCTGGTTGACCGACTGTGCACCGGGACACTGGGACAGAGAGGTGAGAGTCTCCTGTGGCTTGACACTTCATCGCGGGTTGTGAGTAACTGCCAGAACACATTTTTTATTTATCATTTGTTTTTTTTTTGCCACTGCATGTTTTTCATTCTGCTGAAGGGGAATGTGAAATGAGCAACAATTAAATGAGTGAAGAAAAACATTCAAACTGGATTGTGTTTATCTTGAATGAATTTGGTGTGCATTAGTTTGTATTGTTTTTGTCAATGATCTTTAAAGCACTGGCATGAAACTTGATTGAAGTAAAAGTTCTCAATACTTCTTAACACCACCTCTAGCTTGCTCCACGAGCAAAGACGCAGCTGTTTCCTTCCGAGTCAAGAGTTGCAAAGTCGTGCAGGCCTGTGGTCCGTCTGCTCGCTCACTCTCACACACACTCACACACACTTTCCACAGATCCGTGGTGTGCACGATCTAAATGAGTCCACAGGCTTTTTTCGTCAGGTAACGCTGACAAGCAGAACATGGAAATCACATTAAACCTTGCATGCGTCATTATCAGTGTGCATGGCTGGCTGTGTAGACAAGAGCTAAAGCCTCTATGGCAGCAGTCATGTGGGCAAGCATGCCTTTGATCAAGAAATGTCCACAGTAAATCCATAAGCAGGTGCTGCCAAAAAACAGATTGAGGCCGTATGCTTGGATAGCCGTGGACTCAGATGTAAAGCTGTCAGGGGGAAGACACGTGTGATTCATGTTGGATAATCTGAAAGGCCGGTGGACCTACAGTGCCTATAAGGGTCTCTTTCAAGTTTTAGTTGTTTATCGTCATATTCAACAGATATGGAGCAGCAGCTGTTGGCAAAGAAATAAACACGGCAGTAAAGTAACTACAAATTTGAATCTTGATAGTGTTTCTGTCAAGTTTCATCAGAGAGACCAGTTCACAAATTCTTGCATCCAGTCATGGGGTTGGCATGTTTGCGATAAATGCTAGTTGGCTCCGTTTCATTCACAGATGTATTTTGACCCGAGTGGGTAATGGGGGAATGAGCTGAGCTAAATTTGTCTATGTCTGAAGGCAGAACAAGACAATATGTTGTTTGAAAAGGGCTTCGAAGACCTTTTCAAAGGTGTTTATTTCGTTTACAACGTGTTTATTTCACCTCATTACACCGTGCATGTAATGTATCATTTGATGGAGTATCATTTCTCAAACTGCTCTGGCCCCTTAGCCCGCGGTTTAAAATTTGCCATCGCCACATTATTGCCACCATGCATTCAGTTTATGTTCTGTAATATTGCCGGGCAAGAAAAAGTGCCGTCAGGTTGTAATTGGGAGCTTAAGGGCCAGCGCTGTGTGACAAAGCCTGACTGGGCTGAGGGCTTACCATTGGGGACTTTGTGCACAATGCCAATTGGTATTTGTAGGCAGGACTGTCAATATGGAAGATGCTTCAGTGGGCAATTCCAACCAGAACATCCTATTCCCCCCACACCTTGTTGGGTGTCCACCAAACTCCATGACCTTCTGGAATTGACAATTGACCAATCAATTGGCCAGCTGTGTTGATCTTTTTATTTTCACAACTGTTCCTGTCACTTTCTAGGTGAACATCCAAGGGCGACCCTTTGAATGTCTTCCAGGAGAAACGTATGCACCTTTAATGCCATATTTAACACCTGGTTTTGACCGGGCCTTCTAGTCAACTATGCGCTTCATATAAATATTTTAAGCAGACTTTATTTGTGTTCTACGGCAGACAAGTCTTCCAAACAGACTAACCTCCAAAGTTTTTCTGAAGTGAGAGAGACCAAGTGTTTTGAATATGAATATGATTGTATTTGACAGCAAAAGTTTTCTACTAAATATAGTATCTCAACGAGTTGGGGACGAAGGGATTATGGCATCACTTTGAGAGTGACTAGTAAGTGGCAAGTCCCTGAGAGTTGGCACAATACAGCAGATTTCTCAACCAGTCTTTATTGCTAATGGAGTTGAAGTATTTCCTGCAAAGAGGGGGAGAGAGGCTCAAATGAGACAGTGGAATGACAGGCAATAGCCTGGAAAATATGAGACGGGGAGAGTGTGATGGACTCAAGCTGTTGTGTTTATTCGGCACTGCGGGTTCTCAGCAGAAATCTTTGTGGGCAAATGCGTTTTTAAGTCCCCAAATGCATAAAAAAGTAGATATAGCCTGTGTCCTACCTTACAAAAAAGGAAAAAACCTTTGGAAATAAAACACACACTCAGGTGTGACTTTTGGTCGTGCATGGTTTCAGAAGTTAATTCCTGGATTCAGAGGAAGATTTGAGTTTGAAATCATCTTCGGTCTCTAAGTGCGGTTGCTGTTTTTGGCAATCTGTTATTTTTTTGAGACAACTTTCATGTCAAGTTGAAGTCTTAGTGTGTACTAAAGGTGTCAAGTGTGTTGATTGCGAAAGTGCCAACACACACGGTTAGGATCGTCAGTTCAATCTCTCTGGTACCTTTTCAAGCAACCAAATTGCAGCCACCTGTGTCTCCAACCTCGGTCGTCATTCATGATGGCTTAACTTCCTCGTCTTCACTCAGCAGTGAAACAATCACACAAGGTCATCCGGTATTGCAAAACGCAGCATAATAATCTTTCCTTTCAAAGAAAGGAAGGCTGCTTAATGACATTCTTTGCTGACACCCCTCAAACCTTTGTTCTGTTTTCCATCAATAAAGCTACAGCTGGGGCAGCTCCATAAAAGCCACAAGACAGAGATACAGTAATGTACGGCACATTTGATAGCTTGCCAAGATGAATCATTGCATTACAACTAATTGCTTAGACATGCTAATCAATGACAAATAGAAACATCTAACATTCCTTGTTAAGCTTTCAGACTGCAAGATGACAAAGCTACAGAGGTATAATGACGCATACAAAGATGAATGCATGTTTCATGACATATTGTTTTATTCAAGGGCGTAGGTTTGCATATGGTCCATAGGGACTAGTCACGACCAAAGTTTGGGAAAGACACGATTGTCCCCACCAATATTTTGTTCATTTAAATTGCCTGTTAGGCAAAACAATTTTGCACAATATATTTGTGCTGCAAAATAGTATTACCTATATGTGGCACCTTGGACATTTTAAGGGCTAACATTGTTTTCAGAATTGTTATTGTATTATATTGTGTTAGCACCTTGCCCCCCAACAGTATTTTCTGGTTATTATAATTTAAAAATGCTTTGTGTAACTTGTGGACTCGCCTGCTTTCACCTGGAGTGGCTGCAGGATGATGCTCGTTCCCACCAATAGGTGACAGAAGCGTTTTTTGCCATGACTGGAGCTGTAACGGTTGTCTTAAACACACAAGTTAGAGCAGCCAAAGAGTGACGGTCCAGAAAACACTGGGCCTGTTTGCTTGTGTTTACAGGTGAGGCAAGGTACACAAGCACCATTTATATTTGTCGAGTTCGGTCATTTTTGTAGTGCCATGTTTGGATTGTTCAGTAAGTGTTTTAGTGCTGAAACTGGAGACAGCTAACTGAGGATAGCATAATTAACTACGGGAGGCTATTCGCGTGCTAGCGGTTTCGCGCCAGTGTAGCGACAGTCTCGTGACAGCTATAAACAGCACTGTTTTAGGCTGTATATTCACAAGTAACCTTAACCCTAAACCTAACCCACAGTAAGCTACTAAATATGCCAGAAATAATAAAGCCTCATATTAGTATTTAATTTGGTCTCAGTATTGATATTGTTGACCCTTCTGTGCTTTGTAGATAGGACCCACCAGAGGGTAAGTAGCTATCAAGAAGCCCAGGTTGTTGTTAGCTAGTAGTAGTAGGCTAACTACCCACACAGTGCAAACCTGTATTATTTTGAAATGCATTCAGGAAACTCAGAAGTCCAGCGCAGATGTAGATCAGGTTGAGGAAGCAGCAGCTGGACCATCAGGGCTTCAGGTGAGGTCTTTTTCATGGCATTGTGTTAAGAATTACCTGCATTAGCACGTTTGGGGAATCTGACCTTATGTCAGCACTTTTGGATTGTGAATTATGTGATGTTGAATAAAAAAACAAGGCTGTTCCATAAAACCTGAACATATTACCTAAATATTCTAATTTTCTTTAAAAATAAATACATAAGTATAAGTTCAACATTTATTCATTAAGGCATTATTTCGAAATGCATTCAGGAAACTCAGAAATCCAGTGCTACTTCTCTCCATTGAATGATGCTGCATTCACCAAATACATGTTAAATGTCTTTACGTCACCTTCAACTCATTGTATCTATTTACTTTTTTATTTTAAAAGTTGAATGCATTGGGGGGCAGCATATATATTTTACAGAATAGACATAGAGGATGATTAAGAGCCTGAAACACAAACAGATGACATATGGTTTCAAACATCTTGGCACTAAAACAGAGTCGCTCTCAGCCCCGGCCTCCGTCTTCGAGAGGCTATCGGTAGCTGGTGTTGATCCGGCTCACTGTACGTCTGTTCGACGACAATACATTACAGCGGCTACAGAGGGCCTCTTGAATAAATGACTTCAAAATAAGCAAGTGAGATAGCAGCTGCCCAATCAGATCTCACTTTAGCGGGATAATAGCATTCAGGTCCCCGGAGGCAGGGAACGAGGATGTGTCATAAATTATGAATTTCCATGAGAACAGATACGGATGGTGGTGTCACGCAATAATTGGCAAAGCACTTAGCTACGAGTGAAGCCGGCCGGTGGCTGAGTGACACACGCTGCGGGCGTCCACACCCCGAAGAAAACCCAGTCCAAGTGATTTGCAGAGTCAGCGTGACACAAAGAGGCGCCCCCAATTATCATGTCGACGAGAAGATATGTGATGGCGACCTCATTTCACAACCTGCAGGGCGGCCTGGTGGGTCCGAGGTGAGAGGAGCCTCCTGAGGGGCTCCACCATGATGGAAGGGGCCCTCAGAAATATTGAAATTCCACTACAAGCTGGCGGTGCAGAGGTAGACTGGCTCATCCCCATGTGCACGTTTAAATGAGAAAAGGAAATGGCCACTGCCGGCCAAAGAGAAGAAATCCCAGCACGATCAATGTGGCAGGATCAAGGTCTCTGGCTGCCAAAAAACCTGGTGCTATCAAAAATGTACCGTCAGGACAGAAAAATGACAAACGGCAACGTTGCTCAACATTTCAGATTATTCTGCTTTCAATATGTATTTTCCAAATACATTTTAAAAAAAAAGGTGGACTTCACAGTCGGATAGAAAAATAATGAAACGCCTCACAGTGTCTTAGTTGTCCCAGTCTTAGATCCTTTGTTGCCTTTTCAGACTTACTCAACGTATCCTCACACAGCAGTTTGTGTGATACACCAACACCACGTGAACATTTTGGTCTTTTCAAAATAAACTTCCGTCTTCACATGAAATAACCTATTTAGGTTTAGGTAAAAAAAAAACTTAACGATTGTAAAATACCTAGTTAGGTTTAGACAAAACCACTTCATTAGGTTGGACTTCTTCGGTCTTTGTACTTACATTTTATGATGATATGGATAACACACAAAGGATGGATGAGACCCGCCTGACATACGTTACTAGATATGATTGGCTGCTGCTGTCACGCCATCCTCCATAAACTTCAAGAGAAAATCTAAACAAACAAGGAACCTGCAGAATTGACTAAAGAAAAAAACCAACAACAAAGGGAATTGTTCAACCTTTTGATATAAAATATTTGCTTTTCCTGCAGAGCAGGAACAGGAGGCTATTTAGCTTGTTTGCTAGTTTGGGTCCAAAAAAAACGACTGACCCGCTGTTGAATGAACTCATTGTATCTAACTTGTTACATTGGTACACAAATACTAACGTGCCAGCATGTAACGTCCATAAAAAGTCGCCGTTCTTACATTTCTGTGTGTTCAACCAACTTTGGCATCCCTGCCGCTTGGCATTATGGCTTGAGGATTTTTTTTTTTTTTTAATTGTGTCCAGAAAAGCCACAGCAAACGCAGACATGTGTAGTCACAACAACAACAAAAATGTGTAAGAACCACTTTGTCGACTTTATTTTCTCATGGGATGGAAATCAGTTCCTTGAAAACGATGCAGGCTGAGAAAGAAGTACGCAGAATAATCAAGGGTTTTTGGGCCGACCCAGTCTTCCGTCTTTCTCTCACTGAAATAGAAAAAGATTAGACGCCACACAGATCTGTGCCATTTCTCATCTCCCTGCCCCTCATTTCCTCGATGTTTCCCCCTCAGGTGAAAAGAGTGAACGGGTGAGGTGGACGCACACACATGCACACATAAACACACGCACACACACACACACACACACACACACACACACACACACACACACACACAGACGTCACCTTGCACTGTTCTTCCGTGGGAGGAGGGGTAAGACTTGGGATTGTTTGTTGCCCGCAGGAGGAATTCAAGGTCAGAACACAGTGCATACACACAAACACACTCAGATTTGAGAACAAATAAATAGTAGGGAGCCTCTTCTTTTCTACGGGCTGTGTTTGTATTAAAGAGGAGTCAAGTGAGTTGATAAGATTTCACGCATGAGCTGCTTTGCTTTCAAAAACAAATAATTGGAGAATAAATGAAGAATCCGTATATCTAACAGAATAATAGATTTTGTCTCGACAAAATCACGGTTCTGATGAAAGAAAGGAGTCTTTGACAAATAGCGCATGTATTTTTGCTATTTCTGCCAATCCTTTCCTCGTATCTTGTTTCCATTATTGTGTCCTCTCGGCCTTTGAGAATAAGAAAATCACTAATCAACGCCTCCGAAGAAATGTTGCACTGTCCAAGGTTATTTTTCTCCCCTCTGTGAAGTCCACACACTGGGTAGAATATGGATTTTAATTGCTTCCCCACAGATTGCTGCCTCACTGAGAAACTGGGTTAATTGCATAAGAAGAGAGAGCCACTCGCGACCTTCGCTGAACGCCGCCAACTACAGTTACTGCACTGCCTACCCGCAGAGTCGCATTTACAGGTTATTTAGCACAGCTTAAGAGAAGAGGGAGTAAAAAAAATACAGACGTTGACATCGGTATCAAAAAGCTTTTAAACTGCCAGTCCTGTGAAGTCGTCCTGACTGTGATTCCTTTGATGCTGCGATCCCACTACATTGATTAGATGCTTTAAGGTGAAGAGTGGAAGTGGAAAGTTCACTTAGAATCTCAAAAATGATAAGTCAGTCAGTTCAGCTGCTTCACTCTTTGCCGTTATACCATCTTTCCTCTTGATATGTATTTTTTATGGAGAGCCGGCCAGCTGTCATCTTCCATACTGTATATTTGTAGTGGTTGGATTTCTGCAATGCTTTATGACACACTCCATCCTCCGTAAAATTAATTTGAATAATAGGCAATGGAGTATTGATGTGATCTCAATATGTTACTCCTCAGCAGATTGAGTGAGTTAAGTCTTGCTCTCTGTGGACAGATTGCATTACATTGTACAAAGCTGGGGCTATTTAATCAGAGGGTTGTTTAGACTTTTCTTTTTTTGTTGCAATTCTGAGGTACTTTTTATTAATACTTATTTTTATTCTAGAGAGAACTGGTACTATTATCTGCAGGGTCCTTCTACTGATCACTGTAGCTTCCACACTTCGCCTAATGGGAGAACGTACTCTGGACTGAGGAGAAACAACGCCACAGCACGAGTGGACCTCAGCAAAGCACAACAGGGTCAAAACTTGGCTACAGTGTGCTCACATTAAAGGCGTCCATTCTCTGTGTATGCTGCGTTCACGTCATATCGGACTCGTCTGCCTCGACCGAGTTGCTCCTTAAACCAAACTGGACCCACCAACGGACACTTCTGTTCACGGGAGCCAAAAAACCTCAACCATCAAGTGGAGATTTAGAGTAAACAAGAGATTTTGAAGCTTCAATGTCAAACAATTGGCATAACATTAGTCCAATATAATCAAAATAAAATATTTTAACACAGAACTCCACTTAGAAAAGCAAATAATACCTACTGCAGTTAGTTCACCGTTAGTTACAAATTACTTTGGGTGTTTCAGACTAGAACTTGCAGATAAAGTCATCTCATTCATCTGAATTCTTCAAATATGACGTGAAAGCAGCTACTTTACTGAACTCCTCAGACTACAGTACTTGTGGCCCTGCTTGGTAAATGCTATCCATGATGATGGCACAGAGTGAGACAGAGACGAGACAGAGAGGGTGGGTGTGCCTGCAGCGACTATGTAGCTGTGTCCAGGTTGTTCTGGGAAATCTTCAGTCACCAGTCCGTCAAGCTCCTGAAGTTTGCGGATGACACCACCCTCATTGGACTCATCTCTGGTGGGGACGAGTCCGCCTACAGGTGGGAGACTGACCACCTGGTGACCTGGTGCAGCCAAAACAACCTGGAGCTCAACGCTCTGAAGACAGTGGAGATGGTTGTGGACTTCAGAAAGATCTCAGCCCCACCAGCCCCTCTCACCCTGTGTGACTCCCCCGTCAAAGCTGTAGAGTCCTTCTGCTTCCTGGGCTCCATCATTACCCAGGACCTCAAGTGGGAACTAAACATCAGCTCCATCTCCAAGAAGGCGCAGCAGAGGATGTTCTTCCTGAGGCAGCTGAGGAAATTCAACCTGCCAAAGACAATGATGGTGCACTTCTACACTGCCATCATGGAGTCCATCCTCTGTTCCTCCATCACCGTCTGGTACGCTGCAGCCACTGCCAAGGACAAGGCCAGGCTGCAACGCATCATTCGCTCTGCCGAGAGGGTGATTGGCCGCAATCTGCCGTCCCTCCAGGACTTGTTTGCTTCAAGGACCCTGAAGCGGGCGAGGAAGATTGTAGCTGATCCCTCTCACCCTGGACACAAACTGTTGGTGTCCCTCCCCTCTGGCAGGAGGCTGCGGTCCATCAGGACCAAGACCTCACGCCACACCAACAGTTTTTTCCCCATCTGCAGTCGAGCTCAAACAGAGCCCGGGTCCCCCACTGACTGACTGTCACCCCCCAGACAATTTCACACTGGTCACTCCCCCGCACACACCCCCATGCCTCATATTTAAATACACTCGCCACTTTCCCACTACACTTGTCACTTTCACACTTTATCCTTTAATTTTATATTATATTGTTCATTGTAAATATTCATTCACATTTATTGCACTCTGTTTATTGGTAAATGTTTATTGTTAAACATTATGCACCTCACGCCAGGAAATTACTTGGATGTATAAACAAACATGGCAATAAATGGTTCTGATTCTCCTGGTGGGGGCTGGAGGGATGACCGGTCTGGGATAGTCATACTCGGTTGAACGTTTCGCTTGGTCCGGTTCAGGGGCCTCAGAGGAACCAGCCTGGGCCTGGATTTTACACATGGACTTATAGACGATGGGGTCCTCAGAGTCGTTGTCAGCCACCTCGCTGCTTGCAGCCAGCCATTAGACAACGTTGGTAGCTGCCTGGGGTTTGCGTCGCTCTCAATGGAGAAAGAAAAGCTGTGTTAATTTTTTCAATTCAACTTCCTGCATTAGTGAACACACAGATTGGCAATTAAAGCATTTTGACATCCATTGCTTTTGAATGACAGGCCGCCATTTAACAGGCGTTCATTTAGTTGATTCCAAGTTGAATAGACATTCATTCAGCTAATATGGGGAGCATCAACAATTTGATTGCTACTGAGAGGCTGGCGTGATGTTTCTTTTGGGGGTTTAAGGGTGAGCTCGGGTAGTGAAATGGGGAATGCTGCGTGCCCTGACATTTGATTCGGTACGGTCATTATTTGCCGGCTGCACTTCATTCAGTCTCCCTTTTGAAATGAGCCTGTGTAGAATACAAGCACCCCTTGGATAGCTTGGTCACCTCCAATAAACCGGCATCACCAATTATGTTCCGAAACAAATTTTGTCCATGAGTGCTTTTATTTGATGTATGACATGATATGAATACAATATATATAGCATATCATCATGCACAGTCATTTTGTACAACACAGGGTTGCCTTGGATTATAATGCTCAACATTGGCATATTGGCATTTCATTTGTCGATTTTCTTTTTACATAAATTGCAAATATAATTTAACTAATTTGTTTCAATGATAGCAGTGCCTGGCAACTATGGTAAAGTTAAGGTCAGGTAAGGGTCAATGAAGCAAAGCCTCCAGGATTCTGGCCACTTTTACCAGAACGTATATCCAACACACTTCCTGTCAGCACTCCACTCTCTTTTTCTGCCACGCTGCTCACTTGAAAGCTACAATTCTCACTTGCCGCCAGCACTTCATAGCGCCACCTGAGACTCCACCTAAGTCTCTGTGGGGGGGAGAGAGTTAGTATCGACTCACTGATATGCCATGCTTGGTGTTTCCTTTTGGGGGAGTGACAGGGTCAAAGACTGAACATTAACCATGATATGGTTATGTGGGATGTATTATAATGGATATGGATAATATTAACATGACTACAAGGGACACATGCTGGTCTTGGCCAGCTGGTTGGACACAGAGTGGAATACGGCTTGAATGCACTGCATTTCTGAGAGGCAAAAAGGCCGACGCCAAGCAAATAAAACTGCTATGCACATGACCCGCCGCAATGGAAGTGATGTGCCATCGTTTTTAACTCTTTTTTTTGGAACAACACAGAGATGCATTGTTTCCTCTGCAGATATCTTTTGAGTGTGGCCGTGCTTGGAAGCCTTTCGTAGCAGATCTGTGAGAAAAGCAAAAAGGAAGTATGTGATATGCTTTAAACATTACCCAAACAAATTGAGTTCAAAGAACTAAAGCAAACTTGACAGTCAAGCAAAATCTGCTACATCCCAGTCAGGAAGATTATATAAAAAAATAAACTGGCTGATGAAACTATCAGTGAAGCTTCTGTGCTGAAGAAATATGTTTTTTTTTGGCCTCTTCTGACTGAGCTTTGATCAGAAAAAATGTCTGAATGGTGAGATGCCCTGAATAGCTGAGTCTCCCACAGCAGCTGTTTTTATGAACTTTGTCCCAAAACTGTCTTCCTGGGGTGTCAAACTCATTTTCACCCCGGGCCACATCAGCATAATGGTCACCCTCAAAAGGCCGGTTGTAACTGTAACACTGTATAAATTTAACTACTACCGAACATATTGTTAAATACCTGTCTTTGTTTCGTTTATTTAAGTGAAAAATATTGTACATGCATTTATATAAATGTAAAAATATATGTAAGCAAAGTTATCTGTCATTATGACATAAATCCATTTAATTTAAGGTTAAGGAACCCACATTACTCAATCAAAGATTAAACTTAAAACAGAAGAAAATAACAAAGACAAAGATCAAACACACGTTATTATATTAACTTTGTTCAAAGTTTTTTTCTCACAGTTGAGAAGGACATAACTAGCTAATAATAACATGCATGTGGTCTGGGGCAGTGGTTCTACTGGTCTGGCTGCACCATCACCCCTGAATGAACCGAGATCCAAAGCGAGGAACATTTTCAACTTCTCAAGTTGATTTAATGAAAAGATGGTGCAGTTTGAGCCTGAGATGTACAGAATCTCACATGCCAACACAAAAAAAGATAGTTAGAAATATTCCCTTTTACACACACAAAAAACTAAAAGTGCATCTTAAGGACACAAGGTAATACAACACACATAATTGTATAACTTCAGCCTCAGCAGTGTTTTCATGCACAAACATTAAAAAAGTAAAGCGTGTTGTAAACACAGCACTGAGGAGTGTGAATAAGACGATACTCTGCTGCATTAAAATTTCCCTTAAAAAAAAAAAGCATAGGATTCTTTTTTTGCCCATGTAAAGGTCCGCAACCCACTGGAAACAGGTCCGCAACAGACTGAAAAAACAGATCATGCCTTCCATGACTTTCAAGCCATCGTGGGCCACATCAAATAACACGGCAGGCCGGATTCAGCCCGCGGGCCTTGAGTTGTACACCAGTGGCCTAAGTGCTCCCTGTTTGTGAGTCACGTTCACCTGGCTCACCTGTGTGGATCCCGTGATCCCGGCGTATTGTTTCTCCTGCTTGCGTCATTGCGGTTGAGTCAATGAAGGTGGTTTAATAGCGCCTGGTGCGTCGCCACGCGCTGCCACCCAGAAATACTGGTATTTGTGTTGCGGTAGGCTGTGACGACCCTCTCTGCCGCTGGCCGTTGTCCCTGCAGCTGTGCAGGTGGGCGTGGCAGGGAGGGTCGTCAGGAGAGTGGGGACACCTGCGCTCGTTAGTGGCAGTGACTTAAAAGGCCCTCGGTCTGTGACCTCTCTCTGCCCTGAGGCACCAGTTGGGTTGGTGGCGAGATGGTTTGTGGCTGATTTGTGCAAGTTAATAAATGCTTTTTTCTGTCAAACCTCTCATTTTGTGGGGATCCCCCTTTTGTCATGGCTGTGCGGCCTGGTTTAATGAAGGGCTGTAGTGGAGTTTGTTTGTCTTTAGCTACAGCTACACAATGGCATGGGGATGGGGGAGAATGAAATGCAGTACAGCAGACGTCTCAGGTGAACTGGAGACCAGTGTCACTGATGGTGTGCGCATGAGTTCACCGACCCGATAGCTGGGAGCAAGAACATGTCATGAATAAACCAGTGGCTTCAAAAGCTTCTGGTGGCTTGTGATATTATAATATGGTGTTGTGCGTGCTTCTGAGATTCCTGGTCATACACGTAATTACACACATGGTTCAAAGTGGGAATCTGATCTGAGGACATATCCTCTTCATGATATACCAGAATATATATATATATATGGCTGCTATTCAGAGCTATAGTTTTTTTTAGCCGTCTCACAACTTAAAACAGGCCCATTCAAATAAACAGCCCAAATCATCTTTGCCATAAAAGAACATAAAACCATTTAATGATAAAACGCATCATAAGCATACAAAGTTTCTACCAGCATATGGAAGATGAACAAGCAACCCACAAAGAAGGCAGTCAGAGCTCCAAATACACAAATTCCCATGTCCATGTCAACGGTGATGAGGCAGGGAACGTTAGCCCGAAAGATGAGATATTCCAAATAGACCACAACTGTAGAAGAGACATCTGGAAAACAGTTGACAGGATAACTTAAACTGTTTACGAGGTCAGTTATGACTCTGTTAAATCCATGTGCCATGGAACCACTTTTGTGCGACTCAGGATTAGATCACATTGAAAATGTCAGTATCTAGAATAATAGGCCAGGTCGCCAATCAGGTAAAAATCAAATTCAACCCTGTTTAAATTCTGTATATGCTAATAAGCAAGATATCCAACAGTCATATTAACAATCCACAATAGCAGCACAATCAGTCAATTCAATTGATATTCATTTTCAAGCAAACCCCCCCTCCCCAACTGATTAGATGAATAAGAGAAAACTAAAACAATTACGCAGGCATAATTACACATAGCCATTACACAAACTTAGGAGCAATTATCATTATAACACTTATTTTGTACGACTGATAAAATATTTGGCGCCGACGCATTTTCCATTTTTGAAAGCAGAAAGTCGTTTGACAGAAGAGTCCTGGTGGCTCTGGGAGAAGTGCTATTGAATTCCCTTTCAATTCATGAATGCCCTTTGCACTGATTTTAATCATGATATTATTAATTTTGCAGATTCGATACAATCCCTTGCTCTTAAGAAACACACATGGCCTCAAGGTTAAAATGTGTGAAATGGTACGACAACTAAACCAGTTATTAGTCATTATAAAACGGGAAGTGCAGTAAAGGTGAAAGTATCTCTGACAAGCAAGATGAATATTATACACACACACTTTTCAGCTCACGATCACTCGAGCCGTCTTCCAATCAAAGACTCCAACAGAATGTGAAATTAGGTCTTTGAAAATCAGACATTCGGAGGCTAAACTTTCCTACGGCATACAGTCGTCATGAAGGAGCCAGCAGCCGCCTGGCCGCCTGCCTTGATTAAAAAGTATTGATTGAGAACGAGCGGGGCGGCCAGGCTGCTTCCTGTAAGTCGTGGTGGAAAACAACCCAGCCGTGCTCCACAAACTCTCTGTACTTTTGGTCTTGTCCTCCATTCAGCCTGTGGGAAGCTCAGGGCCTTGTGTGCTGGGCTTTTAAATAGAGCCATCTGTGACACTGTTCAGTATCTTGCTCAAGGACGCGTTGACATGCAAACAATGGGGAGATCGAACTGGATACCTTGAGGTTTCAGGACGACCACTCATCCCCATGAGCTACAGCCGGCCAAGAGTTTGTTAAAGTTTGTATAACCCAGAAGTTGCATCTCATGCTCTTCGATTTGAGAACGGAAGTTGCAATTTTCTTTTCTCTCTTCCTCCCCAGTACGTGGATCCAGTTATTACGAAGTTTAATGAACATGCAAAGTCTGCATCTCTTTAATAACAGACTCAAATGGGGTGGACACGCAGATCCATAAAATAATTGCTAACGCCTCATTTGCATTTCTATATCTGTGGCTGATGCCAGACTACCTTTTCTGGAACGAGGCTGCTGAAATGTGTTCGATTTATGCTCTCTGATGATCAGCCAACAGAAGAAAAGTTGACCCCATGACACACTTTGAATGACCTAATTTGCATAATGAAGAGAAAATGCATAATTAAATGTAATAAGGGGAGAAAAGGGAAAACTGCAAAGGGAAAAATCAACAATGAATTAATCAATTTAAAACACTTTCAATCAGTAAATGTATAATTTATAAATTAATACATATTTAAATGAATACGGAAAATGGAAAAATAAATAGGAAAGTAGAGAAATAGGGGAATTACAAATAAGTAAATATTTAAATTAATATATTTATAGTCGATGTTGGCACTCAAAAGATTTCCAGCGCATGATTTTACATTGCAAACATTTTCTGAATATGTTCAGATGAAAGTTGTGATATGTGTAAATCTTGAAATAATCAGGCAACTATTGCAAGTTTTGTCTCGTTTTCTATAGTAATAATTTAGTAATAGTCCAAAACGATGTGCATAGTTTGAGGTCATAAACTGTCATGATACTGGCTGATAAACACACCAACACTAACAACACTGCTGGCACGTAATGCAATCTCAACTTTTGTTGACAGGAAAACTCCACCAGGCCCCTTTAAATGTATATTTGAATAACTGCATGCAATCTAATCCGCGTGGAAAAACAACAACTGCTTTTCAGATCCTGTGCTTCGTTAAAACCAGGATACTGTTGGCATGAAAAATCCCATATTAGCCAAACTATTTGGGAAATTACACACCGAGGTAGCAATCTGCCTTTTCAAATCCAACTCTGAATCTCCGTAATGGATCTTGAATGCGGCGTCTGAAACGCTCAAAGTCATCTTTACCTGAATTAAGCTCTTCATGGATGCGCCGAGGAGAAGCGCAATCAATCTGAAGTGTGGGCGTGCGCTGACATTTCCCGCCGTCTCGGGAACATTTTCAGCCAAATAGCTTCATGGGAGTTTTGTGCTAACTACTGTAATGAGAATAACACTCATTTGGTTTAATTGCACTGCATGTAAAGATTGTGTTATCAGCAAATGAGTTACAGACTGATACGGTATGATCTGAAATCCCTGCCACGGGTTTAATGATGCACAATAATCATCAACAGCTAAAGATCAGAGCACAACAGGTGACCATTTAGAAAACAGACTCTTAATTACATCTCGAGCAACGTCGGAGATCTCGGGTGGAGTGAGGCACAGTGACACGTTGGATGCCACGATTAACTTGATTTGGGTTAGAGACTAAACGCTGACATTTAACAACACATAACCACCTACTTCACTTATTTCTTATTTTATGCCTAACCATGATGTTTTACCTCAACCATACCTAGACCTAGGACACGCTGGAGGGATTATATCTCCCAGCTGGCCTGGGATCCCCCAGAATGAGTTGGTAGGTGTTGCGGGTGAGAGAGAAGCCTGGGTCAGCCTGCTGGACCTGCTGCCACCGCGACCCGACCCCGGATAAGCGGATGAAAATGGATGGATACTGAGTGGTTGTGTTGCCTAAACCTAACAAAGTCCATCACGGTAGTTGTCATGCCTAACCTCATGGCGGCCGTCAGCATGGTTTAGTTGCCTCAACCTGACATTGGAAGTCATCCTTGTTTTCTTTTCGTCATCTGACAGCGACCGTCACAGTAGTTGCGTTGACTAAACCTAACAGCTAACATGAAGTCAGGTGACGAATGACGTAACATTACTAAATTGTGTAATAATCACCCATGAAAACGTTGGAAATGTCCTACTAGATGCCTTCCAATGCCATCCAGTTGTGGTGCAATGCTAACTTTGTATCATACTAGTAAATTGAGAAAATAGAACATAACTACATTAGAGGTTTATTACCACTTAATGATATAAAATCACAAGGCATTTAGTCATACTTCAAACTTAATGGAGCATAACGGTGATCTGCAACGAATGCCTCATGGATTAAAGAAAGATATAAAGAAAAATCAATTGCAAATTAAATCTCTCAGAAAAAAAACAAGCGCACTGGTCTGTTTTTGGAATGTGACTGAACGACTGCTGACAAAGCTTTTTTTCAATGTTTTATTGATCAAAGGAGCCACCGGTAGACGAATGTGCTTCCTTCCATCTCATTAACTGATGCCACATAATGTACTGCCAGAGAACAGCAGTCCCACATCATGCAAATGTGGGGCAACCTTTCATTCGGCCTCATCAGAGCGCCATATAGCGCCTTCACGTCTCTCCGGGTGCATCTTGTTGTTTTCCGTCAGCAGCTGATTTGCAGCGGTCCCGCGAACCGAATGTTATCAACAAACAAATCAATGTTTCATCAAAAGGGAAACGAGAACCGTTCAATCATACTTCACTGACTGACAGCTTCGTGAATATTTCATTGAATATTTAATGCGCATTTTTTCGAGAAGTTTACCAGACGGGATACGCCTGTAGCGCCACGTTGGCTGGCCGGTTGGTGACATCCCATCTGCATTTCAGCGTGAAAGCGGACGTTTGTCAAACTAGCAACCTGCTTTCATGCATTCAATCCATTCTCGATTCTTCAGTTATATAACATCAATATATCTGACCTCATCTTCTTCAACTGTTCAGAGACGCCCACTTGATGCATCGAAGAGGTCATGAGATGATAACTGTAGTAGGAAATAAACGTATTCAATAATAAACAAATACATAGGTAAGACTTTGTGTAGTCCCAGGTTGTGCAAGACAGCCCAGCGCTGAGCATGAGATTTTTCTAATAGATTTTTGGGACATTTAACAACACTTAGTACTCTTCTGAAGGTTTTTCCAGAATCCCCAAAGACCCCTCTAACCATCTGGATGAAACGATATTCCATCTGCTGCGCAACCATTAACTTGTTTTCTCAACTCGCGGCTGCGTATTCTGCTGTTTTTTTAATCGGAGCGGCCGGAACAGGTTGGACACTTGGTTGCACAAAGCACAGGACTTGGACACCTGAAAAGGGCGTTCTGGTCACGCGTTGTGAGACGGCTTGATGAGTTCATTCAGGGGGTCGACCTTCATGGCGAACTTTTTCAAGCTAAGAAACCGACAATTTGGGAAGCAGATATGAGTTAAAGATATGAGTTAAAGGGACAGTGTGTAGGACTTAGTGGCATCTAACTGTGAGGTTACAGATGGCCACCAACTGAGCTAAACACAATAATTCTAATTTTAAGGTGATGTTACACTACTAAAGCATAATCATGAATATTCCATTTCTGGCTATAAATCCCTTGAAAACGCAACACACGGCTCCTTATATGATATTGTATTTGAGATGAATGTGTACAATACGCCTTTGCCCCGTATCTATAAGTCTCCAGGTATATGGGACGCGTATAGACAGTGGTGTAAGTGCATTGAGAGGTTATTGCTGTACTGAGAAATGTCCATGACAGGAGAAGTTGGCCGCCAAGAATCCCCACTGGTGTTTGTTGGAGGGGAGAAGAAGGAATTAAAGAAAAAAACTAAATCTTTGCTTGTCTCACTCAGCTCAGCAAAGACAACACAATTACCAGCTAGTACAATCAGAGGTACAGTCATTATAGCCAACAGCCTGAAACCTGTCATTGTTTCTCCTCAATTATGTACCTGCCGTACTGTGGAGTCTGTGAATGTGTTGAGTGTCGGGAGAGGAAGCACAAAGCATTCCCTGGTCTCATGTTCGCCGGCTGTTTTTAACGACTGCTGCACAATCTAAGTCTCGTTGGCTGACGGGAGAAAATAAAGTGTCCTTCAACAGCACAGCTGGAGGGCTTAAGCTTTGCTTCATACACTGTATACATCTCTTTGGCATATATTTAACTCCTACACTAATGCAAGCCCGTGACACGTAAAGGTTGTCCAGTTCCATAAAGCGGGCACGCTGACCAGCTCCATTCACCCTGTGAGCGTTACAAATCACTTAACTTCAAAGGGCAGGCAAGCATACAGGTTCTTCAGGGAATTATGGAAGCAAAGAAAAGGCCAGAAAGGTTTACATCCCACGAGCAACCGGATACGTGACTGTGAAATGTAATGGCAATTAAGACGAGCAGTGAAATGTTTTACTTTCACTCGACAGAGTGGTGTATTGTCTTTGAAATGATTGTGTTTTTTTTTATTATTTAGAGCTCACAAATTCAGGTAAAAAAATTGGTGGTCCATTATTTCCCAAAAATGTACCTGACCTATCAAAATTTGTAAACTCGAAAGACAACTTATTTCAATTGCACAACTTGAAATGAATTCTGACGAACCCTTTTTAAAGTAAAGCATTTCAATGCCATATACATATTATTTTTCAACATTAGGTATTCAACAGGACTTGAATACAAATAATCATATGAATAAGTCAAATACATCACGTTGCTGGTAACTCAATTCATGCTGCTGTTTTAATGTTATGAATGTCGAGTATTTCACCTTTTCATTACCAGAAATCAAACCGCTGAACCTTTTTGTTGTGAGTTGGAGGCCTTTCATGCATGTTACCAGTTTAACAAACCACAGTGAAGTACACACCCTGAGTACACCTACATCACTGCAGAGAGGTGGAAACTTTTAATCCTAGAACTCCCCATCATATTAAAAAAAATGTCCCAATTGATATACATTTTCAGTCACCAGTATTACAATAAAACATACATTTGAGTTGAGAATGGGGGAATACATTGAACCTCTGGAGCACTTTGTTGAATGAGGCAGTCTCCGTGTTTTCAGATGTCAGCATCAGAAATGTGACAACCTCCCCACATCATCTGTGATTAACGCAGACAGGAAGCAGAGTCTGGTGTCTGGCTGTCACGCTGCAGCTCTTCTAGCAACCCCGATCAGGCCACAGGCGGCGGCTCCGCTTACAAGTTGGCAGCACTTAAAGTGAAACTTACACTCAACCCACAAATGTGACAGGACTTAACCTTAATTATACTTTTTTTTTCTTTTTCTTTTTAATTATTAATGGAGGATGAATGGATTGAGTTACTAAGCTTAAAAAATAAAATAAAAATGCCCCGATGACGAATGCATTGGCTTTCTGTGTGAGGGCGGCTCAAAACAGTCCAAATGACTCAAACATACCCAAATGTCGAGCAGCAGACCTATAATTCATCAAATATTGTGGTTGACATTTGCATTCTGCGTACCTGCTCGTGCAGCTTCCACCCAGTAGTTATCTTTTGGAGGTGAGGAGAACTAAAGTGGGAGGGTTGCCATGAGTGGAGCTGATAAGAAAGAGGGGTTACCATGTTTCCATTCTGCGTGGGCTAACCTTTTAAAATGCCATCCTCTGTCACCCAGGACCGACCATCTCCCCCGCGGAGAGCCGTGTCACCGCGGCAACGGAACCCACGTCGAATTGTCCTTTCGTCAAGATGAACGTACTTGAAGGTTTCTGGTTCAACGAAACAGAATCATTGTTGCCCAATAAATGTTGCACACGTTTTGAAAAGGGAGGAACGTAAGCCGCCGTCCTCTGTGAGGGAGTGGCGCTGGGTGGGGAGGAGGAGGGGGGCGGGGGGGGGGGGGGGGGGGGTTAATGCACAGCGGGACTTTGCAGCGCCAGATGAACTGTCGTGGTATTAAGCTTGTTTTGCAAAGTCTGTTTTGGGTGTAATCCAGCTAGCTGACAGTACCGTTTACATCCTGCATGCATAAGCGAGCACATTACAACCTGACAAACAGACAAACATGGAGCTTCAGGCCGCGCTCGTCTTTGTGTAAGCCTAACCCCCAAAACAGATTTTACATCAACAAAGATATTTTTTTTTAAACCCCCCCCCCCTTATGTATTTGTCAGGAGATAAAATATTCCATCTTGTGTTCGGCACCGGAGGGCTCAACTTACAGTCAATTACTGTATGCGGCTTCATCGTATATCTTCCATGCAAATGAGACTATAAATACCCCGACTCCTCTCACAGATGCATCACCCTGTCAGGGTGTTAACGGAGAGCAGCGACGCACCGCAGGTCTCTCACCGTGTCGCAGCTCTCCTCCGCCTCAGACGTGCAAACTTCATTTTCTTTCATGCTGTGTCAGGACTTCTGGCCCCTGCAGAGGCTGTGGCAACAGAAGTTGTTTTAACGCCAGATGTTTGTCTCCCGGAGGTTTAGTGAGCGCGGACCTCAAACCTGCAGGAGATGCACAAAAAGAGAGATGCAAAACTGTGTTTTCTTGTCCTTTTTAAACCGGATTGATGAGGAAATAATCTTCATTTTAATGAATAGGCTATAATAAATAACTAAAATGTACTATTTATTTGAATGCAACATGTATTTCCAAATCGCTTATTAACATACTATTCATACTCAGGAATCTTAAAATTGAATATGTAATGTGTTTCAACTGTAATGCATATGTAATATGTAATGCGTGTTTGGACTTTGAGTGCGTGACAAATACCTGGATGTTTACTGCAAGAGCAAAAATTTCTGAGTATGAGACGTGAGTTTACGGGACATACTCAGTCTTACCCAAAATGCATTGCAACTCCTGTGATTGTCCAACGGCGAAACTAATTCACCGTTTGAATAAATCAAATAATTAGGAATGATGGCAAGTGGCGTTGAGGTACAGTTTAAGGGAAAAGTGCTCACGCATGTATGTCACACAAATATATATTGAAGTAACCACTAGTTGTGCTTTATACTTGTTGTGGAAGTCCCTCAAACATCGGACCATCAAACTCCCCCGTGTCTGGGTCATAATATTTTCCGTAGTTGCACAACTGCGTCTGAATGAAAAACACTTCCAGAGCTGCTTCAGCAACGGCAGGATGGCAGTGATGTGATTGGTTGAAAATGAGGGCGACATCTGATTGGCTACAGATAGGTCCATGTTGAAAAAACGCATGATCTGGATCTGGCGACGTCAGGGGAGTCTCAAAAAACCCACACAAATGTGTAGCGATTCACAAATAAATACATACAAATCCACATTTGTGCATTGGAATGTATTTGTGAATCGTTCTGTGTGCATTTGTGAATTATGAGACCGATCTGACGGCACACCCCATCCCTCGGTGTGGCGGGAGGCCTCGCGGTGAGACTGTTCAGCACCGTGATAACGATTAGGCGGCTGGTGCTTTGAGCCGTGCCGCGCGCTAATTCCTCTCACAGCAGATTTTGCTCAAACACAGATGAATTATGGAGCAGCGGCCCACCGAAGCGTTCTGCAAGCTGTGTCAACGACGCTGCAGAGCTAAAGATAGAGCCGGCAACAGGTCAGACTCGCCTCCCCTGCACGAAGCCTCCAGTGGTGGAGAAACACAGTAGGGTCGACACAGAGGAGGCTCCGAAGGCCAGAAGAGCGTGTTGATTGGCTGGCTGAGGCGTCAACCCATGTTGCAGAATATATATATATATCCAGTATATGGCATTATATGTCGCATAAAGCATTGTAACACTGGCAATGTACACCAAGTAGAAGTGAGTGTATGATAATGTTGGACCATGGGTACTGTGCAAATGGCACTTTAAGTGAGGACTACGTGCTTCACCCTTTCCATCCATGGACGTCACAACAACCGATTGAAAGGTCAAAGGCCAATTAGACACGGGCGTCAGGGATTTACGATGCTTGAAATCTATTTATATCTTGTTTAGACTTTGTGTGGTTTGAGTCAGTGAAGCTTACGGCAAAATAGCCGCAGCTTTATCATCTTTGTGACCGCCGGTTGCCTAGTAACAGGACCGGGAGCGCAATGTCCCAAGCACCTTGGACAGAGGGATGAAAGCGGTGGAGCAGCCGGCGTTTTTCAAGGATTTTAAGACGCAACATCCGACCCCCCCGCCCCCTTAGCGCTGTTAGCGCTGTTAGCTGCGAGCCGCTGGCTCAACCGCCGCCATGTAGAGAGCCATTGAGAGGCAATAGAAATGGTCCCAATCTCAAACACAGCACTTTTAAATCATCATAGTAGTTTTAGTCAGTCATCACACATAATACAATGAGCAAAGCCTATATACACTCTAGTATTCAATGACTGAGCATTATGCTTCTGCTTCTTTATACATTCCTATCCTACATTCTTATTAATTAGGATTATTTCAACAGAGAAGGATGAAGAAATAGTCTTTGTGTCGATATATTTATTTTTCCTCTCATCTCATGTTTGCACCACTGGCTTGGGCCAGCATGTCCTCTCACAGTCTCTTCCCAAACAATGAGGATTACAATAGTGCAAGAGGAAAAAAAAGAAAAAAGCCAGTACTTTGATGTCTGCACAGACGGCACCGTTTGAGTGCGATGTCGTCTTTTACATCGAGCGCAATAGTGTAATAGGTGACTTTAGGGAGCGCCGCTTCTTTGAAGGCATCACCATTAGCATTCAAAAGGGACGGCCCCGGTCCGACCGCCCAGTGCCGGGATCAAAACGTTGCAAACAGCGGGGCAGGGGGACGTGCGGCGCATTCCCCCTGACCTTGAGTCTTTGAGGCGCCTCATTTGCAGCACAGGTGTCGTGTGCAAATCCCCTCAGATAGATAATGTCACAGGCACACTCAGCAACCTGTCATGTTATTATGACAGGTCTGTTTGCAGAGAGAGATTGGATCTGATTCGGAAGGACAGTACAGCAGCTCTTTGATGATCCAGATCCTGGTGGTAATAATGGTAGGAAAGAGAGTGTGTGTGTGTGTGTGTGTGTGTGTGCTGCGCAGAGACTTGTGAAAGACGAGACAAAGTCAATGGAAACTGTTAGGACTCATGGATTTCCTCAGCCCTTAATGACTAATAAGGGCCTCATGACTCATTCTGTGAACTTTCTCTCTGTTGAGTTCAATTTTAAAAAAACGACACTCATGAAGATTTTGTGTGTCAAAGTGAATTGATTAGTCATGCTTGGTTCTGTGGTTTCCGGAGCTTTGTCAAGTTTTATCCGGGCTTCAACTTCCGGTTCTGAAGAGTTAAGCCAATGTGGAAATGCCTTAAACTTGCATACTTCTCTCTTGATGTATTCCCTCAGTAAACATAAGTTTATGTCTCAATCCCTAGTTTCAAGTCTTCAATGCAGCAAGATGTTCATTTAGTAAATTATTGTTACGCCCGGCCTAGGGGAGCCTGAGCGCAACATACCGACGGGTCCCCCATTCTCCCCACCTCCCAAGTTAGGACTAATGCTGCAGTGTTTATAGCGTGCAAGTGTTGTTTATTTTGAACACTGTGTCATAAATTATCTTCAGGGTGAGCCTGGCCCAAAACAACAAACAAAACAATCTGTGCAAATCCCCTAACTTCCCTAGCCCGCACAAAGGAACAAAAGAAGGTCCAGATGTCTTAACTCCCTACACGAAAACAAAATGGTTCTCACCCCTACCACTTGACAACAGCACCCAAGAATCTTTTTATTTTTTTATTAGCCTTTATTTAACCAGGTCGGTCCCGTTGAGATAGAATGACCTCTTTTCCAAGGGAAGCCTGGCCGTTACTGTAGAGCAACGAGGGTTAAGTGTCTTGCTCAAGGACACAACAACCTGGAATGGCTGAGCGGGGTTTGAACCACCAATCTTCCGATTGAAAGTCAGACCTGCTAACCACTGAGCCACAGTTTCCCCTTGCCACCCAAGAATCTGTGTTGTGCTGCATGGCCAGGTTGGAAGCTGGAGAGACAGGAGAGTGAGCCGGCTCCCACAGGTTCCCTCTTAAATGCCCCCGTCAAATCACCTGCAAAGAAAAAAGGCACAGAGCAAGGCAAAACGTATAACAGCAGCCCCCTCAGGCAGGGAGGTGAACAGCATTAAGGTTTTAATATGACGCCCTGAGTCCTAACAATTATGGTCCATTTAGACTCAACGGACCATAAAGCAGGACATGCTTTAGGGCGGGGCTACAGGGTGATTGACAGGTCTCTAACCCGCAAATAATAATAATGAGAAGCGTAATTATCATACATGAAAATACATTTTGGGGGGTTTTCTTTTAAAAAGGAATGGTACGGCAATGGATATTATATAATGTTATATTGATAGAATGAAGTCTCTTATGATGAATGTTGATTTTGCCACGTGAGTCGTTAGTCAGTCAAGTTTATTTTCAGAGACAGGATGTACAGTATGTAACAAGCGTGTATTGGCACTAGAGGGATATCGTGATAGTTTGAAACTATGCAAGTGCCTTTGACTTTGGAATGAGAATATGTTAGCATAAGTACACACACACACACACACACATACACACACATACAGTATCTGGCTGGAGTTCCAGAACAAGACTCAGTGGTTAGCAGGTCCGTCCTTCAATCAGGATCGGTGGTTCGATCCCCGACTCCGCTATTCCATGTTGATGTGTCCTTGAGCAAGACATTTAACCCTATTTGCTCACCGTTGCTGTGTCTAAAATGTATAGAACGTAAGTTGCTTTGATAACAGCGTCAGCTAAATGAAATGTAATGTAATAACACCAGAACTAATACGTGTTTGTGAGAAGTAAAGAGTGCTTCCTGAAGACTCAATCTCCCTGGAAAAGCAATTTCCACTAAACACCATTCCCCTGCTTATTGTAAGTGCATGTTGCACTCCCTGACTGATATGCAAGAAGTAAATACAATCTAATTCTAGAAGTCTGCCCGCTCCTCGCAGAGGTCCAGTTGTGGCTTTGGTTCAGGATCAGATGACGGACAAGACTTCAATTCATCCTCTGAAGCATCTGTGTGTGTGTGTGTGTGTGTGTGTGCGCGTGCACCACATTGTTTACTCTGTGTCTCATACCATACAGCCACCTAATGAATGAATGCGCCGTGGTCGTTTGTGTGCGCTCACATCTGTGTTTGATTCACAATATGCATTTTATTAGCACAGAGAAGTGTTATTCACAGCGCCTGAGCGACTCCTGATGTTCCCGCTCCGATTCCGTTTCCTTGTGAACAAATCCTTTAATACAATTCAGGCCCTGACAGTGTGAGCCTGCGCATAATCAACCCACTGTAAACACACACTTAAATGATTTATTGCCGTCCTCCCTCTGCCTTCATTGACCCCTTTTAAGAGCACATGGATGACAGGGCGCACTCTTGATTGATTGCTCATACGCGGCTTCCTTCGAACGAAGCGCTCGGAGACCACGCGGCTTAATTAATTACCTATTAGGCACCCGGTATCTCACGTCTTATTTGTGGCATTTGGCATTCATGAGCATGCAGACGCGGCTTGTTTTACATCCAGAAACTGACAGCTACGGCAGAGGCGTTGTCGGCATCTTGAGTGGGAAATAAAACCAGATGAATCTCCGTTTTTTATTTTCTCCCAGCGCCAAGGTGGACGATTATGATCGACATGTTCAGTGTCTGTCTCTGTTGGCCAGGTGGAACATCGAGGCTGGGTACCTGCGTTAAAAACACAATCTGAGCTCCTCGGCAAGATGCTGAAAAGTGTGAAGGGGGGAGGCCTTCACCAAGTTAGTAAAATCCTTTCCCCGCTGTTTCACTCTGTTACGTCAACAGTAATCTGGAGTGACAGCTGCTTGATGACCTCTGCGACACGCGGCACCGGCAGCGTCTCGATAACGCGGGCGTGAAATTGTAGCTGTCTGATTTCTGGTTGAACTTTTTTTTTTTTTACAGCTTCATGCCCGCTTGCACTCAAACAATTCGAAGACCACCACGAGGCAGCGTGGGCGCTCCGGGCTGCCGTAGGTGGAGGCTCCGCACATTGCACATTGTGTTGCCGGGAATCGAAAGCAGAGGTGTTCTCTGGCTCCGACACAGCCGTGGAAGTCGGGTGGGGGGGGGGGGGGGGCTTAGTTACACCCCGCATTGCAGACAGAGCTTGTCAATGGGATTTTGAGAGGATATTCTGCAGCTTGTCAGTACAGAGGCAGAAATCACATGGCAGAACAACTGCAGCGGTTTGTCAGGGAGAACAAATTGTTGTCTTCAGTTGCAATCGAATCACAGAAAACAACCCCCAGGAAAAAGCTGACTTCGTGACTTTGCAACAATGTGGGTCGCCTTACAAACACACCATGCTTCCCAACTCGTCAAATGCTGACGGTTGGTCAGCGGCCTGCGCTTTAAGCTAGGACGCTCTAGCGTCAGCTATGTTCATGTCAGGGATGATTTACACTTGTTACATGCGTGTAATCTCGTTTCAAAATAAACTTTACTTGTGTTTTACTTACGCAACATAACTACTTGGTGAGGTTTAGGATAAGGGTCAGGGTTTGGGTGAAAATAAGCATTTATGTTAATTATGTAAATTAAGCTAGCCTAAGTTCAGTGTGGAAGACTATACTTTTGCATACTTAGGCCCGTAGTTTATTTCTCATACATCCTGCCATACACTCCTCTCACGCATGTTCACTCATATATTCCTTGCTATCATGGTTCAGGGCTGTCAATCATGATATCAGCTGTTCTATTCAGCTGGTCTCTTCTATCCAATAGCACCATTACAACCTGTCATCTTGCTGCTGTCTCTTTAAATATGACTCTCTACCTTCATCGACTCATCATTCTATCAGCCTCATCAGCCACCAGCAATTATCTTTTCTTCATCCGTCTCTCCTGATTGAAATGGAGTTGCTTATGTACGGAAGTTATGTAACATAGTGTAAAATAAGTAAATGTTGACTTGGTTGCCAGAGAGGACACAAACAGCGGTCCCCTGGGTGAAAGTCAGGTGTTTGTTCGACTTGTCCAGCCCCAACCCGATCCGCTCTCAGCAGAATGTGTTGTTTAATGCTACGTACGACCAGACAGTGAAGCTGGTGTCAGACAACGAGCGGCACCGACCAAGCGTCAGTATCTGATAAGTTGGGAGTGAGAGCAGTTTGCTCTGAGGTGTCATAGCTTTGTTCCAGACATTTGAATCGATGCCGACATCTGAGAAGTAATTTGAAGGAGTCGGGTGTTGTGCTCATTGATTCCTCAGGTCGATAAGAAACAAACTAGGCCAATGGTTTGTAGGTGGGATTATTATTTAGGACGTCATCTTCCAGTGCCAGAGAGAGAATAATTTCCGAACAGAAAAGTTGGCAATGTTTTCGTCATTAACAATCGCAAACATTAATTTCGAGAGGCCCGAGAAACTGCTACTGCTGGTTGAGTGTGTATAAAAAGGATATGAAGACGGAGACTAGAACAAGACTTTGAGGGGTTGAGACCATGTCACCTGTCTCCGGCGTTCATTTTCTTAGAGCGCATGTGAAAATGTCAAATTAGAAATGAGTCTTGTTATCTGTTGCAGTTGCATTGGGTGCGTTGTGCGGCACCACACTGCAAACCCTTTGCATACGAAGATCGTCGCTCCGTTTCACTTTTGTCGTTTGTGTCGCTTACTGTATTTTCGAGACATATATTATTGTCTTTTCAGAAACAACGCCCCAGTCACTCTGTGTAAACTGCACACTCTTATGCAAAACCAGTTGCATTGGAGTTACAGAAGAAACAGTCCCAAAGAAAACTGTGTCCTGTGGACTACACAGAGAGACGTGGACGCAATTTCTGAGAAAAACAGAAAACGTTTTTTTATGTGATTAATGTTGGCGAGCAGAATAAGCTGCTCGGCTCTGCAGTTACGGGCTCGTTTGGAATGGAGAAAGCGCGGACGACGGTCATTATCAGGGATCGAGCAATCAGCTTTTTCAGTTGTGCTAGACCGCTCTGACACAGTGCTTATTATCCAGTTTCACGCTGACACTATTTAACTCGGTGTCTCTTGTCCATTGCCGTAAGACAGCAGCGTCTTCTTTGTCAGCCGGTTGGTTTTGTGTCATTTAGTGTTCTCTCACCGACCGTCTGATTTGGCGAAGACAGCCGTCTGGCAGATGCAGACCTTAAAACGGACCTTATTTTAGCACAAGAGATGCATTGTTCTGTAAAGACAATATTAATTGCACTGAGATTTCAAAATGTATGTTGTTTATCCACCTAGACCTGGATGCAGACACACCATTTTTTTTAATCATCATAACTAGGGATGCAACGATACCACTTTTTACAAACCGATACGAGTACGAGTATTTTTATTTGTGTACTTGCCGATACCGAGTACCGATACCGATACTTCTTAGATTTGGTCTCCATGAAAATGCAATTAATTTGGAGGCAGATTTTATTTTATCCTCTGCAGATTATGTCAAGCCTATAGTACAAAATTAACAGAAGGCTATCCCAAGCTTTAAACTTCTTGTGGAAGTCCCTCTAATGTCGGACCATAAAACGCCCCGTGTCCGGGTTCATAATGTAAGCGATAATATTAGGTATCGAGCAATTATATAGGAAGCTGTGTTCCAAGTTATGTTTCCGGTGCTTTTATTGTGGAGGGAGAAACGGAAAGGAAAAGAGGAGTGGAATTGAGGGATATACGTGTGTGAAGGAGATAAAAAAGTGGTTCAAGTTACCCTGCAGCGTGTTTTCATTTTATTATAATTACAAATATAGACACACAACAGACACTCGGCTACAATAATATCATCCGTTGATTCACACCGGCAGGACGGCAGTAATTTTTTACTGTGTGAACGCGACGCACATTACTCTACACACCTTGCTGCAAGAGCTGCAAGAGAGCGACGAAAGAGCCGTATGCGGCTCTGGATCACGGGTTGCCGACCCCTGCCCTAGACGTTGAAGTCAGGTAGGACAACAAATCTTTTTCTCCACAAAGCGCGACCAGTTTGTTGTAGCGAAATACTGTTGAGTGGTATCGGTTCTTGGTATCGACAATTGAAATCGATACGAGTACGAGTATTTTAACGCAGTATCGGCCCCCGATACCGATACCGATACCGGTGCATCCCTAATCATAACCATTATGAAACCTTGCCTTGTGTACCTGTCTCCCTCTGGGTTGATTTATTTGTATTTTTTCATCTTCACCCATTAAGATGAGAAGCAGTAGTGGGTTTTGGGAGTGCTCTGACATGGTGACAGAATTTTAATGAGGAGATGTATCAATGCTGTATTATTAGACACCGGCTATGTCCTATAAAACTAACTAACACACACACACACTCTTTGAAACCTTGTCTGAAATAAACATCATGAATTAAATCTGTGTCTCTCTGACACTAATGTCCTAATCTTCATATGGAATACAAACTGATGTATCCATCCTTTAATTCTACACACTGAAATCAAAGACTCAGAGAGGTATAATTACCAAACTGTTTGTGTTTGCTCGCTCCTGCACTTTAAAGTGCAGTTTGAATGTTTGATGTTTTAATTCCACTTTGGTCATGGCCAGCTACGTGCTCCCGGTAACAGATACATGAAAGGCCAAATCAAGACGGGCAGTTTATTTTCACTTGAAATGTCATGTTTTTCTCCATTTAATGCCTTTTCAAAAGTGCAAAGACTCACAGTTGCTTTTGCCGAAAATCTCCAACATTCAAAATCATTCCCAATAGAAAAGTTACTGAATGTTCCCATGGGGATTAATACAAATATTCCTCCTTCTTACGTCTTTATGAATTTATTTTGTTTTTGGTCATACAACACTCAGGTGATCACTTCCTTTCACTAACTTATTTTCCTTTCCCCCTCCTTCTTTCAGGTGACCTGAGAGATCCAACCGAGACAAATGTGACTAACTATTGAGAAGAGGCGTCGTACGATTCGGACCCCACCTTCCTGACATGAATCACTATGAGTTTGAATACCTGACCCGACCGAACTATTGATCCCGTCACTGTGAGTACCAGAACACAAAGTGATCGCGTCCTCCCGTGTTTTCCTTTTTATGAATGTCACGTCTTGCATTTGACATCAGATCTAGAGTTTAAAACGAGCACTACCGTTGGAGCGTACAGTGTTTTGTCCATTTTGTTTTCTGATGAAGCCGTGGGTCTTGTCCATCGGTGTCTTTACATGCACTCAACAGGACTACATCACTTGTATAAGCAACGTGTCATTCGTAGTAATCGGAGTAATGGTTTAGAGAAACTGCACTTTGCCAAATGGATTTCTCTTGAAGGGAAAACGTATTCTTGGCCATGTGTTGTATAAATACACTTTGCTGCATGCCACTATGTGCTAAGACTTCCAACAGGGAAAATAACACTGTGACAGCGGTGCTGGGTAATGGAATGACAATTGATTGCATACATATTCTTGGTGGGAAAAAGTAGTCCCCCATCTGTGCCCATAGTCAGTGCACATGGGAGAAGGTTTGCCTTCAGAGCTTTCTACCAGAAAGGGCTTGTTTTAACCGATTTTCCTAAACCTAACCAAGTGTGTTAAGTTGGCAAAAACTAAAGATATTTCTGACGGAAAAAAACAAACAGAACATTCCCGGCACAAAAGAAAACCAGAGAAAACCAGAGAAGCCCTGCAGTGGAGGGCAGGGTGCAGGGGCCAGCAGGTGAAGGGTAGGGTGCAGGGGTTAGCAGGTGAAGGGTAGGGTGCAGGGTTGAGTAGGTGAAGGGTAGAGAGCAGGGGTTAACAGGTGAAGGGTAGAGAGCAGGGGTTAGCAGGTGAAGGGTAGAGAGCAGGGGTTAACAGGTGAAGGGTATGGAGCAGGGGTTAACAGGTGAAGGGTAGGGAGCAGGGGTTAACAGGTGAAGGGTAGAGAGCAGGGGTTAGCAGGTGAAGGGTAGAGAGCAGGGGTTAGCAGGTGAAGGGTAGAGAGCAGGGGTTAGCAGGTGAAGGGTAGAGAGCAGGGGTTAACAGGTGAAGGGTAGAGAGCAGGGGTTAGCAGGTGAAGGGTATGGAGCAGGGGTTAGCAGGTGAAGGGTAGAGAGCAGGGGTTAGCAGGTGAAGGGTAGAGAGCAGGGGTTAGTAGGTGAAGGGTATGGAGCAGGGGTTAGCAGGTGAAGGGTAGAGAGCAGGGGTTAGCAGGTGAAGGGTAGAGAGCAGGGGTTAGCAGGTAAAGGGTAGAGAGCAGGGGTTAGCAGGTGAAGGGTAGAGAGCAGGGGTTAACAGGTGGAGGGTAGAGAGCAGGGGTTAGCAGGTGAAGGGTAGAGAGCAGGGGTTAGTAGGTGAAGGGTATGGAGCAGGGGTTAGTAGGTGAAGGGTAGAGAGCAGTGGTTAGCAGGTGAAGGGTAGAGAGCAGGGGTTAGCAGGTGAAGGGTATGGAGTAGGGGTTAGCAGGTGAAGGGTAGAGAGCAGGGGTTAGTAGGTGAAGGGTAGAGAGCAGGGGTTAGCAGGTGAAGGGTAGAGAGCAGGGGTTAGTAGGTGAAGGGTAGAGAGCAGGGTTTAGTAGGTGAAGGGTAGAGAGCATGGTTTAGTAGGTGAAGGGTAGAGAGCAGGGGTTAGTAGGTGAAGGGTAGGGAGCAGGGGTTAGCAGGTGGAGGGTAGAGAGCAGGGGTTAGCAGGTGAAGGGTAGAGAGCAGGGGTTAGCAGGTGAAGGGTAGAGAGCAGGGGTTAGCAGGTGAAGGGTAGAGAGCAGGGGTTAGCAGGTGAAGGGTAGAGAGCAGGGGTTAGCAGGTGAAGGGTATGAACAGGGGCCAGCAGGCGAAGGCGAGCCCAAGAGGTGAGCTTTGAGGGTCTTTTCATCGTGTTGTTATCAAAGAGTCACAGTCAGATGAAGATCATTCATTTCCTCCTCATGTCTGAGTACATGCCGTGCTGCTCCGTCCGCAGAGGCTTCTCCCCCTGTGAACTGCTGCTCCTTCAAGCTCAGAGCAGTAGCAAGGCGCATGGACAGGAGTATTGAGCAGGGAGCCGGCTGGCTCGTTGATAGCTGCCGGCTGGCGAGAGACCGCCGGCCAGCCAGCTAGTTGTCCAGGGAGTAGACGGTAGCATTAAAGAGCAGGTGAAGCGACAGGCACGTCAAAATAATCCACAGTAGGCAGGTGATCGGAGCAGGACAGTAGAGAGGCTATCCAGGCAACGCGCCTCAGAGCAGTAGCATGGACCGATGTATCAGCAGGGAGCCGGCTGGCTCGAGGGTAACCACCAGCTAGCGAGAGTCTGTCAGCTAGCCAGCTAGTTGTCCAGGAAGTAGACGGTAACCGTGGAGAGCAGGTGCAACAGGTGAGGAAACAAATCCAAGACGAAACGTTGCAGTAGAAAACAGAGAAAAATGGCTATGTAAGTTGAAAAAACTTAACTACACTAATAAATAAAATAAAAAAACTAATAATGTATTAAAATATGAATATGAAAGAAAAAACAAACAAAAACTCTGCCAGACAGAGCGGCGTTAGACTTGCCAGTGTCCCTGTTGGATATAAAGACATATGCCTCTCACTGCTCATAGCTCCCTGTATGACAAAATGGCACTTTAAATGAGTAAGCAAGGTTCCAATATAAGGTTGTGTTGGATAATGTGAACATAGATGTGAAAGTAACCAGGTTACAGTGACGCACACTTGTAGGTAACCTGATTTTGCCGAGTAACCTGGTTGCTTGTTTTCAGCTAACTAGAACATTAGCTCTCAGGATGGAGGCTTATACGAAAGCTTGGGACGTATTAGGTAATCTTGGCAAGAAAGTCAATAGTTCTGAGAATCTGAGCTCTGAAGGTACGTTGTGAGCTAAGATTGGGACTCTGGCAGTCAATTGAAATAAACACAATTTATGATTTATGAAAATAACAGGACCACTGACAGCTATGAAAAGGTCACCTGGAGAGCTGTGGAATATATCGTTGAAATGCATCATGTTTTTTTTTCTCTTTTTTTGTTTTCATTTCCAGAATTAAATGTCATGTTTTGGATAGCGATGGACGTTGCTGATGACTGAGAGCTACAATACAAATATATATATAGAGAGATCTGCAAGACACACAGTGATGTGTTGGTACGAACGTTAGACAAAATCGCGACTAGCGAACTGCCCAACGACTCTTCTGGTTCTTTGGTGTTTTTTTAATGCAATGCAAAGATGTCTGCTACTTCAGCACCACAGACAGCGCCATGGACGTATCAACACACAGCACAGTTCTAATACTTTTACTGATGGTTGGGGCCCTAACCAATAGACACTAACTAAGTGAGATAAAGGATCCATGAGTCAGACGGACTAGAATAACATATTTAACCAAATAACCCCTCCACCCCACCACTCTCTCTCTCTCTCTCTCGCTCTCTCTGCTCCTCTGGGATTGAGAGTGGCGATGGCAGGTTAATTAGGGGCATGCATTGTGGTCCTCATGCCAACCAGGAGGACAGCATCCCTCTTATTCCACCTCAATTCGCCAACTGGCTGTGAATGTTGTCATGTGGTTTAATCAAAACAAAAAACAAGCACAAAAGGAGCGGTTTTGGCAAGCACTTTGATGTTTCGTTGACGGATCAGTTCATTGGATAACCCTATCGGGAAGGTTTAAGTTAGCACGTAGAACCGGAGCGTATAGACAAGATAAGATATACTTTATTGTCCTGCAGGGAAATCTGTCTCGGACTCTAAGCCGCTGCATCACACAATACACATACACACCTAACATCATACCTCATGCATACACATGCTTAAAAACACGTCAACAATAGCTATGAATAATAGAATAATAAAAGCAGGTTTGATCAACTCAGATGATAAATAATCAAGTCACACTATATTAGTCCCCAATACAATCATATCATATAATACTACTTGTTGCTATTTATTAAGTTGAGGGCAAATGGAATAAATCCATTTTTGTACCGATTTAGCCTGCAGATTGATATTCTGAACCGTCTGCTTGAAGGCAACAGCCCCCTTAGCACAGATTTGTCATATCAGGGCTGAAGAGAGGGACGTTCTCTTTCTCTCTGATCTTCATGGTCCTTTGAGCTGAGACTTTAACTGCACTGACAGGTTACCATACCACACTTGTACGCCATATCGAATTAAGAAAATAATTTGATGAAACAGAATCGTGAGTTTACTATTAACGCCGTAAAGTCTAAACCAGACTGGGGATGTATTGGGGTGATAGGGACTTCATACTTGGCAATGAAGGAAAAATCTCACCCAAACTTTTTATCCCCTGAAGACAAAACATGTCACATTTATTTTCGCAGAAATGTGACATTCACCAAATCATCTTAAACCCATTCTGTCACATATCTTCAGTCAGCATTTGAGCCCCCTGCGCCACAATTATTGGATGATTTAAATCACTTCTACGGGGACAAACACCTTGGGCGTTCTGATTGACTTAGGTTGGATTAGAGTCTTAAGCTATCTCCCCAAACTCTTCTCTTCCTTTTCTCCTTCTATCATTCTCCCTTTCACTGGGAAAATTGGCATCATTTACTGCTGTCACTGCAGAGCTCATTGTCACCCATTATCTCAGGGACAAAGCTGCCATGACATTGAGTTAATCCGTGCTTGTTTCAAATTTGCTTTCAGGGGTAGAAAACAGATAAGGAGTTCAGGTAAGTTATGGCAGGGAGGCGCTATACCCAGGCATAAAAACAAGAAAGTGGACCACAATGATTGAAATAAAATGCAATCTGCCAGGCAAATTGGGTTGATCTCCCCACCCCCCAAAAGAAAGTCAGAGACATGGTTTGGCTTTGCACTTCCCTCTTGAACGTATGGAACACTCTTCTAAAGACAAATAATTGCTTCCTAGAATGTTAGGTACAGATACTGTAAAAAAAAAAAAGAAGAAAAAAGGCAACCACAGTTAGACTAAAATGAACATTTTATGAAATCTAGAGTGAGGAAACTAGAGTAGGCAGAGACCTCCTCCCTCAACAACATCTTCGCAATCATCATCAGCATGAGACATAAAACATAAAACACTGCAGTAAGAGTTTCGTTCAGAGGTTTCTTAGAAGGGGAACTACGCAAACTATATATAAATATATATATATATATAAATATATATATATATAACTAAGAGAGAGAGTTTGTGTGTAGACCTACTCTTCCACTAACAAGGAAATGACATGAGTAAACTCAAGGTCTTTGATAAGTCTTTTCAGGAGTCTCATCATAGCCAGTATGCACGTCATATGTTTTTTGACCCTAAACTAAACATATTTAAGTGCATCCACAGACTATAGCTAATATATCAGAATGAGCTGGGAGAGAGGAGAGACAGAATGTTGATCCAATATGTCTGCCAAGTTAAGCCACATTTCCAGTCTCTGTCCGACCCATTCCAAAAGAAGATGGTGCACACTGTGCAGTTTTTACCCTATGTGTATCTTACAAGGCCCGCTTCTCATGCTTTAAGGCAGTCCAAAAGACAATCGTAGAAATTTGAATAAAACGTATTATTTTAATGGATTTGTTTTAGTAAGATTTGCTTTTGGGGCTGAATTAATCGGTTTGCGTTGACTTCAACTTCAAACTGTCTTGGCAGTGCCAACCCTTGAGCAAACAGAGAGCCAGAGGGTCCGCAATAGATGAAGCTAGCATAGCTCATTGGCTGTGTTCCATCCACTTGTGTTTAACCTTTATCTATTAAAGTTCAAACTGCTCCACAAAAGAGGTTTTTCTTAACAAATGAATGAGACAGGGGTCCATGGTGCAGCAGTGAGACCACTCACAATACAAAAAAGAAATAACACTGTTTCCTTTTACATTTTAAAATGCCACCCTTGCTCAAGTAGTTATTTGTTCTGCAACAGCGTTAGCCTGGTTTGACCGGTAGCTTTTGGTTAGCTAACTTCAAACATTGCTGTGCAACTGACCTGACAGTCAGTTTACTGACTTCTCTTCTCCTCACACATGTTTTAGAATTCATGTTTCATGTATGTTTTTCAGTAAATGCCACTGTTTAACAAAATAAATTAAGTGAACGTATTGTTGCGTTAGCAACTGAGCTAACAAGCTTACTTCCTGCAGCTAGCTTGTACGGCTAACTTGCATATCATTGTGTATCACTGTTGTAGCGGTTACCTCGGCAGTTACATCAGTTTTCCAACTAGCCCTGTGACTACCACTGTGAGCCCAAACGTCTATCTAGCACTGGATGTTCCATGAGGACGCTCAGATGACATCTACCGGGGCCACGGTCTGGTGTCACCGGGGCCTTCATTTGAATGCATGCAGTCCGAAGCAGAAATTCGGCTCTGGGTGCCGGGATGTTCGCCAGCCTCAGATTTAATTCACGGATAGGCGGAACAAAAAAGATGTGTTCCCCACATGAGAGCAATGCAGATCGGCACTCAAAGCAGTGAATACCTAATAAACAAGACAAATACGCCGCCGTTATTGGTCCTTAATACAGAAGTCTGTCTCCCAAATATATCTGTACCCATCTGTCCCATCTGCTACGATGGGAACAACGAAGTAGTAAAAAGGCCCCGTGATAGCATATAATTGGCAAATTCAGCAATTAACTAGGAATAGATTGACAAAGCACTCTGAGGTCAGTTAATGTTTGCGCTGAAAAATTAATGATGAGCATTTGCGGGGCGAGAAGATGTGACACATTTGCTGAAGCGGGGAATTGCCTTCCTCCCCTGTCCCTTCTCTGCGGGATATCAAAAAGATGATAGCAAGTTAATATCGCAGTGCGATCTATTGATTGCACTTGTCAGCTTTTACAATCTGGCTTCATCCGTCAGTTCGCACTCCCTCCGTCTCATTTGCGATTTTCCTTTTCGGAGCCGAGGTGAGCCCGTCCTCTACCTGACAAACCGTCGCTCCCTCATCCATCGCTGCTCCCAGTCGCCGCCGCCTCCCTTACAGCTGCACACAAGAGCCTCGTCACAGCTCACTAATCCCCCTCATTAAGCCGGGGCCTCGCGGCTCTCGTTACTGTACATCTATTCCCATGTGCCTTGTACCACCACATTCAATGCTTTCATCTTTGGCAGCATGTGCACGTTTCATGAATTTGCCATGTGCAATGTAGTATGCATGTCAGGTTTTTGATGTCTCTGTCAGCTGCGGGACCGGCACATGCAAAGGCAGCTGTGTTTTTGCTCCATCTTGGTGGTGGAGGGGGACATGGCATGGAATCGTGCTCACGTTGCTCGCTGGAGACTTAAACATGGACCTCTATCTTTTGTTTTGCCCCCAGGCTGGTGACTGCCGTGGCCGGAGGCATTACGTTTTTGAGTTGTCCATGCTTCTATTCCTACACACCTCCATACCTTCCAGTATATTCCTGTGAACGCCACATCTCAGTAATGCCCGGAGGGAATATCGTCAAATTTGGTATAAACATTGCCTTTAAATCATGGAATCAAGTGATTGGTCCCTTCCATTCTTGTGAACGTGATATCTCAGGAATCCTCTGCGGGAATTTCTTCACATTTGTTACAACCGTCCACCTGGACTCAATGGATGAACTGATTCAAATGTTGTGGTCACAAAACAGGGTTTTAAACCAGAACTCAAATGCTTATTATGAAAATTTCACACACATTTTACCTATGATAGAATGATAAAGACATGCCATATTGGATTGAAATGGACATAAACTGCAACGTGATTGGTTGGCAAAGACAACCACCTACACTCGTGCTGAGGTGCTTTCCTTTTGGACTAAAGCTGATATTGTTCATAAGCTTTTCAGGAGTTTCAGGGATAGTTATGATAGCATGTGTGCATTTGGTGTTTGATATGGCAGGTTCAGCCTTGGGGCAGCATCCATCTCTCCATTTATTGTGTGTCACTTTGTTTTTCTCCCCCATATTGCAGTATTCTTACACCAATCACGCCTAGAGGTTTGAGAGACAAATGAAAACCACCAAATGTACATTTTCATAGCCTGAAAAGGTGACTCTTCTTGACTGAGAATAATTACATCCGCTCCTTAGCTCGTGTAAAGTTGGTTGCGGCGTGGAAAATGCTCAGAGGATATATATTAACCTCGCTTTGAAGATACCCGTGCACCCCGTATGACATTTTTGAATTACCTTATTGAAAACCTTCTGATTCATCAAACAACTGGGACCAATTGGAGGCTGTGTCATCGGGGGCTGCACTTCCATGCAGTCACAGAACTCCCTTCTGACAAACGGTGCAAAAGCTCCAATGACAGGCGGCAGGGAAGATGGGGGTTTGAAGGATACAAATCATGAGACTGAATCACAAAGTTGAGTAGCTTTGGCTCTCCATCGGAATTATGCTGTGAGTGATGGGTTGTCCTTTTTAGAAGTGACTTGTAGTAAGGATTCTTTTTAATCCAAAATGGTAGAGGGGGTAAGGGGGGTGTCTCTGTATCAGAGAGAGGTGTTAAATGTGTTTGACAAGGTATTAAACTAAAGAACCAGGGGTGGCCTTGCTGATAACAGCCGGATATTACTCAGTTTTATTTTCCTACACCCTGCATAAAATACAGCATGTATTGGTTGCGTGATAACATTGTAACTGGTGAGGTGCATCTTTATGCTGAAAATAAGGCTGTTCTACTTTTGGGTGGAGTTAAAGTATTTTCATTCCAACTATGAGTGTGCAACATTGTTTTAGTTGTGTGTCTTGAATATGAAAAGGTAAACAACAACATATACTAAACACATGCCATTTTCAGCATGGTTTATTGTTGTCAAGAGTTATCACTGTATCACTGTTACCTATTGAATTATTATGGTATTAAAGGAAATATTTTCAATTATTATACCCCATCAGTGTTTTGACAGTAAGTATAACAACCCACAATATGTGGGATTTTTTTCACAGTTCTTTCTAAATCTCCACACTGTAAATATCCAAAGCTCCTTCCTTTGTAATAATACGCATGGAAGGAGTTGTATCATAACTCAATACTAACAATACAACTTAATCATATGCACCAGTACTGTTCTATATCCATGCAACCCAGCTCAGATGTATTTGACTGGGAAACATGTCAGTGGAAAAGCAAGTTGGAAAGTCAGATTTATTTGCCCCCCTTCGGAAGACAAGAAAATGGACAATATTCATCAATACTTGGCAGAAAGATTTTTTTTTTCTAAGCCAGCATTAACAGTTTAACAACCTGCATAGTGAAAGTGAGGCAGGGCACTGTGATTTAGATAGCACACGTACGTCCAAGTAAACCCCTGTAAAAATGCTTTACATGGACATTAATGTGCACTCACCCAAAGACAGTTACACACATCCCCGCACAGACGCGCACATCCAAGTAGAATTTGTAAGATGAATTTGCATGGCACAGTGGGAGCCAATGAAGTGGTTTAACTACTGGAATGATATGTTTGGCTTTGCATGCACAGGGTGAGCATGTTGTTGGAATTACCAGCGGCGACTAACATCCACCAGCCTCAATGAATGCCCATTCTGTGCTTAATTTGCTTTCATTTGATGCCTCAGTGACTGATGAGGATTCAAACCTGCATTTCCTGTTCCAGAGCGAGTGATGAGTTGGAGCTGTTTTGCGGTGCGTAAAACTTGTGAACGACAGCATATCCATCCATCAGTTATCTGTAACCGCTTATCCTACTCAGGGTCGCGGGGGTGCTGGAGCCGATAACGCAGCATATGCCCCACATGAATAAGCAATAAGATATAGCATGTCATCCACAAATGGGACAAAGTATGTCAGGCAGACCTGCAACCAAACAGATTCCATCAGCCACACCCACAGAGGCAATTGCCATGATGGCTATGGATTATAGCTGTGTTGTCTCTGGAAGTTTTACATATTAACGTGTTATGCTGTTTTTTTTATATTCCTTTTTTTTATTTACCCCGCAAGCATCCGCGACAAAACACTGTTAGTAATTGTGTGTTGTGAGCAATTGTGAGTAAAACATGACCAATATCTCGTGAATGAATCCAAAAGACAGAAAGGTTTGTATTTTGTATGTATTTGCATAACTTAAAACTAGGGATGCAACGATACCACTTTTTACAAACCGATACGAGTACGAGTATTTTTATTTGTGTACTTGCCGATACCGAGTACCGATACCGATACTTCTTAGATTTGGTCTCCATGAAAGTGCAATTAATTTGGAGGCAGATTTTATTTTATCCTCTGCAGATTATGTCAAGCCTATAGTACAAAATTAACAGAAGGCTATCCCAAGCTTTAAACTTCTTGTGGAAGTCCCTCTAATGTCGGACCATAAAACGCCCCCGTGTCCGGGTTCATAATGTAAGCGATAATATTAGGGATCGAGCAATTATATAGGAAGCTGTGTTCCAAGTTATGTTTACGGTGCTTTTATTGTGGAGGGAGAAACGGAAAGGAAAAGAGGAGTGGAATTGTGGGATATACGTGTGTGAAGGAGATAAAAAAGTGGTTCAATTTACCCTGCAGCGTTTTTTCATTTTATTAGAATTACAAATATAGACACACAACAGACACTCGGCTACAATAATATCATCCGTAGCCGCACAACAGCGTCTGAATGAGGCCGCTGCCAGCGCTACTTCTGCCGGATCAGCAACAGTTTGATTCAAACCGGCAGGACGGCAGTAATTTCCGTCGCGTTCGGTGTGAACGCACCATAACTCTACACATCTTGCTGCAAGAGCCACAAGAGAGCGACGAAAGAGCCGTATGCGGCTCTGGATCACGGGTTGCCGACCCCTGCCCTAGACGTTGAAGTCAGGTAGGGCAACAAATCTTTTTCTCCACAAAGCGCGACCAGTTTGTTGTAGCGAAATACTGTTGAGTGGTATCGGTTCTTGGTATCGGCAATTGAAACCGATACGAGTACGAGTATTTTAACGCAGTATCGGCCCCGATACCGGTGCATCCCTACTTAAAACGAAACAAATGTCATGAAATAATGAAACATTGCAGGAAGAAGGTAACAAAAAGCCCCAACGAAAAAACATTATGCACAATGTCAACAATGAATAGAAAATACAAAAGAATAATTATAAAGTAGATGTTAAAGTAAGTTTTGAACTTGTTCTGAAGGACTTTAAAGACATTTAACCAAACAAGTAAAAAGGCTTTCATAAACTAATTTAAAAGATTTGCATCTCTGAACTGTATCTATCAAGTCCACATTTTGGAAAACACAAGTAATTTAAAGACGTTGACATTTCTAAAATGAAGGGGCCAGCAGTGTGCAAGAAAACACATGAAAGAAAATCTGTTAGTTTTGTAAACGAAATAAAGTCCTTTCCTAAATGTATCTCATTTTGGAGCTCAAACTTGATGCGTTGTATTACCTCAATAGAGATGAAGTAGATCATGTTTTTGGACGGGCTTGTACAAATACAAGTTTACAGTAAGATTGCTACATCCAACCAGATGAGACTAACATGCCAAGTATTTAAAAGAGCTCAAACGCTCCATTAATAGTTGTTGTATTCCTTTTATAAGTACTTACATGGTCTATCATGCTGTAATTTAGAGTTGCCTTGTGCATGTTTTTACATTGATTTACCAAATGGAGGCTGGAAAAGAACAGACAACATTTACACTAATAGTCTCACATAACCTTATGTATACATTAGGACAGGGTAGGTGTAACGATGGGGACGGACACGGCCAAAGCATCATGAAGGAATAAAAAACACTTTTTTGTTGTACAGTTTACTTTAAAAGTGAACTGCGTTTCCTGGTCCTCTTTAAGAAAATCAGTTTCATTCGAATCGGTTCTACTGTCGTTCTAAATGTGGCCTCATTGGTTGATCACAGATCTCTGAAGTTACGAATCCAGAAATACTTTGCAGTAAAGCTAATGATTTCAGTCAAAAACGATACTTTCAAAGTGCTTTGCTGCAGGACTCTTTACATCTTCCCTTTGAGCTCTGACGCTTATGATCCTTTATTAAAGAGGGGCACTTGAATGCATGCTCCGTTTTTCATATTCTGAAGCTCTGCATGTTGGTCGGCATTCCTTTTTCACCGTGAGGGAATAAATCCTGGAGGCCCTTGAAGGCAGGAGAAGAGAGTACTTAGACTCGATGACGACAATAGACAGCTGCACGTTGATGTAGGTTAAGGGACAGCGCTGATGCAGTCCTGCCAAATGAATCAATCAATGTGTGGCGTCAAGCCACTTTTGCCCCAGGGTTCTTTTTGTTTTTCTATTCTAAATGATCAGCCCTACCTTGTGTGTCTGGTCCCCTGCCTTTTGTATTTTCAATTTTAATTGATACATTATTTGCCCTAAGTAACATTACCTGGGGGTCGAAGGATAGGCTTGGACAGTACTCACGACAGCTACTAGCCACGACCACTGTCGGACATGATTTCAACTTTGCTCGGCTCACTGCCGGCCCACAACATGCACCAACCTCCCAGTGGGGAAAAAATACACCAGATGGCCAGTGTGTCTTCCTAACTGGAGTAAACACACTTGTACTCCTTGTCTATGCTTAGACATCAGGGATGACATAGTTTGTACTTCTAAACAGGCCAAATAACTTCTTAGCCCAATTCTAGATCTAAAATGGAGACATGGTGGAGATTACAGACTGTGAACCAAGTGATGCTCTGCTTAGTTAATTCTAAATGAATTAGTTTAGATTTTACTTTAAAAAAAAAAGAAGTGTCTTAGTTAAGTTGCTGTTCCACCACAAGCGTCCTGTACATTATGGTCACTCAATGAGTTGTATTTTGCCGTGGATGTAGAGTAACTGGATACAGTGCCACCGCTCAGCATGGCTTCGAATTTGACCAGTGGCCACTCTCAGTATTGGGTTAGCAATATCCCCCTGCGCCCCATAATGCATTTTCCCCTGTGACATCATCACTATGTAATGTCCATGGGCCACGCTCAACTGGTGGGCGGGGCCAGCAGGAGCAACCCACCAAAAGTAAACTCAGAAGCTACAAAACCTTTTTGTTATAAGCACCAGGTGAGATCATTTAAATTGGATTGAGCACCATCATGTGGTTCATTACTCAGTTCTTAGAATACTTACATGTTTTGTTTTTTACTCAAACTTTGACATTGAGATGTTTTCCACCCTGTGATTTTTCCCCCCATCGTCAATCTGATTGTCTACGTGAAACTAGCTCTTATTCAGCACAGTATGCTTCAAGCAACATACATAATAGATGATTCTGCACTTCACAAATGCCAACATTCAGAGCCATTGCAAGAAAAAAAAAGGCAGTGGAGGTCAGGTTGATGGATGGTCCTGTAGCACGTCAGATCTGCATGCAGATGACTGGAATTCTGGCCTGCAATTAACCTTTGCCTTTTGAAATGCCACCAGAATATTTGCCTTTAATTTTAAAGTGATTTAATTGCCCAAGCCTAACCATGCCTTTACCATGTTTTTTTCCTGACCATAACCATACCGAAATTGCCATGTGCAGACAATGTAGATAGGCAGGATTTGAATAGTGTTTGAAGTTATCATAAAATAACTTTTGTTATTGAAAACGGCTTTCCCCAAATCTAGAAAGTGACTTAAAACTTGCATTATCATGACTGAGAAGCAGGGGGAGACTCCTCCGGATGAAAAAAGATTGTATAGAAGTTTTCTTTTCTCTTGATTTTTTTTCCCTCAGTAAATATTGTAAACATGAGTTTATGGTCTCAATCTCTAGTTTCAAGTATTCTTCAATACAGCATTATGTGTTTTTTTTTTGTAAATTATGGCCCAATTTAGAGTCAAATAGACCATAAAGCAGATTAGGTTGTAGAAAACCTTACTATGATTGACAGTAGGCCCGCCATAAAACGTACTCTCCATATACGGCGTCTCTACGTTACGTCTGTTAATTGGATGCATAAAAAACAACACATATACTTTTTATATACAGACTATGCATTTTGCCTTGGGCTTATACACAAATGTAATGCCTGAAGAAGAAGGTGGGCATTTACAAGGCATGGAAGGTCTACTGAAAGCCAGTATTCAGGTGCATTATGGAAAGTGTAGGCTTGAGAGTCTTTGGAGCTTAACCCACACTAGGAACTGAAGCCAAGATTTCTCAGCCTCTGCTGTTTGGGTTTAATTGTTTTTAAGCCACGCTGCCAGCATGCTTTATGTAGATGAAGTCAGTCAGACCATCCGCCAATTGGCCCAGAATGAAATATCTCAATAACTGTTGAATGGATTTCCTTGGAAGTTTGGTCCCGAAAAGATCCCTTGAGGTTTTTATCACGCAGCCCCAACAGGCCAAAGTTTGGAAATCAAGTATTGTATATATTGGCGGATATTTCTATGTTTCCCAGATGATGTATCTCAATGACAATGTTGGTCACTGACGCTTCCTACAGCCTCGCCAGGTTCACTGAGGTCCCTATTACGTCTCAGCCAGCGGACGGATTTCCATGACACACATATGATATGTCTTATGATACCTAAAATAACTCCTCAGTAAAAGTATAAATCCACGGATAAAAAGGTTTTAAAATTGTAGAACGGCTTTAATCACTAGCCTTCCGTTGGTGAATAAATAGTGTATTACTTTGTATTGGCAAATGTTTTGCTAACGACAAGTGTGTGTGTGTGTGTGTGTGTGTGTGCGTCAGTGTGTGTTTCCTATCCTTGGCGCTCTTTAAACTGCACTGGCTTGATGTAAGTGTCCGCAGATACTGAGGGGAGGCCACATGGACTGCGTAATGACAATGTTTGTGAATTCGATAAACCCTTTTCTCATGGGCACAAGAACCACCCTTGCGGAAAATGTGATTACACTTCTCCACAGGAGGTGCAATGTGGGACGTTGCTGCAGAAGGGAGGGGGTTTACTTGGCTTGTCATTGAGTCCCCAGTTTGTCGGTCACCTCGTACCCACCAAAGACTTTGACACGTAATGTCCACAGAGGAATGCGTAAGTGGCACTTGGTCGCTAATGACTCAGTGTGGTGAGGCGGGGATGAAACCATGTGTTGTTGCCTCGTTGGCGTAAACTGACAATGGTAAGTTGAAGGGAATGGATACAGAGTGAATCAAACACCAACATGCTGCGGTCACAACGCGGGGGGGGTTGTGTGTGTTTTTTTTTAGCCACAATGCAAAAACGACTGCCAGAGGCTGTTGTTCACAGCCTTGTGAGTGGTGCATAATTTACTGATAAAGAAAAATATGTATTACTCTTAAAATGAACAAGAAGAGTCAGACTGACATGATAACTGTTATAATAACTTGCCTTCCTGACTTTTGGCTTATTTCTGACGGGTGAAGATGTTGTTTTTTCCTGAGAGCTCGTTACTGTCAAACAGAGGTACAATAAATGAGTCAGGCTTTTCTTTAGCGGCGTTGCTCACTGCGCTCGACCACAGACCGCCATTCTACTGACTAAAATCATCTGAAGACATGATTTGCCCCTTTTTACTCATTGCTTTTTACTCATTTTTGCATAATGATGTATGGCATTGAAGGGCCTTATCTAAGCCTAATTCTCTTCACTAGTCGTCTGTTCAGAAAAAAGATTGATTAAAAATGTTTAAACTAGACCTTATTTTTGTTATTCATTTGAATTGAATTTATCTAAAGCCTGAATACCACAGGTTTTAATATCTAACGAAAACACTTTTTAAAGCATTTTAAGGACTATTTTTTATTGTTCTTAATGCAAACAAATCTCATGAAAAGATCTAAACCACAAATGTTTTAATGTTACTACTTTCCGCTCATCACCAAGCCCATTATTTTCTGCCAGTGGTTTATATATAAAGGCCCATGTTAATGAAGGGACCTGTCAAGGAGATGTTACAATACCTGTGAATTTTGCATCAAAACCATTCATACCAGGTAGAGGGCCAACAACCAGGATCCTATTGACCCAGATTAGTGCCTGGCAGCCTGTCTGAGGTACATTATTAAAGCTATTTTGTTGAGTTTCTCCAGAAATGCTCTGAGTTCATTTTCCTCTTTTAAACAGTTAAGGTGTGTACGTCCAGGAGCTTTTATTGTGAAAACCAAGAACATAAGGAGTGGATCTGGTCCGCGCGGCCCTTGAAGTTAGAAACAACCGGAACAAGCTTCCTAACGCCATAGATTAGTAAGCCAGATCACTAGAAGATGTTAAGCCTTCTTATAGATCTGACAGCTCATTTTTATCTGAAGACAATGGCCACAGGTTTTAAACAAATCTTTTTGTCATTGTCCAAAAGTTGATCTCATTATTAGCTAATGACCTGTTCTCATTAAGCGATATAATAACTGGGCATAGAAGGCAAAAAAAAGAAAAATTCTAACCCATTGGCTGTACGTCCCTGTGAACCGTCCGGTGTACACCTCTAATGGTGGCATCGTTTCCCCCACGGGCATTTAGGTCCTTAAATCGTTAGGACCCCCCTTGATGTTTTTTTATCTCACCCTGTACAGGCCAAATATTCAGATTGATGCAGCATGCCACAAAAGAACTAAACAAAACAAGAACATTTAAAATGCTTCATGAACTCTATTGATAGGCTTGCTGTGTTTGTTATAATGAATCTGCGGCTCTTTGCATCTTTTTAAGTCTTAAATCCCTCAGTCACTTTGTTCGCCTGAATGAGCACCGTGGTAGGTAATCGCCTGAAGCAGTGTCTTTTAATGGGCTGTGAATTAAGACAGCTAATGACAGCGGGTCAATAATCGTTTGTTTTTTTCTTTCTTTTTGTTTTCTTGAAGGCTGCTATGCCTTTCAAAGAATGGGCAAATCTCAGGTGGTTGGCATGAACCCCAGCGTCCACTTTCTCGGATCATTTTGGCTTAGCACGATGTCTAGTAGGAACAGGGTTGGAGTAGTTCCAGTCTCTTGAGGGGAGTGTGCAGTGCATCCTGCGTGGCCACTGTTCTATCTACGACTGACAGGCTAAACCTAGCCGGGGACCCGCTAAAGACAACCAGAGGCTTAGCTTTTTGTTTGTAAGGTTGCCCCTGTTAATGGCAAACTGTCGATGAGCGAGATCTGCCCACAGAAAACTCAAAGTGCTTGTGAGTCCCCCGCTTGTTGAATGTTGAGAGAACGAGGTGTTGTACCGAGTCTCGGGAAAAAGGGGTGTGGAGGGAAGGGGAGTGTAAAAAAAAAAAAAAAAGGTCAGTCGATGCCGTCGCCGCCCTGGAAAAGGGCCGGATCGTGCGTGGGAGGGCAAAGGCAAGAGACAGAAAGCGGCTCATGAACACCTCCGAGGATGAGCACTGAGTTAGAGACGCTGGGAAGACTGGAGGCGCTTGCTGTCATCGTACATGTGATGGGGCGCACATCCAAGACTACACCCCAACCCGCATTTATCACAATGATGGATCCATATGTTTCCATACCTTTTGGGAGCAGAGGTTAACATGTTAATCAATGGCAAACACGCGCAATCTGTGGCTGCGTTACTCCGTTAACTGTGCGTGACCTCTCGCGAACCTCGTCTTTTGAATTTGCCTCCAACATGGTAATGGACAAATAACCTTCTTTCAATGAAGACGCTGAAATAACGTACAAAATGACCTTGTTGTTTTGTTGTTTTAACTGTTCTTTTCTCTTTTGCTTTCTCCAGGCTGCTCCCTCACTGTGCTCGCCGAGCGTGAATGTGTGGCCTTGAGGTGTTTCTGAGGGACCATATGGCACAATACCGCACAATATAGGTAATGTTGGCCTTTTGGTTTCATTCGGTTTTGTGTTTTTTTTCTGTTATGTGGGGATAGTTCGAGGGCTGAATGTATCCTGTGGAAATTCCTTGACATTTCTAATCCAAGCACATACAAAGTAACCTCGAGCCTAGGCAGAATATATATATATATATATATATATATATATATATATACGTATATATATATATACACTGTTACAGAGGCCTTTCAACATGATAAGTGTCCGAAAACCTCAGGGGCAGAGGTGATAAACCAGAGCATTTAACACATGATTTGTGGATTTGCTTGTTGAATTCTTTTCAGACTCCACTTTACCTTTCACCCGGGAGTGATACTAAGGTTATGGGAAAAGAAAACTTGTGTCGCGTTAGCTTGAATAAATGGTTACTCAAGAACAGGGGAAAAGATTTGCCATAAGACATGAATGAATCCGTCAGGTCTGTGCCTTTCTCCTCAGCATGCACTGTGTGGAACACAAACAAATCAAACCAGCCATTAGCTCCTCACACTCACGTTGCTTTGCATAGCCTGCATATTGAACTTGAACACCTGGTGTATTTATTTTGCCGTCGTGCTCGCTGAATGCCTTCGTGCATTCAGCGTAGTCTGCACCTACCTGCATCTGTCTGTCTCATTGCTGGTGGAAATTATTTAAATGCACTTTGCTAAAACACTAAAACCCATTGGCTGAACAAAGATCTCAGTTGCCTGAACTCATTTAGTTAATTGTGCAGTCTGTTGTCAATACCTTAAACTATTTCACATGGTAAAACACAATTTGCAGATCTCACTTACACTTTTCAGCAAAACTCTAAACACATTCTCAGTCTCAAAACACATTCTGCACTCTAATGCACATGTCATCCATACTGGTAAACACAAGTGGCAACAATCAAATACAAATAGAGAACACTTGTCATTGATTAAACACAATCACTCAAAATTGATTTCACTTGTATCAAATGATGTGACACAACCAATAGAAGCCAGTTCATAGAGCAGGTGGTTGAAGGTGGGAAGAAGAAAGTCTGAGAATGGATAGAAGAAACAATGTGAGAGGACGAGGACAAGTGCGTATGCGAGGTGGGCGACGAGGAGGAAGAGGAGGAGGGCAAGAAAGAGAAAGAGGAGGACAAAGAGTGGAAATATGTGATAAAATTCGAGCAACAGTCATAGACTATGTTATGGCCTTGAACATTGTGCTTTCTATTTGTTACAGTACTGACTGCTCAATACATTTTGACTGGTTGCAGGTTCATATCAACAAAGAACAAGAATTACAGTATCACAGAGACAAAGGACACGTTTGTGAGATGCAGGGTACCGTACTGTAAAAATAGGGGTACAAGGAGGAGTAAGAAAAAAAGAAATTGAAAAGAGCAAAGCAGAGTAGTAATTTCTGATAAATTTTGAGCTACTGTAATAGTAACATGTTTTCGTTCATCAAAAGACAATGACGGATAAATATGAAATTTGTTTTGAGATTAAAAACCTACTTCTCCCTGAGAACTATATGTTTTGAACAATGTGATTTCTATTTATTGGTGTATTGTTTACTGACTGCTTGATAGTGTATATTATTTTGATCACTTTGTTCATGATTTGAGAGCAGTGTTTGATTTTGAGCACAGGTAAATCTGTTTTGAGGCGAAAGTTTCATTTTGCAAGAGGATTCAGAGGTTTTGTAAATAGTGCTTGAAGATGAGGTTTTGTGTTTACAGTTTTGAGAAAATGGGTGACCGTTTCAAGAAATGTGTCTTAGCAATCGAGAAAAACTGTAACAGGCAGTTAGGTCAAATTATTGCATTTTGCAAGGCACATAATTTAATACACCCTCTGGGAATTCATTTCCAAGGCTTCAATGTAAAACTAGGTGGTTATTTAAAGTAAAATAACTTTGTGGGGCGGGGGCGTGGCTAGCGCGCCTGCAGCACGGAGAGGGAGAGGGACGAGCATGTGGATCAGCTGTGTCTCGTGAGGAGGCACAGCTGATCCACATGATCGTGGGATTGCGTGGGCAGGGGAGGAGCTATAAAAGCTCCCAGAGCCACGCAGTCGGGGGGAAGTGTGGTAGGCCCCGGGTTGGCCGCCCTGCCTCCCCTGGTCTGCCTTCCACCCCGGACAGGACCTCTGCAGGTGGCCCCGTCCCCCGCAGATCCAGCACCGCTTGGCGCACTGGCGTTGCAGGTGTCCCCGGCGGCCGCACGTCCAGCACGCCCGCCTTGCCGTCCCTGGGGACACCCAGCGTTCCGCCCGGGCGAGGCCGCCGTTTCCCGGACCCGGTGTCGTTCCCCCCGGGACCCCGTCGGCCTGCCACCGCCCCGGCTGCACACGCCTCCGCCGCTCCGTAGCCCACCGCGCCGTCTGTCTGCCGACCGTAGTCGGCCCCTGGCGGTCTCTCGGCAGCTCCGCCGTCATCGTCGCCGCGCCCAACGACGTCTGCGCCGCCGCCTCTGCCGTCGGCGTCGCAGACGTCGACGGGCGCGGCGGCGACGACGACGGCAGAGGCGGCGGCGCAGACGTCGTTGGGCACGACGACGGCAGCTCCAGCGGCGGCGCCGACGGAGACGGCAGCGGGAGCGGCCGCTCCGATGACGGCGGAGCTGCCGAGAGACCGCCAGGGGCCGACTACGGTCGGCAGACAGACGGCGCGGTGGGCTACGGAGCGGCGGAGGCGTGTGCAGCCGGGGCGGTGGCAGGCCGACGGGGTCCCGGGGGGAACGACACCGGGTCCGGGAAACGGCGGCCTCGCCCGGGCGGAACGCTGGGTGTCCCCAGGGACGGCAAGGCGGGCGTGCTGGACGTGCGGCCGCCGGGGACACCTGCAACGCCAGTGCGCCAAGCGGTGCTGGATCTGCGGGGGACGGGGCCACCTGCAGAGGTCCTGTCCGGGGTGGAAGGCAAGTTGTCACTACTGTAAAGCGGCGTTCCACGGCCCCCGTGAAAGCTGTCCCACATTCTCGGCGCACACTTTTGATCACTTTGTAGAATCCGCCTGCTACAGGAGATTTCAAACCGTGCTTTCAGGCTTTTGACGCTTTCCTACTCAAAAAGTTAGTGAAGGTCATTGAAATGGGAAAAAGGTATTATGAATACATGCAGTATAAATAAGAGATTCCCGCTGAATTTTGGCATTGGAAAGACATTTTTGAGCTTTTTTCTTTTCTTATTTTTTTGTGCACTGCTTTCACCTGCTTGGCGTTTTTTAAACCCTTCACCAAAGCGATGCAATGCTTAAACGCAGGTTTCGGTGGATTCATTTTGATCCAAAGTACGTCTAGCTTAGAGCGTATGGCGTTCGGACAGACTGAAGCGGGGCCTGGCTTTTGTTGGCACTCAGCGACACAGAAAAAAGATTTAAAGTTGTGTTCAGCAACACAATTCAGTGTTTTCTTGAACCTGAGATCTGTAATGCAGTCACCGTACGTGAACTTAATATAAAGAGTGGCAGTTTGAAATAGAATGACTCATAAAAGTGATTCATGAAAGCCTCTTTTATGACACTCTTTTAGGTGCGTCACATATTTATTTTCCATTAACGTCTCGACTGCGGTGAAAGGCTGAACCCTTCGGAAACACAATTAGACGAAGATATATATTTTTAGACCACAATGAGTGAGAGCTTGACAAATCTATTCTGACCCGCACCAAGGAGATCCAACAGGCTGAGACTCAATAAAGAAGTCTCTCTTCCTCTGAGGAATGTCTCGGGGAATCCATCATGCTTTGTTTCAATTAGTTCCCCCCTTCATCACAGGATTCTGAGAGTCTGATATCTTAATGAATACACTTTGCACATGCACCGTAGATGTTAACTTTTAAATTGCTGATTAATGATACAAGGCCCCGTGTTATAGTCTGATAACAACCACAGCTTTCCTTTTCCTGTAGTAGCTTTTAAATATCCACTGCGGCTTGACGCGACTCAACTTTTTGGAGGAGGGGCGTGACGCTATAGTCCGAGATGCTGCACATACGTATACCGGGTGGAGGGATACGTCTGTAGCTCCCCATGACATCCCAAATGATCGTGGGCCTGTAGGTCCAGTTGAAGCCTCACAAGAGACATCACAGTACGCCTTTTTTAAGTGCTTTTTCTTGAGGGTGACCCGAGTTCGGACGGCATTGCCAGAAAGAGCCAACGGGTATGAAACATTTTCGAGCAAAGCTTCCCTCGCTGTTTGAGTTTCACAGCCCGGGTTGCCACGGGCAGGAAGCGCGATGCAGGTGTGCTGAAGAGGAGGGAGGGCGGTTGGGGGCTGATCAGGAAATGGTGTCGGGAAATCTAATTTATTTTTCATACGCCGCTGAGATAGAATGTCATATATCACGCCATGCAGCAATTTGGTGGCAGTCCTGGGCTCAGAGAAGATGAAAGAATAGCGATCAAAGATACAATGGCGGGAAGTCAGCTGCTGGAGCTGCTCAGGGATCTGCTTCTACTGAGAACAATATAAACTGTGTTGGAATAGTCATCCAGTATCCTGTCACTGTTGGTTTTCAGTGTGGGACAACTCACTTCAAAACATCTTACACATGAGGGAAGAGGAATGAAATGTACAGCCTTTTTTCTTTGTGTTGTACACACTTAAAGGAATGTTAAAGAAACAAAGGAAATAGATGTATCACGTTAGCTTCTGCTAACAAATGCTAACTGGCTGATTATGGCAGCAGTCACAGTGACAGTGATGAAAACGTAGCCGGTTCCATCCGGCGCACAAACCGAAACCACCTTTTAGATATGATTTGTTGTTGCTGTTGTAATTATTACATTAGTCATTAAACTGTAGATGCTTTCAAAGCCATAAAGATATTATGAAGTTGGCTGTGAATGTTAATAGACACATCATGTTTTGTTATATGTCTCCCTGGTCTACTTCTTCAATTATCTACCACAATTTTTTTTTAAATACATTTTTCGTCTCTCTCATAGGATCCGTTCTCGTATCCATTGCAACACCACCCTTCCTGATTGCATACTGTTGACTGATGCTGAAATGCTCTGCTGCTTTACCGGACAGAAAAGAAAGCGTCCGCGGTCATTGATTAGCCGCTCCAACGTCTTTGGTCTTCCCAACCGTTTCCTTGTTTCTGCTTTCAGGTCTGAGAACCGCCACCGTCTTGTTACACGCCAGAGAGCAACCAATTACAGTATCTATATCAGGCGTTGAAGCTCTTTCTTCTTCACTGCCTTCATTAAGAAAAAATAAAAGATTCTGATCTGCTCTAGGTTCCGCTTTATGATTACCAGAGGCGATATCGAGCTACATATGGAAGTGCAAAGCACTTTCAATGGAAAAGAAAAATAAAGTCCCTTTTGAAAGACCATTTGTTCTCCGGGTTTTTCCAAATTTTCTTACTGACATAATTTGATGGTGGGCGTGTGTCATTATCTTCAAACAAGAGATTTGAATCGGACACAAGCAAAGTCGTACCACACTGGCAGATATATCTGCAGATGGTTTAATAGTCAGTTCTGGATTATTAGACTGACTGTTTTTTTTGCAAATGTCGATCTAGTTTTCGAGATACCACCCTCAGCAAAGTCTTTTGCTTCATGAGGATGGATATAATCTAACTTGGCGAGGGCTGTTGGTGGGTGTAACACTTGTTTTTGCGCCCTCCTGATCATTACATTGTTAATTTGAGTTACTCATGCTCTCCATGTTTGTTCAAATGTTAAAGCAAGACTTTTATTTTTCTTGCACAAAGTTGAGATTGGTTATTGATAAACGTTTCAGTACATTAATGCAGATTAATGTAAATTCATTAAGTGTAAGTTCATTTAAACTCATAGTGGCATTTTAGATTTATTGCATGATTGAAATAAGACAAAACAGTGGTGGGTAGCCCTCAGTAAAGGGGAACTTGCATTCCACCAATTTTACATGTCAGAGTATATTTGACAGGACTTACCAGTGATTTAAAGACCAGTGCTTCAGTGGTTTATTGGGACGGAAACGTCCAATAGTGATCCAATATTTTAACCAGAATAAGCAGGTAGTCTTGTCAATAACACTCAATATCATTCCATTTCATTTAGCTGACGCTTTTATCCAAAGCGACTTACATGTTATACAGTAGACCGTAGACACAGCAACGGTGAGCAATGAGGGTTAAGTGTCTTGCTCAAGGACACAATGACATGGACTAGCGGAGCCGGGGATCGAACCACCGACCCTCTAATTGAAAGACAGACTTGCTAACCACTGAGCCACAATCACCCCATATCAATATCAATACCAGTAAATTAAATTTACTCACTGTTATTTAACATGTCAATATCTTCACAACCAATATACAAATAAACATTGCTGTACAAACTGTATATATTTTCATATCCACCCACCTCACCTATGTAATGCATTAATAATCCCATATTGGTTCCAGCACCCTTTCACACTCTACTTCTACTGCATTGTGTTGTTTTACAGTTGAGTGCATCATTCCTCTTTGTTGTCCCTATTTACAGTGGGTACGGAAAGTATTCAGACCCCTTTAGATTTTTCACTCTTTGTTTCATTGCAGCCATTTGCTAAAATCAAAAAAGTTCATTTTATTTCTCATTAATGTACACTCAGCACCCCATCTTGACAGAAAAAAACAGAAATGTAGAAATTTTTGCAAATTCATTAAAAAAGAAAAACTGAAATATCACATGGTCATAAGTATTCAGACCCTTTGCTCAGTATTGAGTAGAAGCACCCTTTTGAGCTGGTACAGCCATGAGTCTTCTTGGGAATGATGCAACAAGTTTGTCACACCTGGATTTGGGGATCCTCTGCCATTCTTCCTTGCAGATCCTCTCCAGTTCCGTCAGGTTGGATGGTGAACGTTGGTGGACAGCCATTTTGAGGTCTCTCCAGAGATGCTCAATTGGGTTTAGGTCAGGGCTCTGGCTGGGCCAGTCAAGAATGGTCACAGAGTTGTTCCGAAGCCACTCCTTTGTTATTTTAGCTGTGTGCTTAGGGTCATTGTCTTGTTGGAAGGTGAACCTTCGGCCCAGTCTGAGGTCCAGAGCACTCTGGAAGAGGTTTTCTTCCAGGATATCTCTGTACTTGGCCGCATTCATCTTTCCTTCAATTGCAACCAGTCGTCCTGTCCCTGCAGCTGAAAAACACCCCCACAGCATGATGCTGCCACCACCATGTTTCACTGTTGGGATTGTATTGGGCAGGTGATGAGCAGTGCCTGGTTTTCTCCACACATACCTCTTAGAATTAACGCCAAAAAGTTCAATCTTGGTCTCATCAGACCAGAGAATCTTATTTCTCATAGTCTGGGAGTCCTTCATGTGTTTTTTGGCAAACTCTATGCGGGCTTTTATATGTCTTGCACTGAGGAGAGGCTTCCGTCGGGCCACTCTGCCATAAAGCCCCGACTGGTGGAGGGTTGCAGTGATAGTTGACTTTGTGGAACTTTCTCCCATCTCCCTACTGCATCTCTGGAGCTCAGCCACAGTGATCTTTGGGTTCTTCTTTACCTCTCTCACCAAGGCTCTTCTCCCACGATTGCTCAGTTTGGCTGGACGGCCAGGTCTAGGAAGAGTTCTCGTCGTCCCAAACTTCTTCCATTTAAGGATTATGGAGGCCACTGTGCTTTTAGGAACCTTGAGTGCTGCAGAAATTCTTTTGTAACCTTGGCCAGATCTGTGCCTTGCCACAATTCTGTCTCTGAGCTCCTTGGGCAGTTCCTTCGACCTCATGATTCTCATTTGCTCTGACATGCACTGTGAGCTGTAAGGTCTTATATAGACAGGTGTGTGCCTTTCCTAATCAAGTCCAATCAGTTTATTTAAACACAGCTGGACTCCAATGAAGGAATAGAACCATCTCAAGAAGGATCAGAAGAAATGGACAGCATATGAGTTAAATATGAGTGTCACAGCAAAGGGTCTGAATACTTATGACCATGTGATATTTCAGTTTTTCTTTTTTAATAAATTTGCAAAAATTTCTACATTTCTGTTTTTTTCTGTCAAGATGGGGTGCTGAGTGTACATTAATGAGAAATAAAATGAACTTTTTTGATTTTAGCAAATGGCTGCAATGAAACAAAGAGTGAAAAATCTAAAGGGGTCTGAATACTTTCCGTACCCACTGTAGTACAACATATTATCACCTCACCATTATACCAATTTAAACATCAGCAGACACAGAGTGACGACAGCATTCATTTGAAGTTGTGTTTCTGGCCCCTTGGTGTCTCAGTTCAGAATTTACTCTCTTTTTTAGCTCCGTTTTTGGTCTCCACCATCTCCTGAGGGAGATGTCTCTTAAGCTGCTGAATGCAAAACACTTTGACAAACTACCTGCTGAGTGCCAGGCAACAGCTTTAATGTTAATGCTGCGCACCACAAAACCAAAACAATGAGCGGCAAGAATAGCAGGTAATTCATTTTCTATTGATTTGTCGCTAACAGCCTGCGACCCTTTTTTAAATGTCACACAGTCATGTGAGCCATCGTTAATACAAAAACATTGATTAGGGCAGCTTTAAGTAGAGCCCTTGAAACTCTGCAGTTGTGAAACCCAGCACCAGGTTTGATGCATAACAATGTGTGTAATCACCGTGATTACAGAGCGATAATTAGGCAAAATTATATCTCTAATGAGCTGATTGTAGTTTGGCTTTAGCTGGGAACACCAGTGGGGTGTTTAAACCGAGCCTCATTTTGAACTCATGCCCACTCATCTTAAAATCAGTGATCCCGTGGGGGTGCTGGGAATAAGATACAGGTGGTTCGTAAACACACCCACACCACGGAGACACTTTTAATTATCGCAAGCTGAGGTTATGCAGCAGGCGGTGTGTTGCGTCAGCGTGTGAGCGTGAATACAATATGTCCACTTTATTTCTTTGATCCCAGCGGAGAGGCCTCAGCGCAGCGATGAAGAAATCACTCTTTGAATGTAGCACGGGCGCTCATCAAATCTCCCAAACGGAACGGCGACATGTTTGTTTTTCCACGAATGCAAATGAACATTATCATCGTAGCATTCAGCTAGAACAACAACCAATATATTTCTTTATTTGCTTGGCTTAATTGCTTATTAACTTGGGATTGCTTTGTGGGTTTTTTTTTTCTTGTAAAATGATTTCACATGATAATGAATCAGTCTCAGTCCACAAATGCAACTCCTCCTTAATGAAGCCCTTCAGCTAAACAAGCTCAAATGAAGCATCGCAAACTAGCCCCCCCCCCCCGTTCAAGAGTGAAAGGGCAGCACTGATATGCGCCAAAATGAGTGACAACACCCACTGAGATGAGCTAATGTCGTTAAAGAGACACTTTTGTCTGTTTATTGTTTATTATATTCCTCAGCTGTTGTCTCCCCTCCACGTGCAGCCGCATCGCCTTTCATTACTACAGCTGAAGTAAAGCTTTGAGAGTGAAGGATGAGGACTGGAAATCTTTTAGTCGCGCACATGACATTGGATGATGACTTTTTCAGCCTTGGAGGTGTTTTCGAGAGACATTCATCTGCGTTATCAAGTGTAAGAAGACGTACATCTGTAGTGCAGCTGAAGGACACGCTGTACTTAACAGATATTATCTCTTGATCCACCTAGAGATTTACCGTACATCATTTTGCAGCGAGGGATGTGAACGGATATGAGAACAGTTGTTTTTTGGGGGATTTGAACACATGAAGTGCTCTGAACAGCTTCAGCTCATAGTCATGGGATTTCAACTACTTCTTCGGTATGAGCGGAGACCCTGTGAGGCGTGTACGCTGCACACAAGAACTTTTCATGGTGCTGATTTGAGAAAACATGCATTGAAATATTCTTTTTTGGCTGAAAACAGAGTTAGATGTTAATTCAGCCTCAAACTTTCACCATACTTCAACAGGGTATGTGACGTTCAGTGCAGTTTAAAGCTTGTTTTTTACCTTGTGATTAGATATTAACCTTGACCGGCTTCACAGTAAATAGAAAGTGACAAGTTTTATTTAAGGATGGTCTCAAAAGTGGACAATTGCCAAAGGAGCTTTCAAGAGTGATGTCAGATTTCTTTGGGTTTTATTATATACATTTCAAACCAACCTTATTTTAATATGGCATCCTCTCATTGCATGCACAGCATCCTTTTTTTTATTTATGTAAAATATTCCAATAAACTAATGCTATTTCAGCATGATATTTATTTTTTTTGCCGAAAAACAGAGAGACAAAAAGTAAGTAATAATGAAGAAGGTTCTGAAAAAAGGCCCGAATAAATGAAAACGGGCAATTTTCAGGTGAGGAGTATTCTCCATCTGGCTGGAAGTAAAAATAATTGCCGAAGCGGTGAGAATATGTCTATCGGCACGCCCCTGGTTTGAAGAAACGGCCGCTAGTACCAGCAGGGAAGCGACGCTGTGTAGCAGCAGTGGACGGGCAGCAGCAAAAAAGTTTGACACTTAAAAGAAAGGCCCACCTAAATAAATCAATACCAACTAAGTGCAACCTAAGCTATATTTAGAAAGATTTCACCACTTTTCCTTGCAACAGAACAGAGAAGTTGTCTTTGATTGGGTAGTCCGTGTTATTGTGTGACTTTGGTGTTGCAAAGGTTTAGTTTCTACTCACAAAATAACACCGATCGAGGCAGCAGTAAGCCGACAACTTCCGCGTTGCTCGAGGTAGAATTACTGTTTTTGTCAAGGGAGTCTTGTGGCTTTTAAAGAGAGCCTATGGATTCAACGGCTTCAGTTCCTAGTCAGATAAGGCCTACATGGCTGCGAGGTAAAGCTGTGAAAGTATTCTAAATATAGCGTACACTTAAACTAATATTGATTTCTTAAGGTGACTAAAATAAAATAGTTTGTGTTGCTTCAGCCATCCACATGGCGAGTGGCGAGTACATAGGCAAGTGCGGTTTGGAGTCAAAAAAGCCATCCAAGGAAGTATCACATAATTCACTATTTCAAAATCCAAACTATCCCTTGAACCTCAAATGCATTGATGACTTTTAACCACTTTTTAAAACGTAACCCTTTTTTGATGACGGGAGAAACAGAGAACACAACAAGCTTCGGCTGTGAGGGTTGAGGTATGGGAGTCAGTGGTCCAGCAATGCCCTTCTGAGGATCTTCTTTCCTTGTCAAAGGAAGCAGTGAGCAGCCAGCGAGAATCAATAAATGGATTTCAGGAGCCGGCAGCCTCGCCAGGCTGGACTTTGGCAGTACGCTCTCCTCTCTCTCACACACACACACACATACACACCCTTCTAGACTGTTATGTTTCAATCAATGGGCTCCGTGGACTGGTGTGTGTCTCTGGTAAGGGCAGCAAACCCAGTGACCACAGAGGCTGTCAATTTGCTGCGAGGCCTTTGCCCTTTGCAGCAGTGAGCCACGCAACTAAATTACTGCTTGTGTAACAGTACACTTGAAAAATGCCAAGGAATATTAAATTGAATTGACAAAGTATCATTGCGGGGGTCCATGAAAGGTCCTGGGCCGACCGTTTCCTTATAAATTGTTTCTCAGAAGTTGAGTGTCACAGTGTTTAGAGGCAATATAAGGATATGCGACGTTGACATTCATAATCAATATGCCTGTTGTGTAGTCCAGACTCCTTTCCTAGCACATTATGCTGTACATTATTGAATTAAAAGTTTCACAAATCTATATCTTTGTTTTGGTAACAAAATAAATGAATGTGTCATTTAAAAAGGGTGATTCAAAGTCGGTGAATACCCAGATGGTAAATTTTGAAGCTTGAAAACGCCTTAAAAGAAGGCTGTTTTAATAAGTGGCTGAATGAGACTGCAAAACATCATCACGCCGAACACTGTACCACCCTTAGATGGGAAGCCATGCTACTGCTGTAGCCTAGCGTTAGCTGTTTACTTCTGGCATCAGTGTTCATGCTTCAAAACTCCCAAGCTGTCATTCTTTCTGAATGGCTTATTGGCCAAAATATGTCAGTGTCATAGGCTCCCGGTAAGAAGTGGATGTAGTCATGATGATGTCACCCATTGGTTTGTGGACAGGCGTTTTAAAGCCTCGAGTTCAGTGATTTCGCCGTCGCCATCCTGGAATACGACCGTCAGCCATCTTGTTTTCCTGATCCAATGAATAGAGTAACCATATTTAGAAGGCGGAGGAGTGACAAAGAAACCTGTAGCCCAATTGTTACCTCTGCAATATTACAATAGCTGCCACTAGCATGAAATACCAAAATTTCCAGCCAAACTGCCGATAGTTGCGTTGCATTGTGGGTAATCCAGGTGCCCGGTAGGAAAAGGGATGAATGGAAAAAATAAGACTGATCTTTATCTGTTCTGCTGTATCAATGTTGATGTGTGTGAGTCCCATAATGTAGTGCCTTTTCAACAAGACCCACGCAGGACAATCCATTGCATTGATATATGAAGGATGAGGAAATGACCAGGAAGGTGTGCTGGGCTGACTGCTGAGGATTGAGGCTAAAATTAGAAAAATAATGGCAGAAATGAGGTCAGACTGAAGATTGAAATAAGTGAAACTCGAGTCTGAGTATTACCGCCAGAACAGGGTCAACATTCAATAAATTGCTGAAATGTCTTCATACAACATGTTCATTTCTGACTGGTTTAACTGGGAAAGAGAACAACAAAAGGTTATTTCCCAGCGAAACAAAGGAAAACAGACACGTTTCCTCCGCTACGCAGCATCACCAGTGTGCGATTGAACCTCAGAGATCAGAGGAAGCTGAGCTTTCGCATTCGGCTCCAGTGGCCTCAGCATGCACTAAAGAGGTTCACTAAGCACCATAAATTACCAGCTGCCTTTGTTGTACGAGCCTCTGCTGATGGGAGATCTTTATTTCTTTTATTTATTTATTTTTCTCCTCCCTGTCTTTGGGGCCAGTTTGAATGATGACAAAGGGATGGCAGCAGCATCTGCTCTGTGACTGGGATGTTTACCTCAACCAAACATGCAGCGGAGTGCGTCTCACATCAAAGGGGACCAGCCAGTATCTCCGCATCGCAGCCCACTTCAATCATGCATCACTCCGGGTTCCTTTTAGGATCGACATTCTCTGAAACTAATTTAAAAAAAGACGAAAAAAGGCACCCTTATCATCGCTCTGAAAGCAAATCACATATCGAGGAACAAAAGTTAATCCTATTATTGCAACCGGAATATTGGCTGAATAAATCACGCAAGGATTATTATTTTTGGGGTTGTCTTTTATTTGATTTGAATCAGCGCTAGCAGCTCATCCTTCGACAAATATGAAATGAGCCGCGCTCTGTCTGCGAGGGAAGCCCGGCATCAGACATTCAGGTGTGACAAAAAGCCGACTGACGGCCTCGCTGATTGGTTTTGTGCCCTTCATGTTCTCCTCCCATTGTGTGTGCCCCGGTGCCGAGGATATACAGTATTTCTCCTCAATGGCTTCTTCCTGTCGGCCATTTTGTGTACACGAATGCCTCGCTGTCTACGAGGGGCCCCATTTTTATAAGCTTAAGCCCTCCCAGCACCTGCAGTATGAATCACAGCCCAGTCCCTCACATGGACGGTCCTCTGCGTGAACAGACGTCCACGTCAAAGTGGCGGCAGCATTCGCACGGTGCAAATGGAGACTCGTCACATGGTATCAAATCTGACTCCGCCTCTGTTAGCTTTCACTCCGGAGGGTCCTGGGTTAAGTTGATATTTGCTGACGGCTCTCTGGGTTTGTTTTCTCCTTCTCGGAGTGGCAGATGGATGGGGGTTTTCTGCCTCTAATGTTGGGTAAAGCTTTGGTTGCAGATGGCTGTTAGTTCCCTCTTTCAAACACTTGCACGGTTTTCTCTGGATATTTAAGACTCGCTTGTCTTATCTAAACTGGAAGTTGAAACTTTGACAAATTAACATAATTTGTTTTAATGGCTTGAGGGTTTTGTCTTTGTTCTGTCATATAGTATTCTCTTATCTCTCTGTTAACGTCAATTCCCATGTAAAGATAAAAGACAATCACTGAATTGCTCGTACTAACAATAATTGACTGGATATACTGCCCCTGACACCTCTGTGCCGTAGCGCTCCGTTGTCGTCCAGAATGTACGATTGAAAACAGCCGCACTGGTCCCTTTGTTACGATGAGCATGAGCGCTGTAGTTTAAGTTAATCGCACATAAGCCGACACCAACTTGCTGCCAAAAACTCGCTCGTTCGTAGCTTGATGTTTGTAGCTCCCCGACAAGAGTATCAATTCAGGATGGTTATTGACAATCAATGCCTTTTAAAGGTATCGACCGAAATTAAGCACTAAGCTTCTCCAGTCGAACAATACCTGCAATACCATCCCATGGTACCCATCGAGAAAAAAAAAATGACTGTTTGGATTTATCACTGCAAGCGTAGTTTGCTTTAATGGGACGTGTGAATGAACCGCTACCACAGCAAGTACAACCCACGCAGCCGGGCGCGCATTGCCTGCACACCCGGAGCTCGTGGATCTGCAGTGATTAAACAAAAACAAACTAGTTTGGGCTTTTCAAATGAAAGAATATGCATCTTAAATATCTTAAATGTGACATTAGTTTGGCTTTTGAAATGTAGGAGAAAACGTCCCATTGACCTCTCAGAATTCAGTTTAATCCATTTTATAGACCATTCAACACCAATCACCAATTTTACGACCAACCGCTCAAACATCCACATTCTGCTCCCTCCTCTCCGCACTCGTATGGTGGTGTTTCCTACGAGGCTCAGTGCCTTGCATTGACGGCTTCTTTTCCCCCATGTCTCTCTGCGTCTTCCTCTCAAACTCAAACTGTTATGCTCCCACACCCTGCGAGCTCTCCGCTGCTCGTTGAGAGGATGCACGGTGCTGTAATCAGCTTTCACCGGCAGCCTGACAAAAAGAAGCCAAGGCATCGAGCAGCTGCCAGCCATGGTGTGTGTGTGTGTGTACGTATATGCCAGTGCGTCTGTCAAGTGGGTGCACATCCGAGCGTCACCGCGGATAGTTGTCGTTGAACATGAGACAGTGAAACAAAATTGAATTTTGGGGCTGTCAACCAGCGCACTTTCAGCAGCCTGTCATAACGGAATCACAGATGGCTCGATCACACGGTGGTAAAAGGTTTTCTCCCTTCCACATAAAAAAAGAAGGCTGTACGCGCGCTGCGAAAGACTGCCCGTAGGCTTTTGCATACAATGCGTGCATGATTGGCTTGAGGGCCGCCACACCGTACATCGGAAGACGTAACAAGGCTGATGGATGGAGCTCGTTACTCGCAAGTGATTTGCATCATCTTTACTGTTGCCACAAAGCCGCAGCGGGAGCCATCTTGAACCGCGTTTTTTTTCTTTCTTCCTCCCGTTAATAGATCACTATGTCAAAAGTTGTTTCTCCTTTCTTTTTGTATTCAGCCTCTCGGGCATGCTGGTAGTGTGGAGGGTGGGAGTGGGGGGGAGGAGAAAAAAAGAGATTGGTCTTTGACGCCAGCGATCCACTTGTGCCCCAGCCTCCCTCGGCTCCCATCGACCCTCCTCCGCGCGGCGTTCCGCTTCTCCCTCCGAATGTTTCCAGGCTATGCGTCTCCTCTTCCCTCTTGCTCTCCCCCACTGTATCTCCCTCGCTCTCCCTCTCCCAATGCGACGGCTTTCACGTTGCAGAGCACCTTCAGGCTGTGTGTGGGCTGGTGTTGTGGGCTGGCATCTGGCAGCTCTGATAAGAGAGCGAGTGAGCTGGTGCTATTCCTTTTGAGATGTGTTTTTTTTATACAAAAAAAAATTGGGGTCGTAAAGGGAGACCATTGGGAATGATTTTCTGATTTGTCTGAAGGACCTTGTCGGAAAAGTATTACAAATTAGACCTAAGCCACAAATCTATGTCTTTACGTGTGACCATTTCCTCACACTGTTGTGATGTGGTGTGTTCAGGAACCCAAACGCAGCGACAGGACAGCGGAGTTCCTTCTTAACAGTGGTTTATTGCAGGACTTTAAACAGGGGAAAACAGACTAGATCTGCAGGTAGGACGGCACCGATAACAAACAGGAGGAACAATAAGCGAGGACCCGTGCCCGCGCAGCGGCTGACGGGAACTGTAGCAAACTGTCAATCAAAATGGAAGCGCGCACCCGCGCTTCGCTCCGGGCCGGAAAGGTGGCACTTGCCGGCAGGGCAGACGAGTGAGCACGATCCGTTGTGTGACGCCCGAGGCTCGACACAGGAACTAAAAAGTCTCACCGCTGATCTCCGTGGAACGAGCGGGAGGTCTTCCTCTCGCAGGTGAAAACCCGGGGCTCGACACTGACGAGAAGGGGAAACAAACAAACTGGTAATCCGACAGGAAACTCACAGAACTCACGAGCTACTCACGGGTGAGGAAGCCAGGTTGGCAAACAGACGGACTGACAGCGGAGGCGAGGACGACAGGAGAATTTAACCGCCGACGCTGATCACTGGCGATAGGAATCAGCTGTGCTCCCGAAGAGAGGTGCGGCTGTGGGCGGAACTCACAAAAAGAACACAGGTTAGGCCACAACCCTCACAGTACCCCCCCCTCAACGGGAGCCTCCCGGCGAACCGCCAGGCTTATCGGGGTGCAGGCGATAGTAGGTGCGGAGAAGCTCTGGATCCATAATCCGGGAGCGCGGAACCCAGCATCGTGCCTCCGGACCATACCCCTCCCAATCAACGAGGTATTGGTAGCCTTTACCTCGCCGGCGGACATCCAGAAGACGGTCGACTGTGTATACTGGCCCGCCTTCAATGAGTCGGGGGGGTGGCGGGGGTTTGGCCGGAGGGTTCAACGGACTGGAGTGTACCGGTTTGAGCAGAGATACATGAAAAACAGGATGGACCTTCCAGGCATGCGGGAGCTTGAGCCTCACTGAGACAGGGTTAATAACTGAAACAATGGGAAATGGACCAATGTATCGAGGGGAGAGTTTCTTGGATACCGTGCGTAGAGCAATGTCCTTGGCGGAAAGCCAGACTTGTTGGCCGACACGATAGGGTGGGGCAGGTGTGCGACGGCGGTCAGCCCAATGCTTGTTTTGTTCGGCAGACCGAAGAAGTGCGGCGCGAGTCTGTTCCCACACTCTCCTGCATCGCTGATGGTGGCTCCGGATGGAGGGGACGGCACTCTCAACCTCTTGGCTAGGTAGCAGTGGTGGCTGGAAGCCAATGGATGCTTCAAAGGGAGAGAGACCCGTTGCCGTGGAGGTGTGACTGTTGTGTGCATATTCAATCCAGGCTAGGTGGCGAATCCAAGAGGATGGATTGGCTGCTGTTAAGCAACGGAGCATGGCCTCCAGCTCTTGGTTTAGCCTCTCAGTCTGCCCATTGGTTTGAGGATGGAAGCCAGAGGAGAGGCTAGCGGTGGCGCCGAGGCTGCGGCAGAATGCCTTCCATACTTTGGAGATGAACTGGGGGCCCCGATCAGACACAATGTCCACAGGAATACCGTGCAGCCGGAAGACATGCTGGACCAACAAGTCTGTAGTCTCGCGGGCAGACGGGAGCTTCGGAAGGGGGACGAAGTGAGCCGCTTTGGAGAAACGGTCCACGATAGTCAGGATGACTGTATTGCCCTCGGAGGGGGGAAAGCCAGTGACAAAATCCAAGGCCATATGTGACCAAGGTCTGTGGGGAATGGGCAGATGTAGAGACGGATCTCTTGCCGGTGGTTCCCGGACACGAGCAGGGTAATAGGACAAGTTCGGTGAGTGATGTCTGTCAGGGGGCTTCCACCCAGGGCGTTTGCCCGCAGGGGGCAATCCAACTCCTCCAAAGGAATCTTATGGGCCGAAGCAAAGGAGGAGTCCAAAAAGCTCTGTTCCGCTCCAGAGTCAATGAGCGCCAGGACCGGGAGTGAACCAGACAGAAGACAGAGCTTAGCCGGAAGAGTGAGACGGGGCTGGAGGAAACAGAGCCGGGTGGAGTTGCTCGTCAGTACTCCCACTCCTACTGACGAGCTCTCTCTTTTGGGCGCACAGGGCAAACGGAGATACGGTGACCCGACTCACCGCAGTATAGGCAGGCACCGGAACGGACTCTGCGCTCTCTCTCTCCCTGGGACAGATGGAAGCGGCCCAACTGCATGGGTTCATCCCGATCCTCGGAAGCGGAGTCCGGAAGAGGTGAGTGCTGAGAACCTGGGCTGCGGCGACGTGGAGAAACTGGAGACCGGAACCCGGAACCGGTTAAGGGCTGGCGAGCCCGTGCTGAGAATCGACTACTCTGCTCTCCCCGACGCTCCCGCAACCGAGTGTCCAGTCGAATGGAGAGAGCAATCAGGTCCTCCAGAGTCTTGGTCTCATCCCGAACTAGAAGCTCGTCCTTCAAAACGTCCGAAAGACTGCTGAGGAAAACCCCCCTCAGCGCCCCCTCCTCCCAACCGGACTCGGCTGCCAGGATCCGAAAGTCAATGGAATGCTCGGCGGCGCTAGCAGAGCCCTGGCGGAGGCGGAGAAGGTGTTGAACCGCATCCTGGGAATAGGAAGGCTGGTCGAAAGCGCACTTAAATGCGCCCAGGAATTGTTCATAGGAGACCGTGTCCAACGGGTTCTGAGTGAACCAGGCCTGGGCCCAGTCGAGAGCACGACCCTGTAACAACCCGGTCAGGTAGGCCATCCTTGAACTATCTGATGCATATGTGCGGGGCTGTTGGCTGAACACAAACGCCGTCTGGAGTAGGAACCCTCTACATCCCCTTGTGTCCCCGTGGAAAGGTGCAGGAGACGGAACGAAGGACTCACGGGCTGGTTGCTCGGTCTCCGCAGTCTGATCCCCGGGAGAGGAGCGGTGTAGAGAGAGACCTTGCATCATGCTGCCGAGCTCGGACATCTCCGCTCTGAGAGCCTGCTGTGAGCCCCGCAGATCGTGCAGCAGGTGGCCCTGTTGTCCCAGCAGAACTCCTTGGTTGGAGATCGCCGTCCGGAGAAGCTCTATAGAAGGTGACTCCATTGCAGCTGCTGGGTCCATAATGTGGTCAGTCCGTTCTGTTGTGATGTGGTGTGTTCAGGAACCCAAACGCAGCGACAGGACAGCGGAGTTCCTTCTTAACAGTGGTTTATTGCAGGACTTTAAACAGGGGAAAACAGACTAGATCTGCAGGTAGGACGGCACCGATAACAAACAGGAGGAACAATAAGCGAGGACCCGTGCCCGCGCAGCGGCTGACGGGAACTGTAGCAAACTGTCAATCAAAATGGAAGCGCGCACCCGCGCTTCGCTCCGGGCCGGAAAGGTGGCACTTGCCGGCAGGGCAGACGAGTGAGCACGATCCGTTGTGTGACGCCCGAGGCTCGACACAGGAACTAAAAAGTCTCACCGCTGATCTCCGTGGAACGAGCGGGAGGTCTTCCTCTCGCAGGTGAAAACCCGGGGCTCGACACTGACGAGAAGGGGAAACAAACAAACTGGTAATCCGACAGGAAACTCACAGAACTCACGAGCTACTCACGGGTGAGGAAGCCAGGTTGGCAAACAGACGGACTGACAGCGGAGGCGAGGACGACAGGAGAATTTAACCGCCGACGCTGATCACTGGCGATAGGAATCAGCTGTGCTCCCGAAGAGAGGTGCGGCTGTGGGCGGAACTCACTAAAAGAACACAGGTTAGGCCACAACCCTCACACACACGCTGCACCAAATATTCAAGCTGCAACAACTGATATTTATGAAAACACAACCAATGCCAGTTTACATTTCCAGTAGGCACAGAGCAACACTAGCATTCAGTTCTGTGTCTTTCCAAGACATCAAGTCAATTGCTTGATCTATTTATTTTGCTTTGTTTTGGTCTCCACCAACTTGAGAGAAACCTGAAGAAAAATAAATGTATTCTTTAGCTGCTAAATGCTAAACTATTTAGGCTGGGTCATCCCAATGTCCACAGGGTCCTATGTTCTTTATATGAACTAACTAAAGAGTATGGTAAGGGCTTTCTTCTGACAATCAATAATAATATTACACCAATGCAATACTTGTGTTTTATGTTATCTAGTATTATTATACAATATTCAAATAAACTGTTTTGATCGACACAACATCATTTTTCATTTGATGGCGTGTGCTGTCCATGGTGCTGAAAGGTGAGGTCGGTCGGCGTTGTAAACGTTTCTCCCTGATCCTGATGAAAACACAGACAGAGCGTCGGTCCAGGGGTTTGACTATATGGCCGCCTTGGCTAAACGGTACAAAGTTGTGTGTAAGGCTGCGTGGTGATAACTCTTGGTACTGACACCTTACCATTCATTCTTAATACAAACATATGGATGAGTGCAGCCTATCACAGAGGTGAAAGATACACGGCTAAACTTTATTGTTGCAACATTAACTTAAGTTTCGATTCGGAGTGCCCTTGTTGAGTGTAGATCTTCCTGATATTGCCTCAGCTTCTGGCACCTGAGGTCTGGAACACGCTCCAGGCAAAGCATGGCCACATACTTCATCCATTTACTGGTTGTGAATAGGTAATCTGAGCCATAGGCTGTTGTTTGCCACATTTGAAATCTCCTTCTCGGAAGTTTTGGAATAAATTGCTTACCTCAGTGGATAACTACTGCAATATCTATACATGGATTTTACTGGTCGGCCCTACTCGGTTGAAGAGCGTGCCTGCCCCTTCTTAATGAAAGTATCTCCCCTGCTACTCTTTTTCACTGGCTTCGTTTTGTGTAGGCCATGGGGCTGTGGTTATGGGGATATAGGGACCTAACATTATTTGTCATTCTGCAATTAATTGCAAAAGTGACTCCGGGGAAAGAGTCAGACATATCTAATTGCTATAATCATATCCATATAACGCCTCCCATGGGAATGTGAGGCATCATGTGCCACAGACTGTGGCTTTGCGAGTAGGGGAGTGCCAGACTGGCTGGCTACATCACTCCCATTGTAATGCCCCATCGACCTCTCTCATGTGTCCCAAAATCCCAATTCATAAAAGTCTGTAGTACTGTATGTCATTAACTTCTCACGAGTGACTCCACTGTAGTCTGGTTTTTAAGATAAAGTTCAGAAATAAAATTCTACCCACACGTTGTATATGTTGAACCTTTAGCGGAGTTTATGACATTTAATCTGCTTTAACTGAGTCAGATTGTATGGACTGGTGGTCCGGCAACATGATTTATTAAGGAAAAAAATACAGTCAAAACCAAACAGTTTTTTGGGAGAAAACGCTGTGTTCATGAAGCTGGATTAGAGCTGTAGATGTCAGGGTTGTGTTTGGATCAACATTTGGACATCTGATCTTTGGCTTTCTATTCATTCTTACCCAAATCACCATAAAATGCAGCACTTCCTGAATACACTGACAGAGTGTTTGTCTATTCCTCCTACGGGCTCCTCTGTTCAGAGTCTTGATTCTCTTTTTAGACCTGATCTCAAACACACCATGGACCACGCAAGTATACATAGTGGGAAAAAACACACACACACTCTCTCTAGGTCCTGGATATTTCACCCTTTGCTCCATCTCATGCTTGAAAGGTCCGGAGTCTCTGGCTGGAAAGTTTAGCAGTCAGGGGCGATGTGATGCGCCAAATAAGAAATGAAGAGGAGACACAAGTTAGATGCTTTGACTGGATGAAGGGAGCAAAACGCATAAGGCGTACCCAATGACTTCTCAATTACCGGTGTTCTTCCGACATATTGCAGAACCTGTGCCTTGCCTTGAAGGGCTGGATACAGGAGTGTATGCAGCACTGCAGCTGTCTGTGGCCGGCTTTGTGTGGGAGCCTTATGGAACAGCACTGCAAACTGACTCATCCTTCCATATCTATCTGGTTTCATACTGTATGCAGGACACACGCACCTCTACACTCACCCTGAGTGAGCGGTTAAGGGGTGAAGGTATTTAATCATGTAGTCATTACTTAAGGAACAGTGTCCCCAGCAGGAACCTTAGAAACCAAGTATTTCATCAGGCCTTATTAATTAGGTATTCATTCATTGGGCATGGAGAATTGGATAAACGCCAGAAAATGGATGTATGCTCGTGAATGCAGAATATGGATGCAATTTTGTAGCGGAAGAGTCCTGGTTTCCATTTGTAGTTCATTTGGTCAGGACCACACGTTTACTGGGCTTTGGTTGAATGTGAACTGTAAATGGCGGGCTAGACCAAAACCCCTGAAATACCATCCACCTCCCAATGGTGTTTTAATTTTACTTTTTTATGCTACATTATCACACTTAAGCGTTGGTATTTGACGCCCTGGGTCTGAGAACGGGATGTCTACCGACCATTAGCACCTGCTAACAGTCAAACGTTCAGTATACTAAAATGCCGGTGACCAACATCGATTTCACATTAGGTTCCAGCTAATTGCATCACCGAGGTAGACTATCGCCAAACTTCCAGTCAGCGTGTCACAAACTCCAGATGGTTGGAGCTACCCACATCATTATGGTGGATCAAAATAAAATAAAACCCTCTCAATGCCCGATTCTCCATCTGCATGATCCGCGTCTTAATCACGCCTCTGGCTCGTCTTTACTGCAGAATATCCTTGGCAATTTAGTGCAACCTGCTCTGCTCAGATGATTCAGCTTACATCCACTGGCACATTGGCTGTTGAAAACCAATTGAGCTCATATCACTCATCCCAGACTGCCAGCACACATTTTAATATCATCACGATGAAGCTTCTAATTATTTTGCCATTAACCTTTGGATTTCGCCAAGTCATGTATCTAAATTTCCCTTTTACAAATTTCACCTTTTTTTGTTTTATTTTGTAATTCTTTATTTTTAATATGAATGCTGCGAGCACTTCTCTGACCTTAACACTTACAATCTAAATAGCTTTACAAAAGCATATCATGTCCTTTCTGCAGGTAATTGATAAGAAGCATTTGAGACATTTAAGGAATGAGATGCATTCAGGGACATAACAGCCACAACAAGGCATATTATAAATATTATGCCAGACAAAACAGCAAAGATAAATAGACAGTCTAATCCGATAAAGGTTAATTAGGTCGGCGATGGTTAAGAGTTTGTTTTTTTTAATAGAAAAACAATTTATTAAATGCTGGCCTCAAGCAACATCAATTAATTTGATCCTGTTTTGGGCTGTGGAGACCTCCCTTTGCGCTGGCATTCATTATTGCACGCGGGGGGCTTTCATCAAATACCAAGCAAGGTTGTGAAGCCTCATTCAATTAATCAGCGCTCATGTGACAATGTGTGTTTGCGATTGGATGTCAGAGGAATGTATGTGATTAGCAGGAGACAATGGTAAACCAGAGAAATTAAGGGGGTTCACAGTTTTAATATGTCTGACCTATCCCAAATTGACGTTTAGACGGGCAGATGTCTCATTTGAGGATTGGAAATGTCGGAGATGAACAGTGAAGCAAAGTGTTCATCATCCGCTGGCCTGTAATTCTTACATATCCCCTCTATCGCCAAGCAAATGTGATGATATTGACAGAAAGTTGTCAATGAAGCCTGTGCAGACAAACACAGACCTTCTCATCCCGAAATACGGAGAATATCATTGTGATGGCACTTTCAGAGTAAACATCTTTACATCTTCCATAAAACACTTCCTCTAACCCCAGAACGTGCCTAACTCAGTGATAGCAGTCTGTACATCCATGAGTACACTGGAAACCACTGAAAGTTTTCAATAGCTTTTATTATGATGGATATCTGTGGTCTGGCTTTGAGTGGAAACATTGCGGTCAAAAGTGCAGCGCCTTCACCAAAAGCTACTTTGCTTCCACATAGGATAATAACTGTGGCCTTGGTTTCATCGACTTCTCTCAAAAGGCCCATGCGCAATTACAGAGCCCCACTCAACCATAGCGTGGACTCTGACAGTCTCACAGCCCAGACGCCAAAGACAAAGTGCATTCAGCAAATTCAAGGCTGATTATAGTTTTCAAATGTCTTGTGGAAAACAAACTGAGCATTGTGAGTTTTCTTTGATGGTTAAATAGTCAGAATGTTTTAGCTTGTTCAGTTGTGTTACATCATAAACTTACAGATGGGTTTGCATAAAGGCTGACTATTACATAAGTTAGAGAAAAACAAAGATAGTGTGCCGGTGCAGGTAGAGAGACTTTAACCTCCAACCTACCTAGTCCAGTTATATGTTGAGGGCCAGGAAAGCTGAACAGCTGTCCGCCTAAATTAAGCTACACAAACATGCTGACATGCTGATGTTCAGTAATAATGTTTGCAACGTTCACCAGCTACATGTTGACAGGCGAGCAAAAGACTAAAGACAGAACCTCAGTGGTCTTAATGGTACAATAACAACAGCCCTGCTATAATGGCTCTAGTACATGAACTACAATATACGAGTCTCAGCTGCTGCACTCGTTTATTGTAGTTAGTGTACTAGAGCCAATCAGGAGCAGCAATCAAAGCTACAGCAAATTAGTTGCAATCAACACGTTCTCGCTCCCTCCTCGTCCAATACCGACACTTGGTCAGGTACGGTGTGTCAGTGAATGCATGGTGTTTTTTTTGTCAAAATTAAACTTCCTAAATAGGTGTTCATAGTTTTCTTTTTCTGCCTTACTTACTAGGTTGGATTCAAGCATCGAAATAACTTTTTGCACCAACTACATAAGTTACGTTGCAACATTTAATTGGTTTCTTGCGAGAAATGAACAGTGGACCAATCCATCCATCCATCTAACACCAAAGTGGGTTCACATTGTAGTTACTTGAAAGCCCAATGTGTCGCATACAGATGCCGAGGGGCACTGACCAAGTGGCGGTGTTTGCAACACTGCCGTCAGACTCCACGAGAACTCATCAATCAGCAACAATAGGACATATACATACATAACTTCTTCCTCTTACCATAGGCTGTGCAGACAACAAACTCTGTGAATCAGTGTTTCCTACTGAACAATACTTTTTTGACTGAGTGGTTGTAGTTGGTTTTTCAGACTCATACAGTTTGTCTTTCTACAAAAGAAAGATCTTTAGTTGGTAATCTGTCGTACGTGTAACTCTACTGGGAGAGTTTCAAACCCACTGAATCCTTGGAAAGGCTCCATCTGCTAATCAAGTGAATGGATTGGCTGTTTACTTCTGTAATTCTCGATGTCTCGAAACCTGTCTTTCCACTTTGCAACTGTGTGAACCACAGCACGTTGGTTGCACAGGAATAAGAGGATACAAAGAAGGCTAGTGCCAACGCTGTATATTACCCAGAAAATATTTAGTTTTCTGTGTAAAAAGCAGTTTTAGAAAAAGAGTGACATCAGTTTGTCTGAGCAGCCTTCAGAATTACCAACTCCAGTTTTTACCCATGCTTAATAGATAGCCTTTAGCCCTGGTCTGTTCAATTGGACTTGTACAGACTTACCAAAAAGGCAAGACTGATCAAAGTCTGCATCAATGTCAAGGAGCCTTTTCTGGGAAGCTTGTCAGAAAAGGTGTCAGGAAAACGAGCTCACAGCTGGTTGATGTAATCCTGTCGCTGTTCTGGAGAGGCAGGCCCTTTCAGGTAGTCCTTTCTTATCCAGCAGACACAGACGATTCTGTACAATGTGTGTGTGGGTAAAATGTGATTGAACAGACAGATTACTTTGGTTATCACCCAGAGAAGCGTCAGGTCTCAGCCACGATGTGCTGCTTCCATTTTCCACTCTGATAAATCTCCGCCTTTTGTCAACATTTCCCCCATTGCCCAAGAATCATATTACAAATCCTGCAATTTCCTTACAAAACATTCCTGAGATCGCAGATTAATCTTACGCGGGGAGAAAGGAAAAAACAAACAGTTTGTCAGTTTAAAGCTGTAGGAGGTAACTTTGGACGTGGCGGCAGCTCCAAATAGCGGCGAGAGATAACTGTTGTCACAATTTAAGAGAGTCTGAACGTCTGCACCCGCAAATAATGCAACATGACATCAGTGGATTTCACACATCACACTCGGGTTTACCGAGCTGTCGTCCCGTGACACGGTTTATCAAAGTGTTAGTAGAGGAAGAGAGAAAGGCAGGCAGATGTGACGCCGTCGAGTCCGGCTCTCTCTGCTCTGTAATCACGCAATGTTGTTCATGAGGCAGTAGTGTAACCCCACTCTCCGGTGTTTGTTGGAAGATTATGCCACTGAACACAGCTGACAACTGCAAAATGCAGTGAGGCAAAGAGGGCTGAGCTCAGACGGGAGGGCCTCAGTTCGGAGGACTGGTGCTGTCTTCACTGCTGCAGCCTCATTTTGAGATTTCGGAGGTTGGATAAGAGTTTTTGTTGAACATAGATTGACACCCTACCACTTAATTTGGTTCCACGGTAAGACATCATTGCATGAACACCTGCACTGATGGACGGACGATTTGTCAGTTCCAGGGGAAGAAGAAGCCATCAAGAGTGACCGTGACCACAGTACCCAAAGGACACATTTTCGTGTCAAACAGATGGCAACACAGCTGTGCAGTCATGTTCACGCGAAGGTTAACCTTGTACAGCGACGTCCCGCTCGCAAAGCACACCTTGTTTTTGACAACTCACCATCTCGCTCTGTGTTCGCCGGTTTGTTTTTCTCTCACTGGTGGGACGTTCCAATGCATCCTCACACCAACGTGATTAACTATGACGGTGCAGAAGGGATTCTTGTGAGCATTTTTTTTATCTGGCAAATCTATAGTTAAGGCTTTGCTACCAAAACTACTGAAAAACCTGTTTCTGGTCAGACATAGGCTACGATCTGGTTAAGGTTAGGGACCCATTGTGTTATGGCTTAGAAGCATGAAGGATCACCCGCTGTTTGCAGAGCAATAAAGCATTTAAACATCCCACTACTTCTAGCTTTGCTTCCCACAAAAGAGCAATGAACACAAGATGGGGATTCTTATCTGAAATTTACAATGTTGTTTCAGGCATTTGAACAAATGAGAGGACAGATACCTCTTTCAAGTCAGCTAAAAGTCTGTAGCTACCAAGATATAATTCTTGGAACCCATCGGTTATTGATCTGACGACGATTTAGGGAAAAAGACAATATTTCAGTGCTTCCATTGGAGCCCATAAATCCGGATAACTGATATCCGCGCTAAAACATCCTCTGCTGTGTGCTGGTCATTGTTTTAGGGCCAGAAGACCTTTTGGATAATCTTGATAAACTATAGAAACCTGGATATGGAGGCAGATAAATACAAAATAAAACAATCTAAATCACCTTCAGGTGCAGTATGGTTCACAGATTACATTTCTGTGAATGCTTTCCACCTCTTTTACCAAAAGCCTGCTCAACCAAAGCCTGCTCTCACGTGATTGGTCATTACAACACAATCTACAAACAGAAACCAGAGGAATTCTTCTCTTGACCTTTTGCCTACATATTCTGTATTTGTATGCAAAGGACTTAGACTTTCAAAATGTCAGTAATTAAGCACAGTGTTACTTTAGCCCCAACTGCTGCAATATTGGGTTTTTTGGGGTTCAGAAGCTATAGGACTTGGGGGTACAGAGCTTATAAAACAATCAAGCCAAAAAAAATGGCAATATGAGTTAATTTATCATGTCTATAACACTATTACACAATACATAATAACATACAACTTAAGTAGCATTCCTCTCTGAGACAAAGCATTGCAAAGCTAAGCACAAGGTCCTTTTATGTCCAGCAATGGCTGAAATATGGATAATCCTGCAGAGCTTGTATGCAAACTGAGCGTGTGCCTCGTAGGAATGCAGATGCGTTTCCAGACGCATTTGAGTACCGTAGGACGAGTTGTACTGCTTTCAGGAAAATAGTTTTTTCCAAACTTCTCGAAATGTCTGTACTAATATAATTATTAAAAATACTTAGCTTCACCCAATCAAAACCAAACTTTGAACATATACTCCTACAATATCTCTCTCTCTTTCTGGAAGTCCATGTGGAATCTGGTCCACCAGCTTACATGACTCACTAGTCAACGTAGAAACAATCAATATCGACAGTCAATAACAGATGTCTGCTCTTTTCCTGCTGACAGGAAATCTGTTCCATAAATACATGTTGCCTTTCAGGAAATGGACAACGGACAATTGATTAGTGTAAAGTTTCTCCATGTGGATAATATATACATATTGATACGTTTTTTTTGCAAGGCACATATTATTAACCCATTAGTAACTATAATATGTGCAATATGTTAAAATTACTGCAGGGTTTAATTTAAAGTGTGTATGGCATTTGACGTGCAGATTAAATAGAGCAGACATTCTGTGGGGTGATGAGCCTCATAGAAGACTGCATGACCAACCAAGGACCACGCACCTTCATAATATGCCACAAGGTTATGCCTCTTCCCATCAATACACGGTGACAAATAGTAAACAGATTGCCCTCCTACACAGTAAACAGAAAAAAAACAGAAAAAGTCATCAATGTGAGACAATTTGAGGGCTGCATTTGCCGATTAGTTGAAGCTTCGAAGCTTTAGAGCTTTAGTCATAATGTTGACATTTTAATTCTAAATCAACATTTGAACGCTGCCCAGCTTCTACTTTTTGGTTGTCTATTCATTGTATTTGAACCTAGAATGTCTGCACAGTTGCAGATAAAGATCAGGCTCCACTAATCCTGTTAGTATTATTATTAGTGCGATTTGGAGAATTTGATTCCAGCAGCAGATGTATTGGACTATTTCCAACCTGATCCAAACATTTCCAGTAACTCAAGCATTATACATTATCTTTTTATCTCACAAAATATTCTGCTTCTATCCATATTTGTTGGTTTTTAGGCTTTCAAAAACAACATTTTCTCTTCAGAAAACTGCTTGCTTCTCCAATTTGCCGAATCCACCATTTAGATAGCGATGTGGAAAGGGAATGGATGATGACACTGATTGGTTTGATTCATGTTAAGACCAAAACACACCTTTGATCAATTTGGAGACTGCATACAACCCCTGCTTTTGTGCCCAGATTATGCGCCATTTAACACCCCAAAGTGCAGTTGATGTGCCATGCACTTTAGACCGTGCACAGTAGATTGTTTAAATAGGACTCATGGACGATGATGGAAGCCACAATCTAATCATTGTTATACTCATTGAAGAAGACAAAGTCTCTGCCTTTGAAAAAGAGAAGAAAAAGCTTGAATCTATTATTTAGCTTGAGAGTACCTAAAAGCAGTAAGCCATTGGTACAATACACAAATATGTTTACTCTTTCCTTTATTGCCATTTGATTTATGAGAGTGCCACTGATACAACCAAGTGATTAAACCAATTGCCAGTTCTTAAAAGCTTTTTTATTTGCTCTTCTAAACACCCAATGTCGTACTTTCTCTGAAAAAAACCCTGTTGTGCTGAGGAACTGATGTCCTTTTACATTCACAGAAGCAACAACAGCACTTTTTATTTTATGAGTGCACGGAAGCACTGAATGCCTATTGCACAGTCTCTAAACAATAATGTAGAAAACACTAAAGCAATGGATGCACATAAACACATTTTAGTTCTTCCAGTGTTTAGTCATTTGCATATAGTTTGAAGAGGAAACTACTGTGTTCACGGTGAAGTCTAAATTCAGCTTGTTTTATTCAACAGCATGTAGTTACTGGATTAGTCAAATAACTAATTAGAACAATCCCTGTACAAACATTAGATGCAGTTATTGTACTTTCTTTACATGGAAATGAATGCTTATGTTCAATAAGAGACGCTTGCTCTCAGATCTTGTTGCGACAGTGAGTTACGTCAAGCGGTCCTTCCTCCGCGGTGCACGTTTACAACGATAACTATGGCCCATTCACAGTCGCAATCCTTAGTATTTTTAGAAACAATGGGTCTCTGAGTGAAGTGGGCCACTCGTTTCATAGATATCTGACGATTGTGAATTTCTGTCATTTGTAGCGAGCTGTCCCACGTGCATGATATTGTGCACGCTCCTTGTTATGTATTTTTTAGGTAGTGTTGGGAATCCTACATTTAATGACTCACTGCCAGACTGAGATATCTTGTATCAAAAGTATTTAATTACTAAACTAAGCAGAGCAATGCATTCCGGGCATTTATACGTGCACGGTCCTGATGGGGACGTCTGACTAGTTCAGAGGTCCCTGTAACAAAAAGCGCTTAAACAGAGTGCGCAGCGTGTACATTGGATTCTCCTTATGGAGCCCATTGGTCAACTCTACAAAGAGGCGGAGTCCTTTGCATAGTTTTCAGTCTTCTGGTTGGAGCACTGGGTATTCTCCACCCACTCTGGCTCATGAATCTTGGATCCGGTTCGACTCTCTTCCGCTATCACTTCCTGTGTCATTTGGTATTTGAGTTTCAAAGTAAAACAAAGATGGAGGAAACCGGATGTTGTTGCACTTCCTATCAGGACGCTCCAGCTGTCGTTATGTTATTATCTCTATGTGTTAATGTTGACTGTGCTCTCTGATATATATATCTAGTTATTTCCTACAGTAGCCTTATAAGGAAAGTGTAACATTTGTTGTTTTGTTCAAACCTGTTTGGATCACTAGCTTGCTTAAGAAAACATACTCGGGTATGATGTATACTTCAATGTTCATATTTTCACTTATAAATAAATAAAAAAGCCTTTTAAGATGAGGACGAGCTCACACGATTGAAACATCTTCAATCTCTGTTTGACTGTCAAGTGATTTCTTTTGTATAGCTGTTGGTGGTATTGTCTATTCTATAGACTGATGCAACGAGCTATCAAAAATGATCTTCGTAAAAACACACCTGAACCTGGCATTATCCAATGTTCAAACTGGAAATATATGCAAATTAGAAATAATCACTTGCATATCTAAAATCAACATTTCAGAAAACTTGTAATACAAAAGATAATTATCTTAAAGTATTTTATTAACTGAAAAAGTTTCATAGTGATATATGTATACATTGAATACAATAGTTGCACTATTCACCTGGGGGTCATGTTATTATGTTTCTACAGAGGACATGGCACTGCAATCAGTAAAGAAGCCATAGGGGGGTCGCAACCATTCGAATAGGTTAATAAGGAATTGCAGGGTTCTGTATGTCATCGCCGATGTGCTGTGGAACTGAACGTGGGCCTGTTGATATTTCCAGCAGCATCTTTGTCCCCTTGCATTGAATCGTAGATGGTGTTGCAATGCTCGGTGAAGCCCATGAGAAACGACGTTAAACATCCTCCGTGGTTCTCATCTCTGCTATCCCTCAAAAGGTCACCCGTGCCTCTCCTCAGACCGGCTACTTCCCCGCATGTGACACACGCCTTAATGGGAAACTGTTTGCGGGATCAGAAATTACACCAGGCTTTTCAACCGCATCCAGCCGGCACTGTGTGCATTAAATTTGTATATTTTCCCCCAGTTTTTTGAAAATGCTCAGACACTATAATTGTCCCTTTGTGGGAGCAAGGAAGATCAAAAGAGAGTATTAAAAAAAAGGCAGGCTTCTGTGGGTTTGCAGGGCTTTTCAGCCGCTTTTTCTAGACGCTGTACATTAAAATGAGTCCATGAGAGGAACGGTCTGTCTTCACGGACAGCTCTCACCTTGAGGCCTTGTGGGGATCAGCTCCAGACTGTGGAGAGGGTCCGAACAGTATGCATACAGTCTGCAATTATTTGGTTAGGAAAAATACCTTTCTCACGGTTTGCTGCAATGTTGATTGAATTCTAGTGACAGCTGAGAAAAAAAGGTCTATGTGGAATGAATGTTTGATGGCAATTAACATTGTTTCTGTCTTTTAAAATGAAACATCTGTTGGGGTGGGGCTGGGAGGCACTTTGTGGTGGAAATCGTAATACCCTAAGAGATTTAGATTGTTATTTTTCTGAAATGTCAATCCCTCCAGTTATTTTTGTTTTATTTTATAATTTCCCGTCTGTCATTTCATTCTAATTAACTCTGTGCAACACGCAGTCCAGATGCAGTGGCCCTTCATGATGTAATTACGAACTGTTATCAAGAAGGAGAAGGGTTATTTATGCATATTTCCTCTTGTAATTGGGAGTTATTGAACAGAAGAGTGTACACGTGAAGGGGTGTTACGAGGTAGTTGAAGATAAGGGGTCCTCGGGATGCGCCTGGCATCTCACACACTTATGAATAATTATGATTAATGGGACAGACATGTAGTCCCTCCCCATGGTTCTAGTGAAAACCACGCAGGCTAGCAGATGGAGCTTCTATTAATAAAATGAAAAAATGATTGAAATTGATTTTTAGTTTTGGACTTTATAAGGAATTGATGATACAAATGTCTGGGGGAATTAAAAGCTCATTGGATGAAGCCACCCCCACGGAGGAGCCAGCCAGGTGTGAAGTTCTGTTCAGACTTTCACAGAAACTTGCTGATTTCGTCAATCAAGTCTGACGAGTCTTAACACCAGCGGCTTATCTTTCGCCAAAACAGTACAAACACGATGGGGAAAGGGAACAAATAAGAAAAAAGGATAAAGACAATACAGAAAGAAAATGACACTGTCAGTAAACATACAAACCGGAACTATGATCCGACACAGTTTTCACATTTATATTGCCAACATGATGCATTCCAAAGGAGGACAACATACATTGCTTACTGCCTATGCATATCCCCCCGATCCAGTTACCACTGCATGCAAAGCAGCAGGCTGTCCCTGTAATGACAGCTTATAAGCGTGTGCGTCATTAAAAATAGCTTCTTAGATGTTTAATCCTGGGCTTTATTCAGAGGGTCCTGTGTGATTTTTCACACCTTCTTTGCATTGCAAAATACATGCATATGAATGTTATAATGGAGAATATTAATGTGAGAAAAACCCTCAAGGATGATAATCAGACCAGCTCATCAAGTAAGCCGCCACGGTCCAAGGATCACGGTGGAATTTCATCTGGCCTGTGTTAATAGAGTTAACATGCACACACACACACACACACACACACACGCACACACACACTCTCTCTCTGGATGGGAAGATGGTCTTGTTTTAATGTTTAATATGTTATTGTTGTAATGATTGCATTTAGGCATCAAACACTACAATCATCATGCGTCATCATTTCGTATAGTGCGATTAAAAACCTGAAGCTCAGAGCTTCCTGTTATCCCTCCATCTTTACAACACAGAGTTAATTTTGTTCAGGTTTGAGTGTAATTTAAATAAGTTGAATGGCTTTATAATCATGATTACGGACCCCACAACAGTAGCTAAATCCTTGGATGTAAATGACAAACATTCACCAGGAGATAATCTCTATACAACAGATTCTGCATTCTTATGGAATCTATAAGCAACAGGACAATATTTTGATTTCAGAAGCGCTCTGTTCAAACATGATTGGTCAATACTTCTTGTATTACAAACAGAAACCAGACATTGTGAAATACAGCTAAACAGTGCATGTGGAAAGCAAAAGAGGCAGAGCGCTATACATGCAATGGTAAATACTTGTATAGCACTTTTCTAGTCTTCCGACCACTAAAAGCGCTTTAACAATGGTATTACGGATGCAAATTAACTTAATTAACTTGTCAGTGTTGTTCTGAGGCTATCGTGGCCACTAACTTGGATTCCTCTCATTTTGAAAGAGGCTTCAGGTTCATGACAGGGTGGTTCCTAACAATTATCTTCGTTGTGCAACCAAATGTAGTCTGACATAGGTAACTAAAATCGGAGATAATTATCTCAAACTTATCCTTGTTTTGTTTTGTTTCTGCAGGTCCCCTTTGTATGTACTAACATGGACAAAGTGGTCATCAGTCTCCTGCTTCTTGGAACCGCAGTTACGATGGTCCATGCTTGTCCCAAATACTGTGTCTGCCAGAACCTCTCGGAGTCTCTGGGGACTCTGTGCCCCTCCAAAGGCCTGCTCTTTGTCCCTCTGGACATCGACCGGCGAACTGTGGAGCTCCGGCTGGGTGGCAACTTCATCCTCAAGGTGACAACTCAGGACTTTGCCAACATGTCAGGTCTGGTTGATCTCACCTTGTCCCGCAACACCATCAGCGCCATCCAGCCTTTCTCTTTCCTCGACCTCGAGACCCTAAGATCCCTGCATCTCGACACTAACCGGTTGACTCAGCTGGGACCAGACGACCTCCGAGGGCTGGTCAACCTGCAGCACCTGATCCTCAACAACAATCAGCTGAGTCGGATCTCCGACACAGCCTTTGACGACTTGTTAGCGACACTGGAGGATCTGGATTTGTCGTATAACAACTTGCGCAGTGTGCCTTGGGAAGCCATCCGCAAGATGGTCAACCTCCATCAAATGAGTCTGGATCATAACCTCATCGCCTTCATTTCCGAGGGGACTTTTACAGATCTGGATAAACTGGCCCGCTTGGACCTCACGTCCAACCGTCTCCAGAAGCTCCCGCCGGACCCGATCTTTGGGCGCTCCCAGAGCAATGTAGTGATGAGCACTCCTTATGCACCTCCACTCTCTCTAAGCTTTGGTGGAAACCCATTACACTGCAACTGTGAGGTGCTTTGGCTTCGAAGGCTGGAGCGTGAGGATGATATGGAAACCTGCGCCTCTCCTGCTAGTCTAAAGGGGCGCTACTTTTGGTTTGTCCGTGAGGAGGAGTTTGTTTGCGAGCCCCCTCTCATCACACAACATACACACAAGCTACTCGTGCTGGAAGGGCAAACGGCTAGCCTACGCTGCAAAGCAGTCGGGGATCCGATGCCAACTGTGCATTGGGTTGCTCCTGATGACCGTTTGATCAGCAACTCCTCCAGAGCAACGGTATATGAAAATGGCACCTTGGATATCACGATCACCACGTCAAAGGATTACGGGACCTTTACTTGCATAGCTGCCAATGCTGCTGGGGAATCTACGGCCTCCATCGAGCTGTCAATCATTCAACTTCCCCATCTAAGTAATGGTACAAACCGTACCACGCAGTCCAAGTCGGGCCTTTCAGACATAACTAGCTCTACCAAGATCAGTAAAGGGGAACCTAAACCTCTACCAGAGAAGGTGGTGTCTGTATCAGAAGTGACTGCCGTCTCTGCTATGGTCAAGTGGACTGTTAGTAAATCAACTCCAAAGGTCAAAATGTATCAGCTTCAGTACAACAGTTCAGAGGATGAAGTCCTCATCTACAGGTAAGAATGATTAATACAATGTGATTACACTCAAGTACGAGCTAAAACCTTTCTGCGTCTTTAGTCAATTGCTAATTGTTTGCTGGGTGAGTACTTGAGACTTGAGTACAATTTCTCTGAAGTGTTACTCGGAGATCAACATTCATTTTTCTTAATCCTTCTTGAGATTTTCCTTTTTACCTTTTTAAATCGACAATAGCTTTCACCAAAAGAATGAACAGCGAGTGCACATTTCTTTTAAGAACTGAAAATGAAATCCTTGCCCTGAGCCATTAATTAGAAATCCAAAAAGAAAAAGGATTATAGACCTTCATTTTAATATATCCTTCCTAAGCTGCTCAAGTCTATAAAGTGTGAGCTTGGAGACTGCAGCCGGAGATCTTTGGGCTCTGTGAAATCAATTTCCTATGTCAAATGAGACAGTGAAAGTAGTTGAATTCGACCAAGATAATTGAGCTGGAAATATATAAAAGAGCCTCGTCGATTAACATTATATCAATCTGGGGCAGACATTAAAAAAAGCCGAAGGGCTAGCAAACAAATGGATGCATTTCTATGTGTCTTGCAAATCTATATGATTGACTTTTTTTTTACATCTTACAGCTCATAGACATGTCTCTATATTTGCCAATTACTATACACTTAGCATGCTTAATATTGGCATTTACGGATACAGAATAGCGTGGAAATTGATAAACCTGTTGTGGATAGAAGTTACAGCAATTTTGTGTCCGCTTCATGCTTCCTCCAACACAATCCTTTTAGCAACGCCTCATCCCAAAACTTATTCTGTATCACAGTCATACACAATTTACCTGTATTATGAATTCCAGCAAGAGCGGTTTAATGAAAGATAATTGACAGAATAAGAGAAGTCTGGTTATTAGCTGGGAATATGAGATCAGAGCAGCACGCAATATTGAAGAAAGATATTGCTTTGTTCAAACACTGTGAATGCAATCAATAATAAGGTGTTTATCTCATTTCCTTGCTTGCACACGGCTCGCTGTGTCAGATTGTCATGGCGTAAAAAAGTAGAACAATATGAAATTTCAGTACCTTTTCTTTTCCCGGTTATGGAAACGTTGGATGACTCATCTGCATTTCTTGCAAATGCCTCTTAGAAATGTTGTATCTAATGTCTACAGAATTATTAGTGGTTATTTTAATGGTGTTGTTCGCCCAGACTCTTCCAAATAGCCCTCATTATGTGATTTGATGCTTAACAATGTTTTGTACTTCATAATCATCACACGGTATGTAATTTATGTACAGTAGAGAAACGACCAAAAGCAATAGATGTGCTAAATATAATAATGGCTGTGCAGGCCCTTTTGCATGTCAGAAGACGAATTAGGAGCTGGAAGGGAAAGATAACGTGCACAGAGAAGCCAACTACTGTTTTTGAATTAATATTACCGTGACTTCATTGCTCACATGTGCACACCTACTGAGCTAGTTGGCTGACACAGTTTCCCAGGGCACTGCCCGCACTCAAGCAATGGCATGATTAAAAATCAATCAGAGCTACGTGGGGGAGGAGAATTATTGCATGAGTTCTCTCTAACATGTGAGCCAACGCAGCCTTTTCCTTGTTCTGGAAGACAGCAATTAAGGGTGAATAATAGACCGCAGCCCCAGAGGCGTCACATTGCAAAGCCGGTTTGCATTTTTTGGGGAGATATTTCATAGCAAAAATGTTAACAAATGAAGCTATTCTGTCCACTGAAAGATGCCAGACAGAAACAGGAAGTGTTGAGTTAGAAATTTTTAATAATCGGAACATTCCCCTCTTATTAAAAATAGGCAAGACCTTGACGAGATGAGTTGCATCTGAGCCACACCTGAGCTTATTTATTAATAAATAATTATGTCAAATAAGCTATAGCTTATATGCAAAACATCCAAACTGCTATCACCACCGCAACGTTCGACACATAATCAGGACATATTATGTTTTCATTATATTGCCCACAATAACTGTTTATATTCTTGCATTCACTTTGTGATACAGAGCAATCGCATTGCAATTGCCGTGTTTACATGCATCAATTTCTACAGAGCGGTTATCGCTGTGAACAGAACGCCTGCAGCATTGTGTCTTTACTATTAGTGTGTTACTGAAAAAGAGAAGATAACCGAGAGACATTCTTCTACTTAATCTTCACTCTCAATAATCTCCACTGGCATTAGAAAACTTCTTGGAGCAAACTTCAACAGCACATGGTGACCATTCTCAATTCTTTAGATCCGCTTGAGGCTAGCTGCCGTACCCCAACGTGAGGCTATGCGTGTAGCTAGGTTTGGAGACTCAGGCAGACCAGAGCACACGCATTCAACTAAACAACCCCTCTGCCACTGCACTCTTTTTGCTACTAGCAGATAGAGAGTGGGAATGTCAAGGGGGATGTATTTTGGTCCTTTTGCTGATAAGTGGATGGAAACCTCCCCCCCACTGGTCGTAGGTCTGTGAAAGAACAAGTCGGACTTGCTCCAGTACTCACACCCATCCACCACGCTGACCGCACACCCTCAACACATTGTTGCTGCTGTGGCAATGAACAAAAAAAATGTAATCATCGCAAAGAATGCATTTCCTAGATTAATGGGCTGTGTATACAGTATGTCTGCAAAACGGTTGCAGATCCTGATTTAACGAGATGTCCTCAGTAGAGTCTGTTGCCCTTAACAGGCTGCTTGCAGCACGCCGATTGAATTCCCTAAAAGCACAACATTTACAAACGCACCTGTGAAACGTTTCAAACTGTAAGGGCAGTCTCTGTAGGCAGATGAGTTTATATGACGAAAGCTTCCATCACCGCACACAACACAACGGTTTGCATTAATTGGCAATACGTCTTAGATACCCACTGCAGATTGACTTTTATTTCCCTCAAAAGCAGTGAGGCTTAGTTAATCAGTCATTCAAACATCTGGAATAATAACAGATTTGAAGCTACTGAATGCTTGTTAAATGGCACTTACAAGAAAATTACATTCAGTCAAGACAATATTCAAAAAGTGTCCATTGAACACTTATGTCATTGCTATTGCTTCATGCATGTCAAATGGGATATGCTGGGACCAATGAAGTCATCTTTCTGAATTACTCTGTGCATATAAATAGCTACTTAGCATGCTTCATTTTGGCAATTTATTTGATCTGCCTCAGCATTACAGACTAAGCCAATGTTGCTTTCAACACAAAAGTTCTGAGGGCGCTTTCACAAGCCATAGTTTTTTTGGGCTAATCCCAATCAGAGTGAAATGGATACTTTCGGATTATGCATTTAGTCTGGCTCGGTTTCACAGTGCACAAATGAAAGTGGACCAAATAAAACAAATTAAAAACGTATTTGCTGAGGGGGGAGTTCAAAGGATCGAATTAATCGTTTTTATCTCAAGAGCTGCAATTTTTATGCAGGGCATTGTAGACTTTGAAATATGCCTGTTAAAGTTCACTATGTTCACTTTGATTCAACCCTGATCTACTGAAAGAACACATTCCTTATTACTTTATAATAGTCACTGTTTTAGTAGACTATTTAGCATTTTCTCTTCAGCCTGGATGTCCTCAGTCCTCTCCCTGTCAATATCCTGTATCCATCTCACCAAGGGCATCCCGTGTGTCCTGTATACTTTCTGCAATTGGGTTGAATTATTTTCTCACTGCAATCAAACCACACTAGGGTTTGCTTGAGACCCGTTAGTGAGAGGTGGCCTCAGACCAATTGTAATGGTTTGCACTGGAATACAATAACTCGATCACAACTGCCCAAACAAACCGCACCAGTGGTTGAGCCACACCAGAGTTTGATCAAAACAGACTAAATGGAGTCTTTGTCTTTGTGAAAGCGCCCTGACTTTGTCCATCGCAAGAGGTCATTTTTTCCTAATACTGTTTCTTTCTGTCTTTCACTCTCTTGTCAGGATGATTCCCATGACAAACAGAGCCTTCGTAGTGA